>JAVKLA010000008.1:14632159-14689004 GCA_034782735.1 Sagittarius serpentarius | reverse complement strand
TCATCCTCAACCCAAAACACAGCACTGTACCAGCTACTAGGAAGACAATTAACTCTATCCCAGCCGAAACCAGGACACTGCTCCTAGCAGACTCCCAGTTTACCATTGAAAACCCTTTTTGCACTGATGTGTTCAAGGTCAGAAATGGGTAAATGGATTTCTAATCTGAGCAATATAGCATTTACCCACATCTCATCAGCTGCAGTGAAACATCACACGGAAGATTTTATTCACTCCTTGATTGAGTACTACATGATTCTCAGCATGAGGCTATTAGTTATTTAGTTAGGTCTTGGGTCTTTTATTCTCAATCGTTTTTCTTTTTCTTGTAGTACAGTATCAGTTTTGCATCTGTGATTTAAAGTAGTTCCAAGATACTTTTTCAGACAGGCTTTTAAACTTTACAGATCCACCCAACTTTCACTTATTCCCTTCATTTTTCAAAAATTTTGTTATTAAAATAGAAATTCTTAATAATAGATTTGCTTTCATTTCTCTTTGCACCATAACTGTAACATAATGTGCTCATCATCATTTAATTCAGGATAATTTTTCTTTTTACAGTTGTATTAGGTTCTTACTATATCCTGGTCATCCATTCTAATATATAATTGTTTTCATGGTTCGGTTGTGTGAAAATTGTTTGCATCACACAATTTTTGTTGGAATATGATCTTCAGTCAATATGTGGTATAGAAATAATCTATTAATCTTGATACTATATATAGCTCTGATAGTAAGAACTTTATATTCAAATCTGATCCTGGCTGTTTGGAACAAATATTTAACAAACTTCTTTCTAGAACTGGTTAGTACTTTTCTAAAGTGTTTCCACTCTATTTTGTCAAGACTTTCTCTTCCCCCTGCCTTTGTATTATTAATATATAAATAGAAACTTCCAGGTCATTCACATCTCTAACAAATCCTTAACAAGATGTTTGGCTGGAGAACCTCTTTGAGAACTTCTTTGCACATGTTCCTTTGCTTTGTCCCATCAGCGTGATTTTTTTCCTCTCTACCTTTGAAAAAGCTACCTCCCAAGCCATAGAAAACCAATAATATGTACACAAAATCCACTGGTCCTGCAGGTCCTGCTGCCTTTCCCGCTCACCCCTTTCTTATGATAAGGGAACTCTTGGAACCCTTGCTCTTCCAGTAACCCACATGTTTCTTCTGTGATAGGCATAAAATTTAAAAACAATTGAACTAGAATCCAGAACATATTCAACATGTGTTCTCGCATTTTAAGGGTTCTTAAACCTCTGCTTTCCAGCAATCTGCTTATGTAGGAATTGAAATATTTATTTTCCTTCTTCCTTGTGTCCCCCTCCACCCCCCCAAAAAAGTAAGATAATGTTTTTGTTGCATACAGAAAATTAAGGATGTGTGAATGCAAGGCAAAGTTACTGATCAGAATGGCATGAAAGCAAAATAAAAAATACACTGTAAACCCCAAACAACAGTATTTTCTATTCCTCCCTCTTTCTGCCTTCTCCTTTCAAATTCAGAATTATCCTCTCTCTCCTAATTACAATCAAGTGATGGTGCTGCAAAAATTCTTAGTAAACTAAGAACTTAAACTCTGGAGCAGAACTTAACCTTGCAGTAGCATCTCAAAGTCCTATTCTTGTCCAAAGTGTTTATTTTGTCATAAAAAGGTGAAAAAGAAGAGGAAATAAAAACTGAGATTCTATACCTTGTTTAACAAGTTACATATTAAAAAGCCTTCACTCAGCAGAACTGCTGTGAGGCAGACATCACTTGGTGATCTATCTAATGGGTTGAAAATCCCACTGAAAGAGAGTTCATATCAAAGGTGATGAAACATAATGTTCAAAATGTCAGCTTTAAAGTGACCCCCGTTGTTTGTGTCTTTCCTAATCAAGGAATTAAGAGATGTAAGTTAGGATGTTGCAAACGGATACATTTTTTCAGTGAATGAACTGTCTGCAAATTCACTTATGGAATCCTTTAGCAAATTTCAAAGCATGTGATTTATATTTAAAGGGACATAATTTAAAAATTATTCTTTAATTCCTTTTTTTTGGTTACTTTTTAGCTTTACAAATGACACCTGAGATGGCTTTGTGTATGCTAATTTTAAAGCTGAAATTCTTTGACTATTTTGCAGCACTTCATATTTGCACTACTTCTCTCTGTGGAATTAAGTAAGTTCCAGGTCTTCTTGTGGACACAGCGCATGAGCAGACTGTCTCTACTCAACCCTGCTGTAAGTAGTTTGTCGTTAAGGACAGATAGGTCAGAATAGATCAAGAGCGCTATGAGCCACACTGTTCTGTAGTACAACTGCATATAGTAACTCTGTACAGAAAACCTTGCTTTCCTGATGTACTGTCAGGACTCAGGAAAGGTTGTGGGTTTTGGTCATGCTTTTTCCTACCAGTAGTATCACTGGACTACTTCACTGCGTCACGTATGAACACAACAGTCTGGCCTTAGCTGAGTCCTGGATTTATGCCTAAAAGGATTTTATATGTGTGCTGTTATGTATCACACATGCACATGTGAAGCCTTAAGGTGAAATTATTACTATGCTTAAACTTACAGGAAAACTACTTCTATGCTAGGAACTGGGTTTTTTTAATGTCTACTGTTTATGTGCATGGGGCATCAACATAGAAATGAAGGAACAAAAAAGTCTTCAAGCCTGGGAGGACACAGCTGATGCATATATACACAAGCTGACAGAGAAGCCTGAAATCAAAGATATCAGGAATTATTTAGGAAATGCCTAAAATTTAAATTGATATCTTCTTATCTTAGTAGTTTTTACTGTCAATAGGCTGCCTATAAGAGCAGTATGTAACATTAAAAAGCAAGCAAAAACCACCAACAAAATGAATTTTGATGCATTGACTACATCCTTGCAAACAACTATGTAATACTCCAGAATCTTTGAAATTTCCATCTGTCCACAAAGATTAGAGTGAAAATACTTTATTAAACCATGGTTAAGTTTATGTTAATCAAAAGTTAAAAAGTACTCTTCACATGAAAACTGTTCAATGATCCTTTATGCTCATATTGCCAAGAACCACTCAAAATGGTCTTTTTGCAAATAACTTACAGTTAACCACATCAGATTCAGCAGGATTAAGCTAAATCGTCTTTTGATATCTAATGTGTTATACTTCCAAAGCAATTCAATGGCAGAGACAAATAGTTAAAGTGCAGGAAATTCACATGCATCCCCAGTGGCAACAGATCTTCAGGGCAGTGAGCATGGGAAATAAAGAATTCTTATTTGTGCTTCTTCCAATTGCTTGCCATGTTTCCTCATCCCAGCCAGAATTGCATTGCTAAAGATTCCACAGTGGCCAGTGAAAGGATGAATGGAATTTAGTTCTCTTTTGTGAGCTGTGTGAGGAAAGAGAAAGGACACAGTAAAGCTTTTATTGACCCAACTCCAAATCCAGTGTGTCTAACTAGGAAATTGTTCATTCAGATGGAAGCCAAAAAAGCGTCTATGCCTCAATGTGGCTGAGACAGCAAAATCAATTCAGAAAACAACAACTCTGTTTAGTAAGGATTCAAAGGAAGAAAATGTACCTAAATCAATAAATAATATACATAATAAGGCATTTATACTACATAATCTTTTATGAAAGTGTCAAGAAATACAAAATCCATCAGCCTGTACAAATACTGGCTTTTCATAGGCCAGAAGGCCTAAGCGATTTTTAAAATTTAAGCAAAGTACTCTTAAGGGACAGAAAGATTTATGCAATTTCTCACTGCTTTCCATGTAGAAATGATTTTGCCATGCTTTTTGCCTTGCTTGCATTGTAAAGAACACTTACAAAGTCACAAAATCTCAAAATGTTAAGATCTTTCATACAGTCTTTCTAACCACACCCCTGGGATTTCTGCGGCTAACAGCTCAAGAGCAAAGCACATCAATGGTGACGATCAGCTCTGTAACGTGTGGCTGCATAACTGGCCTTTTGAAGTGAAGGCTGTACCAGCCTTTGGCTTCCAGTCCAGACTTTTTCTCATAAAACAACAGTATTCTTAAACATGGAGACTTAAACTGGTCCATACATATTTTATTTGATAACAACTTCTACGAATGGAAATAAGTCAATTTATGCCTATTTATATCTGTATATGAAGATGAATTTATAACACGTTTATAAATCCTTTTATTTCTTATGTTGTTTTTAGGGAGACCACATTTTATTAATATTTGGAAGGCTGGTCAGTTCTACACTGGTTTCAAAAGCTTTCAGATGAGCTGAATACAGGGCACACAGTGGCCTGCTTTCATTTTAGGTTGGCCCAATCACAAAGTGTCTATCTCTTTCTCTGAGTTACAAAGGAAACTCAGGGTGAAGAGACACCTTTTTTAAGTATCTGAGTTCAGGGGCTGGGATCCAGGTACTAAAGAGGTATAAAATCTCCCATTCTTCATGCTTGGTATTATCTGATTGTTGAGAATTGTAATGTAGCTCTTTTCCTATTTTTCAATACTAATTTGTGTAGCAGAGCATGATTTTAGAATACTTAGCCTTTACTTTAGGATGTAACTGCAAAGTACTTTATCAGTACTGTGTAAGACATGATGCATGTCTTTAGGGAGAAGCATGAGACAGCCCTTGTCAAAAAAAGAGAAAGGGAACAATATGAACCTTGGCATCAGAAAGCTTCGGTTGCCTCCCTTACAGCAGGGTCAAAATCCACACCTTCTCACATGCCTCCTTACCTATGCTCCTGCTCTCCTCCCCGTCTGTGGCAGAGAGATCTCAGGAATTTCCACATCTTCCCATGCACTTATTTGTTCCCACTGCTCTATCTTTTCCTCCACGCTTTCTTTCCAATTTTATAATCATAAATTACATCTAATTTCTCTGACGCTGCTTCGTGGAAGTGGTAGGCTTTTGGACTGATATTAGATTGCACATTAAGTTATATTGAAAGTAAGAAGAAGTGCAGACTATGTTGAAAACAGAAGAACTTCATGGAATAGATGGCAGTAGCTCTAAAAAAGCTGTTCAAAAACCCTAGTGTGATAGACTTGCAGCAATTTGCTGGGAATTACCCTCCTTTGGATGGCATAGAATAAAATAAATTGATTTTAGTATCAAAATATCAAACACGGATGTACTGTACTAAGTGGAGTGTTCACTTTTGTATTTGACTCACTGAAAAAAGGTTCAGTTCCACCTTTTGTAGAGTCTCTTAACTCTTCATATCAAGCTGTTGCAGAAAACATTCTGATCGCTTCAATTCATCATTAAAAAAGCAATGATTTAGTTGTCTGTAAATTGAGGACCACACCTATAAGCTTCCTGATGGAAGATTGCAGGCAGAGAATAAACCTAGTGGACATTTACACATCACACAAACTCTCCGTGGAAAGCCTACATAATTGAATGGAAATGTGATTTATTTATTTATTTATTAGGGAAAGGATAGCAAACATAGTCAACTCAGTCATTCTCAGTTGGTGTTGCCTGATGGACATTTTCAGAAAAAAAGCCAGGCTGGAGAAGTAAAAATTAAAGAGATTACTCTCTTTCTTTGAAACTCCTTTGAAAGTAGGCTTCTATATGTATTATCCTTTATTTTAGCAATGTAAAAAATATATCTAGTTTTGTGGAATATTTATTAACCTCAGCTTGAGATAAGCTGGATCTTTGTCAGTGATTCCAGTTTTCCTGAACTTGTCCTGTGCAAACTATTCCATACAACCAAATTTTGTTTGTAGTATTGTCCTGTATTTTCAGTTCCTTTTTTTAAACACTTTTATGCATTCAGTTCTTTTCCATTCTTGCCTCATTTTAAATTTATGTTTTGATGCCATTTTTATTATAGTACTATGCAAAGCTATGTTTCCCCCGTTTGGTGCATGAAGACCACTAAGAGAGAGAGATTTATCGCATCAGTTTCGCTGAGGGTGTACAGTTTGAGTATTGTAGGACAGGAAAGGACCACATGCCTCAGGGGACATAACTCCCTGTTATTGCATGCAACAGAATTACATAATATTTATTATAAACTGATTAAGCCTGAGAATAAAACTAATTGTTTCCCCTTTCCACATCATTGCAGTTAGACAACTCTTATAGAATGCTATTGCCCTGATGGAAACCTTCTTTTAGTTGTGAGAATGTATTTAATCCTGGATGATTCATATCCATTTTTTTTCTACTGCCACTATTACCCTTTAATTTAAATAACCTTTCTCCCTCAGAGATTTTTATTCACCGATGCGTGTATACACAGTAATCATGTCTTTTCCCAACTTTTGTTCTGCTAGGCCAAACAAGCTGTATTGTTACCTCCTCTTGGACAATAAGCTTCTCTAATCATGCCATCTGCCCTTCTTTGAATCTGTTCTGGTTTGAAATCATCTTCCTTTAAATAGGTGAATGAAACTTTACACAGCGATGTCCTTTCAGGTCCTTGGCATTAATACTTCTCTGTCTTCACAGGAAATCCTTTATTAATACAGCCCACAATCAATTCTACTTCTTCCACAGCAGATGCACAACAGTAATACACATACACAAGCTTCAGTTACATGCTGATCAGAGATCTCTGATTCCTGGTGAGTTTGCGTATCAGCAATAATTGTCTCAATGGATCACTCTACTCATTTTTGAAATGCATCTGTCCCTGGGAGGAAGACTGTTTTAAAGAGAACAATAGTTCTATACAAGTCTTTTGAATAAGAAACAACATTAACCAGTGAAATTTTGTGTGTTAAGCAGGAAGCACAGAGCAATAGTAGTGAACAAGGTTTTGGTAGTTTCATTGTAATAACTTAAATCAAGACTTAGCCATGAAACTGAAATTCTATAATGCATTGCCTAAAAAAAAAAAAAAAAAAAGGCAGACCCTCAGTTTTAACATAAATAAAATTGAAGATGGAGAGTACCTACGATTCTCTGGGAAATACAACTGGATATAAAATTAAGTGAAGGATCTGAATAGTAATAGCATGCTTATACCTCAGGTGAAGTTGCAGAATTTAAAGAGAAACAAGCAGAATTTAAGGACCGTTACACTCACAAATGAAAGTTGTCATTGTCTTATTTTAACCGTACCACCTGTATTTTAAAATGCAATCTCAAGAGACAAGATGAGACAAGACAAGATGAGAAGAGAAGATGAGATCTAAATCACAAGCTGAAACAAGAGGGATGTACTGGATGGGACTGAAAACCCACCTTTGTTTTGTCCCAGATCGTTTTTACTATCATTTTGGGGGGAAAGTGAAAGAATGTAAGAAACAACACATCTACAAAGTCAATTTCATTTTAGCTTCTGGAAATCAGGTTTTTAGGACCTTCCGGATCTGGCGTCACATCCAGTCTATTGTGTACTAGTCTTTGATGGATCTATCCTCCATGAATTATCAAACTCTTTTTTAAACTCCCACTTTTAGACTCCACAATATCTTGTGATAGAGGCCCACAGACTAATTATTCACCATGCAAAATTGCTCCATATTTTGTTCAACTCTGACAGATAACTCAACCCTTGTCCCCTCCTCCTCTTTTTTTTTTTTAAACTGTGAGAAGTAGTGAATAGCTGTTCTTTCTCTCCCCTGATTTGCTAATGATGTAAATCTCTACATAGACCAATCATTTCTTTTCCAGTCACCTCTTCTTCATCCTGAGGAGTCATATTCTACTAAGCATCTAAGCTGTGTGCTGTTCAGTGCCTCTGATCAGCCTCTTGCCTTTCTGAGCATCTGTTCCAAGGTGAAGGTACCAGAACCTCAGGTGGTATGTGGGAGCTGAATGCACCATATGAGAGAATAACGATGACTTCTGCTTGCTCTCAGTTTCTGTCCTGGTACTTCTCTGTTGTACTTGCCCAGTTCTGGGTGATGAGCTGATAGATGTGGAAAACTCTCTGCAATGACTCTAACATTTTCTCAGGCAGTAATGGCTAGTTTAGATCAAATTATTTTCTCTTTATAGTCACTTTTTCCAGGTGAATTCAGTGCTGAATTTAATCTGCAATACTACTGCTCTCTAATATGAGATAATTTGTGTTCTAGCTATCCGACGTAATTATCTGCAAAACTTGTTGCCTCTTCATGCTCTCTGCTAGAACATCTAAGAATATGCTGAAATGCTACTATCCAGTAAAAATACTTGGATGATACAAGGGTAATCTGTTTCTTTTGTGAAAACCAGTAATTTTTACCTATCCTTTCTTATTTTTTAACAGTTTGCTCAAGAATAATAAGAAACTGTTTAGAAGAGTTTATTTCTTTGAGAATTTCAGTTAAGAAAGGAACTTTAGGACACGATTTTGAACACCAAGTACATTAGCTGTACTAAAGCGCCTTTGAGGCAAGACAGGTACCTAAGTGGAGAAGCTATGGGTCTCAGCGTAGTCTTTTTCAGTCCAGTCCTATGAGGCAAATTTACAGACCTAGCTGAACTATGCATTTTGTACTTATAGATTCATTTAAAGTATGAATTTAAAGTACAGATCTCACAAAAGTTACTAAGAAAAGATGAAAACCTAAGCAAGCTTTAAAAACCTGATAAAATACTATATGTGCAGCACAGGAACATTTTAAACTCACACAAATTTTCTAAAGTACCTCCTAAAATGAAAACCCCCTTAAAACTACCTGACCTTTATACTTTCAGTTTATTTTCACTGAATTTACAATTAAATTCCAAAATCCATGCTTTAAAGTCTTATTAAGGTTGGAAAGTTCTAACAGCTAATTGATTAGAATAGCAAAAGAGAGCTTTAGATAAGTCTCTAGATGCCTCTGGCTAAGTATCTAAATCTCTGATCTCAGCTACAATTGTTGATGAAGATGTGTTTTTATTTTTATATATATATATAATATATAAAATGTATATCTTAATTTATACATATATTTATATACACACATGCTCTATTAATAACAAACCAGTATATAATAGGTTAAAATGAGATGAGTACACAGGCACACCCACTTTTTTCCAAGAGCCTGGAAGTTTCCTTTACCTTTGCAAACACTTGGTTTGGAGGCATCCTAATTCTGCCACCACGAAAATGAAAGATTCCTATGAGATGATGGGATATCAGACACTTGGTTTATTTAGTTGTTTATCCCACATTCCATAGTGGCCAAATCAGGTATCTTGAAGATATTTCAATACTGAAAAAAAGTCGAAGGCCTTGGTTTAAGAGGCTTCATAAAAGGATTAGTAACTAACATCTAAAAATGGAGGAGGCAGAAAGCAGTTACTAATGGTAATGTGGTACAACAACTAGTTTGCTTCAGAAGTTAAGATCTCTTACTCATAGATATGAATTGGAGGAGAATAGTGCAGTATTATCTCTATGTTTGTACATATAACTAAAATTGGAGACAGACCAAAACCAAACCAGATAGCCCTAGTTTGAAAGGATTTAAATTTTGAAGTGACTGCAGTAGCAGGTGGAAAATAGAAACATTCTGCACTCATAACGTATATTTCTAAAGGGTCTCAAGTGCTATCTGGAATACAGAAAGTATTGAAAACGAGAAACAGAGGAGAAAATTCAAATGGTGATATGAGGTATAATTTTTTCACATTTCTATTCCATTTTCATTCTTGTGTTTCCATTGTTGTTTCCTTACTTTAAGTTGTGACATCATCCAGTTGGCATAGTGAGGCTGTCAAAGATGGAAAGGATGAAAACCATCCATCAGTTTTGAAACCTATCCCCCGCTGTATTTGTAGCCTGTTTAGTTTTCTTTGACTGTATTTTATTTATATAAAAAAAGTATGGGACTTTAGTCTTTTGCTGGAATCAGCAATGTGTGCAATCAGAAAGAATTTAATAGATTTCATTATAAACATTTCTTGAATATATGGGATTCTGGAAAAAATTAGAGGTCAAAGAATGTGGAGTGATTGAATAAAGCCGTCCAGGAAAGGACATTATATAGACCATATCAGACCTTAGACCAGTTGTGACTCCATCTTCTATGTATGTACATACTGTTTGTATGCTAAAAAAAAAAGAAAAGGAAAAAAAAAGCCTCTGAAAAAGGATGCGTGCTTACAACATACTTCAGGGTACTTCATTTCACAATTTCCTCTGAAATGACTGATTTCCTCATAGCTGTTGATTTGCTCCTGACACGATTCAACCTTTCATCCCGTTCAGTAACTTCTCCTTCAGTACTGATAACTTTCACCAACCTTGTGTCATCACTATTCTGCCACTCCTTTATTTTTTCACAATAATACGTGAGATGTATGCCCTAGCCTCCAGCTTTTTCTTAGTACAAAGAATTTTCAAATGTCTCATGATCTGCATGATAGGGGGAATCTCTCCCTCTTATGTCTCTCCTATGATCATTAATCTCTCTTTCCTCTTTGTCCTGCCTGTGCTTTTTGCTCTATGCTCCTCTAAATGTTGCCTATTATGATCTGAAAGAGATGAAAGCGAAAAATTCTCTGGCAGAATACTACTTTTCTGTCAAAAAACTTGGCATATTTCGCATGAAACAGTAGAGAAGTGTTTGGGATTCAGATTATAGTTAGAGGTATAAGACTTTGAACACCAGAGAACAGTGTTCACATCTGGTATCACAGCTGGTGTCACAATGTATATCACTCCTGAGTTCCCTAGGCATTCCTAAAATTACCAAACTGCCTATAAGTATAATATGTGATGTTATTTTAGGTTTTACCGTCCTCCACTTCTGACAAGATCTCCATTTGCTCATAGACACATCTAGTAGCAAAAATGTGGTGGATAAAATGAAATGCTGTAACGAGTGAAACGAATTTTCTTCACTAGCTGGACCTCAGCTCCTCCCCCATCTTCCCAGTGTGGTGGCTGATAGCTGTGGGTTAGTATACAAGCTGTCCTGTTCATATTTTTGCAAGCTATGCCACTGTGATCTCTACTGTCTGACGCCCTCCATCTCTGATTTTTCTGCTACACAATGATTCTTTGGCTGCCCAATATCTGTATCGTATATAGAGATGAAGACTGTTAGAGACTAAAGAACAGATCTCAAGGCCACCATACTGTATCCTGCACTTCACATAGACCGCACCCTTGATTGTCACCACTTACTCTATTGCAAGGCACATTTGGCTTCTGTTGCATCCTTCTGTATGTATTTTCAGATGTCTTTCTCCCCTGTCCTGCCAGTTCTTTGCAGTTGGTCACCTAATGAGCTGTTTTACACTCCTATTTCTCTCAGCCATCATTGTTTTTTTCTCCTGAGCCATGTGACTGACTGAAGGTAAAGTGTTTTGTGCCCCTGTGTATCAGAGACAGACCATAAAAAAGGCTGAAATGTAATCTTATTACACAAACCTGTTCAAGCACCACTTGTTTCCACTAATATCAATGGACTTCATGTCATGTAAGGAAGGACAATCCTTTTTCATTCTTCAGAGAACTTCATCTTTAAGATGTTTTAACTCTACTAGATTATAATGACATGCTCATGATATTAAGCAAAGAACTAAGATTGTGGGACACTAACTTCTGTTTTTTTCACCCATGTGAAATGTCATCAATTTCAGTTTTGGGGTTGGTTTTTGTTGTTGTTTTTTGGTGGTTTTTTTGGTGTTTTTTTTTTTTAAAGGGCTTTTAAAAAACTCTAGTAAGGAAAATAAACAAAATCTTTGTCAATTCATGGCATAATAATATGAGCTTCAGCTTTACTGAATAACCATTTTGGAATGCCTGAATTCAGTTGAATGCTATCTTTACACAGAGTTTGGTGTAATTATTTAATTAATGGAAATGAAGTATTGCAGCACTGAAGGGTTTGAATAAGTGTTGAAGGACACTGAGGATAAGACCCATGGCTTGGCTGCAGCTCAGGGTAATTCACATATTCAAATAATGAAATGGTGAATTTTCATTGCTTGTCTCCTTTCCTTCTTTCAGCTTTGCATCGTGATGGAACCAAAGAAATCTGTCTTCTGCCAGACAGTAAGAACCTAGGTTGCTGGGGCAACATGTTGACTGCAAAAAAACCCTTAAAATAAAGGTGGCTCATTTCCAAGTCACCATTTTTCGGGGTTTGGGGCTTTTTTTCACGTTTTCATAGAAAAGACACACACTGGCAAGAACGCCTTGCAGGAGGTTTTGTAATCAATAAACCTGTTGTTTGTGGAGGGATTATGAATCAGAAATTAATGCTAAGCAGGTGAGAAATGCACACCAGTGTTTCTCAATTTTAAAAATATGAAAACCCACAGAAGAAGTACATAAAAGTTTTAAAGAACCTATTTAGAAAGCATCTGCTTAACTAAGAATTGGTTGCTAGGATTTACAGAGATTGTCACAAAGTTGTTCCCAAATCTGCTTCACTGAAATGCTAACTGGGAGAAAAACATGTTCTTAATGTTAAAAGAGTTGCATAGGATTAAGCTGCACACTTCCCATTGAATCAAATGGAACCTGCGTAGTTAAATTTAGGTTCAGTCCTTTGGAAACACTCACTGTGCATCACTAGTGCAGCAATGTTTCAAGTACAGAAGAGGAAAAAATCCTGGTTTTTAGTAACAAAGATGTGACTCAGCAAAAAAAAAAAAGGAGTAAAAGAAAAAAGAAAAAACAAACCCTGTAACAGCTCAAAATGTGTTACCATCTTCTTGCATAAGAACAACAAATTCCATTAACAGTAATGATGCTCTGGTAAAAGGTGCTTGCAGAAAATAAAGCCCACTATGTTGAGGTGTTGAATAGCTTTCAGTTCTTCATACTAAGATTAATCTACAGGAGACACTGTGAACCTGTTAGAGATGGAGATCTTTCTTGAATTACAGCACAACACAATGTGAGCCGGGTCTGCTAATGATCCAAAGGCTGTACTGCAGGATGCATGCTATCTAATTAGGTGCCTATCTCTTTGTTCAGAGCTAGAAAACAAATGGAAATGTCAGGACTAGGTGTCCACCTGGAGGCAGTTAGCTGAGCGAACTCCATCCAAGGCCCTGTGCTGTGCGGGAAAAGGGCAATTGGTGCCTGCTTTTTTGCATACGATGCAGGAGTCAGGGCACTAGCCAGAAGAGATGAAGCCTGGACTATATTGGGATTAAAGACAATTAAACTCAGCGTCAAGTGAGGCAGGAATCCTCACTGTGGTCACATACACACCCTAATTGACAGAGTGGCCAAGACCAACCAGAGAGGAAGAAAAAATGACTCTCGCACAAAGTCAGTCTTCTTCCCTTTTGGAGCCAGGGATTACCTAATCTGCGTGGAGAGAAGGCCCCGCCACTGCCTATCTGTGAAGAGGAAGAGCCTAGGCTAAACGGAGGTGATCATCTGTATAATAAACTGGAGTAGGTTGACCGTGAGATTCTATCTATCAGGTTATGTGATTCTGTTGCTCACACACATCACAGGTGCCAGCTTCATTAGGTGCTACGCAGCATGGAGAACCTGAGGCCCTGGGAGCACACCAAGGAGATACGCCGGCTGCCCTAAAATGTCAGCGTACTGGGATCCCTAACTCTGATGCATGGTGTGCGAGGGTTTAAGACTGCAAAGATAAATGCCAAGGAAGTGGGAATAACTGGACCTGTCAACAAAGGAGTTCAGCTGCAGCGCATGTTGGACCCTTGCCTGGGTGTTACGGGGTCCGGTCCACAGTGAACCATCTTATGGAAAAGATCTTTGGTTACGACAGGTCAGCAAATTTCAACAGGCGAGTGCTCCATATAGATGTTAACATTTCTAGTCCCAGCTTCAAGTGGAAGAAACTCATTCTTCACGCGGCCTAGGGACTTAAATCTGATAGCCTGTTTCTTGAGCAGTCTGCTCCAGTGGTTTTCCTGTATTGGACATGAAAGTGCTCACTGATTCATTTCTAAAATTGAGCAATTCACAGAAATGTCTGTTTTGTTAATCCTACTGGGACTTGATTCTGAGCAGCTCAGCAGTTCAGACTGGTATAGATTTGGCAATCAGGAAAAAAATTGAAATCCCGTTGCTCAGTGGTCTAACCAGGGATATCATGAATAAAAGGACAACTGAATGTTAGGCTTAAAAAAATAGAAAGGTATTTACATGTCTAAGGTCATATCCACCACAGAATGTAACACGGTTTTGAGACCCCCAAATTAATGCAGACTCAGGCAGTTAACAGTGCATAAATGCAGTCACGGCGCTTTCAAGCCGAAATTGTCTCATGCAGAGCCAGAAGAGTTGTCACTGCAGTGTGCCCTTCCCTAATTTCCACTGTTAGCCTATGTGGAGCCAGGGCTGGTATCTCTGCAACAAAACCCATGGGACACAAAGAAATACTGTGAATAATTTAGGAAGTAAACCAGAACTCCCAGTTTGCCTGCTTCTGCTTTCAACACAAACCCATTTTTCATGCTAACTGGATTAAAACATAAACATGTTTTGCATAATGACCTTTGTATCTTTTCCATAAAACTGCCTTAGCATCTTTTCTATAAAACGGTGCCGGCTTAAATTGAGAACACTGTTAACTGAAGTTAACTGCTTTGAAGTATTAAATAACAGATAGTACCTGACTAAGAATAATTTTTCTAATAGATAGAAACTGTTTTGTGGAAATTTGCTTGCACTGCTTTTTTTTTTGGGGGGGGGTGAAGAGAGAAACATAATTTTATCTAATCATATATCTAGTTAATTTACTTCTATTACTCTCCCTAGAAACATGTTAGTGTGAGGTGTGTAGGTAAAAGTTGCAGGACAGTGAAGAACTCCTGAGGACTAATGTGGGAGCATAATTTGTAAGAGGGTGGGATCTTCAGTGATGCTACAAGCCCAGGATGCTATGCGGCTTTTTATAGAGCTTTGGGAAAGGGAAGAATGAAACTATGAGAAGATAAATGCTTCTCTGACTCTGAAGCAGCTGCCTTTTAGTGTAGGGCCTCCTTTGTATGAGAAGAGAAAAACAATTCTTAAACTACCCAACTGGATTCTTAGTTAAGCTGCCATGAGATTGATGGATGAGGTAAATGTTGCTGGGCGTAGGGGTTTGTGGCAAAAGGGCCAGCGGTCCTTCAACACTCGTGTTTTATGAGTTAGCGACAGTATGAAACTGAACCTCTGATCCTGTTCAGAAAATGCATCAAGCTACGGAGGAAAGAGTCAGTTCAGGACAGCTGACTGAACTGAGAAGTGTATTATACAGGCAGAATGAACTTTAAAGCAAATCCTCTCTCAAAATTTCATACGAGAGTGACATTCTCTCAGGAGAACAGCATTCAACAACGCCTGCAGGTAGAAGTAGTCATCTTAGGCATTGTACTAAAATTACGCTGCTGAACATCTCAGTATCAGTTATTTCTCAGCTGAAAACTCCTGCTTGAAACTGCTTCAGATTCAGGAAAAAATTACTAGCACTACAATCCTCTTAAATAATTTTAATTTCTAGATCAGGTAGAATTTCCTGCTTAGCAAGACTGGTTGTGCACACTAGCCAGGCCCCAGTTCCATTTTGAGGTGAGAGTTGGGCACTTTTATCTCTCTGCATCATGGAAAAGAAGTGCAAGAGGATTTATGGAAGCTGTGTTTTAGTGTGCCCTGAAAAGTGGCCCAGAACCAGAAATGAAACAAAATAGATATAAGTAAGTGTAGACACATTTAAGGAGACCAGTTTGCTAAGTGGGGCTAATCATTTGCGTGTAGTCTTGTCCACACTGCCTTTTGGAAGTGAACAGCCCAAGGCAGGGATGGGAGAGCGGCCTGATGGTGTGGCAGTGTGAAGAGTTAGACTTCTTCTTCCCTGGGCTGTGGTATTTTAGGGGGCTAAAAGCAGAGAAGAGGGACTGTTTGGCCTGTGTACGTCAATGCAGGATGGAAGATGAGACTGGTACTGCAATGGCACTATAGCATGAGAGTGTGTGTAGTGTTCTCCATTATAGTGTTGGCCTAGTGGTAGTGATATTGGTATATTGCTTATCTGTGGTGCAGCTGCCGTAAGAGCTGTGGGAAACATATGGGTTTACCAGAGCAATATGGGAAATTCAGGCACAAATCTTGGTAGACTTAGTGTGTAACCAAAAATATTGTTGCTGGATTAAGTGAAAAAGCGTCAGTAGCCTCACAATTCTATGCAATTCTTTAGTATTTTGCCTTTTTGAGCTTTATAGGACTATTTCTTAATCTAAGAGTTGCCACAAAAAAATGTTCGTTCTTGTTCATGTGTCAGATATTGTTGCCTCACTTTATTTTCCTATTATGTCCTTGAACCAGGACTCAATTTAACTGAAGTATGGCTTCCTAACATTTTTTCCCCAAGAGATATTTTTCGGTTAATATCTCAGGAATTGCTTTTTGAATGATTTCAAGATGTTCTTCCTTTTTAAAGCCACAGACAAAATTGCTAGTTTAAAACATCTGGGCACACCTTATTGTTCTCTTCTTTCAGCAGACCTGAATCTGTGCTAAACAAATAAGGACGAAAGAGAAACAAAATCACGTTTGTCAGATGGAGATGAATATACTGAAAGTTAGATAGCTCTTCAGTTTCCATAGTCATTCTAAGAACTGGTTGCACTATGTACCTCAAGAATTGTTTCTATGTTGTATAGTGAGTCCTATCTTCAAGGTAAAATTCTCTATCAGTTGATTTCAGCATCACAAGAGGAGTGTTGACATACATTTTAGCTTTTCATCAGTGAAAAGGTGCTTATTTGTTTCTGCCCTTTAGAACATGTTATCACAATGCTATCACAGCACTGGCACTGGATATAGGTAACAGTAGGATTTTGGAGCAATTAAAATTCCAAGTTATACTGTTACATAGTGACAGAAACAAAAGCCAGTAATATAATGCACCCACAATGTGTCATTGCAACTGAAAACCAGAAAGCATCAAAAACTCTATTCCGCTTCTTGGCGTTCTAGGGTATTTCAGCATTATCTGCGTGGTAGTATCACTGGCTGTTACACTGAGGAATAGTTTCCCCTAGGCTAGGCTAGAAAATATGCTTATGAAGACCTGGAAAATGCTAAGATGTCATGTCGGTGAACTATGAACTAAGAAGGAAGAAACTTTTCATGCAGTTTCAAAGGAAGAAAACCTGTGTAAGCGAGCTGGAAGAGAGGACAGGAACACACACACATCACAGCAGATCAGTAACAACGTTTAGTATGCTCAGAGCAAAACAATATCAAGGTTTTGAAAATTTAAGATCTAGCTTGTAAATTTGATGAGAAATGTAATTTTCTCTCATTGTTCTAGACTAATGGATACCCAATGAATAAATAACCTGAATGCATTCTTTTGTACTGCTATTTGTTTAATCACACTTTTAAAACATCCTGTGAGCAATCTGCAATCAGTTCTTATACATAATTACTGCTCTATCTGCAGTTACTAAAAAAGCTCTTGTGTTCAGTACACAAAATAGGAAACAAATGCAAATGAAAAAGCTTGTAGGTTTCTCTGACAAGCCACTCAGAGAGAGACTACTCTGTGCTGAAGGC
The DNA here is from genome assembly GCA_034782735.1 of Sagittarius serpentarius. NCBI lineage: Eukaryota > Metazoa > Chordata > Aves > Accipitriformes > Sagittariidae > Sagittarius > Sagittarius serpentarius. The sequence continues at coordinate 14,671,589 of JAVKLA010000008.1, read as the reverse complement.
AGTTCAAAAATTAGATAGGTTAAATTACACTTTGGAGTGTAATTACACTTTGGAGTGTAATTAACTTCATTTACTTATGAACTTCATTTACTGTCTATGAACTTAATGATAATCAGATTCTGATAGAATGTGTCTGATAAAAACGGAGATGTCTTAGCACTTCAGAGAACAATTCCTTTCATTCTAATGCAGATATCTAAAACAGATCAACATAATCACCCTCTGAAAGTGCTATTTCTTCCACTGCCTGTAAAGTTTTTCATACAGGATGACTGGCTCACATGTAAACATCTAAATTTTAATTGCCTAAACTTAGGTGAGGTGAACCTAGCACTCCTCCCCTCCTTACTTAGGTGCTTCAATTGAACTCTTAAATTTGGATGACTCTAAAGATCCATCCTAGACTGTGTTCTCTCGTTTTCATTCTGAGTCTCATTTGGACAGGAATTCCCTTACATTTATCTCAGAGGAGAGACAGAACAAATAGGTCTAACAGATAATTAACATAGGTAAGAGAGGACTTCAAGATTTTTATAAAAAGGAGGAGAAGGAGAAGAAAAAGGAATAAGAAAGATGAAACAGAGAAACAAAAGAAAATTTGCAGTAATTTAGGAATAATGAAAATAATGAATAATTTTCCTATTTTTAGCTGTCATATCCTTAAATAATTCCATTCCTTGTTTATATTCCTTATTTGAACAAAACCAAACATACTGTATATTTTTTATAAAGATAAAATATTTTCTTGAATGTTGTTGTTTGCAGTTACATACTAATCTGATGTTTTGCTGCTTTGAGAAGAATGGAGCCCAGAACTTGAAAACATCCACAGACATCAGTGTATTGCAAAGCTGACATACAGTCAGTCCTTTTAAGGGCAAAAGTTTTAATCCAATGTACATAATGGCATTGTAGTTATATAGTCACCATGAATAACTCTTCCTTTACAGTATATTGGTTTACTTGTTATCAGCTTAGATTTCTCTTTTTGTTTCCTTTATCAAATGGGTGAATTTAATACATCTCAGCATAGGCATAACATGCACTGAAATAATTTGTTTTTTATTTTAGGGATTGGGCCCATACTCCCAATCACTACACAATGAAGGGATTATACATTAAAAAGGACTGTATGCAATCAAGAAGAAATTTTAATTAATCATAAATAGAACTGGTTTTGTGGAAATAATTTGACCTGACAGTTCAAGGTTTGATCAGCACATCACAGAGATTAAGAATACTTTTCACTTGAACAGACAGAGTCCCAGAGAGTCACTGCAGCCTGAAATACTTTAGGAAAGCTAGTATGTACAGATCACACAATGTCATTGTTTCTTTTAGTGCTTCCATTCCATTAGGAACCAATGCGGGACTCTTTTAACTTCCGAGAAACCTTCCAATATCATGCTGTCCTGGTCAACACTGAAGCAACAGAGATTACAAGACATCAAACTACAATCTTTTATCCCATGTTCTCTGTGTATAAAACAAGGAGTCAGCTTCCCTTTTAAGTACTAATTGACTGTCTGTACCAATCAGCACCTAATCCCTTTCCTGCATGCATTTAGGTCTCCACAGTAACTGAGCTGGCCTTCTCTGGGGTCTAGGCTGTGAAGCACTTACAGTAAATGTGTAGCATGCAGAGGGGGTGATGGATCTCAGTCTTAGAAAACCTGTCTGAAAGCAGCTAGACCTCCTAATTCATGCTTTAGTCTAACAGCAAGAAGATGAATATAAGAGCAAAGAACTCTAGAAGACAGTACATTAAAAAATTAGCTATGAAAAAACAGGCATCTGATATTTCCTTTTTTTTTTTCCTTTTTTTTTTTTTTTTTTGACACAGATTATCCAGAAACAGGGGGCACCAGAGATTTACTGATTGTTCTGGGTCCTTACATTTAAGGTTGGAGATGTAATCACAAAGAATTTGCTTGATGTTGTTAGGCACAGCTCCAATCACTACCTTGCTCATTACAAGAATTGTTAGCACAAGACCTTAAAGATGCATTTTACCCGTTGCTGGGAGCACAAGCCACACACAAGTGATATTTTAGAGCTGATAGCCTCATAGTCTAGCCAGGCAGCTCAAGTGATTTGCACTTACTTGATTGCAATCTCTGCTCCTCCCATGAAATAGAGATTAGGAAGGAGGCCACTTGGAATGTCAGTTTGTAATATGTAAAAGGGAAATGAAAGGGACATAGTAAAGGGGATTTGAGGGACAGTCTCCAGCAAGTACTCGCTCTGTAAATTAGAAAAGAAAAAATGCCATAGATCACCTGCAAAAATGCAGGTATTGAGGTGTACAGTAAAAAACAGCAATTCATGGAGGAAGCACTCTGACTAGTAGTAAAAGTTCTGACAATGAATTGACTATTCAGAGAATTTTTTCTTTTCTTTGAGTAAGTTACTAGAAGCATTTATATTTTAAGACTGTGATAAGTTTTTTTCTACACTACAATTTTTTTTTTTAAAGAATGAATATTTCCTCAAAAGTAAATAAGAAACTGGTTAGTATTAATTCCCAGCATGCAGCATTTATGCTCGGTACTTACCCCTTAACATAAAATAGCAACACAATATCCTGCAAGTTCTTTTCCTTATGTTTTGTATTGTTAAATTATTAACCTTTCAGATCCAAGGATTAAAGAAAGGGAGGTTTTATATTCTTTCAGACAGGACACGCAATATAGCCACATTTACTTAAGAGGAACCATGCCTGCACTGCTGTGGCTGGTGAACTCATCGCATGGGTCTAAGAGTATTTTAAATATAGAACGGAAACCTCAGAACAATTCTTACCTTTGTTAGACTTCAGTGTCAAGCAGTTGACATGCTTGGCTGAAAAGATTTGCTATCAAGTATAGTCATCCTTTGTGTTGATTGAAAACTTCTAAAATAACCCACAACAGTATCTCTGTTTTGAGAGTATCTGTCCTGCTACACCAAAGGGAAAAGTTTAGTTATTAAGAACCAACAGTTTCTGGAAAAATCATTCTAGTAGTCCCTTTTCAAAAATCTTTCCCAGCTTTTTGTTATACAGTCACTGTTCAATTAAATGTTAACTGAAATCTTGCATTTGCTTATTATTAGGCAATTATTTTAAAGTGGTATGTCAAGGTTTCCAAGGACATTTTATTTTTGTCTTTATATAAAGCACAGCACTTAAAAGTGAATTAGATTTGCTGGTCTCTTGGGTGGTCACTTAAAATAGGTCTCTGCATATGACCAGAACTGCCGTAAAGACAGACCATGTAGCTATGTAGCGAGGGGGTCAAGACAGAGGGGACTGTAGAGAAATAAACAAATCAAGCAAAGAAAACAAACCCACTTGTGCTATAGCTGCTTACACCTGAGCAGCCTTTTTTCCCTCTGCTGCTCCCTGAGCGGTGACTACCCAGTACTAACCCATGTGACAGTCTCTCCCCCTTTCAGGAAGTGTCTAAACTCTCTATTTAGAAAAGAAGCAGCCTGAAGCCTATCCCCCGCTGTCGCCCCCACCTTGCCCTGACCCTGACCCTGTGCTATGGCACTACTCACAGTCGTTAGTTTAGGAGGAGAACTTGGAGCTAGTCCTCTTTTGGCAGAAGAGGGTCCATCTACAGAAGGAAAGCTCAGCCAGCAGTAGAGCGAGCTCCCTATGAGAAGCAGGGCTAGAGAGAATCAATGCCTTTAGCTCATTCACCCTACTTGCTAGATTTTTGATTTTTCTGACTGACTTTTCCGACAGCTCTGGCTTTGTGAAGGAGATGATGCCTCTGTTCATGGAAAAGCAGGAGAGCGGAAGGAATGGCCAAAGCAGAGCTCAGGCAATGAGCACTTCTGATTCCTCCCATCCTGTGCCCTCATAAGAATGGCATTTGGAGAGTTGTCAGCTTTCACAGTATCTGCCCACATCCTTCAGGAGCCCTAACTGATTGCTTTTTCTTAGGGACTGAGGAGAGAAAAGGAGCTTCACTTTCAGCTTAGATTCTGACATCTGAATTAGGTCTAGACTGTCAGTTCCGTGATGAACTGAATACATGACCACCTGCATATTTTCCAGGGCAACCCAAACCTTTTTAATAAAGTCATAATCCTTGACATAATTGTTTTTACCAAAATGTGTTTGATTAGAAATCTTGTAAAAGGAGAGTGAGAAATTCTGATAACAACAATAGCAAGTGCATTGTTCTGCTCTGACTCACAAGTGAGACTACTAAGATTACATTATGGGTAGAAGAGTAGAAGGATATATAAAAAGGAACAGTTCACAGTTTGGATTAGAATGGGCCCAAGGTAAGTCTGAAGAATGCTAGGCTTTATGCAATGAATTACTTCTTGTACTGTGAAGGAGATGGATGAATCTAAATGAGCTTGAGATAAAATAGCTGAAAAGTAAACAGAAAAAAACAGACCTTAGTTTATTGCTTGAGGAATTTATATTACAATCTTTATGTTAAATGAGAAATCATAACATTTTATGGCCAGAAGTACCCATTGTGAATTGTTTCCCTGAGTAGTGTCCCTAGTGATTTCACTAGGATTAAGGTACTGCTTAACAAAAGTGAGTTTCTGATAGTCACACATAGCTCATATGTTTTGTAGTTTGATATTTTACTTCTTCATAGTAAGCAAGTAAGTAGCAGCATTTTACAAAGCTATTTTCATTTCTACTTCTTTGACTATTGTGTGATTTTCCCCTCCACTCATACTGTAGCTCGAAAAAATCAGTTTATCACTACCTAAAATGTACCTCAGTTTGGTTCTGCTAAGAAGCAAAATAGCTAAATTCCTCATCCCTTGGCTTGAAAAAGTGCTTGTCTTCACTTTGCTGCTGTTGCTGTGCCAGAGGAAGAAGACCTGTATTTATTATTTATTTTCTGCATGTTACTAATCTTGGTTTGAATTGGGAAAGCTGACTTCCTGTGAATGTATTGAGTGGTATGAAGGGCTCACTAATCAGTGCTTTATAAAATATCATTAATAATTCACATGCTTTAAGAACGGACCCATAGCGTTTCCAGGAAATATGCCAAATATTATCTATGAGTAACCTCCTGTTAAATATTTTATCAGCAAGAAATAATTTAAATCATCAGATGAATTCCAGCTTTTGGTGTCATGATGGGTCACACGCTGGAGTCTGGCATACCTCACAACAGACTGTGCTGTCCTCAGAGAAGGAGGTACGTAAGGTATGAGAGGGCCGGGGAGACCACTTAGCCAGGAAGAAACGGTGCACGTCTGGGGTGCTCAGGAGAGATTAGAGCATTAAATGATGGGTGGCAAAGGGAGACATTACCTCTCTGAGGTAGGTTTAAGAGAAGGATCAAGGAGTTGGAGGAGGCAGAGTTGGAGCCTCAGGTGGGCCGTTGCAGGAGACACAGCAAGCGTGTTCCAGAGGAGCTGTGGCTCAGTCTTAAGTCTCCCTCTCCAAATTTGCTGAGCAACAGTGAGGTGACAGACTGCGTTTTGCATATAAGCCTCCTCCAGGGTGATGGTAGTAGGAAGTGATTCAACCATCTGGCAAGGCAGCCTCTTTAGAAACCAACCACGTTTAAAATCACATAGCATGAATGATCAGCCGAGGGTATTGCTGTCAGCCGGGCTGTGCTCCGGACAGGTTTCTAGGCTGCTGTCAGGGAAATCAGCGCAAAGGAGTTAGGAAGTGCACTTCTTACCTTGCGTGCTGCTGTACTCTTATGCATCACATAAAAGGTTTTTTTTAAAAAGAAAGCTTTTTCTAAAGGAAACATCCGTCATTACGTTGTATATAGACATCAACAGGTTTTGCGTTCCTTGTGGTGTTATCGTGCCCTTTCATCAGCAAACCAGCTAATTTACACCAGCACAGCCTTCCTGTTACAGATAGCGGGAAGGATTTGATGTAACCCGAAACCCTAACTCACTCATTACCCAGCACAGGGTCACTCTGATATAGCAGTGAATGCAATGAATATAAAAGCATTTTAATGGAAACCTTCCCTGCAGCTGGAGAACGTCATTCTGTTTGAAGAATTTCTGGTAAACAGGCATTTTCCAAAACATAAACATTTGGTTTTTAAATTAATATTTATTCTGTTTCACTCTACATTTATTTGTAAAGAGGAAATGTCTGTATAAATAGATGATTAAGATCTAGAGTGCATATTACCAAAGAGGGATCGTAGCTTATTCCTGATCGCTGTAGGAAGAAAACATTCTGAACCTGTGATGGTCAAAGGAAACACAATATTGAAAGCTGCTTTTAGTACATTTAGAGTGGAAGAGTGCCCTGCTGCACGTTCAGAGCTTTAAGTGCTTCTTCTGACCTTTTATGGTGCATAGGACACAGGCATAATCACAGAGCAATAGCCAGAATAATTTGTAAAGCTGAAGAGCTCATGTTTGCTCATAGTTGGCCTGGGGGCTAGCATGTAAAGCAGGAGAAAGGAGATAAATCTTCCTTGCATATCACTCAATGCCCTCAGTTATTGCTCTTGCTCTCCCTGAATATAAAAACAAGGGGGGGCTAATGTTCCCATTCAGCAAGGCATTTAGCATCACTTTAGCTACATGAGCTGTCTCACTTACACTTTTCCGTTTGTTTGCAGTGTTCCCCACTTTAAATATTCGATGGTAAGGTGATGCTTCGACTAAGGCAAAGCCAGAGTTTTGGCTCACTTCTGGCCTCTGTGCAGTGGAGGGAGCTGCTAGCAGTGAAGAGGCCTCAGCTGACCATTAAACTGAAGATCTTGCTGTCAGAGCGTCCTGACTGGGAAACTGATCTGGACCTCTAAGTCTCTACTCTGCTTTGCTCAAGTCAGCCTAACTATGTCAAAATAAAGCTTTATTCCTTAACTCTTCATTCAGCTAGGTTTGAAACAGCAGTGCAGTCTTTTGTGGTCATAAATCTTTATATGCTCTATTAGATCAAAAATCTGTGCTTGGAAAACCACACAGATGTCCAGATGATGTCAGTGAGTCAAGGTCAGTATTGATAAAAATGTATTTCAGCTAGGCATGTTTACATCAGGTACGTGATGATTTTGAATAATTCTGCATACTTTTTTGAGGGTGAAAGTTGCTCCTTACTTATGAGTAAGGTCATCACAGTCTAAAGAGGACAAGCTGTGAGAACAAATTCAGATATCCCCCCCACCCCTGCCCTGTCCATTAACAGGACCAGGTACACAGGTAAACAGGAACCAAATAGAATTTTTCCCCCAAACTTGCACTTACATGGAACTTTCCAAGAGGAAATGTAAGATATCAAAATAATGAGGTGATTATTGCTTTCAGAGGGAGTAGGTATCCTGCATTTGGATTAATTTCTTCCTGTTGTTATTTTGGACTTGATTCCCAGCCTGCTGATTATTTGCAATCATTTGTATTGCAGGTCGACCTAACAGTGAGAAGACCCTGTGTGGCTCTGTATGACTCTTGTCTAATTCCTCTTGTTGAAAAGTTTCCATTACCCCCTTGAAGGAGTTCAGGAATGCTATGCAATACCACATGTAGAGTTTTTCAGAGCTTATTTTTCAAATTCAAATGAAACAAACAGTTCCAATAAGATTAAAATACCTTGGAAGAGTGGAGTTTTCCAGAAAAAGTATTGTTTTATAGAGGTCTGTAGCCTGCTGAAGAAATAATTCAGAACATGCCCTTCTTGCTTTATTGCACTGTATTTTGCAAAATAAGCGGGATTAAGGATGGACTCAACAGCATTTTTGCCTTGATCCATTTTTTGTATAATACGTATTTAACATGTTTCACTTGAATGGCCTTTTTATGTTAATGGTTCAGAGGCTTTACTGGAATGTTTGCAGGAAGGTATAACTGTTGGGCTCTGTGGTTATTTTCTTTATATCCATTAAATTGCTATACTTCTTAAATTGTAATTGACAGAGTAATACCTGAAAAATTTCTTTGTTCAGTGCTCCAGTCTTACTTCTTGCTCATTCTTAACTGCTTTCTGGGAAGACATTTAAAAACAAACTAAACCCATAATGGCCTCTAGAAGGGTAAATGGCACTCAAACCCAAAATCTTCTAAATGAAACTATGGGTTTCTCTGAATGAACGCTTAACTGTTTAAGCCTTTAACCATGTGGTTAACCTCTCTTCATCTGTGTGTTTTGCCAGAATATTTTGAATTATGTTCATCTTCACTGAAACTGTGTAAAAATTATTTCTATCCCTATGAACGGACCATCCTGTTGAACAGTTTAAAAAATTGATAATATACATACTCATGTGCTAATAGATACAGGTTTGCACCAAACAAGCTGAAATGATATCACTAAATTTCTTTTACCTATATTTTTAAACTCAGAAACCAAATGATCATGGGAAGGAAAAAGTATGGAAAACGTTGAGGTGAATCTAGGAGGCAGTCGGAGCTCTTTCACTGGCTATTTCCAAAATTCCATTCTGCAAAGGTCAAAGCAGAAACAGTACAGCATTTCTTGAAAAGGGAAGTGAATGGTCCCCAAAAATCCACCTTTCATCTTACTATAATTATTAATTCTAGCGTATTAGAGGGCCCATCTGTATTTTTAAGAAAAAGAGAGCCAGGAAATAATCTTAAGCACCTATCTGGTTCCTGACCTTACTTAAAGTATTCACTCCCTACTCTATTTCGAACTAGTAAAACTCTCTCCCTGCTCTGATCTAGTACAGAGTAGCTTTAAGCTGTGTGTATGTAACCCAGTTGGTGTCATTTGGCCTGAGGACCAGGAGTCAGCTCCTGTTCCTTCTTTTACTCAGTGGGAGAGATGTAGGTATAGCGGGTGGAAATAAAAAATACTGACCAGTACTCTGGAAGTCTTGAACAAATACAACAATAGATGGTCGTCATTAAGGCAACTTACAATAGAGGTATAAGTTAACCTGTTGATACAGATTGAGGAACAGGACATAATATTCAGACAGACATTGGGGTTTATAAACCAGCCATGATGAATATGCTGTGGAGATTATGGGCTTGAACAGCAGACATAATGATGCTGCCTGTTGTTATTGAGGAAGAATGTAATGGAGAAGGGTTGGTAGGAAATAAATTAAGAGTTCTTTTTTAACTGACAGAGAAAATTGCATTAGAAAATGGTGTCACCATTTCAGTCCAAACAAAACTGGAGAAAAGAGGTAGATTAATAAATTGTTCTGGTGAAGTCAGCTGTTTAATTTGTGTCTGTGGGTGAGTTCACCCAAACATAGTGATGAATTCTTTGAAACCGGTGTGAAAAAAATTGAAAGGACATGCTGAAGACATAACTACAATAGTCAAAGAAGAATGAAGAATCGATTCATGAATTAAAGAATGCACAAAATATCAAGAAAAATATATCTGACTGTTTTCAAGCTAACAGATAATAGAGATGACTGTGAATTACTGATTTTGCTTTTTGGCTAAATAAGATCATGAGGAGTTTCTGATGAGAACTTTAACTGAGTGCAAATGACAGAAAGTTGTTTTGGAGAAGCTATTGAGTTTTCCTAAATCTGAAAACAAGAACTGAAGAGAGTGATCTACGGTTTCTGATTTTTTTCTTGAGTTTCTACTGCTGGATTTGGTGGAAATGACACTGCTCCAAAATGTGCTTGTAATGTGTGAACCAAATGGTATTCATTTGATTTTAAAGATTCAATTGATAATTAGATAGATATTCAACTTTAAGCACGTATATCATCCTGCTGTCCTCACTGGGTAGACTAGCAGGAACTAGTAATTACAACAGCCTTGAATTTTTTAGCAAAACATTTGTCCTCAGAAAATGTTCATTCATCAAAACCTTTAGTGTGATAACGCTTCGATGAAATTTTCCTCTGGGGTGTGTTCAGTGCTCCAGACTGAAGGTGGAGCTGAGACAACCACTATCATGGCAGATTGGCATCCTGGACCAGGGCACACAAATGCTCCTCAGCTGGTCCCTCCAATGGCTGATTTAGAGACATTAAATCTGAGTCTTTTGCGGGTTGAAAGAGTTACCTCAGAACTAGAGCACCAGCTACCCCTGGTTGGGTCTCTATGCTTTTCTTAGCAAAATACGTAAATTGCCTTGGAGCCTGTCCCATTGAAGAATTAATACAACTTGCTTTATCCGATCATTCTTTTTTGATTGGCATGTCATATGCACATTTGAACACACTTACACACTCCCTATCAGGTCAGTGATTTATTTTATAGGCAAGGGTAGATTTAATGCTAGTGGTCTTTTAACATTTCATCTGTCAGCTTCTTGATACTTAATCTGGGACCATTTATCATATGGCTTCAGTTTCTAAGCAATTTTTTTAACCAGCTGAGGATTTGTCCGTCAATATCACACTACCTAAACCACTTACAACAGTCAGTACTGTATCAAAAGCCTTCTTCAAGTTCAAATGCTGACCGCACCTGCTACCTTACCTTTAGCAGGTTTTTTTTTTGCTTCCTAAAAAAAGTTAATCAGATTTGTTAAGTGTGACTTCTTTAAAATCTATGCTATTACCTATCTTTAGTTATTCAAATTCCATTCTGCCTGATTCTTGTACCTGATTTGATTTTTCTGCTTAATTCTTTTACTTGATCATTGAATTTCAAATAATTTTCACAGAGGAATTTTGATGTTTTACTTTGTTACTCTTTATCTTGAAGTTTATGAGATTGATACTGTGTTTACTTAACGATTTATTTCTTTTTGGCTCAGGGAAAATGAGAGAGCTGGATTTAGCAGGTTTTATTCGTATTAAGTTGTACCTTTATCATGGTGCAGCCTTGCTGACTTAAATTTACATTATTCATTATAATTTCTAAAATTTCAGTTAGTACTGTTGACCAGAAATTACTTTTCACGAGATGAGAGAGGCATCTGAAAACAGAGCATGAGAAGCACTGTCTTGGGCATAGGAGTTCATAGAAAATTTCACTACAACTGGTTTGTTTCTGCTAGTTTTCCCATTGAACATTTTTTCCCATTGAACACTCCCCAACTCCTCATCCTCTATATACCTAAATAACCCAACAGCAGGTTCTTTAGAACAGGTAGAAATGTTTTTGGCAAAAATAATCCTTGAAGTCAAGAAGGTCCTCTATTAAGAACAGAAGATCTTTTCTTAATGATTTTTTATGAGGTCTGTTTTCATTCACCATGCTGACTAGATTTTTCTCTACTCTGCATTTTTGCATTATACTTTAATAAAATTACTACAGGTTTTCCTCTACCTCACTTTAAAAAAAAAAAGCAAAAAAGAGAAAAAAACCCGAAAAAGCGTCAAACACAAATCATTTTACAGAAGCACATTTAGGCCCTGCTTTTGTTTTTGCAGCAGAAACAATCTGTTTGAAATATAATAAATCACTTCCTTCACCTGCATGTCTCTGTGCATAGCTACGTGTGCTCATTCTCTTCATGCTCTTTCACTTAAGAAACAGATGTTACTTGCTCCAACAGGAAGGGAAAGGTGCTAGCAGGCTCTCTGAGACCAGCTGGGTATGTAGAGTTTATTATATTCCTGCAACAGTTTATTCTTCTCAAGACTGACTTATTGCTTTCCACTTCTTCATGTACAAAACTTCCTGTAGCCAGAGGAAATATAACCCTGTCATAAAATGTCCGCTTAAAGGATCAGATCGCCCAGCTTTAGTTCTTTCGTAGTTTCTAAGTGTTTCTCTCCTAAGGTATGATCCATTTTAAAATTTGAGGTCATTCAAAAGACTTTGCAGTGACAATTTCAGCATTTACAGGAATTAGGAGCGGCAAATGACTATGTATTCTTCTGTAGATCATTTGGATTCTTATCATATTTGCAGTCTGAAAGTCTTTCTCATTGATACCCGTTCAAGATCACGCTTGAAATTACTTAACTTAAACGTATGTCAGCACACCACTATAAAGCAACCTTGTCTCAGGCAATTTCCCCAGATGGCCAGTGACCAAGTGTCAAAGCTGAACATCACTCCTGACATTCAAGGTGGTCAGGGATGAGGAACAAGCCTGGATTTTCATACCCTGTTGCATGCAAATAGGAAAATGGGGAAAGCAGCTTCATACTTTGTGAAGACTGAATAAATTGAGTTAATAAAGATTTCAATTTTATCTGGGTGCAAGAAAAGAGATTTTCCCAAGTGTCTGACTCAGGAGCTAAAAAAGAAATTAAAGGACTTTGGTAAAAGTTTCTTGTTTAAATCTGACAATGGCACCCATTTTCTTAACTTAAATGTCTTCGTTATGCTGAGCCAGTCTTCTTTTCTACTGACAATGAAAGACTGACAATCTTCCTGAATAGTGCCAAGTGCTATGTTGCTTTTTCTGTGTTGCCAGCAAGAGAAACAAAACTAAAACTAGCCCAAAATTTCTGACATGGGCCCTGCGAAACCAGTGGTTGTACAGAATCTGGAGGTGAAAGCCTAATGTGCTGATCTCCAGCTGTGAGCTGATCAAAACACTGCTCATTGTAAAGGTAGATTGTGCTTCTGAGAAGAGTCAGGAACTTTATAAGTAATAGGAGAATCTAAAAATAAGACATTAAAAAAATGTATGCACAGACTTGCGTTTGTGTTTTACAGTATATTGCTAGTCTAGGACTTCTCAAATCTTATATCTTTAAAAGAATAAAGCCACCCAAAGGAAAAAATGAAACATTTGTGAGTAGAAGTTGTGTCCTCCATACTAAAACAGTGGTAGCAGTTCAGCTTAAAATCAGGAATTTAAAGTATTAATGATACCGCATTGCAGTGGCATCACAAGATGAGAAAAACTTCTCTGGTAATTTTTGTATTATTAATCATGTGTACAGCTTGCTTTCTGTGGTTTCCCTGTAGGCTGCATAGGTAGTGAAAAAGTGGAAGCAGGCAGGCACTCAGGAGGCAGTCAGACATTAAGGAAGGGGTAGAATCACAAGTTGAGATTCATACCAAAACTGAGATGTTTTCCTATTCAACCTTTTGCTCTTGGCCTATTTCTGTTTCACAAATGCAATAAATACATGGCTCTGTTTCTCAGTGCATACTATTTTACGTAGTTTGGCATGAGAAAATGAATGTCTATACAATGCTGTTTATTTTAGCCATCTCAAAGTTAAGGGTGGGATTCAGTTTCCATTTCAGACACGTTGAGACATCTCCATTTAGGCATACGCAGTGCGTCTACCGTTTCAAGCTAGGGATCTAAACTTGCATAGGGTCTATGCTGATCTTTAGAAAACCCTACCAAGTCTTAGGTGCAGAACTTTCAGAGAGGAAGGTAACGGTTCATTTGCTCACTCACTGCTGCCCAATGCCCCCCCCTTGCCCCCCCCCTCCCCTCCCCTCCCCAGTGCGGAGGCGTCCTGCCTGGCCCCCAGCTGCCTCCCCAGGAAGTGGCCGTTTCCCATCAGCCCTGTGTCCGGTCTCAGGGCCCCATGTAGATTGCTTAGATCCCTAGGGCGTCTCCACTGGCCCTAGATGCTGCTGTGGGGGAAAATGAATAAAGCTGCTTGAGTTAAGTGAGCTGAGTCCTACCCAAAGCGTGCTGAGCACACCTGTGAGGTCAGTTCTCACCTCAGTTATTCAGTGCTTCTGGACTGTATGAAATCTAGTGGCCAGCAGGAATATCCGTAAGCCTATGTGCAAACTGCAGAAAGTAGAGTTTTGCTGTGCCTTACCTCTACCTACCTTTCTGCCATAAAGTGAAAATATACTGTTTGATTTCTCAGTTTTATGTCAGTTGAGGAATCTCAATTAATGTGACCCTTTTTTTTTTCCACAGATCTGAGGAAAAAAAAGAAAAGAGAAAAGAAAAGAAAAGAAAAGAAAAGAAAAGAAAAGAAAAGAAAAGAAAAGAAAAGAAAAGAAAAGAAAAGAGAAAAGAATAGAAAAGAAAAGAAAAGAGAAAAGAAAAAAGAAAAGAAAAAGAAAAGAAAAAGAAAAAGAAAAGAAAAGAAAAAGAAAAGAAAAGAAAAAAGGAAAGAAGAAAAGAATAAGAAAAAGTATGAATAAAACAGGGGAACAGGGTTTCATTTAACCAGGTGAAAATCAAAAACTTGTGAAGATACTAGCTACTTTTCATTTTCTGTGAAACCTGACTTTGACAAATGTTGAAGAAGTTGAGGCAGTTAACTGTATGCACAGATTGTGTTTCCAAATTTGGGATTTCAATAGAGAATTTTTATTTCCTCAACCTGCCTGCCTTCTTGTTAGCTGGGTACTATTTGTCTACAACTTTATTAAACACATAGTAATACAAATTCAAATAGCTCTGAAAAGCAGGATGAAGTTCTGATGTATTGAAATTAGAGAGACCTTTTTTTAAAAATTCAGTCTGGTACAGTACAAGGTTTCACCTACCATGCAGCGCATGGATCTAGACCTGCATGGGGGTTTCCCAGAATGCTTTCTTTTGCTGACAGAATATGATAGTAGACCTGAGGAATAATGATGAGAGGAAGCCAAATATTCCTGGAAGAATGGCAGGTGGAAAGAAAAAGAAAAGCATTTGGAAGGTAAACTATAATTTTCTCTAATCATTTCCACTCAGTGTAAGAACAGATGTGAAGCACATGGCTTAAAGGACCAAGATTTTGCCAGGAAAAAAAAAAAAGAAAGAAAGAAAGAAAGAAAGAAAGAAAAAAGAGACGGGAAAGAAGAATAAAAACATAACTAATTGTAAAAATATGAATAAATGATTGTGAGTGTGTTGGGGATTGTGTTGGACTGGAGTTTTGGTCTGCAATTCTTGCCAATGTCTAGGCTAGACCTAGCTAGGGGAGGCCATAGTTTGAAAACAGTAATTATAACAGCATGTTTGTATGGGACAATGAATTCTTCCAAAAATCAATTGAATAGTCACTTTGTGTTCAAAATAAAAGAAAAACAACTCCATTTTTATAGTGTGTCATTTACCCTCTGAATGCCTTAAAATAACCTGGACTCTGTCCATCAGGTTCTTTGATAATGAGCATTTTTTGTGGAACAAGGAGCATATTAACCCTTGCACAGCCCAACCCCCCTTTTAACATATGAAAATGTCATCATCTTCGTTGCCATTCCTCAGAGTAACCCTAAGGGCTGGACTTCCAGGAACAACACTGCACAGCAAAAGCATTTTTCTGGTGTAAACCTGTTGAGTGAAACCATTGCCACATTTGACCTCAAGCTAGGTGAAATGTTGGCTGGCATTGTGATGCTGTTCCTGTAAATTTCATGCTTTATGCCTTGAGTAATGTCATAAAAGTTACTTTGGCAGGTGGCACCAAACTGATGTACTAGCTAAGATGTATTGTATTTAGAGGGATATCCCCATCTCCAGTAAAAACATGATCACAATATTTTTGTGGTGGAATTATGCCGCCATGTGCTTTTTTCTTCTTCATTTTTAAAAAACGTGTAGAAAATTGACTGACTGAAAATTTTAAAAATCTTCCTGTTTCCCATGCTTACTTGTCACATTATATCTTAGATTATTTTGATGTTCACATGAAAACCACATGGAACCTAAACAAATAGATGTAATTGTGGGATGTTGTATTTCCCATTCTTCAGTATTTATGTAAAAAGGGAAAACAACACATGTTACAGAGTTGTTCAGTTAAGGCTTGATATCTCTCCTAAGTTAAAAATATATTTTCCATGCTTGATTCTTTGGAATCCTTCCATACCAGTCAGCACTGCAGGAGGGACAAGTTGGTTAAGTCTGTAGCATATCTACTGTCTATTCATGCTGAGAAACCTTGAATTACCTAAAATACACCAAATAAAGAAGAAAACAGGAGAAAACCCTCCTCTTTTTGTAATATTAGTTTGACTATGTGAAACTGGTTGCAGCTGCATGAAACTGTGTTTGTGTGACTGTGATAGTAATGACCGTAGTATAGGAATTGTGAATTTTTTTAAGCACCATTGCTTAAGAGGTCATGACAGCTTCAGAAAAGGAAATACAAAGAATAAAACATACGAATAATGGGAAGCAAACTGCTTCAACTCACAGAAGGAGGGTAAAAATTAGCTAGCTTTTATTTACAGCAAGGGAAAAAAATAAATCTATTATACCTACTAGGTATATTCTCTTGTTGCCTCAAACTCCTTACTGTCTTTGATTGGCAGAGTATTGAGCTTTGAAAGCAAAATGGTAACTGGTTCGCAGGAGACTTTTAGAGTAAATTTCCTCCTATAATTTACTAAATGCCATTTTGAATACTTTCAGCAGAACCCCAAAAAAGAACAAAGAACTCTTGCAGTCCTCAGTGATCAATGGACAATGTTCATATGAAGTAAACCAGAGCAGAAAGAGGCTGATGCAGATGGATGTGCTTCCATCTCATAATGAATCACCTTGTCTAGAAATTATGTCTCAACCATGCTGTGGGTTAGAACTGACCCAGCCAAAGGTGTGGCCTACGTGACTTTTTAGTTTTCATATAATTTTCTCTTGCTTAGTTCCAGCAAGAACCTCAAATGGAAGTTTGCGTATCGAGGAACCTACAGCATTTAAATGGGCAGTTATTTCTAAGAATTTACAGTGCTGAGTTACTGACCTAAAGGACTTATAAAAGGCAGAGTCAGGCACATCAGAGTGGGATTCAGGACAGCCAGCCTGTTGAGGGACGAGGTCTAAGCTAAACGGCAGGAAGCACTGAAGACAAGTGTGTTTGAACCTGATTTTCACCTAGACTCAGACGCTTATTTCCAAACCGCAGAAACCAAGTCCTCTGATTGTGATGCACGTGCAATAGTTAAACAGTATGGTTAGTTATTATAATTATTGTATTCAGAGAGGAATGTTAGGTAATAATGTAATGGGAATACAGTTAAAATTGATTTTTTTTTCCTTTCGGGGAAGCAAATATTTCACATGCTTCCACAATTAAGTACAGAAATTTCGGACATTAAGAGACAAAATAATTGGAGTGTTTACATCAAAGTTGTGTTCCTTTCTTACTATCCAAAACTTAATTTTTCCCCACAATCTTAGTTTCTTTGTTTAAAATCCCATCTTCTGCAAACATTTTTTAGAGATGAATAAGAAAATACACAGCAAAGAGACAAGGAAATGACTTTTTTATTTCTTTTACTAAAGAAATAAGAAGAAATAAGAGGCACCCTGTCAGTACTCACACTGGAAGACAAAATGAGAATTTTTAGAAGTCTTTGTGATAAAAAATATAAAAAGAAAAGGAAGCAAATAACTTATAGCAAACAACAGAAAGTTTATAAGAACCAAAGTCAATACACAATTGTTCACAGACATTTCTAAAATTCTCTATTCTCAAACCTAGTAGCAAGATTTTATTTGAGAGGTTTTTAAATATCAGAATCAAAGCTATGATATTAAACTGATAACTGACTAAGATGCATTTCTGCATTTTAAAAGCTTGCTTTTATAATTTAATCTTTTTTTCAGAGTTAAAGCAGTCATGGTGCTAACAATAATTTCAGATTAACACAGTCAGGAGAAGTGCTCAGATTAGCAGCACAAAATATTTGATAATGGTTCAGTATAAGTACTTAAAAGTCCACAGCAAAGTATAATTATGGCTCCGCTTGGTGGATCAGGAACTCTCTCTTAATTCTCATTTGATCACTCATAGACGTTTCTGATTTCTGATTTCTCTTATTTAAAAAGTATGCCTGACTTGCTGATACCAAAGATCTTATAAATATTGCTAAATTTACAGTTATTTCATAAACCAGGGATTATCCCTGCTTTTTGCCCATGTTAATCAGCACAGCTCAGTTAGCCTTGATGAAGCATGCCAAGCTTTTCCATGATAAGGATCTGGCTCTCTTTAGCAGGGCTATATCATAAAACTGCCATACAACTTTCACCCAGACTTGTAAAAGCTGCTAATAAAGAAAATTGCATAGAAAAACAAAAACTTTGCTGTCCTGTGGAAATTATTATGAAGCAAAAATCACAAGACATGATTTAAAGTAACCTCTGAATTTGTGGCCTCATATGGTTGGTTGACTCACAAGGATCAAAGGTAGGAAATAAGAAATCATTTCCATTAGAGGAGAACACTCTACTCGCCTGTAGCATGGGGTCAAATGAGGCCTTGATTTTTATCAAGATAGCAATGAAACAAGTGAAGTAATTGTTCTTTACGATAAAGAACATCACTGTGGAGGATGAATAGAATCTGGAATTTATTTCATTGTCCTTTGCCAGTAATACATCCGTTAACTATGGGAAGCACGTTTCTATGCTGCAGAGATTAAAAACATTCTAACCCAAAGCAGCTGCCAGCCAGTTGCAAATCACGTCTTTCATAACTACACTAATTCAACTTGAAATCCTGGTGACTTTTTTTCTGAAGTATTTGTCATTAAAATAAATGTCCGTGTTATTCAACAAAACAGAAATATACTATGTTGTTGCAAAACTGATGAGCATACTGAATATTTGCTACATCTCCAGGTTGTAATTGGACATTGTGTTGCCACATTGGGTCCTCACAACCACATCGAATCTGCCTTCTGTGGTATGGCTCAAAGTTCTTCAGCGTGGTGAGCTGAATACAAGGTCTATTTTCTCTTCAAAGGATTTGATGGCTTGGGGCTGTGGTTTTAGGGAGAGGGCTATGATACTAAGAAACTGTCTATGTAAGAGATAAGCTATGGAGTAAAAGGTAATTTCTCAGTAGCTATCCCAAACTTTGGCATGAGTTCCTACAGGAACAAAGGGCTACTGTACTGCTCAATACAGTCTATGAACTGCCTTTTCTAATGTAAACACATATTCTTCAGGGTATACTACAAAATGAGATAGAAAAAAAGAAATTTTAATACTTTGATGATGCAGGAAGTACAAGAACCCATATAAAATACTTCAATGACTCCTGCAAAGATGTGTGATTTTCAGACCACACATAGAATCAGAGCAGGATAAGAAAATCAGGCTTATCTGGGAAAGATTTGTCCTGAGTTTTCCAAATTATTTAAGAGTGGCCTACCTCTGTAGCCATGAAAGTTGACTGAATGCCCTCGTAGCTTGTAACTTCACTGGCATCAACTAGAAGATTTGTAACAGTGTGTCAGCAATTACTTTCTGTTTGTACAGGATAATAAATTAAACATTTCACTTTATTTTCATTGACTTTGCAGCTCAACAACAGATTCATATTTCAAAAATACTTCTGCAGTTTTGTAGTTTTTAGCAGTTTTGAAAAAAACAAAACCAACGGTTTTGGTATTCTCAACATTCTAAGTACTTTGGTATGAGGGGCTTTTTTTGGTTTTGTTTTGTTTTTTAGAAAAGACAATGATTAGATATCTCAAGCTGCAAGTTGATTGGAATTAAATAAATGGAATGAGACAGCGTGGTCAAATTTGCAGAGCATTCTGAACTACACTTCCAGTAATAAGGAGTCAAAATTAGGCATGGTCTTTCAGAAATCTTAAACCATTAAGGAAAAAAATAGTAAAAATTAAGAAGCATTACAACATTGTCATTTCCACTAAATTCTTTAAAGCACATTTTAAAGGGAATTTAGCGCTCAATGTTCATATTATTATTTTTTAAAAATTAGTTAGGTGAAGAAAACAATTGTAAATATACCTTTAAATATTTCCATCTGTTACCCTGAAAGTATACGCTATGACCTACATGAAAGTATAGCGAGTCATGCAAAGATCCTGCCACTGACTTTTTTTGTTTCTTTTATCAAACTTTCAGTCTCCTCAAAGTGATATAAAACAATCATACCTGAAAACCAGCAAAACTGCACTTTAAAAAAAACAAAAAAAGGAGAGAGTTCATTGAATTTTTTTGTCATGTATTTCATTAGTGCAAAGAATCAAACAGCCTATGACCTCAGACAGAAAGTGCAACTGCCAATTTCCATTTCATGCTGGAGATTCAAATACTATACTAGATACAAAGGAACTAAGAGTTGCTTAAAAGTTTGATGATGGTTTACACTGAATTATGAAATTACTGAATGCCCTCAGATTTGAAAAATTCTCATAGAAGCTCTAGCACCAAACCATAAGTAAACTAACATATCTATGAGGTCTTGCACCAGCAAATGAGTATGGTTTTGGCTTAAGGATTTTTCTTTGGAACCAGAAGAGAAGAAAAAATATTTGTGAATATCTTTTATTCTCTATAAATTTTAAAAGATGGCATAATAAGGTCGAGCAGTGCATAGAGTGGGGCCTTTTTCTCTGAACTGGAACTGCTGAACTCCAGTATTTCTCAACTGAAGAATAAAAATCTCCCATGTTCACCATACTGTATCACAACAATATGAAGTCAGAGTACAGACAGCAAAATATTTGTTGTAAGAAGATGGTCAGATTTTCTTTGCGTAGAAGTTGTGATTGGATAGAAGCAGCAAGGAGAGGCGGAATGTGGAAATATGGTGAGGGAGAAAGGGAAGACATAATTTTTCAGAGGGAAGAGCAGGTGATGACAAAAAGTAGAGCAGGCTCTGTGCATGACAGCTATGAAAGAGATGGTTTCCAGTTGAGAAGAGTACTTTTGTGGAGGCAGAGTTGGGCAGCATTGCTTCTGCTTCCCAGAGACGCAGAACAGTTGAGGTCAGTAGGGACCTGCAGAGATCATCTAGTTCAACCTTCCTGCCCACACAGGATCAGCTAGGCCAGGTTGCCCAGTGCCACGTTCAGTCAGGTGTCAAGTATCTCCAAGGATGGGGACACCATGACCTCTCTGGGCAACCTTCTCTTTCAAAACTTAGACTCATCTCTGTTCTTCTCTCTTGCAGAAGTCTCTAGAAATTCCTGGCTATCATTAGGGCAGCTATTTAGGACTTCTTGTATTTCCAGCTGGCCAAAATTTTAACGGATTAATCTGGCTTTGTGCCAAAATTAACAAGCTCTCTTAGATACAAACAGACATAGTATGGACTGGCCTGTGGACGGAGGGCACTATACTGTCCAGAGTGCTAGAATAATTATTGACTTAGTACAGTTTTGCCTCTAGGATGGTTTCGTTGCATTATCACTGAATTCACACTGATTTTTGTCTGTCTTGTATCTTGGAGAACTGTTCCTCATAACCTACAGATACCTCATTAACTTTTCAGAAACCTCCTTGGATTTGGCATAGCAAGCATTGAACTGGAGTCAGTAAGTCTGGCTGGATTCAAGCTGAGTCGTTTCTGATCCATATTGTCCAGGGAATTTTATAGCACCTGCTTTGTTGGGAATTGACATTATTCAAGTCCATCAGTATTTCGCATAATGGAAAGCTAACTTCACATTCATTGAGATGCATTATATTTTAGAAGGCATGTCTCACTCTTGCTTCATAGAAACGTAGAATCACAGGATGGTTTGGGTTGGAAAGATTCTTTAAAGACCATCTAGACCAATGCTCCTGCTGTGGGCAGGGACACCTTCCACTAGATCAGCTTGCTTAAAGCCCCATCCAGCCTGGCCTTGAACACTGCCAGGGATGGTGCACCCACAACTTCTCTGGGCAACCTGTTCCAGTGTCTCACCACCCTCATTGTAAAATATTTCTGCCTTATGTCCAATCTAAACCTACCCTCTTTCAGTTTAAAACCACTGTGCCTCATTCTGTCACTACAGGTAAAGTCTTTCTCCATCTTTCATATAAGCCCCCTTTATATATTGAAAGGTCACAACAAGGTCTCCCCGGAGCCTTCTTTTCTCCAGGCTGAACAATCCCAGCTTTCTCAGACTTTCTTCATAGGATAGGTGTTCCAGCCTTCTGATTATTTTTCATGGCCCTCATCTGGACCTGCTCTAACAGGTCCACATCTTTTGGTCCCACTCTAGAAACTAACATCGGCATAGGTATGGTGGCCTATACATTTCTACTTCTCTGGAGTGAAATAGCTACTGTAATTCCCTTTCTGCTGCCAGCTCATGGCTGGATATTACTTCTTTCCTACCTCCTTAGCTAGTCTTCTGCTGAAAGATGTGCGTTTTTTCTGTATGCTTCCTGTGACTAGTCTTTTCTACTTCCTGTACCCTGCTTGGCCGCTTCGTAGTTTTTGTATAGTTTTGGTTCTTTTCTCTCTAAAATTGCCACTCTGTATCTGGCTCATTCTCCCTCACCCTTCCCCCATTCTTGATTAGGAGAACATAAAATGGGACATAGTCCAAAAAAGTGCATCTGGTATATTTTTTAATTTTGGCTCAGCCATCTGACCAGAAGTTGAAGAACGGAAGGATTGAAGCCATCTGGCAGCAGCAATGTGAGGAGATACTGCTGTTTTATTTTTTAATGGCTCCCTCCCAGCTTTGCAAACCACTGATTCTGCTATTGCCTTCATTTAAGTTACTCTTGCAGCTGTGGCTAGATCTTTGGCTTCTCCTTATCTCCTTATACCATGGTAAAGGAAGTATGAAATTATGAATTATGAAATCATACTATTATCGATTTTTTTATATTTATAACCTTATTTCATATCTGATTAATTTGAATTGTATGCAGGGAATTACAGTATTTTCTTGTGTATGCCTCTGTAACATTTTATTGGACATCTATTAAAATTTAAACAATAGACCTGAATAAGCTGAACATGGTACTAATTATTTAAAGAGGATAATATTTAAAATGCATAATTAAAATGTTTCTTACTTCTCTGTACCAGGAATGGATACATTTCATTACTGAAGTTTACTTCTGCATTAACTTGACTGTGTTCATCTACTGAATATGACTTCAACAACCAGTAAAAGTAGAATAGGTAGTGTGATATTCAGCTACTATGTTGAAGAAATGAGGCTTATCTCTTGCTTTTAATTAAACCTGTAAAATATTGGAGTCAACAGAGTTCCAATAACTTACTATTAGTCTAAACTAGTATCAGCTCCTGGAGTCTACTGTGCTCACCGAGGGCCAGTGAAACATTCTGCCTAACCTACAAGTGTTCCTACTGAAATTAATTGTATTTGATAAGTGTGGGTAGGATTCACTTCAGTGAATTGCCACTAGAAAAAAGTAAGCTGTCCAGAATAGAGGCATAGTTCAGTTTCCTAAATGTAAGCATGTTGTATCATTTGAGACACAGCTCTGATCTTATTTAGACATTCACATTTGGCCTAGAAATATGACCTACGAGAGATATATCTGTGTCCTTCCAGAAGAGCAGGTGGTAGCGCAACAGGATACCTGAGAGTGTCTACAACACTAGATACCTATGCCTGAAATTGCCCAAATTAATTTCCCTCTCTCTGTGAACGCAGTCTCATCTTCACTGAATGATTCATGCAAGACAAAGATGATCCTGTCTCCCTCCACTGATTATGGGAGAACCAGGAGGAGTACCTTGGCCAAGATGTCCGACCCTGAAACAACTGAAGTTAAGCAAAATCATTCTTACTTTAATCGACTTAACATGACTTAATGGTAATAAGCAGAAGTAAATGCTGCAAAGATAAAATGATACATTTTGCACTTTTTTTTCCACTTAGAAATATGTTTTGAGCCAAAGTATGACTAAAATTAATAATATCCCTATATTAATGTAGGAAAGAGTCAGTATTAAGGCTAGGAAAGAAATAGAAATATGGTTCAGATGAAAAAATCTTTTTTCTTTAATGTACTGTGAAAAAGCAATGTCACGTCTCTTTCATAATTCATGTTGAAGCCAATGATGACTTTACCATCAATTTTATTGGAAGAATGCTCTAATATCAGGGGGTTTTGCACAGAATATAACAATAGTTGGTCATTTAAAGCTGCATAATACATACCTAGAAAAAGTTCAGTGGAAACAGAAAGAAACTTTTATAACTTAAAGCACAAATAGGTCTTACAGCTCATCTGGCAAAACACCTGAATTAAGAAAAAAAGAAAGAAAGAAAAAGAAAGACAGAAAGAGAGAAGGGGAGAGAGAGAGGCCTGGTCTTAATCTCCAGGCCTGTCATTTATTTCTTTCACACAAAAAGTATGGGACACAGGTGGCTGAATGTCAAAGATCATACTCTGTCTGCATGCTTCATAAGGCATGGGACAAATATATGAAACAGGCTGGGTGAACAGAAAAATCACAAGAAGTGGGTGCAGTTTCAGTGACCCAGGTCAAAGGTTGTATTGCTTTTGGTGTTTTACAAATGTTTGACGGATTAAATGCCCACCTCCCATGGTTAGCAAATAAGCCATGCAAGTAAGAGTATTCATAAGAAATAAAACTTCATTCAATGTCCTTATTGTGAGGGATCAGGGTCAATTAGCATGAGTAGCACATGTATGCTCTCAGTACACACAATCACTCTTGGATTATCCTGGATTTTGGAAAACACATATTAAAATATTTTTGTAATGGTAAAATAACACCCTGGTGAAGGGAAAAAGGATTAGAAGTAGGCAGGTAGGATATTTAGATACCATTATCAAAGAAGGTGATAATTGTATAGTTTCCTACTTACGTATTTGGGTCTTTGATATCCTTCTTGAGTAAAAGTCTATTTAGTGCCATTTCTGCTGTGCATTGCAATGGAAATTGGTAAGAAAATACAGGAGACTGAAAGACCATGAAGTTTCAATATTTCATAGTCCACAGACCTATAGTGGTAGTTTTCAGATTAGTTCTTGTTAGGCCCACATTGTGTTCAGCCTTGTTCCCAATGGTCATAATTTTGACAGGTAAGCTGAAATACTGTGATTATTTGAAAGAACATATTTTCACATAGCAGCAGCATATGAAGTTCTTGGTAAGCCCATGAGAGTATTGTAAATGCACTTGAGAATCAATGAACTGTATACACAGCTGTTTGTACAAGTGTTGGTCCTTATGTATTTCAGTTCTGTGGCAATGAATCATTCCTGAAGAGATTGTCTTATTCCTTCAAATAATGCCATAGGTGCTATTACAATGACTCTGAGATTTTGGGTATCTATGTCAGTCCTTTCTTTCTACTCTTTGGCAATTACTTGCTGATTTTGTCTTCATAGTGGATAAAAAATGATTGGAATTATCTTGTCCAAGAATCCACGCTGGTTTACATCTTCTAAAGCACTGGCCCTTACTTTAAAAATGCTTCTCAAGCCTAAAAGTAAGCTTTTCTCTTGTTCTCTAGCCCATGAAGATTTCATTAGGTAACTGGTGATGGGATGGCATCAGGACTGGACAGCATTATATGCTAGTACAGGAAAAGCGTGATTTGAGACCAGATCTGATTATGGCTATGGCAGACTTTCATTCTATTATTGAAAATGTTAATACAATTTCCTAAAGAAACAAGGTTTATGCAGTCATACTTACTCTCTCTTCTATCTTTTTCTCTTTACCTGTCTCATTCTGTTCTTTCCTCCTCTTCTAAAATCAAGCAAACAATAATCTACAAACTGAAAAACTAACCGGTTTCAGTCAAATTGGACATAAGGGAGAGCTCTCACAGACAAAGATGTTTCTTTAACAAATATGCAGCTAAAGTGACAAAAAAAGATGTCAGAAGTGATGACTGTGGGCTGTTGCTGACTCCAGCGAAGCCTCCCCGTTACCAAACACCAAAGAGGCCACATAGAAAAGCAACTTTATGGGGAAAGTTTCAATCAAAGCTTGCAGTCAACCATGGGAAGCAAATCCATAGGAAATCAGGCTTCATGAGTTCTGGTGCTCAAAGAACTTCTTGTTTTACTTAAAATGAATGAGAATTTCTTTCTTTGTTAGGCTTTGCAATAGAGGTGTTTTTATCAGGGCTTAAGGAATTTGACTGAATTAAACTGACTCCAGTGAAAGATACCTCAACCTGTTTTGCGACTTTCTCTGAATGAATTATTGCATTTCTGCAGCATTTTCCTCCTGAGAAACATGTTTCATTGGCTTCATGTTCTGAGTATTGAAAATTCTGAAAACTTTGTAAGTAGAAGCTGCAACAAAGGAAGAATCTGAATGTATACTCTATATGTGTTTAATATGTTTCTCCATGTCAGATAAATCCATGCTTTTGCCTAAGCTACATGCAACAATGTAAATGAAATAAGTTTAATCACAAAAAAATACTCCAGATATTATTTCAAGGTGATGCCAGTTTTTGCAGCTGTCACTGACAGTTTTTTCAACAAAGATTTTCAGAACGAGCAAAGGCCTGGAAAGCAGCAAGAATCAAAGGCTGGTAACAGGGAACTGGCTACTGGGGAAAGAAGTATCATAATTACTATAGTAAAAATATTTGATTATTCCTATTTTGCTCCATATCCTACCTGTTGGTATAAGTAATTTTCTCTTACTACAGATTTTACAAAAGAGAGAATGTATTTTCACAAGGCTCAGGACAGTCGGTTGGGAGCATCTTCCTGGTTGACTGTGTTTGTGTCTATGTGTGTGTGTATATATATAACTTTTATGTGCATGAACTACATGAAAGTGCAAAATAATTAAGCAGACTATGAAGAAACTGAAGGATATCCACCTTACTGAAGTCTCCTTTTTAGGGAATACATTTTTCCTTTATTTGGAAGAAAAAAATTTGTTCTGTTCCCTCACCTGATTTTGTGTGTGTGCATGTACAGAAGAGATATTTCTGTACTGGGCAGATGAATAGGTTGCATTACATCTAAATGAAAGTCTTTTGATACGTTTGGCAAAAAAAGTGCCGAGCTGCAATATTTTCTCTTATCAGCTATATTTGCTGCTTCATTTCATGGACTGAAATGACTGACTCACTGAGACTCTGGGCCTCAAGTCCAGGCGTGAAGAAGTACGATTTCACAGGTGCCTCTCCCTGTGCTGTGCATAGGCCAAGTTCAGCCCCTCCGAAGGCAGTGGCCACGCACCAGACCTACTCTCAGAGAGCTGTTCCTACATCCCTTGTGCTTGGCTTAGCAAAGAAGCCTCCTGCCTAAGCGAACTGCAAAATCACCTTTACATTCGACAGTGGAATAACACCCCCTAACAAGCTGGAAATTCTTGGTAATCACATGCTAAATCTAGGTTGACCAGCAGTTACGTGGTTTTGACTACCGCAAAGCCCTGTTCTCCTGATTGTTCATGCTGCATATGTAGTCAGAACATGCTACTTCTGTCTCTCAGTGTGCTTCTTTGGGTCTTCTTTTTATTGAAATGGGTAAGAGTACGTGTGAACCTTCTCCAGTATAGTGTCAGGATGCATGGGATGCAGTTACAGTGACTATTTGAACCCAGAAGTTTGGAAGCATTCTGGTTCACGTTTTGGCCCAGCCTCTCTATCCCTTCCTCCTTTCAGATTTGCTTTCCCCACGTAGCGGGTTTGTGGCCAGGTCTGCATGCTTTCCCCAAGTAGCAGCCCCTACTGCCAATCCTGGAGGCAAAATAGTGGCCTGGATGGGCCATGGATCTAGGGCTATCAGATATTTTTATGTCCTGCTAGAAACTTGTGGAAACTGCTGGAGCAGGGTAAATTAGACTAAATATTCTATGTAATAGAATTTTAAGACAACTTTTGTGTGAAAGACTTAAAAGATACATACTTGTTGAGGCAAAGTGAGTATCATCTGTTAGATGGTTGTTTCCCACCACCCAGCTCCAAAAGTAGCTTCCAAAAGTTATATTACAAGTGAAAGCCCTTTCACAGTCTTTCAGTTCAATTCTGGATTCAGATATAGCTCCATCTCCAAAATTCCTCTCTCTGGTTGCTCGTTTTTACCTCTCAGTGAGTTGAAACAATATAATGAATTATAATACACCAAGACTCAGAGCAGTTTAAATTCAGAAATAGGTCTGGAAGTGAATATAAATAACATACTGTACTAACATGCTAGGTGATTCTTCAAGCAGCAAGAATGACCACTGGTCCATAACGGAAGACTGAAAGTTTCATGCTAGGCTGAAGAAGAGAAATTCGAGGGGATAACACTCACGTACTCTAAAGGCTGTTGCGTCTCCTGAACACAGAGTTACAAAACGGAATTAAAAACAGTGGAATGACACTGCTGTGATACTTTCCAAATATAGAACAAGTGATATATCCTAAGGCAAAATACCTGTGTGAAAGGTTATGGCAGAACACAATGCTTTTCCCCTTTGAAACTATACATGTAAGAGCAAAAAGCTTTTCAAGTGTGTCCTTTTTAAAAGGGCCTCTCAATTTCAGAAGTAGTGTACGTAGCTCAGTACATGTAAGGAAGTGTTGCCAATATAAACACATTTTTTTTCTCCAATATAAAAGCCAAAAAGAAAATTATTCACATAAACCCCAAATAAATCATTGGTGTTCACATTTACTAGTGAGTCTGAGAGGCTCATTTTTCTTCTGAAATTTTTATGTGTGCTTATACTCATGTGCTTGAACACATGCATATACATAGCTATTTGTGCATATCTGAAAGTAGGGATGATACATTTTTCAATTAATGTATGAATGGTAGCGAAACAAAGTTATCCCACCACGACTTGAGAACTGTGCATTTCAGTCAACTGGTGATAAATCACAAATTTATCTCTTTCTTTGTCTTAAACACTCATATGCATATTTCTCAGTTTACAAAAAATATTTCAAAATTATTTAAAAGTTCAATATCTTGAAAACAAAATTGTGCAAAAGGTAGACCAGGATTTTGTATTTAGAACAGAGTAAGAATGTATCTAATTTTTAGGAACACTAGGAATTTTGCAGCAGTTTGGTGGAAGAAGGACGGAAGAAGGAAGCAAGGAATAGCATGTAATACAGGCCATATTTGTTATTACCCTAAATAATGTGAATATACTAGACGTACATAAGAAAATACAGAATACTTCTATTTTATTTGCTGGAGAATGTAGAAGGTGAATAGGGAAAGGACCAAAGACATCTATTATAAAGTAGAAAAAGAATGCTTTACATTGACCAATAATTTTAAAGCTTAGCAATTACATTCTTAAAGAATAGCAAGGAAATGTAAATAGTGCCCTTACTAAATCATTGTCTACAATTCTTTATATTAGAAAAGAAAACAGCAGAGGCATAAACTGACTGAGGTCAGAAGAGACCTCTGGAAGTCATTGGGTCCAACCTCCTGCTCAGAGCAGGACCTGCTTAGATCAGGTTGCTCTGGAACACGCACAGCTGAGTTCTAAGTATCTCCAGTGACAGATATTCCACAATTTCTTTGGGCGACCTGTTTAAAAATCCTCTCTGTGAATTAAAAAATTCCTTACATATAATCAGAATTTCTCTTGTTCCAGCTTCTGTCCATTTCCTCTTCTTCTGCTGCTGTGCACCTCTGGGAAGAGTCTGGCTCCACCTTCTCGCCACCCCCTTGTAAGGCAGTTGCAGAGAGCCATAAAGTCTTCCTTGACCTTGGTCTTCTCCAGGCTGAACAGGCCCAGCCCTCTCTGTCCTTCTGTGACCTGAGCTCTAGCCTGATTAGCTAGGTGACCCCCCCTGCTCCAGTACGTCCTGTACTGGGGACCCCAAAACTGGACACAGTACTGAAGATGCAGACTCACATACGCTGAATACATTGAAGCAATCAGATCTTCCTTCAACCTGTTGGCTGCGCTCTTGCTAGTACGGCCCTGTATTAACTCTCTCCGCAGCAAGGCATGTTCAACTCATAGCTCATGTTCAACTGGTTGTCCACCAGGACTCCCCCGTGGTTTTATTCAAAGCTGCTTTCTAGCTGTACAGATGCACAGGGTTCTGCCTTCCCGGATTCAGGTTCCTGCATTTGCTTTTATTAAACTTTATGAGGTTCCTGTTAGCCTATTTCTGCAACCTGTTGAGTACTCTCTGAATAGAAGCCCTGCCCTCCAGTGTATCAGGTGCTTCCCCTCCAATTTGATATCATCTGTGAATAGTCTCTTAAAAAATCAGTGAAATTAGTTTGGTTTTGTTTAACAAAACTAACCAATCTGCTTTCTAATGAATATACATTGCTGCTCTGTTCTAGATATGAAGGGGTTGCAACTAGGAACTCAGCATCACTTTTCAGTTGTGGAGATCAGTTTGTGGTAACAGTAGAAGAAGCAATAGTGTTACTGATAAATAAATCCATGAAGAAATTGTGGCTATTTATGCTATTAAGAAAAATAACCAACAATCCAAAACTCAAGTAGCTAGAAGAAGAGGAAGTTCTTATATGCTCAGGGACTCAAGCAGCAGTATGCAGCATGTGAAAAACCTAGATTCAGTTCACCCCTCTGCATGAATGGTTTTGAACCCACAATTCACTCTTTTAAATGCTTGCCCTTAACTTCAAACTAACATAAAAGGTCTCTCTCAACGTCTCGTGTTGACACTGTTCCACTGCATATACTCAATTCAATATTTACTGGAGAGAGGCTGTCCATGTGTTCCCATCTTCTGGGAGACTGTTCTTGCTAGAAGGCTGGAGAGCTATCCTTGTTCTCCATCTCAATGACATTTTGAGCATTTTATCTAAAGTGGAACAGTGTCATCAGGAAAGGTTGAAATAAGCTTCCTAAGAATATCACACCTTTGTCCAGTTTAGAATGGGGATTGAAACAGCGCAAATAACCTTTCAGGTAAATTGCCTGATCATCAGGAGTATTTTCAAATGTCTCCCTCAATCTCTCTGCCTGGAGTAACTTTTTATAAATTACTTAAATACAAGCTGAGATAACATACAATAGAAGGATTCTGTTACCTGACAGTTGGGATATTCTGTAAGCTGAGAGACTGCTATTCAAATCTCCTTGGGCAAAGGATGAACTGAGCTGCTGAGCCACACATTTTATAGTGCACATTTTATCACAGTTAAGAAAAAAAATGGAGATATTAAAGTTTGTTTGAAATCAGTTTCTTTTTAGAAAAATAAATTATCATGTGTAAACTATGTGCTCCCTGCAAAAAACAGTTTTTGTCATATATTTAGTGTCAGAACATAAACCTGTCATATAAATGTTTTTCTATAGGTGTAAGCGCCTCATACCCAATTACTTCACATCATGAAGGTAGATTTACTCTGCCTCATGCAAGAAGCTAGAACTGTATTTCTTGACCAGAAATATTTTCAGTTTCAGTCTTAAACTGGCACCTTAGAACTTTTTCTGGATTGATGGCCTTGCAAATTGAATGATTACAGGAGATTCTGAAAGGGAAACAAACCTCCAAAAGAAACTTTGCGGCTGTTGTGTACTCTATCATTTTTGAAAAAGGCCTTGGAGTTTTCCATGCCTTCCGTGTTATTAGCAGTACCAGATTGGTGGTTTTGTCTGCAAGCCAGGCTATAAATCATCATCAGTGTTAGGCATGATATTCACTATTAATGCCTTGTTTTCCCTACTGAAATATCTTTTTGTGCTTATTTTCTCTTGATCCTTGGCATTCTGCTGACCATCAATCAAAAGAACAAGTTGGACATTCCTCTGTGTCTTGCCTCAGTGAACCCCTGATTTTCTTGACCATTAACCACTCTCTGGAATGTACATTTACTGTCGGCATCTTTAAGCCCCCATATTCTCCTCTCCCACCTACACACCCTTCCTGTCACCGGGTTGCAAAGCAGTATTTCCCATATACTGAATGAAGAGCATGTCATAGGCTGTTTGACATGGTCTGGGAACCCACAGAAAACCACTGATGCACAAACCACTTTTATTCCACAGGCCTGTGGGAGCCTAGAGGGATAAGAAGCCTTTCTGCTAGGCCGAACACACCACCTCACACACACAAAACAAATATCCCTGCCTTTACTGTTTAATAGGTTTCATATTCATGCAGAAAAGGATTGTACACTGATGTTTATCTAAAGATGTATCTTGAGAGAATTTTTCTTAAAATGTGCGAGTAAGCTTGATTTCATGCACCAGCTGTTCTCTTTCTTTACAAAAATTCAGTGTTTACTGGAGTGAGGAACAGCCTGCATTCATTATTCAGGAGCAAGGAAGTTTTGACTTTTTCTTGAGCTTCTGCAAAACCCTTCAAAGGGAAGGAAAAGGAAAATGGTTCAACAGAAGTTCAGTTAGATGGTTGAATAATTCGTAGTGATATTTCCCACAAGGCTGCTAATTCAAAGACTTGCTTTTATAAAATAGGTTTGTCAATACGCCACTTTTCCTTATTGGACTGCTAGGTTTTCATGGGTTGAAAGCTAGTACATGTTTTCTTATATTGCTTTGAGAAGAGGAAAATACCTACACATACTCTGTCAGTCTGTAGCGTCATCTTAGACATGTTTCTTCACCACTAAAGCAAGTATTAACTTTGCCAAGTAAGAGGCTGCAAAAAGTTTCACAGATTCATTGTTCAAAGCTTTCTAACTCATTCATGATATTTACTTGTCCATACACTATCAATACAGACACAGTAGTTCTGTAAAGATCTGAGCCTTGATACTAAACGTGGTCTGCATGGTTATGTGGTTCTTTGTAAGCAGATTTTATTACACCATAGCAAACTAAGGAATTGACTTTCATATATAATTGATTTGGCACGATGTAGGTAACAGCAATACCCTTTCCAGTACTAGAAGAGGCTTGGCACCTCACTTGCTCAGAATGATCATATTTCCAGCTATCCAATGAAGTGCAACTTAGTTAAAAAATACTTGAATTATGTCAAAACAACAGATTAAATTCATTAGCATTAAGAACTGCAGTAACTTTTTAGTCACATGCCAACACTAGAGAGGGAAGCTGGACGATGAACTGGATGAGTTACCACTACCACTGTTGCAGTTTATAGATCTGCTATCTGATGACCAGACACAGTGGTACCTTCTAGATGCTTTGGTCCACTTCAGCAAGGCAAAGTAGCCATAAACCTCTCTTAACTAACCTGTAAAACCAAGTTTATGACTGCTTTGCATTGGTGGAATTATAAGCAGCGGCTGCCATGTAACTATGAGTTTGATCTGTGCCTTCTAGGCCTTTGCATCTCACATTCTGTGATTTAAGGAAATAATGGAAGTGTGTGTGTGGAATTGTACTACAGAAATCTTGCATATGGTTGCACCAGGAGTTAAATATTCACTCTTGAATTAGCCCATATATGAAAGTCCGTATGTGGCCACAGTTGGTTGCAATTTAGAGCAGGATTTCTATCTTCCAAATTTAGATATCTAAGCATTGAACTCTGAGCTCATCTCCCTAGGTTCCCTGTGTAGTGAGTGGATAGAAATAAGCAGGGGTTGTTCTTATATCTCTAAGTCTCTATTTTAGCATGAGCTGAACTGCCTTTTAGAGTTGCCTATTCCAGGGAACCTACATAAATTTATTCAGACTTAAATTTCTAATTTTTAGGTATCTAAATTTTAGATTCTTATCCTATCTTAGTTTCTTATGACTTGCACCCTTACTGAACAGAAAAGCCACTAAACAGCCAGCGCTAAGTTGGATCAACTACAAGGTCCTTTTGCAAGAGGAAACATTTTACGCCACACCATTTTTCTGTTTGCTTCTCTTTGTTCTTTACTGAGGACATTTCATCCATGGAAGTGGCAGAGGAATTCCTAGTCCCTTCATCTGAATTTGTATCAGTCCTACTGAGAACAAGACCAGCTTTAATTCTTAACAGGCTATAAGTCATAGCTGAGAATCAGTAAGTTGTACATTGTCCTGGTTTCGGCCGAAACCAGGACATACATATGGTGTTCTCAGATGGATATACTTCTTCAAAGGGTTGATATATTTTTTTAATACAGATATTAGCCTTTCCTCCTTCATCACACTTTTCCTTATATGGTGACTCATATTATCCTGCTCTAGAAGTAGTCCAGTGGTAATATGATAAAAAAAAAGCTTCATATCTTTTTAAGTTATATTAATAACAGGATATAAAAGAATCACCTAAATTCTTCTTATACATACAGAGCTTTGTCATCATTAATAAAGAAGGTTTATTTCTACAAATTACATTTTCTTTTAAATCCAGTTTAATAGGAGAAAGTTGACTTTTATTAAAGATCTTGTTTTTCTTTTGAGGCTAGGAAAGACCATACTAATAAAATTTCCATGAACTTCTAGGCAAACTTACTTCCATTTAAATCAGATGTATAGTCTTTCTTACACCATAGATTTGTTGCGCTATTTACATGTAGACAAAAGATTAAACTAGCCAAGTTAGGTAGCATTTACTTTTGTTTCTTTTTCCATTGCATGAAGTAAAGTTAGTGAAGAAAACAGTATGTGCTCGTTTAAGAAAGCCTCCTCTGTTTCTTTAGTTTTCTGTAGAAAAGATCTTGTTAAAGAGAAATAAACCATATACACAGAGCATGCCCTTTGTTGCCTGAATGCAGATGCTCCACTGGATTCAGTTCTTAACACTTTTTTGATATATAGATATATATACATTTTTTCCTTCAACTGGTTAATTTAAAAAAACTAAAAACCTCACCAGTTAAAAATGAAAAAATCACTTTGTCAGTCTGAGGATGAAAACTATCGCATAGTCTTAGCTCTGAGAACACTTTGGTAGATCTACACTCTGAAAGGTATCCACTCAGAGAACAATCTCTGGTTTCCGTGCCAGAAACGGCAGATCAGTTTGCATCCACATTGCTCAGTGATAGTCCCCTATAGAAGGGGCTGACTGTGTTTTCCTGCATAGGCCTTTTCTCGGGCCCACCTAGCAGGACCCTGAGACATATTAATTACTTTTATTTGAGATTTCATTTTTTGTTGGGTTTTTTTTTGTGGTTTGGGGGGGTGTTTCTTTTTGTTTGTTTGTTTAAAGTGTCTGAAATAAAGCAAAGGGGTCCCCAGAATAATGCTCTCCAATGAAGCAGAGCATGTGTTGCAAGTTTTAGAGAATGATATGAGGGCACTTGGGGGTGCTGGAGGGTGAAAGACCCACTGAGGATGGTGTCAGGGGATTGATCGAGCAGAGGTGCAAAACTCCTTTCCACTTCCCGGATGTAGTCCGTGGAAAAGTCTTTTGCCAGAACATGAAAAAACCCTATGTTTCATCCTGGATAAAACTAATCGTTTTTTTCCAAAAGAGAGACCAGGAGTTAAATTGTCTGCATAATGGGGATGATTTGGGGATTAGAATCTGAACCACAGTAAAGTGGAAGGGTAAGTTATTTGCCTCTGTAGGAACAGCTGTTTCTCAGTCTCCACCCCAGGGAAATAAATAAAGTTTCAATCCTAAAGTTTACAGGTCAAAAAGGGGCTCCAAGTAGAAAGACGCATTTGTTATTCCTCAGTGTTAATTTCTGTGCTATGCTGCTGACACTGGACTTTGCCTACTTGACATTTTCACTGCATTCCTCCTTCTTATAATTATTTACTTTCCTTTTCTTCCCTGCTCGTTACCCTGAAAACACAGATTCCAGTTTCTGAAGAACTTCTTAAATACAAATTCTTACTCTAAATGGTCTCATGATAACTTCTGAATTGGAAGCTGAGAAAAAATACATCAGTCCATCCTTCAAGTGGTACCAAAAATGCACAAGTCCAGTAAGTTGCATCACTTATTTTGATTATGTCAAATACCTTTGATAAATGTGTGTATGATGTTGTTTGGTACATAGATTAAATGGGCACTTCTTTACATTTGCCTATGATGGTTCGATCAACTTGTATTCCCCAAAACACATCATTACCATGGCTGGCATATATCAGCATGGCTCCCTGGATATTCCTAGAGTTATGAAGATTGACAGCTGAGGATCCAGCCAAGTAAGACTGAAATGTTGACTATTAAAAAAAAAAAAAAAAATCCTGCACGTAAAAGTCTGTTACATTTCACTTGAATGAAAAATGAAGCTGAAAATTGCAAAATTTCCATGATCCAGAGGACAGTTTTCTTTGAGGGATGGTATACAGACTGACATTATTGACTGATCCTAGTCTGCAGGTGTCCTTATGTTTGGTGAATCTTTCAACCACAGTAACTGCTGGGTATTTAAATATTCACCAGGGCTAGAGGAAAAAGTGGATCCTTCGTGTTATAGTTATTCCATGTTCACTTGGTTTATTTTTCTTCTACTAAGAAAATCAAATTATAATCTCTAAAAAACAAGTTTAAACTTTTGCCCCAAATGATCATCACATTTCAAATGTTATATCTTAGAGGGAAAAGGATTACTATTTGTTTTTTCTTACTCTAATTGATGAGGCAGAATATTCAAAGAAAGCAACTATATAAAATAGCTCATTAGCCAGATACCCAAATGCAATAAATTATTCTGTAACTCTTGAAAGATTTGGTGAGTAATATGGCAGAAGATGCTGCCGAGTTATGGAAACTTGAACGGGTCTTTTTTTTTCCCCCACAGGAAGCTGTGGAACCTTTCTAATACATAAGCCACTTAGTGTATCTCCCGTTGACTTTGCTCTTATTTGTACTGGAATAGGTTGCAAATCAACAGCTAGTAGCAGCCAGACGACTATCAGACATACCTGTATTCACTGAACTAAGCTGTTGCTTATGAAGGACAAGAAATAACTTTTGGGGGATCTGATGGAAGGTTGCTTTATACTCACATTGGAGCTCTGAATGTTCAAAATTGGAAATATTTTTGTACTTTTAAAAGCTTTAAAACCAATAGTGATAGGAGGTAATAAAAATCCATAGAAATGAACAATTTATGACTAATAAAAGGTGGCCTTATTCTTCAAGATGTAATCCCCTAATTATCCACAAAACATTGGATGAGATGTTCATTATTTGAGTCCTTACCATTTGCCAGTGTGTTCTTGGCAGACCTTTTAGTGGTATCAGCAGGAAAAAAGGAAATGAGCTGGAAAGCATTAAAAAATAATACTCAAAATAATATGTAGGCATGTGATCCTCTTATGAACTTCACATTGAGCTATTAAAATGCATTCACTAACTGCATAACAAAGAGGTAACAGGCTGTACCAAGAAAAGGGGATTTTAATGTGGTCAAATAGCTTTAAGAACATGCATTCAGATGCTTTTTCTTTCAGGTTCATATATAACCAGCGCTGAGGAATTTGCCTTTCTAAAGATCGCCTACTGGACTTGCCATTTGGACAATCAGGCTGATTCTCCATTGCATTGTAACTGAGGCAGTCTTTTATGGATTAGGCAGCATTTAGCAACTGCTTTGTTTTCCACAGCTGTATATGGCTGCATTGTTAACTGTCTAACAGACAGTAACTAACTCTTTGGATCTTATGAAGACACCGGGCACTTTTTAGTCTTAGCAGAGCAGGCAGTTCTCATCACCTATTAGGTGATGTCCCCTCTCCATGGGTGTTAATGCTTCTCGCTCACAGAAGTAACCCAGAAAGGAGTCCCATGACCTTCCTGTTTATTTGCCTGTGCCAGAGCCCTGGAGAGGAGTCTGTTGCTCAGAAACTTTTTTATGAGCAAAAGAGAAAACACATCTTCTATGAAAAGCCAAGAGGTTATTGCTAGTATAGTTGAAAACTTAACAGTCTTATCACAGAATTATTATTGTTAGTCCAGATCTAATTATTACAGAAAACAAAAGAGAAAGAAAATAAAAACCAAATTTTATTTTACAGAAATTATTATTATTACTACTACTACTATTAACAAGAACACAGTTAAAATTACTATACATACACTTCCTAGCTTCTAACCCTTTTCTTGGTGTGATGTTCACTTTTCCTGCTCCTTGGCGTTCCAACATTGATAGCTTTGGTCTAGTATGGGTGGGGTACAGTGAGTCGGAAGCATCCTGATTCCTCGACCATGAGGACTACGTTGTTGATGTTTTCATCTTCTTCACTCTAGGATCCACTTTTTATACATTTGCTAACGTTGCTTTACAGCCTGCTCTTTCTTCACTTGTCTGCAAGTTCATGATGAATCCAAATTTTATAGTGCATATAGTGCATTTCACAGAATCAGGTACTTGTTCTTTGTTCTGTGTTACCACTAAAGCTGGTTTTGTCGAGCTCCAGATCTGCATTTTTTTAAGTGACCACTGGTGAGTTGTTTAGAGCTATGGGGTCTCCAGCATCAATCAGTACCCTGACTCTAATCATCCCGTGCCTGTACTCCTCTCCACTGCATCTTGTGGTGTCCCCACTTCTCAAGGCATCTGCTTTCATACCAGGCCTGTATTTCTTCATACATATTTTTGTTAGAGTCATAAAAAATTTCTCGTACACAGAAAAACTACTTGTTACTATTATCTATATAAAGCTTTGGTTATACCATGCGAAAAGCAAAACCTCCAAATTAGGAGTAGCCAACTCATCATTAGAAAAATTGCAGTTACAGCTAAATCAAACGAGAGCAGAGTTCCAGGTAAGACAAGAAAAGTTCAGAAAAGGCAAAACAAAAAGAAAAAACAAGTTGCAGTCCTGAGACCTTGCAAACTCAGTAAAAATCCTGTGGCCTACTACCAGCAACAGCAATACAGTTTCTCCTGGGTTGCAGGATGATAGTGCCACATCTGCGTTCAGGCCTCCTAAGGAAGTTAATAGCATAAGACTGCCACCTCCAGTAAACTGTTTATTTCTTAGGTGCTGAAGCTTGCATCAATTTAATGTGGTAATTAAGTTTTTAAACTAAGCCGAATGAATACAGGCCTTTATGCTGCCTTACTGCCAATGTGACAACGACAGGAAATGAATAGCAGGGGATAAAAAAGAGGCAAACTCTAAAGGATTATACAAAAAAATAGCAGATTCTTCTCAAGACAGAGCTGGGACTTGGCTTTCTTTAAGGCTGAGATCCCTTGATTTCTCAGCTACTGTCCACAAAATAAACCCGATCCTGCTGATTCAGTTTCTAGAAGAGTAGGATCGTAGCAAGCTGGAATGAAAATACAACAGCAGGGCAAATTGGAAAGTATTTGCCTTCAGACTTTGCTCTCTGGAGAAGTATCAGTCATTTGTAAAAATAACACTAATATGATAATTCAGTGATTGTCAGTCTCACAATACCTTGGTGAATGAACCAGGGCAGCTTTCATGACATATATTTTGCACACGTGCAGATAAATGAAAGGCTAAATATTTAGATGGTAGTACGTAATTAAATGTGTCTACACTGTGAGTGCAGTGGAACCATGCTACCGTGTTCAGGTTTTTTTCTGGATGGATAGGGGCCATTTCTTTCCCAGTAGTCACAGTCACCTATGGTATGATGCCCAGTCAGTGTGTGCAGCTGACCAGCTCAGAGTATGGGCAAGTGGAGTTTGGACCTATCTATACAAGCCTTCAGAGACTTAGCCTGTGCTTAACTTGCAAGACTTAGGTTAGGTTATGCGATAAAACTTGTCTGCACACCCACAAAGATGCTCAGAGAGGCAATGGTGGATGGGGGAGCCCAAATAATGCTCTGCCAGTCTACTCCCAGGCCTATCCCAGGAGCCATCAGCCCCTCCCATATTAAGCTGAGTAAAAGAAATAAAAATGCCCAAGTTTTTATAACAAAGACTACTGTATCTTTCATTATTTTTCTAGAATAGAGGAAAGGGATTTTTAAGTGAGTATCCCTGTTTTTTGAACAGTCCTCAAATCTTTATTCTTATCTTGCTAAATTCAGTGCTGTAAACAAAAGTCAAAACAAAGGCAATCAATTTCAAAATAGCAAAAAACCTCCAACAAAAAAACCTTCCAAACAACAATCATTTTTGACCTCAGAATTACAACTGATCTATTTTATGTTACCATCCGATTTGAGTAAAAAGAGCTGATTATCCCGCTGTGCTCAGCGCTGGTGCGGCCTCACCTTGAGTACTGTGTGCAGTTCTGGGCCCCAC
>JAVKLA010000008.1:14619137-14632059 GCA_034782735.1 Sagittarius serpentarius | reverse complement strand
TGCCCCAAGCCTGTCGGTGTTTAAGAGGCATTTGGACAGTGCCCTTAATAACATGCTCTAACTTTTGGTCAGCCCTGAAGTGGTCAGGCAGTTAGTTGCACTAGATGGCTGTTGTAGGTCCCTTCCACCTGAAATAGTCTATTCTATTCTAAGAGCTAAGGCCTTCAAAAGGGCAAAACCTGCATTTACTTTCACTTAGAAGTTCCTTAATACTCTACAAGAAGTTAACCGTCCTATCTTATAAATAGGAATAATTTCTGTTGTCTTTTTCCTTTTATCACTAAGGTTAGTGAAGGGTCTTGCACTGACTTCAGTGGGTTGAGGATCAACCAGATTGCATCCAGAAATTTCAAACGCCTTTTCTTTACAGTGGAAATTGCACTTTGAATAATTAGGTAACAAGTGTTTGGGATATTTTCTTCTTTTTTTTTTTATAAGCTGTATTATTTACTTCCTTTCCTTGTCACAGCTTTTCCCACTGCTGCTTCTTTCTTGTCAATGCAATGTAGGTCTGAGTAAAGCAGTGCGATTTTTTATCAGTTTCTCTGAAGGTGGCTATTAGTCAGGGGTAATCCTATTTATTCTAATAGATATCCTTGGACTAAAACATTTCTCCTCCTTCCATGAATTTGATTTTGCTCTCTTCCATATGCAGCTGGTGACAAATGCTGTCAATATCAGGTTGCTAGTTTCAGTCCCTTACGGCTTTTACATATTAGGAGCAAGATTCTATTGCTTCTAGTAATTTGTGCATTTATATTTATATATAAATTATATTTATATATTTTATATTTATATATCATTTATATTTGTGCATTTTTTTACAAAGTGCGTTAGCAAGAGAACAACAATGTAGAGGCCAACAGAGAAAAAAAGCCAGACAGAAAAAGAAAGCAAATAATTAATGAAATGTGTCTGAGTATGTGTAAATTACTTCTTACACTGCCCAAAAGTAGTCTGAAATCACTGTTACACTTATCAGTGCGAACGAAGGAAACATGGGAGAGGAGATCACAAGACATAGTTACATTCCAAGCTTACTTGTAAAAATCACTGTAGGAAATATTGTGGAAATATTGTGCAAGTATTGTGAAAAACCTTCACTTTGAATGTATAGGTCTCTAATGAAATAGGAGTCTGTTTATCCAACCTCCAAACCAAAGTAGGTAATATGTACTCTTAACTTTGCACTGAGTTTGCATCAGTAAGAACCTGTTAGATTAGGTTGTTAAGAAACTTAGATTGCAACTGATGTAGTCACATGTGTCCCTGACATAAATCCCACTAATATTCAGGAATGAACAAATGAACTGCCTAACATATATGTAACCTAATTGTCTGAATGTATGCTTAATAAAACATTTGTATATTCTTCATAAATTCAGGAGATAGATATACAAAACCTTATAACTACCATCAGTTTTGTAACTTTCAGTCTCTAACGGAGTGCTAATTAACAAAAAGTCCTAATCAATTGAGATGGGATTGGATCTTTCTGCCCATCTGAACCCTGTGATCCAAAGGGGCCCAACTCCCTATTTCCTAGTCAGACAATATTTATTTGCTCATCTTCCCTTCACATACATATGGCAGAGGAATGTGAGAAAATTCAGAATGTGTGTTATAAATTACAACATAATTCAGAACCTTCTGAGGTAAATTTATCTCTGGCAAAACTGAAGGTGTCTGGCTTTCCATACAAAAGTATAGAGTGTAACTTTCAGTAGTTTTAGGAACAGAGCAAGACTTATTTCCACACACAAATCTTTATTGGTGGCTTGGCTAAATCCTCCATTAAATTAAAACCCTCAGATTTTAGCAATTATGTCTTACTTGACAAACAATGCTTTAAATGACAGGAAATAATGTTTTCTAAAATAGAACAAGCTTCCTGACATCAAAACCTTTGAAAGTAAGTTCTAGAGGGTTCACAAAATGCTTCCAGTCCTCTCATCCATAACATGACTTGCCACACACTTAAATATTCTGACACTCCACCCTTTCCTGCCAGCAGATAGGAAACCTAGATTATTTTTATCTGTCAAGTCTACATTTAACTTCCTGTTTTTAATAAAATGCTTACAGCCCTTTATGCAAATTTTAAGTTTTTAGTAAGAGTGATCAGATTTAAGGAGAAGACTGACCTGTGAAAGGGTGAGTAATTGCCACTTGATGGAAAGGACGATTGTAGCATTGCTCTTTCCCCATAAGATCTACATTAAAACAAAAAAACGAACAAACCAACCTGTTGAATCTGAAAGCAGAATTTCGATCAAGAATTTATATGACTGGGTTTGGCGGAATTATCTGAAGCTTTCTGAAGATATATTTGGCTTCTTTTGAAAGTACTAGACACATTAAATAGAAGATAAATACTTGCATTTAAAATAATGCTGCAATTCTTTATGGAATTTGGAAGAAGAAATAATTCTGCATCCTGCTGTTACATAATGAGTTGCTTCATCTGACTGGACTATATTTCCCGTCGTAAACCCCTTTCACTGTCTCCTGGCCAGTTCGTGCAACTCAGTTATCAATGGTGGAAGTCTCGACAAGGCACTGAGCATAGAAGACGGAACAGGAACCAAACACCTTCAGTGCACTATGGCACTACTTCGAGTCACAATAGGCCTGCTTTCAGTTATGAAAAAACACTGTGCCAGTTGTCTGAAAACTGAAGAATTTGTTTTTCAGAACTTTTTGGAGGGTTTTTTTCCCTCTAGAGAAAGATGAATTTAAAAATAAAACTATGTTTTCTCAAAAAAACCCAAAAAACAAGAAAGAAGCCTTCTAGTGTGCCAAACAGTGTTAGGGACATTTCAGTTTCCCTTTATTTAAAAAATATAATCTTGGTTATGACAAGCAATAGAAATATATTTTAATTTCTTACTGAATATAATATACTGAAAAAATGGGTGTCATTTTATACTTTGGGAATCACAAATATCTCTTTTTCCTATTTATAAGCAGTAACTAGATGCTGACAGTCCATTAAATCCCAGTGAGAAGTTACTACTACAGTAGGACAGGAATACTACAGTAGAGGTTGACTATAATTGAGAAAAAAAACAGTTTACCTGTAGAAAGAAATAAAACAATCATATTGTACTGAAAATGTCATAGCTACCACGAAGATGGAGAGATAAGCAAGAACACATAACAGAGGCCAATACTGTGGAAAATTTTACCAAAGGAACTTAATTGTAAGTAGATGTAACAGAAGCTTGAAACAGCATTTACAAGGGTTTTTTTTGTCTGGGGTTTTGCTTTTGATTTTGTGTGTGTGTGTGTGTGTGTTTTTCTTGAGGGGAAAGGTTATCTGCAAGGGCTTTTGGGAATATCAGCTGCATAAAGCTTGAAGTGACTGCATATTCATTGCAGCTGAAGAAGGGTTGTTTCAAGCGTGATCAGTGATTTAGGTCACAGAGATGCTAAATTCCAACAAATCTCAGAGAAACAAAGTTGTAGTAAAAACCTTCTTGAGACCTGAAGTACAGTCCTACACACTAAACTTTCAGTATGTAGCTTGGCTAGAGGAACACATAAAATTAGAAGCCATTAAAAAATATACATTGAAAAACAAAACAAAACAAAAAACCCCTCTTCGTTCATTCTTTGCTTTCTTTCTAGTAAGACACACAGTCCTGAAACTTTCTTCTGGCTTTCTATGGTAATATAACAATGTTCTGCGCTTGCTTTTCTCTTCTCACACACAGATCTCAAGCGCTTCACAGAGACAAAGAATCCGGAGTCGCTCTACTCTACAAGAAGTGCGCTGAGGTGAACTATGCTACATTTCAGTCTTCTTGCAGAATGAGCTGAAAATCTGCGTGTAACTGTTTCCCACGTGTTATTTGTGTTTTCAGTCTGTTGCCTGATTGTTTGTAGGAAAGATTGCCTATTGCTGTTCCATTCCATGTCCCCAGGCTCCTTCAGAAATGGAAAGGCTATTTCTCAGTGGAGTTCTGGGGTTAACTATTTTAATTCAGCAGAAATAAAACAAAATGAAAATAGCCAGCCACAGGGAAAAAACGTGGTGTTTGAGGAAAAAAGTTGACACTTTGCTGCACTTTTTCAGTCCCTTGCTTAGAGTCATCTTCAGCTTTCAAATAATTTCATTATTTATGTCTCAAGGTGAACTCTATACAAGGACCAGAAGGGAAATCTGTCTGTTTTCAGTTATTATTACAATTTGTTGACTTCT
This sequence comes from Sagittarius serpentarius, assembly GCA_034782735.1. Lineage (NCBI taxonomy): Eukaryota > Metazoa > Chordata > Aves > Accipitriformes > Sagittariidae > Sagittarius > Sagittarius serpentarius. The sequence continues at coordinate 14,627,855 of JAVKLA010000008.1, read as the reverse complement.
TTTTTACATTAATAATGTTGCTACTCAGTACTAGTGTATATACATCTGAAAATGTTACAGTGCAACCTGGAATATGCAAGTTGTTTCAATGAGCATGTAACATTAAAATCTTTGTGTGGCAAATTTTCAGATGACAGAGAAATTTTAAAAGAAAATCTCAAGTAATTTAGATTTTACAGTGATAGATCATCAAGGCTAAGAATGCCTTTTTTTTTTCCCTATAGGAGTCTGAAATGAAAATCAAAATGTACTTTTAGTATGACTTAGTAAGTATCATCCCTCTTACTAAACTACCACTCAGTTTGATGCATAAAATTAGTTTTTAAAGATGAGATGAAATAAAAACCTTAATGCTTTCAGAAAGACTCTAAATTCTACAATTAAAAAAAGTATGAATTAATGTAACCCCATATAAGCAGGTTTTCTTGACTAATTTCCTTTTTTTTCCTTCATGAGGAGGGAATTAATTTAATTTGAAATGATTTAGCAATAGGGGTTTTTTTTGCTATACAGAGCTTGATTATTAATCAAGCCCAGCTGTCTGAAGGGATATTTTCAGAGATAAGAACAGTTATCCAGTTTTGAAAAAATATTTTGATCTTGTGTTTTATGTTTGTTTTTCATTTTTTCCTGTAACAACAAAGTATTTTTTCAACTATTCCGTAAAAATGTATTTTTCCTCTAATGATTCCAAAGAGAAATAATGCCTAAATTGTGCTTCCGCCCACCCCTCTTATTTCTGTATCATATTAGTTTTTCTCACAGCTCAATTTCTTTATGGCTCCATTGGGTAAGTATTTATTTTTCCTAAGACAGAGGTGATTACATTTTCTACATGCTGGTACCTTTGATGGCATTTATCTCAGAAGTAATCTTTTTGGAGACAATTGGACTTTAACTGTCATCACCAAATATGCTTGAAACATCTTTAAACACAGCATGGCATTCTTCTGTTATGGACCTGCTCTTAGAGTTCAGCATCTCACTTATGGAGGCTCTGATTCTGTATCAACGTATGTATACCCACTTTTCTTTGCTATGCAGCCTTTACTGTGTTACTCAAATGCTAGACTGAAAAGAATAGTGACAACCCATTGCAATTGCATAGCTACCCAACAATGAATAATTTAATTAGAATTCATTACCGTAATTCTGTTCATGATAATATGACATTGAACTGATATAATTATGTCATTTTAATGCTGGCCTAATGCAGTCAGTTTATATATATGTATATATTTATATATGTAAATATATGTTTAGTTTTATATATATAAAAATGTATTCTCATACATACACACACACGTGTGTGTGTATGTATATAAAATAAGTCTAAAAAAAAAGGTTTCACTAGTTTAGGAAACCCAATTTTTCCACTACAAATTTCCAGCATGCCTAATCTGTCATGTTTGCTCATAAGCACCCAAAATCTCTCTTATCTTTAGATATATTCCATACTTGCTGAACACACATAATTACCATTTGATTCCATTCTAAAGCCTAGAAAATGGCCAGACTATTTCTTTAACCATGAAATAAAAGGGTTTTTTTCCTCTGGTCAATACTTTGTCAAATGGTGTATGCTTCACCCTTAAGTACATCATGCATACAGGGAGTGACTACTCTGGACGCAGACACCTGCACTGTAGCTGCCCATGTGCAGCTAAATGAATCCTACCCAATACGCCTAGAAGAGAGTGTACTGGCTTTTATAACTTTTTCTGTCGTGTGAAGCTCATTCACAACATTACACCGATGGACTATGCAGCTTTGCTCTTTTGGGGCACTTTGGGATTAAAAGGCAAGATTCTGGAGCTCCATAATGCCAGACTTCCTCTACTATAGCAGTCCATCAACTGTGCAACTTACAGCCACCTGGTAAAAGCCATGAACACCTCCATGATGTAGGAATATCACAGAGAGACAGGAGCAGGTTAAACAGTTTGTTCAAAGCAGAACTGCAACCATTTATCATGTTCCATGACAGATTTAACGGTTACAACTGCTGGTCCTCATTTCTGTACCTGAACCAAGATTTTAAGGATTGAATTCTAGAGAAACATAAGAAAAATAATAAGGACACAAATCTCACTAAAGGATGAATTCATAACTGGTGAATAATTGTAGATTATTCCTTGTTTCACCCAAATCATTACTCATCCCCCATTTCAGCTTTCAGTCAGGGAAGTACTGCTTGCCTCTCCCCTTCCCGGCGTGCTACTGAACATGTACAATTAAAGCCTTTGGAACAATATTTCTTCTTGCCCCAATTAATTTAGCAAAAACTGAATGCAAGAACCTTTTTGTCTGACTTTTGCATGTTTGAAAGAACAACCTTTCCTTTTTGTCCCGTCCCCCGGCAATTTGATGGACTCTCAAAAACTGAAGCCAAAAAAAGATATTAATTTGCTCAGACATAACCATTACGAGCTTCAAACGTAGCTTATAAATTGCATATAATTTGAAAGCTTTACTGGGATGATATGCACCTGCAAATTGTTAGCTAACACCCACAGAGGCATTTTATGGCTCATGCTCTGGTCTTTTAACAACTCATAGTGCAGGCAGCTGGAAGAGTCTAAGAATGGTGAACGTTTGAAATTTGTCCTAAGTGTTGTTGACATTACAGCGACTGAAAGATGCAACAGCTCCCCTTCCCCTTAAAAAGTTGCTTCTTTTTTTTTTTTTTTTTAAGGAAAAGTGCTTCTTACCCCATCCAAGAGAAAAACAAAAACAGACAAAGCGGTATCTCTGGGACTGCAAATCGTAGCCAACAATACAGCTGCAAAGTTATAAAACAGCCCCAGGAGGACTGATGATTATCACTATCTGGCATCCTTCCAGGCTTAATGGCCTCCTCCTCATTGGAAAAAAAAGCTGAAATGTGTTCCACAAGTCATTCTTTTTGGATATCTCCAGTGTATCTGTATGAATGGGAATACTGAAGCTGTGGAGTTTTTGGGTAGGAAAACACAGCCTTTTGCTATAATATGAAAAAGACTGAGCTACATGAGAATTCTTCATTTTTTTTTACACAAGAAGACTAAAAAAATCATTCTGGAGTCTGTTGGTGGGAAAAAGAAAATCAACAATCACTTACTTGCACAGCCTGGTCCTAAAGGTGTGTGATACAACATTAGATCTAAGTGCATTTAGATGATGAAATTCTATTATTATATTCCCTTAGAAGTATGGATTCCCTGAATTCTTTCATGTTGTATCTAAAGTATGGTAAATAAATACATACATACATAGTAGGTGTTCTGTTTTGTATTAAGCTATATAAAATCAATAACTGAGCTGACTGCAAAAGTCCCACAGATTTTGATTTTCATATCTGTTAAACATACATTTTGAGCTAATTTGGACACAGTCATTCCAATTGTACAGTATTTGCAAATAAAGAATACCACAGAAAAGTCTTACAGAACTTCATAGAATTAAACCAACCTGTTTTCAAAAAAATTAATGAGCAGTACCTTAATTTTTTTTCCTCAGAACCTCAGAACTTAAAGGAGAGTGTTTCACAAAGTTTTAGACTGACATCTAGAATTTGAAAGAGAAATAGATCACTTTTCTCGCATATCATAGTTTTAAAGATGTTACAAAATGTTGCAATTCTTTGTAGCAAATGCATTTTTCTATATGGGAAGTAATTTTTTTTCTCAAAAGAAGATGATTCAGGAGAAAGATATCCTTAATAGACTACAACCACTTGAAAAGCCTAGAACAGAGGTTTGACGTGCATCTTACGGAACCCTCCGAGACAGAGCAGAGAAAGAAGCAGGAGACGAGACGGAGCAGATGCCAGCTCATTTGACCTGAAGAAAAGTTGCAATGTGTCTGCACTCTAAGGTATATTGTGTTATGTGGGTCTGAGTGTGTCAAACACATTGAAAACTTTGGCCTCCCCAACACGTTACACTCACACCACTGAGAACCTGTTGTGCCACTAGTACTTCCCGATGAGAATAAATCGGTTATTTTCTGTTTGTTTGTTTGTTTGTTTGTTTCTTGTTTTTGTTTTTTTTTTAATAACACCCGTGGAATTGGCAGCTGCATGGGGTTTATTTTAGTTCCAGCTTGCTTTAAATGCTCTCTCAGTTTGTTATGTGGTACGGCATAGTTCTGTAGCTTAAACATACTTGGCAAATCCTCTCCTATTTGTTCAATTTGCCCCCCACCCACTACATACGTAGCTAACCAACACTGAGCAATACTTCCAACTGTCTTCATACCGGGCCAGAGGTCATCCCAATCGGAAAACAGGGGCTTCAGATGGTATTTCCTTTACGTCAGCTAATTACAACCGTATGTTTTCTGTGACAGAAAGGGAGGTATGTGAGTATCAGACCATTAGCCAGGTTAATTGCTCCTTCCACAGCTGACACTCTCTATGTAGCTTTTGTCCTGTAGTTTAGTATAGTCTGTGCTGCCTGGTTTTAATTATTTTGTTGTTGCTTCTGCCCCGTTATTTTGTTTATTGCCAGCAGTGATTTGTAAGCCAAGATATGGGGAATCAGCTGTTTATGTCTGATAGCTAGGACAGTTTTCTCTCTACTGAATCTTTCCGTGCAGTTTTTGGCTTTTTCCTGCTGTTGCCTTTGTTAGGATGGACGGTTTGGAGAGTAAAGAACAAAGAATGCAGGACAATGATAAGAAAGACACAACATGTATGCATCCAACTGGGGTGATGGGGAAGTATTTCACAACTCATCACCAGGATTCCCCTTGGCCCACTAGATGAAGGAAATCTAGTGATCCAGATGATCACTTTGGTGTAGTTCATGGACACATGAATGAAATCTCCTGGCATCCAAGAAAACAAAAATGATGCTTGTGAAAACCACGCTGAGCTTCAGCTTCAGAGTGTTCTGGATTTGCCTGTTCTGCTTGTGCCTTCTCTGAAGACGCTTACAGGCTCTGGAGAGGTAAGGGGTCCCCATTTTCCAAGCTGTGGACCCCAGGGAGGACCCACAGGATCAAGGCAAGCAGGATTTGCTCTACACTGGTAGCCTCACGCACACGCTGTAATATCCACATTCTTGACATTGCCTTTTGCCACCTGTACTCAGCATGTTGTCACGCAGTCATTAACTTAGAAAACTAACACGAGCCAAACAAAAACCTCTAGAATAAATGAGTTGCCATAAGAAAACAATTAAAAAGTCACCGGTTGTGAAAAAACATATTTAATCTAATGGGCAAAGAGACCACCCAAGATTAGCCAAAAGTTGTTGCGTTTTTCCTCTCCTCTCCTCTCCCCAAGCCTGTTCTTTGCAATACAGGTGCTTTTATATGAATGACTAATTGTGAAGGACTGGGATGATGATCTCATCTCAACAGTTTTGACTGCCTGGATATTACATAAGATTACAAACAGTGATCAGTTAACAAACATTTTTTAACAAACTAAAGAGCAGGAGTGGATAGCAGTATCTTTGTGTTAAAAAATATTTCCTTATTTTTAAACTAACCCATAGATAGGATAATATGGAATGTGATTTCTCAAACCTATATGCACAAAATTATTTTTGTCCAGGTAGATAATCCCACCACAACCTTGTGATACAGACTTCAGGATCAAGCCCCTGAAAACTCAAGATGATTGCAAAATTTATTATCTATACTATATTTTATGTTTAGGAAAAAACTTTGGTCAGGGTTACAAACACTTCAGTAGTAATATTTGAGCCTGTTTCGAAGCTAAAATAGTTACAGTATGCCAAAGGAAATCTGCTGAAATTTAACCCTTAAATAGATAAATACCTATTATACATTAGAAGTCTCTAAAGATACATTGGCATAAAATTACAGGTTATTTTTTCAGAATTCGTGCACTTTGTGTGCCTTCACACATGTATTGTCTTCCACATGGAAATAACAATTGCTCCAGTGATTCCAGTGTATCATTTCTGAATATGAAGAGTTACCCAAATTTAATTTATTGCCCAGAAATTTTGTTGACAGCTCATCACAAAAGGTATCCTGTTGCCATTACGTGCTGGGGAATCCCTTAGCTGGAGATAGCCACTAAGATCACATTCGTTTCCCCACCTTTCCAAATATATTTCACTGAGCTACAGCTTCTTATAACACACAGCAAATATTTTCTAGACAGATCTGCTAGCACTGCTTGTTACTAGGTTTGTTTATGACTTTTCATCAGAAAGCCCTGCTTTTAGATGGCTCTTTTCCAATTTCAACACTTTAACTGAAAATTCTCATCTAAGACAATTCTTTTTTGTGGGGAAAAAAAAATAAACCAACAAACCCACCTTCTTTTATTTCTAAGAATCACATTGGGGTAAACTTTGTTCTTACAAGTCTGATTAACTCCCCTCCCCTTCCACCACTCCCACCCCCAATTTTTAAATTAGCACATCTATTTAAAATGTTACAATCTTTGCTATGCAACATTCCTGTATCCTTGTGACTGGTAACAAGGATCTACCATTGGGAAAAGTGATCATCTGTTTTAGATTGAGGTGGGAGTTTATAGTGAATATGTCAGAGAACTAACTTACTAACTTTTAGATACATAAATTAGAGCTAAATGAATTTTAACTCTGTGATTTTAATACTTTTCAATATGCCTGTCATAAACCCTGGACATGAAGAAGAGTTTCCTGAATTTTCATGTGCAGTGGCATATGCCTGAAATGACAGGAAAAACTTGCTCTCCTGTGCCAGTGCGTTGTGGAGGAAAAATCTGTTTTCTTCATATGTGGCTGGGACAAGAGCCATTCGGTACCATAATGGGGGTCTGAGGCCAGTGCAAGACAGAAAGAACCTGAGATGAAGGACTGAAATGGAGAAGGGAGGAAAGGTTAGGTTGTCTTTCCAAGACGTAGGACCCAGGGAGAAAAACTGCACAACCGTTAAGTGATAAACTGAAATTAAATGAGGACTTGAAGGAAGACTGCACCTCTCCAAGCATATTGGTCTGAGAACCAGTGAGGCCAGGACAAGCTGGGCAACGGGGATGGAAAGGTGGTTTGGGTGAGGCATCTGAATTCAGAAGCGCACAGAAGAATAATTGGAACTGAGTGGACAGTTCCCACATGGAGGGTGGGTGTAGTTCTCATGAAAGGTAATGGAGACTGGCTGCCACTGGGAAGTTCAGTAGTGCTGAACAGAGACCAGACTGGGAGGGCTGAGCCGGCGTCAATGAGGCAGTGCAGAGGGGAAAACACGGTGGAGACCGTTCAACTTTATAAAAGTCTGGGGAGGACCCTCAGTATCCCATTGAATATGGTATTTCCTCAGTGTCTGGTAGACCAAGACTGAAATCCCTTCATATGTAGAAACTTCAACCTTATTCCAAGCCTCAGTCAAAGAAGACGGCTGAACCACAGGCAGCTCCTGGCTTTAAGAAGAAATTCCATTCCAGACTCCAGCTATGTCAGAAAAGTGCTCACTGAAAATGTTTGCTTATCCTAGAAAACTTGTATCATTCAGTGTAATCATAAAGAGAGTATAAAAAAGTAAAGGTGAATGAAATATAAACTTCCAGGTACAGAGAAACTAAACATTTTGCTGTAGGTTGCAAGGTAAGTAAGTCTCTGGCAGAACCAGAAACTGGACTTAGTACTTCGGCCACAGAAGGTTCTCCTGCACCACTGGATTTCCCTTAGTTGCTTGAAACAAGTATCAGGGCAGTTATGGTGGATATAGATGGGGAAAAAAATTCTTCTCTCTTTTTAGTTGAAAGCACTTTATATAGGTGAGCAGTTTAGAAAGCATGAGATAAAACCTCTTTGCTAAAGAGTTTAAACATAAATATTTGTATTTGTTTAGTATCCATCTAAAAAGAGACTCCCTAGAGATTCTTTGGCCACCTCACTTTTGAGAAGCAAGTTCCTGCATCCATATCTCAGTCAGAGGCTGCAATTTTCAGTGGTCTTTGAGTCTGAGAATGTGATTTGATTCAAGTTTTACCATAGACTCAGGTGGTGGTAAAATTGCTGTCGTTTTCTGTAAATGATGACACAGATGGCAAAATGCTCCTTCGTGCCAGCTGAAGATCCGGCATAGGATGTTTCTATGACTATTATTTCTTCACTTGAAAGTCTTTCCTGTTGCTTAGTGGTTTTAATTTACTGGATATGTTCTGTTTGAATTGAAGTGGGCTGAGGAGAGACTTGTCTTGCCACTGGCAAGGTTCACTATCATTCCCGGACACAGATGAGCCAAACCCAGAACCTCATATCCAAATCTTTCCAATATCAGGGAGAAAGGATCAGATGTGAACACTCTGTTCTAAACCCACCACTGTGGCTTTGATCCCGGGTCAAATCCAAAATTAGAAGGGGCCTCTTTTATAGCTCCAATTTGGACACAGCCAAATTCTGTTTTCATCAGATTTTGCTCCAAGAAGGAAGAAATTGTATGTGAGTTTGCCACTGTTATGTATGAAGACAGGCCTGAAACCTAACCTTAATTTTGCCTCAAAGCCAAACTCTAAACCGTACCCCAAATTAATACAAGTTTGAGTCTGACTTCCTTATTCTAGCTGAATCCATGGCTCATAAAAGTGCATTTCTGAATAATATTTTTTTTTTGTTTTTGGAATGCATTAGATTATATCTAATTGCAAATAGTTGCAAACCCCCCCCAGATATTGGAATGCTGTATGTGATGCACATATGTTAAAGATCATTCTCACTCATCTATGAGGTACCAGTTTGAACAGTGACTAAATGAGTAAAAACAAGC
>JAVKLA010000008.1:14603799-14619086 GCA_034782735.1 Sagittarius serpentarius | reverse complement strand
CCAAAAAAAAAAAAAAAATAAAGGAGGGTAAACATTTAATTTTTTCCCCACTTTGTTGGGAGAGCTCCAGAAACCAGAAGCAAATGAGGGAGAACCAGCAGCAGGGACCACCAGCAAACAGCAGCTGCAATGTGAAACAGCAGGACAGAACCACTCCCAAGAAGAGAAAGGGCTGCTCCTCCCCAGTAGAAGTCTGTGCAGACATGAAAGCAACCAGCAAACACTTCCAGCAAAGTAAAGGTTCAATCCAAAAGCAGTGAATAACTAAGGAGAAGGGTGAGAAAAAGCCAGCTTTGCAACAGAAATGACCAGTAATGTTTTATTCAACTCTCCTGAAAGTTCGGGGGAGGACAAAAATGAATGTCTGTCAATTGTACTGAGATACTGTACTGATAAACATACTAGTGTTTTCCTCCACTGAGAATGCTTCCCATAACCCAGAAGGAAACTGTGCTAGTCAGGCTTTTTTCCCTCATGGTGACAGAATAAAAAAAATAATGACAATATAACCTAATGAGAAGCATCTATTGAGTAATGTCCCACTATCTGAAGGAAAGTTAATCACCTAAACGCAAAAATGTTCTAAAAAAATCAGATATGGGCAACTTATACATAAGCATTGTTAAGGATGGACTAGAAAGAAAAACCTGGTACAGATGGTGGAAACGGGATAGCTACAGGGAAGCCAGAACGCGGGTTTTCTCTTCTTTTGTTTTTAAGTGCATACAATTAGCTGACAGATTAGAGGAACGTTATTAACAATACTTGCATTACAACTGTAGAAAGCTGAATTTGCACAAAATGGTTTTTAAACTATTATTTTGCAAAAATATATTGGCTTCTAATAAAATGCTCTCTGCCTTTTCCTAGGCCCGATTCCAAATCAAGTGATCACCTTTTGCCCTTACTTCTACTGTGATTTTGAAGAACAACAAAGAGGAAAAAAAAAAAAAGCTTGAGTCTTCATGAAGTTCTGCTAAGTTTCCACAATTAGGGTGAATGCTGTATGAGATGTTAGGGTGGCGGAAGGTTATGTAGCATTCTCTCATAAACAATTTTTGCTTATTTATCATTCTAGAGGCTGCAGTTTCCATTTCAGCTATACACCCACACACCCCTCAAAAAAAAAAAAAAAAAAAAGCAGGCTGACCAAAAATGGTGTTATGGTCAAGCTTTCTCTGAAAAAGGGTACTTCAAAAGGTGTTCAAATAGCTTATGGTTGCTTTGGCTTGCAAAATTGTTATTGGATGTGATTTTTTTTTTGTCGGAGGGTGTTGTATCGTTATTACAATACTCAGGGCTACTCTCCTTTACTCTCCTTTTTAAATTCAGAAACAATTGCTTTCTCTGGGAGTTTTCACCACAGCACTTGTCACTTGCTCTATGTCTTCTTTTGAATTTGGCTTTGGGTGTCGATACATTTGATTCTTTGATGCCCTCCACTACTCCAGTGCTCTCTGAATAGCTAGGTCATATGTGCGACTCCTTAGTATGTTCACAGTACAGATGAAACTCTTACCATTGATCTAAGGACTGGTTTTCTCTTACCTGCCATCCTTTCCATACTTGGCTAAGGGATCTGTCTTTTGTGGTTGAACCACACTGGTGTACGTACACTGCTAACAAAAAAGGGAGAGAACAAGTTCAAGTACTGGATCCTGCCCTTTGTTTGGTAGCTTATATTCTGGCACTGTTCTGGACCTCTCCAGCTACTCCAGAGGGTCTTAATCCTAAAGCAATATAGACACGAGGCAGTCTTCAGCAGCCCAGCTATAACCATTGGCCTAGTGTGTCCCCCCTCTTTCAAGGATGGGCACCCAGCACTGCTCCTGCAGACTAACACAAGGCTGATCAGCCTGCTCCACAAAGATGCTGATTATGACTAAGTTTTTATGTACCTCAAGACCCTCCTCTCCTACTATGTGCATATTTTTTTCTCCTGCACATCTTGGTTTATCATCTGGGAAGTAATTAGAGCTATAATACATAGAAAATGAGGGAGGGAGGATTACAAAGGTTTCTTTCTCCCTGCTGTTTTCTTTTATTCTTTTCATCTATTTCATCTAATTCCTGTTTTCCTCCAGGCATCTCTGAATTGTTTAGAGGTGTAATTAATGATGAAAATCCTTCCAGTTGTTACATGCATGTGGTCATGCATACACACTTCAGTACTCTTCAAAGGAAGAACTCTGATACAAATACGTATATACACACAAAAAGAAATTTGACCAGCTTTTCTACTGTCTGGTAACATACTTTTTTTTAACCCTTTCAATATTTAACACCAATTCAAATTCAAATTCAGTGTAACAGAACCCACCATACAACAGCCCTAAGAACGTGACATAAAATAGCTGGATAAAGTGGCAGTCAGAAAAGGAAATAAGTTTTTTTCCAACCAGGAGAAATGTTACAACCCAGTGTAGCTCAAGGGCAGATTGCTCACCCACATTGCTTCCTTCAGGACTGTTTAGAGTTTTGGTTTCCTAAAAGGGGGTTTCCGTATGGAAATTCCGTGAAGAGCAAAGCAAAACTAGCCAAGACGTTTATGAAATGACATGGTGTAAATGAATAAAAAATACATACTATTGTAAACGGAGGTCAGATATGTGAAGACTTGTGTTTCTCAGATTAAAAAGATAAATTGAGTGTAGTGTATTCTAAATGTATATTTACAAATACGGCTGGATCAAAATTATCTGCTGAGCCCAAGCATCTTCATAGAAGAAATGATTATTCTGATGAAAGGTTTGTACTGCTTAAGTGTGTACTCATTACTAGAATGATACATTCTGTCCATTTTTCATGTGTTTACTTAATATGCACAATAAGTCTGTGGGATTCTGGACAGAGGAAAAGATGTTGCTATCCCAGACAACCTGATGCAAAAATTACTTCTTACCCCCTCATCCATTAAAATGAGGCACAGAGACCAGCTGAGACAGGTTGATGAGCGCTTAGCTGCAGGGAACCCTGATTTCCTGGGATGTGTCCACTGCAAGAGACGTCTCAGGTTATTTTTCAAGATAGAGGGTCAACAGCCTGATGGCTCGGCAGGGGCTTTGGAACTGCAGGGACAGGCCTGAGAGGTCTCCCTGGCCTTAGGAGCCTTGCGACCCACTGCATGGGGCAGTCACTGCCGTCTTTTGACCTAGAGACCCTGACATCTGTAGGCTTGTTAGCCTGTCACAATAGGCTTTATGAGGCAGATTTATGCTTAAAACAGTGTGCTTGGGAACACTTTGCATTTCCACTTCTCCAATTGGCAGGATTTCTTTCTCATATTTGGTAACAAAAAACAAACAACAAAAAATTCAAAGCAATTGACACTAACCAACCAAATCTCTTTAGCAAGTGCTGCCTAGTAAATGTCCCAAATAGAATATCTGACTATGCAGGGATTTAACAAAAACTTCAGCATTAACATCTGCAAAATTCTGCTACTGCACCTACTGCAAGGACCAGCTATCAGCTGTCTGCATTTGGAGTGATAATTATTTCGAAGCACACTACGTGCAAAGGAGTATACATTTCCTGTTCCTCCAAGGAGGCAATAACCAAGACTAGTGACATCATTCTGATCCTCAGATAGGCATATACACAGAAAGATCTTTTTTCCTGATTTAGGTGTTAACTGCATGTTTATGTGTGTGTCTGTGTGTGTGTCTGAGTACACGCAATGAAAATTCTTACAGTATGTGGAGTTTTGCTTCTCATAGTATTGAGGCCCATGATTTTAGCAAATATATGATTGATTCCTTCTTAACTAATGCACTGGGAATTAATTCCCTCAAAATGCCAGATATACAGCATGATGCTTAGCTTAGTGAAATTAAACATGTAGAATGGGAAAGAAAAATAACCCCAAAAAGTGTACATTTTAAACTAAATCAAGCTATCAACTACTTCCAGCCATCTAATAGTCTCCAGGGAAATTCCCATAATGGGGTCCTTATTGCTTACCCATTTATTGTTGTTAAAATAGCATTTATAGCTTTGTTATGATTAAGTATATGATTAACTTATGAAGGTTTCAAATATACAGGGCTGGATCAGTGACTGATATAAATTGCCATTTTTCCCTTTGAGGTAAGAGAATTACTCTGGACAGGATAACCTGGAGAAGCACTGAAGACAGTTGGTTATTGCACTTACTTAAAGTCAAAGTGAAAATACTTTGAGAAGGAGATGAGAAATTCATCTGCTCCTTCCTTGAATTTGCACCAACAGGACATAGGAGCTAGGCTCAGTCCAGAGGGACAGTAGGAAAAGAAGCTCAGAACAGGACTACTGACTAGGATGAATTTGAAGGAGATCAGTTGATATTATTCTGTAAAGGTCTGGAATTTGCCCTTAAAAAGTAGGAGAAAGGCTGTCTTTACTGGAGCAGTTAATGAAGATACAGACTCTTTTTTTTTTTTCAGCTTCTGATATATGAAACAGTTTGTACCCTAATAATATCCGGTAGTTCCACTCTACTGAAGTCAGTCAGGTTTGTGATTTTGTTGTGGGTTTTTTTTAATGATTCCCATCACATTATGATACTGGCCCCATATGTTGAGAACTGGAATACAGAAAAATAATAATTAAAAAAAGACTATTCGTTACTGAAAGCTTCTGTGAAATATGGGAAGGGGACAAGCCGTGCACTTCTGTTACTTAATACATGGGACTGGAACTGATTAGCTGTGCAATGAAAAAACTGTGGTAGGATTACTTAATGTTTTCCTTTATCTCATGAAAGTGTATGTTGGAAGCAGGTGGCTCTGTTTACCCCTGTTAGTTCTGTGAAATTTGGGGTGGTGCCTTCTGAAGCTCAGAATGGCTGAAGAGGGACATCTGTGAAGCCTTAGGTGGGCGTCAGTGCAAACTCTTCCTTTTGTATCTTATCTCTTTAACTCCTGTCTTGCCAAAATGACAGTTATAACTCTTTATACAACTGTTTATTATTCTTAGTCACTGTTGTTTGGCCAAGACTTGTCAGTCTACTTTTAGGATTTATATAGTGCAACTGCTGACAGTTCCTAAACTCAGTATTAGTGAGAGGCAGAAAATCTTTATGTGGCTTTGCACATTTCTTATTCTTTTTTTCTGGTCATGAATGAAGTTCAGTTTTGAATATGCATGAATGTCCACAAACCTTGCTGAAAAGCGGTATTTCAAAACAATTTGTTCTGGTGCAAAATCACAGCAGATTTCCATTTGGATTCAGGGATGTTTGCACAGTCCTACATTCTACTCTGGAACTGAAGTTTCAAGAGTTTTAATTTGATTCTGCACTATTTCCACTTCTATTTTAGAAACCACATGCACTAATTTGGAGCCCTTTCTTTCCCTTCCCCTCCATCCCACACTGAGGTCAACACTCTGAATGTACCAGCAGTGCCAGGATTGTGGAATATAAGTTTCTGCTATGGAATATCCTGTAGGAATAAAATCTACAAAATTGTCTGTGGCAGCTGGGAAGGAAGGGACCACCCACTCTCTTACCTGTTCCCTCACACTGACCTAAGCATTAAACTGGAAATACATAAAATAAAAGTGGCTGCTTCCATGGGTTGAAATGATGTGAAGATGAGTTTAGGAACATCAGCTGAATCTCTTTAGCAAAAATAAGCCCCTGAATGGATTTTATCAATTTCTGAATCTCTTATCTCACAGAAAGAAATAGAAAGCTAATGGCTAAACTGCAATTTGCTCTTTGACAAACAGAATTAGTTAAATACTAAGTGAATATTACGTGCTTTTAAAAGTCCTGCATTAACTATTTGTGGTTATGACCATTCAGATTGGCCAGTAGTGTTAATGTGAACACTCAGCACCTCACAGGATCCTATATCCTCTATCTTCACACAAGAGGGCCGAGTCCAAAATTGTGACAGAAGAATTATTTCATAATAGATAGCTATTACGATACAACTGAAAAAAAATATTAAAGAAGACAAGTATTTGTGAAGGTTTGTTATCTTTCAAATAATTCCTGTCTTGCAACCAGTTGTTATTTGCCAAAGTGACCATATATATCACAAATTGTTAAATAAAACCGTATCTCTCAAAATACCCGGCAAACAGAACAGAACCTTGAGTACTCAATATCTGTAACGCTAAGCTTTTCAATTTAACTTCCTTCTCCTATGTGGCAGTCTTAATAAAGGATGGTGTCACTGGCATAAAACAAAAGAGAGTTCAATATGGGATCTTTTTGAAGGAAAGGTTTGTAGGTGACAATGACTCATCTGTTATTCTCTGCTAGTTTCACAAGGACTTATTACGATTTACCTGTATCTGAGGTTTTAAAGTTTCAACTACTCTAGCTGGTCATAACTCGCTGAGTCAGTTGGTTGATTAATTCCAGCCTTCCAATACCTTTTGTTCTCGATTTTGTTTCTGGCAGTGTAATTATTAGTTACATTATAGATGAGTATGAATGGTTATGTCAACGTATTTCAGGTTGTAATGAGGAAAATATATAGGGGTATAATAAAGATAATGTGACTTCAGCTATACTTTGTGAGCATGTCTCTTGATTTATGCTGGTTTTAAAACTGCAGTGATAACATTCTTGGAAGTAAACATAGTGGGGTTTTGTTACGCTCAGTGTCACTCTGAAGACATATTCCAGTTGGCCAGAGCCTGTGGCTGCAGCTGTCTCTACTTCATTACACCACTTCTAGCACCTGCAGCTTTAGGAAATAACTAAGATTTTCAGCTGACAACTTCTAGGCATTTATTTATGCTGCAACTTAAAATGATTTAATCTGTATGCTAGAGGGGAGCGCTCTTCCGTTAAGGGCAGCAATCGATGAGAAGAAAATGTGCTCTAACCATGAAAAGCAATCATTGGTATCACCCTACACAGCAGAAAAATTGAGGTTAAACTAATGTTAATCTAACAAGCGGACAAAGATAACGAATTTCTGATATATATACAACCATTCTCTTTTGGTCTTCCCTTTCCATTTTGGGGGATTCTTAGGAGTCTCCAACGTTGTGAGCTATTACATATTACACTGCTGCTTGTATTTAAACACAAGATAATAAATTAGAGATATTGGCACCGTCGTACTTTAATTAAAGGACTGCTTTCCTTTGCCATTTGAATTCTTCTTTAAAGAAAAACACTTTTCTGACCTTTCATAAATACGGCATTATGAAAGATTCCTCACTCCTTACATAAATATATTCTCACCTTTAAGAACACGAATAGTTCTACTGCTATCTGTATCATGCTTAAAATCAAGCCAAGCGTAAGAGGTATTTGGGAGGGAGGAGCCTAGAGACATTAGAGTGCTCTACTGTCTTTGTAGACACAGTGAAATGAGATTCAACAGGGAATTAAGCTCTATTATATTAAAAAAATCATAAATATTGTAGTAACCTTAGCAAGCATTCTAATTCACTTTAGTTCTCTACACTTCAATGCAGTACGTGGTCTTAAAAAACCACATTAGCAGAATTGCTCTACTCTGGATTACTACAGCACAAGGATGAACCAATTGCCCTCTATGGATTTACTCTTCTCAAGAATTCCCCTGGCTACAGGTGTTTCATATTAAGTCTGCTATTACCTGGAAAAGTATTAAAAAGTTATTCTAAAGAAGAAGAGGGTGTAACCTCTGGCCCTTAGAAGAGACATTTTCGGTACACTGTCTTCAGCTGTGGAGTCTTAATGTCCATTTTCAGACAAGTTTAATTCTCCTTTCTTCGATTCAAAAACTTTTCCCTGTGAAACCTCATCTGCTGGATTTTACGTAAAAAACAATCAATGTCATAAATGTGTGAGACAATTTATATGTTGACTTAGGAGAAGACATAAGTGAAAGCTTACTAGAAGATGCAAAAAAAAATTATACTTAGAAGAAAAATGGCAAATTACAACCTCTAATAATTTAAAAATTATATTAATTGAAAATAGCACGTGAGACATTGCTTTGTTAAAAAAAATCCCCTGAACCACTGGAGAAAAAATTATCTAATAGAAACCTTGAGGAAAATTATGTAAAATATGCATAGTGATATTTGCAAACATTAAATGTCAAGCCATGTTTCCACTGACATAGGAATTTTTGAAATTCTGAATTGACAATTCATATCGATTACTTAAGGAAAAAAAAAACATGGCTACATTGATCCCCTTTTGGCATTAGCCCTTCTTGAAACAGAAGGTTGTACTAGATGACCTTCAGGGATTCTTTCCAACCAAAATTTCTAGATGTCCACGAGAATAACATCCTTATATGTAGCTGTATAAAATCTCAAAATATAAGAGAATTCTAGGTTAAAACTGAAGACAAATATAATAAAGGTGTAGAAATGCCTCTTCAAAAGCTTGGTGTCTATTCCAGATTCCCCACCTATACTAACAGTTTATTTACCAGGCATATAGACATTCTCAAAAGAAAGTTATTTCTGGAAATAATTCTATATTATGATGTCTTTGTGATACTACAGGTTTTCTGTGTACTTAGGATGAAAAATAGCTGTGGTAACTCAGATATTGCCTTGCAAAAGCTGTGGGTAATCTTTTACTGTTTCATAAACAATTATAAGTGATCAGAATTATTATTGTGCAGTGTATTTTTGGGGGGTGTGTTTCCTGGAAGGCATGCAGGTGTGTGATATTGGTCTCTGCTACAGAAACTGAGCTGTATGAAAATTAAAGTATTATATAGCATTTGGCCAGAACACATGTGGTGTGTTAATTACTATGTTCTGTGAGCTTCAGCAGAATGAAGGTCAGAAGCAATTTTCTGAGAAGCACATAAACAAGGAGGAAGGAGATGCATGTACTTCTTATATTATTTCATTTGTTGTTGAAGTTATTAAAAATGAAGTAATACTTTTACTAAGCACAGCTATAAGAAGAAATGCAGTATGCAGATCTGTATTACAGTATGTGATGTGAATTCTGAAAATGATGCAGCAATTGCTGTAGCAATTTAGAAGCTTAAAGGATTGTTTTTGTAAAGGCAGACTGGATTTTGGTAAGTGGTAGACTGAATATTTACCGCAGAAACTTGGAGAACCCTTTGAATTTTCAAATACTCATATGTTAAAAGTTTAAATTCTGTGTTGACATCCAATCTTCTAAATTATTTCTTTTTAAATAATTACAAATTCTTTAAAGTTCCTTTGAAAACACTGTATGACCCTACTATCCATTCTATTTAAGCTTCTACTTGTAGTTTCATTAATTTAAAAGAGAAAGTTTGAGGAGTTGTTTGAGGAGACAATTTATTTCATTTTTCCCCCTATTATCCTTATAATAGTCATATCATGCTGCATGAAACATCTCAAAGCCAATGTCTAAATCCTGTCGGATAAGCATCCAGGTACAGTATCTTTGAATTCAGTGACTTTATCACAGGTCTCGTGATATCTGCTATTTTTCTTACAGCTCTTCCTCCAAGAATAAAATGCCATAGAAACCCTTAAGACCCCCATACCCCGCTTCCTCCCTACCTTCACATCATCCTCTTTTTTCTCCCTCTGCCTCTTTCTTGCTTTACAATGCATAACATATCCCTCATAGCTGCACAGATTTGACAACCTATACCTTAAATGCTTCAAACTCCAAAGGCAAATAAAACCCAATATTTTAAATTATATATCTATCACTAATCATAAGATTTTTGTGAACTGATTCACAATTTATGATTGGTACAGCCCAAATACTGTAGACATAGTCTATAGGTGTGGTAGACACAGTATATATATGTGCATTTTTGCACAATGTCTTACTAAAGGTGGATTACGATATGCTCGGCCTTTCATCTATGCTCTTCAAAACCTTGTTGCAGATTGAAACAGCAGATGGAAACAGGCTGTCATAATATCCAAAGAGCCTGTTCAATAAAGCAGATCTGTTGAGTTAAGGCAATATGGAGGGAAAAGATTTCTCCCCGAGGTGATATTTTACTGGATGAAACTTGCAAAATTCTTCTAGGGAGTTTTCAAACACTGAAAGGACACGTCAGCTATATAAGGTCAGGTTTACTAAACAAATATTTTAGGATTAGCCTTTTAGTGGACTCAAAGCAGTTTTACTTGAGAATGACAAAATAGATCATAGAATCATAGAATGGTTTGGGTTGTAAGGGACCTTAAAGACCCTGCCACGGGCAGGGACACCTTCCACTAGACCAGGCTACTCAAAGCCCCATCCAGCCTGGCCTTGAACACTGCCAGGGATGGGGCATCCACAGCTTCTCTGGGCAACCTGTTCCTGTGCCTCACGACCCTCACAGGGAAGAACTTGTTCCTTACATCTAATCTGAATCTACCCTCTTTCAGATTAAAACTCTTACCCCTTGTCCTGTCACTACAGGCCCTGGGTAAAAAGTCTCTCTCTCTCTTTCTTAGAAGCCCGCTTTGTATATTGAAAGGCTGCAATAAGGTCTCCCCAGAGCCTTCTCATGTCTAGTCTAAACAATCCCAACTCTCTCGGCCTGTCCTCATAGGGAAGGTGCTCAATCCCCCGATCATCTTCGTGGCCCTTATCTGGACCTGCTCGAGCCGGTCTGTGTCTTTCTTATACTGGGAGCCCCAGAGCTGAACGCAGTACCCCAGGTGGGGTCTCATGAGAGCGGAGCAGAGGGGGAGAATCACCTTCCTTGACCTGCTGGCCCCAAGGCTACATCCTTTAGGCTAAACTCTTCTTTAGAATAATTTTTGCTGCATAAAACATATTGCCAAAAATGAACTTGGTTTTAAAATTATGTTGTGGTACAGAGGGTCTACTTGTGAGAAATACCAGGTAAGTTTTTATAGCTTGTCGAAGTTACTGCATCTGTGTACAGGGTCTCCAGTGTAGCTAGACTCACCATCTTGACTACAGGGAGATAAATTCCCAGAGAAACTTAAGATTTCCTGTGTTTTGTCTTAAGGTGCCGTACTGCCTTCTTGCAGCAGTAACCTGGGTGCTGGGGCACCCACACAGAGAGATCGAGGGAAATATATCTAATACAGAGTTTATTTTGGGTGTCACAACCTCTTTAGCCTCTAAATGCAGTAAATCAATTCATTGCATGTCGTTTAGGGCAGACTAGATCCTGCTTCCTCGTGCTATTGATGTCCAGTATGTAAACTGGACACCCAGCAGTTAAGTCTATACATTGAGAGGTCTGAGTCTATCCTGAAGTGACTAAGAATGGGAATCTCAGAAGCCCTATATGTTATCAGGAAATCATATAAACTCTTTAGTTGGTAGGATACAGTCTAAGTATGGACCAAATGTGGCCCCTCAAAATCAGTGCCTGAAATCCAGATAGGAACTGGGTTCCTATCAGCCACTTCTGGCCCTGCTTCATGTCAGATTCAAGCTACAAATTTAAAATTTCTGCCATCTTCAGTCAGATCAGATTGTTCTTGCATTCTCTAAAAAGCTTTCTGTCCTATCATAGCAGGTGTACAAGTGCCTGGTGGACTTACCTGACAGTTGTTGGCTCAGTTTGCTAAGAAACAGGGATGCAAACTCAACTGTCCAGCAATCCAGAGGGTCCTCTTGCAAGCTATTCTGAAGGAAGGTTATCAATCTATTCTGCTGAATTTCTTTGTCTTTATAAAACAGGTTAGGGATTATTTTAATTGTTAAGAACCCTCCTGAGAGACCTTTTAGGAAGAATAGCAATGCTTGAGATTCTGTGGCAGGGGTGAAATTGTGTGTGTGTAGAAACCTGAGCCTTTAATCGTCACAGAGACAGAGACAGAGACAGAGGCAGAGGGGCCAGACAACAGGCGAGGGCTTGCTGTGACAATTTCAGAGGGCTTCAGAGGATATACTTGCAGTCTATTCAGAGCAGGAATTAGAAAACCAGACCTCATTCCCAAATGGAGGAACTCCTCCCAACTTGCCGAAGAGTTTGACAGTGCTACTTGCCCCTGAGTGTCTGCTTGTTGATTTTGCTAAGAGCTGTAGAAGATTTTGCTTATTGAGACCTTTGTGACTATGCAATACAGCCTATTGAGGCAATGTAATGCAGCTAAAGCACTGCAGCGATAAGCACTATTATAGACTACATACCATTACTCTCTTTTATACATTCAGAACAGACAGCGTTTTTCCTGTCCTCATTATACCTTTTCCATTGCTATAACAAAAAAACCCCAAACAAACCATAACACACTGCTTTTGCTGATATGAAGGTCTGCTACAGTGATTAATTAATAACACGAGTGGTTTAGAAAAAAAACCACAGAAAACCCAAAACTTTTTGTGAAGGCAGTATTCTCACTTGACAGGGTTACTTTTATGTCATTTTTTAACACTGATGGAAAAAATGTTGTTTCTCATTCATAACTGTATCCTGAGTTCCAAATTTTTTTAAAAGGTTCTAACATAATTCAGAATTTCTGATATATATTCCAACACCTACAATCACAGAATATTATATAACTTGTACCCATGCACTACTGTTTTGTGAACCAGTTAGAGGATTGTTTACAAGTGTGATTATCAGTATTTTGATAAACAGGATATGTGTATAATAACATATAATATATCAATATATATCATTTTATACACATAACTGGTTTATATATGTTTATGTATTATATATGTATGTAATAGCATATGTATAGAGACAATATGATATTTTGGGATATCAATATAAGATGTATAATTTGTATAAAATTATAAATATTTTGGTAAATGGGAGATTATCGATATTATCAATATTTGGAATTTTCAGAAATTCTTTATAACTCAGATTTTATCAAAATCCTGTGGTGATGTTACACCTGTGCTTACTCACGTAAGTAGTCCTGCTGATTCCTGTGAAATTGCTTAACTCAAATAATTTATCATATCCAAAACATTCACAATATTGAGAACCAAGGTTAAGATTTTTCAATGATGTGTCTAGCTACATAACGGGCTTTTCAGAAGCCCTTTGGCACAAAGCTACCAGCTATTCAAACTGAAACGACACTGTTTAGTTCTGAAAATCCATAGAGGTACATATTTCTATACAGAAGGATGCCCTAAAATTTGATCCTTACACTAGATGAAGAAAATCTTTTAAGGACAATGACAATAGTCCTATTTTTTTCCAGTGTGCCAGGAACCAAGGTTTTACTACCCTTTGGGTAATAAAGACCCTTAGGAAAGCGAAAATCCTTTGTAACACACGCCTCCAGTTAACCTGTGCAGGGAAGAGTAACACGTTTTGGTGACAGTCCTTAGTATAATAAACTCATTTGGAAATAAACCCTGAATGTTGAATTTCGTAAAGTAAACCACTGGGGGCTGAGCACTGGAGAAACCTATGTGACAATCTGAACATGAGATACAGGTCCTGGACCTCTAACTTGTTTCAAGACATCTTGCAAAGAAACACTGATTGCCACCATCTGTCGAGAAGTAGCTCTGACAGAGTTATTCAAAAGGGCTAATTTTAGATGTTGTTTTCAATTTGGTCCGTTAAAAGAAATGCAAACCTCAGAACTTGATTAGGAACCTAAGCTTAGACGTTTTAAGCTGTGGCAGAATTCTCTCCTTCTCCAGCCACCATAATGAGAGTCTTGGAAAATTAATCAACTATGTAGAAGTCACCTTTTTCGATACACTCTCTCATTTCCTTTACAGTAGTAAAGAGTATCTCTTTACCTGAGTTGGACAAACAACATTAGAATCTGTAGATATTCCCTCAAAGACAAAACAACTTTAAAAACTTGAAAGAGATTGATGATGTAATGAAGATCATGTGCACAGTCTTTAAATAGATTTTTTGTTCTTCTTTTTCTAAGCCACAGTCTAATGAGAAAAAAAATCCTCAACCATTTTAGCCAACTTACTTTGAAATTAGCTTTGTAGCTAGTATTTATAAGTACAGTTTTTTGTAAGATTTTAAAGGTAATAGCAAGAAGGAAGAGAAACATCCAAGTGATCACTGCAGATTATGATTACTTTTTGAAATGTGGAAATGCTTTATTGAATATTTGGAAGATTAACTACACAGAGGTTAGAGAATAACAGGAAGTACAGGCACGCTGCTGAAAAAGATCTGTGGGTTATAACATCACAAGCTGAAAATGATCAACAAAATTAGTTTACTGCAGAGATTATATACATGCAAGGCAAACATCATAATGAAACACAAACATTTTATGCATTGTTTAAGTGATATATGAAGTAGTTAAATTCTGTTTGGCTTTGGTTAGGCCTCAGATGCAATATTATGACCAGTTTTGGACTTTGTGCTTCAAGAAGGGTACAAACCAACTGGATTAGGTCCAAAAGAAAATAACAAGAATGGTTACAGGTCTAGAAAACATAACCTCTGAAGAAAAAATTGAAGGAATTAGGCTTGTTTAGTCTAGAGCTGAGGGGACTGAAGGGAGCTATGACAGGAGGCTACAGAGAGGTAAAAATAGGAGATGGGAATAAACAGTTTTCCATGCCCAGCATGAATAGCAGCAACGTAAAACAGAATTAAGTGAAGATAAGACTAAACATTAGTAAAAATTTTCTAGCAGCAAAGCTAGCTGAGCTGTGTAATAGGCTGTGAAAGCAGTCTTAAGCAATGTCCCCTAATGTGGAAGCAAAGAGTAAAACCTCTTTGTGGAATGATACAGGTATACTATATCTTTGAGCCAGAAAATGGATGGCATAACTCCTTGTGATCCTCTCCATCTCCGTTGTTTATGATTTTATGATTACTTATTTTGCATTCTGTTTATTAGATATGATATGGGACGTACTGTAAACAACATATGTTAGTTTATGTGACAAAAGCTCATATGCATGCCCAGAAGGGAGCACAGAGAAACAGCGGCAGGTGGGGGACGCCAGGTCATCCTGGGGCCAGCAGCCCATCCGAGGTCCATCTCCACAGACCTAGAGGGGTACAAAGTCGTGCTGGAACCCAAATTAAAGACTCAAAGGAAGTGACACACTCTCTCAGTGCCTGTCCTGGTCTCAGCCCAGCCGGCACCAAAGCACCACTGGCCGCTCCCTCACTTCTCTCTCCCTGCCCTCCCCGCCCCCGGTGGGATGGGGAGGAGAATCAGAAAAGAGACGGAAAAGAAAAAAAAAAGAAGGTAGGACCTAGTGGATTGAGAAAAGGGTGGTTTACTGGGACAACACAAGGAGAGAAGTTACAGTAATAACAGTAGTGCTAATAGAAGAAAATACAAAAGGAGTGACGCACATGCAATGGCTCAGCACCAGCAACCTGAGGCTCTGCCACTGCCCCTGCTGTGATTCCGCCACTCCGGGGGGGGGGGGGGGGGGGGGGGGGGGGGGGGGGGGGGGGGGGGGGGGGGGGGGGGGGGGGGGGGGGGGGGGG
>JAVKLA010000008.1:14578892-14593663 GCA_034782735.1 Sagittarius serpentarius | reverse complement strand
CATCCCACTGGGTGGGGGGGAGCGAGTGAGCGGCTGCGTGGTGCTGAGTTGCTGGCTGGGGTTAAACCACGACAGTGGCCCACGGCAGGGGGGTTGGACTAGATGATCTTTAAGGTCCCTTCCAACCCAGACCATTCTATGATTCTATGATTGATTCTATGATTCTATGACTTGGTATTCCTTGAGGATTTCCTACTCAGGTGGGAGAAGCAATATGAAAAACTTTTTCTTGCATGTGATTATTGCTGGTTAGAAGCTTTCATGATTTAGTAGCGTAAGAACAACTTCGGGGGAGGGGGGGAAAGAAAAAAAAGAAAAAGCAAGTAAAAAGCTCAGTACCTGAGTGACAGTCTGGGTAGCAGAGTATAGTGGAAAAAAGGCATGCACATGGCTAAGATAGCCATACTAAGACCAAGTATCCCCAGAAGGAGCTTTCCACTCTGCTGTGGAAAGGAAATGGATGAAGGATTACTGGGATTAGTATTTAGTGGTGACAGAGGTGGGTCTGGTATCTGAGGTCCAAGCAAATTTTGAAAACAGACTTTTAATAATCTCCTCAAATAAGCTGTGTCCAGAAATGTAACACATTTTTTTCTTTTACATTTTAAAATATGGTTCTATACACAAATCCAATGTTTGTGTAATTTTACTTTGCAGCCACAGAGACTAGTGTAACATTTTATATTATTAAAATGTTAATGACTGGAAAGTTGGTAAGGGATTTCTGTAACAACTTATTTCATAGTTCAACATACTCAGTGATTTTATGCAATTGGTACATATTTTTTTAAGAATGTGCTCTGAAAATAATTCCTAAAATGACTCACCCTCTCCAATCCATCTGCAAAAAACATCTTTAGCCAGCAGACTGGTTACAAATGTTTGCAATTTTCACAGCCTTTCTAATTGTGTAGAAATTCTTCGGAGGCACATGGCTGTACTAACACTATAGCAGAATCTGCAAGCTCTTCCTGCTGATGTTTTCATATAGTTCGTTTAGAATGAACATGCTTTTACAATGTAGATATCCTCCAGCTTTTTGTAGAGCCATGAACTGGCACTGGCATGTCATTCTAACTTCAAATCAATGTAAAGTTGGGTTTTATTTCTTTTTTTATCTCTTTTTCTGCTTCCCTTCTTCTCTCCCAATCCCTCTCTTCACGCCCACCCCTTTATTTCTTCATTCATTTTGGCTAAGTGTTTAAGTGGCAGAAATTTGCTAAACATCACATGATCTATTGCAAACAATATTCAGAGGACTTCTGAAGTATTTACACGCTGTCTTTTAGATACTCTTTAATGCTTTGAAAAAATGTACTCATTTGGTTGGATACTAAAGAACATACACCAAGATCAAATAGCATCTTATTTCAAATAAATTATTTATGGAACTCTAACGTTGTTAGTGAAGAAATTCAGGAAAATGTTATTTTCTGCATTTTTTTTTCACCAGAGAATGTCTGTAAGTGTATCTTTCTGCAGCACGCACATTACTTCCCCACACCTTAGGCAAATATTTATATTCCACTGTAGTACATATTTGGCATTGTTCATGCTAACCTTTACTTTTTTCTTGTAAAACGTCAGTGCAACATATCTTAATAGTGGCTTATGCAATTTTGTAAATGCTTTCAATTAAGAATGTTAATTTACTCTTATTCTGTTCTCTAGAGGAAATATCTTCAGAACTTTTACTTTGCTTCTCCATTTGCCTGCCTTGGTCGCTTACGTATAGAAGAAAGACCAAGTTGTCTTTGCTTTCTTGCTGCTGCTTATTCAAATTTGAATTGCTTGGGTGTAGGGAGGGAGTTCATGCTGTTTCTTGTAATCACGTTCACAGTAGTCCTTTTTTAGGTCTGAACATTTGCAGAAGAGGTGATGTTTTCTGTTTCTGACTGTGGCATTTAACATAAATCCGATCTGGATTCAAACCTTTAGGTTAGAAATTAAATACTAACCAGTATAACTTCAGTCCTCAGACAATGTGAAAACAAGTAATCAAAATTTGCAAATGATGCTACACAATATGGCATAAAAATAGGATGACTTGCTAAGACAAATGATTACAGACCAGATTAACTTTTTCTATAATAGATCGACAGACACTGTAAATAGAAGAAGAGAATGTCCTATGTCTTGACTAGAATAAAATTAATGGCACAGTGTCACATGACATTCTTGTAAGTACGTTAGAGAAAGATATTACCATAAGGTGATGCAAAACTGGCTGAAAGCCAAACTAGTTATCAGTGGTTCATTGTCAAACTGGAGGATGTATAGATTTGAGTCTTCACAGTTCTGTTTTAGCTGTTTCTCAGTGATAATGCAATAGAGGACACTATAAAAAAAATCAGAAGCTGATAGAGGTTACAAGCATACCAGAGCACATTCCCAAAGGAAGTTAAAAGTTGAGGAAATGTTTTCTTGAAGGATGTAGTTCATCAAGAAAAGAGAAAGTTTCTATATTTAGAAATGAACAGACACAAGACAAGTGGCTTTGAAAAGATCTGCAGGATGGAGTGGAACCTCAATTTGAACAACAGAAAGTTGTGTAAAAGTGTCTTACAGAGCGGAAAGGATAATATGTTTACATATCCATAGCAGGTAAGAAGAAAAATAATGGGTTTAAGTTACAGTAAGGAAGATCTGGGTTAGATATAGCAAGAAAGAAGTCAAACAGGAAGGCCAAGGAAATACTGGAATACATTGCCTGCGGAGACTGCAAAGTTTCCACTACCTGGAGATTAGATTAAGATAGCTGAAACCTCTCCCTGGCATGCCATTTCTTGGTGAGTCTGGTGATTCTGGGAAGTACGCTGTAAAAGGATAGCATGTATCTATGTTGTATTTAGATTCCAAAATCAGAAACCTTTATTTTCATTGTTAATATTTGGAAGAAAGTAACAAAAGCGTATGTTCAATTTTTGACAGACTCAGTTTCTCAGTTTTCATTATATAACTATTGTGGGGCCCCACACTCTTCCTGCCAATTTTGTGGAGCCCAATCTGACAGCTCATCCACAAGAGTTAGGGTTCAGTTCCAACCCCAAGTTAACTTACTGCTTAGTCTCCTTTCTGAGACTATAAACAAGGGTATCAATGGATACCAAATGTGACTGTGGTTTTGGTAAACTAGATATTGATTGAGACCAGGGCTTCATTTAATGTAGGCTGAGAAACAGAAGATGATAGTAACACATTTTAGTCACCACCACCACAGGCCAGAACCATAACTGGGAATATTTAAAATCCTGTTACAAATCTTTTGAAAGGCCTTGTTCCCTAAGTTACCTTTTTCTTTAATTGCACTCCACAGAATTATTGTTGTGTTATATTGTATTTCATAACTGTTAAACTGCTGGAAAAATAGAGGAACGGTATCCCAATTTAGAGGCTAGAGATTGCACACAGGTTGAAGGCTACACTTATGCGCAGGTATTTAAATTTAGTGGTATATGAATATGTGGCATCTCCCTTGGAACAGTAACATTTTTTATTGTTGTTTTGTTTTGGTATTTTTGTGGTAATTCTAGATAAATCTTTAAAATTATATAAAGAAACTGCTAACAAATTCTGTGGCTGGAAGAATGTCAATTCTAAGTTTCTGGTTATAATTTAAAAATACATATCACAGAAATTAAATATGTTGTTCATAGCTGCCAATATTTTTTCTGCCTACAACTCCAATGACAACCCAGTACTTGAATGACACAAGAAGCTAGTCACATCATGCTTTAATATATTTTACAGTAGGAAAACGACCTAATTTTTTATAATATTTCCTTTTCAGTTGACAGTATATATTGGCATGCACATCGTAAGTGAAACAAGGAATTCTAGGAAAAAATATGAAATTAATCTTTTGAGCTTGACCTGCGAGGGCTTACAAATAGTACCACTTGGCAAGCATTCTCGTAAGGGCTTTATTTCTGTCACAATTTATCATTTGTAGAACATGGAGTTTCATGCAGCAGTGGAGACTACTTCCTATTCAGAAGTATATTATTCCACTTCTGGTAATGATGAGATCAGGTATTCTACCTCCCTCTTTTCTAGGGGCAAAGGCTGTTAAATTTCTCGTACCTGGTGATGTCAGAGGATACATGTGACTGTACAGAATGATTTTTCTAGCAACCAGAAAAGGAGCTGTTTCTTCCCTGGTAGCTGGAATGTCGTAGGTTATGTCCCTTGTTTTTTTTATTTTTTTAATGCAATTAAACTGAGTAGAGACAGTAAATCTAGCACTTAAATACATAGAGAAACCTTATCTCATAACATAATGTACTAATTTTCAAGAATAAGTTATTTTAAGAATGTAAGAAAAGTTGTAGTGAGTCAGGTCATATTTTTTATTCTGAGGCGTTCTGTACCCACTGGCAGGCCTTAAAGAGAGAAAAGATAAAGTAACACAACCTTTGCAGTGTATCTTCTCAGCCTCCAGAAATCTACAGGCCAGGAACTTGCTAAGCTGGAGCCTGGAGATGTTCTTGACAGCCCTCAGTGAAC
Source organism: Sagittarius serpentarius (assembly GCA_034782735.1). NCBI lineage: Eukaryota > Metazoa > Chordata > Aves > Accipitriformes > Sagittariidae > Sagittarius > Sagittarius serpentarius. Next base: position 14,589,157 of record JAVKLA010000008.1, on the reverse strand, counting down.
CCATACTCAAGGAATTTCTGTAATTAGTTTATGGAGCTGCTTTTGCTTCTGGCTTCTGCAGCAACTTCTGGCAATGAGTTCCACCACTTAACTGGGTGTTAAATCAGATCTCGTGCAATGCAGGAGATGAGCAGGCTCTCTCCAGGACTTGATCAGCTCTAAAGCTCACTTTTCCTGAATTCTGTGAACCTTTGTGGTTGGCTTGATCCGCTAGCAATGTAGCATGGCTGAAAGCCAGAATCTGCAACCTTTTTGAGCTTCCATTGTCCAACAAACCACAGTTACATCGTCTGGATTTGGCCTTAAGCAGATAGCTAGTTTTCCTCAATGATAATATTTAGCAATAGCGAACAAAAGGTCTTAGAAAAAGAATAATATGATTTTTTCAAAATACTTAAAAATTATGGATAAAAAGAGGCTAATGTTATCAAATAATTGACAGATGTGGCTTAGAGAACAGAAATTTTGTTCTTCATGAGAAAGGCAGCCTCATTTCACAGTTTTTCTGTGATTATGCACAGTCTTAAAGGCAATGCAACCTCGTGTTTAAAATTAAACATTATGGTTTTATTTGTAGGAATAGCACACATGCTCTATATCCCATATTGCTTTTCTCTGTAATTTCTCTATAATATTACAGGACATAAGAAACAGTGAAACAAAAGCACACTACTTTTCTGCAACATCAATCATAATTAAAACACAGATTCATCAATGGAAATGCTCAGGATTGAACAAACTGAAATGGTCTCAGTTATGTCTAGAATAGGAAATCTAATTAAAAGTCATAATTTTCACAACTGCAGATGGTATTAGTTGATATTCTTTTTATTTTAAAAGGATCACTTTTTCTCTCCTGTGTAGAAATACGTACTTCAAGAGGACATAAGATTCAGGATAAGTGGTTATGTTCTATTTAAGGTAAGAATCTATCATGTAAACATCTTAAGATAATATTTACATCCTGTTAAAATGAGAAATGTACAGAAGCACTACTGAAATCATACAAAGAAAATACATGGAGATTTTTGTGCATGCCGATTGTGTCCAAAAAGAACCACCTACAACATTTCCAAATGTATATCTCGATGTTTCCCTTAACTTGGGCTCTGATTCTTTTCCTAGTCCGTGTGTTTTCACAAATTTTAACTTCGCTGATTTCAAAGGAGTCCTTCTCTTGTGCTCTGAGATTGCACCAAAGGATGATTATAAACTCTTGAAGACAGGGACATTTGTTTCTTAGACAAATACACAGAGTGAATCCATTGCAGAACGAATCAGCTCAACTATGTAGCAAATTGGATGTAAGTTCGTTACTTAGATTTAAAAGATTTAGAGATTGAATTAAGTAATATAAACCGAGTAAATGATGATTCATTTGTTGACGTTTGCTTGAAATTTGTTGATGTGCTCTTTATCAGTTTTGAGTCATTTATGTCCTCAGCTGTTGAGTTTGTGGTTTCATGTAACAATAATAGCAGAAAAAGCCCAAAGCAGCAAAGAAATAGGAATTAGATTAATTCAGCAATCACTCATCCTAGAGGCCATCTTGCAACAATTGGTGTAACAAATGGCACATAAGATCTAGAAATCTCTCCATGAATGCAACAATGGATTACAAAAAACGAGTGGAACCATTCCTTGTTATCTTACTTGAAAATTAAATTCAATAGGCTTCCTTTTAGAGGATGCTCCAACTTTTGCTAGAATTTATCTAACAACTTCTGATAATAGTATTTATATAAAGTTGAACTGAAATAATTTTATGACAGAAAAAGTCATAGCTAGTAATTTCATGCTGTGATGTGGTAGGCAGACTAAGAATCACTTAATTGCACTTAAGTAACCCTTTTTTAAGACTAATAAGTTTAGGAAAGATGAAAAAATACTAATCTGAAAAAATAATACATCAGTTATGAATTTCATAGGATATATAAGTTACTGATATATCAGTGACTAGCTGGCTTATTCCTCAAAGCATCCAAAAATGTTCAAAAAATCTAACCTTTATTTTTTCTTTTCTATTTTTTTTTACAACATGAAGCTTATATTTTATATTTTAGATTGCTTATGTACCTACGTTTTTCATTCTAAACAACTCTGCCATCTGCTATTGTTTTTATGTTATTGTCCAATCAAACTATGTCTAAATCATTAAGTAATGAGGACCAACAGCAGTAGAGTAAAATGGTTGGCATTGAGGCCTCATTGTCCACAGCACACAAGGTGCTTTCTTCAGGCTAGTTCTAGTTTAATCCTGTAGACTGAATCCTCCTAGCAGATAGAGTACATTAGATGAACCTCTGAATCACATCTTCCAGTAATTTCATCCAAAAGCAACATAATTTATGTGCTCCAAGCCTGCTCTGTGGTATGAATCAAAACAGGTAATATCCTGGCATTGTTCTGATGGTCAGGAGACTTGCTTTGAAAATGCATTCCTGATAACTAAAATGCTATGTAAAGAAACTCTCAGTAGTCAGTACTGAATAAAAATATTTGTCTCCAGTCATTTTGTGGAGAAACTTCGGAGTTCTTTAATTAATATTTTTCTATGTTGAAAATGGACCATTATCTTCTGCCTCCTAGTTCCATCCTATATTTTTTATTATTCATTTTTCCTTTACTTGTAATTGGTTAAAATATCAAAGAACTTTACCTCAAAGGAGATTGTGCATTTCTCTGCAAATGTTTCACAGACTTTCTTCAGATGCTAATGCAGGAATTAATTGGATGTTTTTATGCTACATGGGTAAATACTTTTAATAGTAAAGCATTGTATATAATTTCCTGACATTTCTGTGTGTGATTTAATCTGTAGGGACAACCTTCTCTCACCTGTTTCTTACCTGCATAATAAGAGAGCAAAGATAGGACAAGACGATTATAGTGGCAATGGGAGCAAAGGAGTAAAAAGATATCCAGTACCAAGAGGAACCCCAGGAGAAATTTAATGAGTAGACTGTATCCATAAAACTGTCAAGCCAGATTTTGTGAAGCCCATATAACCGTGGAAGAGGCTGGAAAGGACTGAAGGAATGGCTGGTAAGAATCAAACATAATCTTTGATAATACTCTGAAAGAAACAGCAGCCAGCCTTTCCAGAGGAATCCATTTTTCTCTATGACAACCAGTGGAATTATTGCTGTGACGAATCCAACACAGGGATGGACTACCCTGCATGCCACAGGTTAGCCTAGCCTTACTTTTAAAAGATGAAAGCACACGATTTCCATGGCTTCCCTCCCTAAACATGGTTACTCAGCTTTATTTCCCCATTAATTCAAAGTGAATTACAAGAAAACAAACAAGAAAAATCTGCAATTATTAATTTTGTCTTCTTAAAATAAAACTAGTTGCTTCAATATAGTTCACTGGAAGCTGACTGATTATTCTTGAAAAAAAGAAAATCAACCCTGAAGTTGAAGGAAATGAGTGGACCTTGTGGTGAGGTCAGTCCCAGGCAATGATCTGACGATCAGTTGCCTCGTTTGTTATTTGGATGTATAAATATAGATGAACTTTTGTGTGTTCCAGACAAAGTTAGGAAAAAATATTCCTTCTTCCAAGAAGGAGAAAAGATTAGATTAACATCTTGTAATGTAAATAACACGGAGGTCATGATCAGGTAGTTTACTTCTCTTGCCAAATCAAGGTCTAAATGTCTCCCTGAAAAAATGCGAAATGTCTGCTTTCTTCCTATTCATTGAAAGTTTTGGATGTAATTGCTTCTGGCCAGGCAAATAAGAAAACTATCAACAACGAATTGAACTAGACCACTTATGCAGATTAAAAGCTTTTGATTATTTCTTTTTCTTTATGTAAAATGTCCCTTTTAATCAGTGAGAACCATATCCACACTTCTAGATCATATAGGGAATCACTTTTGGTGAATAAATGAAAAACAATCAATGAAATGAAAACTTTTTTTTTTCAGATTTTCTTATATCTGTGTTCTCTTAAAAGGTGCAAAGTAGCATTACAGCGATTTATGTAATTGGATTATTTATATTGTTTCTTGTTTCTCTTCCATCTAATAGTAGATAATTCTTCAGCTTTTCTCTCCCTGAGGTCACTGATTAAATTTCTTTCCTTCAGAACAAGTCCATCTTCAGGAAACCTGTAAGAACTTCACAACCTTAAGATCACTGTTCGCCAGCCCAATCTGGCTCAAAGCTCACCACTCTTTCTTTAAGGGAAGACAGGCGATGATAGAGGCAGTATGGCCCCATAGGCCTTGCTTCCATGGGGAAACAGTAAAAAAACTTTTTTTTTTTTTTGTCATGAACTTTGACCTGCACATGGGCACAGGAAATTACTGCCTGCTGATTTCATTTTCTCAGCTTGCAACTTAGGTGTATTACCAACATAGGCACAAATAGGAATGGTCCAATACTCTGTTCAGGATATTTATGTATTAGCAGCATGCAATATGGAAAACATGTTATGGGGAGCTGGATGAACTTCGGTTAAAAATACCAACTTACAGGTACTGTCCAGGCCCATCCTGCTGCAACCTGAAATTCCAAATCATCTTTTAGTACTGCAATGAAATCCTCAGAAACATTACTAAAGGTTGCAGTTGGTTGTCTAACTTACTTATTGACTTTATCACAACTTAGAAATCATCTCTGATGTGTGGTATTGTGGTGTTTGGTATGTGAAAAAACAGAGCAGCCATGATGACGCATCTGCATAATTGTGTGCAAAATGGAAAATGTTCAATGTACTCACAGCACAAAAAGTTCTCTGACAGGATGAAAGCCTTGTCGAGGGCTTTCGGATTTGATTTATTTTCTTTTTTTTTTTTTTTTAAATAATACAGAATGCCTCCTTATGTTTTTAATCTTTCCATCTACTAGCTAAACCAAAATGAAACTAGGAAGTCCATGAGGATAACGCATTTTATCTCAGGACTACTTTGCACTTTTTGGTAGGCCTAGCGGGGAATTTTCTGATGAAATAGTATTTTATTGAAGAAATACGCAGTAATTTGAAGAAACAGAAAATTTGTCAGTTATACATTCTTTTTTTCTGAAACGACAAGCAGTGTTTCTTAAACTTTCGGGGGTATGTTTCTCAATAAATAAATTAAAAAAAAAAGGATATGTGCTTGAGCTATGATAGCTGATAGCAGTCAGCATCACCATGTCGTAGCACCCCAGGCAATTCATGAGCACAGCAAGGGGATGGTATACACTTGGCATTGGTCCCGTTTGACAGCTGAGCACAGCCACCCTGTCCTGGGATGCAAGAGAAACTGTGTGGATGCCCGTCATGCCGAGTCGTCTGGCATCAGGTTTGGAGGGCAGACATTGGGCACTTTGATTTGGGAACACGGGTATAGCTGTGGATTTCAAAGGAACTAGCTAATACTGGCTGTAAGTTATGATGGCAGAATTAGGTTTTCTACCCACAAGTATTTTATACTTCAGAAAATCTCTAGAAGGCTTTCCTGAATTTGCCTGGGTATCTTCTGTTTTCCAACCATCCTGCAAGTTTTCTGTGGAATCACTCAGCTTCCTTCTGAGTGTCTGAAATCCTACTCATTCCACTGAACTACTGCTTTATGATAATGTAGAAGGACAACTAGACTTGCCATGCATTAATTTCTACCACCTTTAAGAAAAGTACATTCCAGTATCTGTCTACTTTTCTTGATGAACTTTCTTCTTATCTCTAGTTGGGGCCAGGGGATGGCTCTGTAATATTACAGCTTCCGTATCAGCAATATAGATCATATAGTGACTTCTTATGGGGTTTCTTTCAGCAGACAAAGCTTTTAGGGGATGGGTTAGATTAGCAATGACTACTTTATTTGTCTAGTGTATTTCCTAAGATAGGTGGTGTTTTACTGTCACAAATAAGTAATCCACCAAATTATAGCATGTTAGAAATCTTGTTTTGTCTGTAAAGTTCCTTTTTTATTTCTGCCTCATTTTTAATCTAAAAAAAGCAGATGTTCTTTTGAATTAAAGACTCCTGTTGTCACAGTGACCATTACTTATTTGTGAGTAGCATAACATTGGTGAAATTTTGATTACTCAGCAAGGTATTGGTAACACTGTATTTATTTAACTGCTATAATTGGAACACGGCCTCAAATGCCTACCTAACTCCTAAACCTGAAAGTACAACACACCAAAGTATATGTGTACCTGACAGATATATCCTCCTAAGAGGCAGTAGATACTTGGTGATCTATATTCAAAAGTTTCTTTTTTATTTGCCTGCATATTGGAAAATTAAGTTTAAATCATATTTCTAATGTCTTTGCATATTAATACATTTTGGAAAGATTTAAAGTCATGTTACTGTGTGCTCCACTCTTGTAAAACTTGTGTAGAAGAAAGTTATGGAATATAAAACAGCTTTTGTAGTTCATAGGAAACAGTCTGGAAGCTTTGTAAACACTGAAACCTAAGTTAAACCCAAAGTGATTCTGTTTAGTACTGTAGGGCACTTATCAATTACATATGCAAACAGAAAATGTTTCTTACAGAACTCGCTTCTAAATGAGCTTCTGTTTCTGGTTGAAAACTAAATCTTTGTAAGCTTCAGTACTGCAGAAATCAGAGAGAGTAAGCTGATATTTTCTTGCTTAAATCATTAGCGCTTTAAGCTTCTCTTACCTTTTGTCACCCCCACCGGTTTTCTTTATCAACCAGCTCTTCATGTGAGGGGTCAGTTTTTCAGGGTCTTATTGTGGGGTTCTATTTCCTACCTCCCTCATTGTGTTTATAGTGAATGCACTGTTTGTGTATAGAGAGAGGACATCAGAAACTCCACAACTTACTGGAGTTTAGTCTACGAAGAGCTGGTTGTAAACAAAAATGAGAAAAGACCAATTTTGTTTGCACAGGAATGCTGTGTGGTGGGTTGATGTGTTGGTTTTGTGGCTTCAAATACTCTTCTTGCAGTTTATTGCTGCTTTCTTAAACATTCAAACAAACCATAAATACTATCTCTATGAGATATGATGGCTCATAAATAGCCATATAAATTTTTAGTTTCCTTTGTAATTATTTTTAATGGAAATACGCTTTTTTTGCAATTAGCACTTTTTGCAATTGTACCTACTTGACTCAGCACAGAAGACCAAAAATAACCTACATGCTCCAAAATCTAATACAAATCTAACATGAAATAATCTAAATGCTCCAAAAGGCTACTCTGTGCCTCGACTATTGCATGAATCTGCAGCTGACAACACTGACAAGAAGGTATGTGGGCACATTTGGGGCACATCTGCACGTGACTTCATCTTACTTATTTCCAGACCACTGCTGCAGGGTATGCGTTGCTGAAAAAGGTAACACAGTTTAGAAATATAGTTGTACAGAACTCAGTGCAGAAAAGTATGATTCACTTCTCATCTTTTATTTAGATGTTAAAGGCTTGAATTCAAAGTGCTTTTACTTTTTATAATTGGTACATAAACTGTTAATTAATAATCAAGTAAGGGGTATTACTATTCAGCAAAATAAGAGCTTTTAAAAATACTTTAGTCTCAGGGTATTTTGTGGATTCAGTTATGTTTCCATTTGTCTGTGGTGATCACTGCTGAAGTATCAAGAATTTTCAAAATCTTTTTAGTATGATTTAACTTTCCTCCGCAGCAGATTATTTCATAAAGTTTGGAACAAGAAAAGAGAATTTTCTGGTTTTGAGACCTTTCTCTTACTTTTGAAGGCCACTTTGTACTTGCCCTAAGTCTTCAGCTACTGAGAAGGAAGAAGGAAGAATTCAGTCTTCATACAGTCTGAACCCCCCTGGAAGCTTCTGCTCTCTTTTCATCGACTGTGAAGGGAGCCTTGGATGACATTATTCTTAAAAGAGGCATTCGAGGTGCAAAAACCGTGGCTTGCACAAACTCAAATGTTAGCATTTGCTAGGTTTGGAGCTCATACTCATGTAAAAGACACATTATCTCTTTGTAATCTTACTCTCTAACATGTATGAGACAAAAAAAGAGAAGGTTCAGTTTCGTGGGTTTTTTTAATTATTAGGATATTTAGCAGACATCACCAGAATACATTGCACTTCAGGACATGTAGCGTGCATAGGTGACACATATAGCACAGCTGGCCTACCAAACAGGTTCATGTAGCCTCTGGCCTGCTTCAGATGTTTCATGCACCATGCTGGGGAGATGTCGGAGAAACTCTGAGCCAGATAAAACAGTTCTGGCAGCAAGAGCAGCCTCGTCCTCACCTCTGTCTTCTTCAGGCACTTTGCAAGTCATGAGGCCACTTGCTGCATGCGTGCGTGCGTGCGTGCTCCACGTGCACAGCAGAACTGCTCTGTGCATGCCCAGAAAGGCAGAGAGTCCCTGGCAAGCAGTGGTCTTCCTGCTCGTTTGGTCAGGGCATGCCTGACAGCCCATTCAGCATGCCTGGGAAATGCAGCATTTTCTGAAGATGCATTAAAAGAATGCACTCCTTATGTACATAGAAGGGTATTTCCACATTTTTCATTTTATTTCTGTGGATTAATTTCTAGTAAACTTTCCTGGTTTCTGCAGGCTGCCTTTGGAAGAGGTGCATTTTGATGCATGGATGTTTCAATAAAGAACACTGTAAGAGTTGGGAGATCCCAAGGACTTTTCATTGTACAGTCTCTATTACAGGCAGAACTAGATTTACCTCAATTTGGTAAAGTCAAATACAGTCCATCAAAAATTATAGAACCAACAGAGGTTGCTGGAATCTCAATACATTTAAAAACTGCCTTTTAAGCTAGATTGGATCAGATCTAGGATTGGGCTTTCAAAGTGTATATATTCCCTGTCTCCTCTTAGCCTTTGAGAGTTCATAATTTCTGGAGAGCAGTACCTGGTCCTTTCTGAGGAAAGGAATTACAGATAAGTACAATATAATAGTTTCACTTGGCTCAGATCATCAGTTGTAAAGGCAAGCTATGGCTCTTAACATTTCTAGTATACAGTTTTAACAGAGACTGGTTATATATTTCAAAGTGTTTATTAACAGTAAAAGTCCATTTGCGAAGCTAAGACTTTTTTTTTTTCAATAGATGTTCTCTCTGTTTAGAATTAAAAATACACACATGAACACACATAAACACATGCACAGAGCAACAGCAAACACTTTTCTAACTTTAAAGGAAAAAGTTAAGTTTTTAAGGAAATGAACTTGAGAAGATTACATAAATTAGATACGGGGTATGTGCTTTGATTACCTGGGAATACTGGTGTCTGAATTTCCCCCAAACAGGTTGTTAATTTGAAAGATCTGTGCAGCTGGGCAGGATGTAAAACAAGTGATTGCTGGAGAGACAACAGTAATGAAATGAAAAATGCTAACAGGCATGAAAATAGACATGCAAGAAATGGCTGGTTATTCCAGGCATCTGAGAGAAATGCAAAAAAATGCTAAGAAATGTTTCCTTTGCATGCTATGTAATGGGAGTTTTGGCATTCTTGTATATATTTGTACACAGATTTTAAACAGCAGTCCAAATAAGTCTGTTATTTGCCTTGGAAGAGAAAATGTTAATGGCAAAGATAAGGGGTTTGGTTTGGTTTTTTTTTGGTTTAGTTTTCTTTTGTTTTTTAAGCATTCTTTTCAATTTAAGCCCTTCACAATTCACATCATAGCCTCTGCTTCTGTCTGCAAAGCTGGGACAAAAGTTATTAGCATCACAGAGATTAAAGACAGATTATTACCCCACTGTCCACAAATAGATAATGAAGAACCTTCTGTTTCCTTTACTTCTGCAATTAGAAGAGAAGTGTAAATGTGGCATATCTCCATCCAAAAAGTTAAAACAGATTCTGACAGATGTGATAGGGTGCTTCCTTTTAACCTTTGGCTGCTTAGCTATTTCTTTGAAGTCATTCCTGCTACAGGTAGTGAAAGCTGAGTGCATGTTATTTTAGTTATTCCTCCTTCCCAAACAGGAAACAGTTCTTTCATAATGTGCATTTTTTATCATCTGATTTATAGCCTTTGTTTGCTTTACCATTCTGTCCTTCTTTCTTTGCAGAAAAAAAATATCTCTAGTGAATACCTTTGTCTAAGTTGCTTCCTATTCTTCACAAGATCTGCAAAGCTTTTTGGGGGAAAAAAGTACAGACTTCATTGAAATGTAAGACAAATATTCAAACAATCATATTCTTATTTCACCTTTGAAACAGATAGATCTATTTAATTACGGAGGGGGGTGTGCGGTCTTTTCTTTTCTTTTCTTTTCTTTTCTTTTCTTTTCTTTTCTTTTCTTTTCTTTTCTTTTCTTTTCTTTTCTTT
>JAVKLA010000008.1:14551135-14578792 GCA_034782735.1 Sagittarius serpentarius | reverse complement strand
CTTTTCTTTTCTTTTCTTTTCTCTTTTCTTTTCTTTTCTTTTCTTTTCTTTTCTTTTCTTTTCTTTTCTTTTCTTTTTTCCCCTTGGCAGGATTAGTTTAAATACTTATTTTCAGGAAATTTGAAGGGAACAGGGGAGAAGGTACCTTTAAAAATGACATTTGTTTACTCATTTCAAGGATCACTTTGTGTCATCAAAGAGAACACATTCCATTCTTTCATTATGAAAACATATGCAGGTTTTTTCCCATTGAAAACAATACATCTCCTCAGCTACAACACATCCCACTAAAATCTTCAAGAAATGAAATAAACAACATTATTACAATAGAAATAAAGAGAAAGAAAATGAAGCACAAAGGTACAGATATTGAAAAGATTTTAGGATAAAGGGGGCTGTAGTTTTGTGTGTATTTCTTATGCATCCTGAATTTTTGTATATTTAAAAAAGTAATGTAAAAAACATTCTTTCAAACAGTAATCTGATAACTATGCACCTTCTGTTTAGTATCTCTATATTGTGGCATATCTGTTTTTTATGCAATGACTGCAAAACCTATTTAGCATTGTCTGAATTCTGTAGTGTGTTAGGCAAGATCTCACAACAGATACCGACAATTTAGTTCTGTGTCCTGGCACAGATATATTTTCTTTACAAAAGCTGAAGCGTATTACAAATAAAAGAAATATAAATATAATAATATAAAATGCACAGGTTAAGCAAATTATTTTTCTCATTGGAGTCAACCTTGCCTATTCTCAGAAGAAATATACATTACTGGATGGCTATGTATCTATAGCCTACACTTGATTGCTCCCAAGTTATTTAAAAAAATAATCTTGAAATAACATAATGTGCATTGTAAAACATCTGTTATTGACTATGTCTTTTGGGGGAACAGCTATGCTAGCTCAGCCTCTGGTCAATGAGAACTTAGTGTGCTGAACAACAATGTAACAGCAGATGTACAGTAAGGGCCGGAAGGCTGGAATATTTTGGCTACTGCCTCTTCCTTGGTAAAAGGAAATGAACAGCTCATGGCATAATCTGTCTAAATATTTCTTTGTCATTCTTCACCTGACTCCAGCATGAATTCAGTAAGACAGCACTTTGTTCTCTTCAAACATCCATATTCCACCACCTAAGTTTCAATGTTTCTTTTGCACAAGCAATGCTTTTGTACCGGCTTACTGAAGGCAAGTATTTTCTCTTGGGTTTTGAAGGTTTTTTAATTGTTTTTTTTTAGTGTTTCTACACTTTCAAAGAGTGCTTAAACTAGTGCTAAAGTTGTACTTTGCATTTAATGCTTATGAGCTATATGAATGTAAGATTAAAAGAAAACCAAAAGTAAAAAAAAGGCTTCAGTCTAGCCCCAGATTCTTTCTAAAAGATTCGTTCTTCTCCCTCACAAGGCAATATTTGTAGCTATTTAAAATAAATAGTACTTCCTTAGTACTTCCTTACTTTTCTCAATACTCTATTTTTCCACCAGTTCATCAACAATTTTCTATGTTCTTATAATAGGTCTTTCCAAGCAAATAGTTTTCTATAGTACTAGACTTGTACAGTGAATGGAATGTCAATTTTTGTACACATTGAGTATTTGAAGAAGGTATTACCTAGTAGAAGTGTAGCAAAATTCATAACAAATCCAGGGAAATATACAGGGAAATTTTCAGGTAAAAACCTCCTGAAAGGAACACTGTGAAAATGTTGTCAGATACCTTGAAAAAGACTTCTTAATTGATCTTCCCAGGCACATACGCAGCAATATTACCATAATACTTTTGGAAATCTCCACGAATTAAAAGGCAGAAAACCTTTTTGTCCTGTTTGGTTCATTGGTTGTCATTTTATTTTTTTTTCCCCAACCAGTAATAAAGCATATTTGGTAAAGACAGCATTTCTGTTATTATTAAACAACAATAATGGCATGTCCTATTGATTGATCAAACCAGATTCCATTTAATGGTGAGAAATTTTTCCAGCCTCTTGAGTATAGCCCCTTGTATTTGTAACACCATTTGTCTCCAGTACCTTAAATGCAATGTGTTTTTTTCCAGTTTGTTGGGGGGGTTGATAGTACTGGTACATTGCCTTTGCTTTTCCAGAAAATCTTCAGCTGCAATCTCCCACATTATGGAGCAACAACCGAAGACCTGCCTCTTGCCTCAGATGTGCCCTTTTGACATTTCAACTGCCCTGTCTTCCACCTGTGTACTATTTTTTATCTGACTGTACAGAAGAACTTTGGGCATCTGTTATGTGACTTAGCATAAAGTGCTCAGAACTAATATAGCTGCATCTCTGGGAGTTTTGCTTTGACACTGAATACGTGAAGGAAAACTATGCACCACGACTGAGATGCAAACTCCTATAAATTGCAAAATTTATGTAGATATATGGTATGTATACCTTTTTATGCAGTTAGATGTCTCTTTCTTTGTAGGAATGATGTTTTGATCTCTCGAAAGTTGACTAGTTTTGTATCTCTAAGTTATATATCTGTAGTCATGACAGACTGAAACATTGTGATGCAAAATTTATTCATAAATTTCAGAGCTACTTTGTCACTGCATATGATTGCCTCAACATACTTTTCATTGTAATAGGGCTAGAGTGGGATTTCTGCTTTCTTTTGGGTGATGTTCAATCTGAAGTGCTTGGTACCACAAAACAGTAATGTGCTGGACATTATATAGTGTGTGTTCAATCAAGGCACAAATTTTGACAAAACGTTCTTAAAGGATTCTGTCATTTCATTCATATTGAAGACCTTACCATCCTGCCATAATGCAAAAAATATGAAGCATATTTACAAATTTGTCCAGACAGGAGACTTTTTGCAGGACCATCTAGTGATAACTGCAGTTAGTTTTGTTAGTTTGGCTAGAAAGGCAAACAGTAGGCACAGAGCTACGTGTACTATGTTTCAGTTTGGCTGTAGAAATCACAGGCAGCTTTGTATTTCCCAAAGGATTTTTTTAAAGGAACTTAACTGCATTATCCAAACACGGATTTATCCCACAGCTAAGACAAGTGGCATATCCTGGCACTGAGCAGCCTTCTCTTTGTAAAGGTGTATGATCATGTCATGCTCTCCTTATCCCACTTGATGGCAAACATCTGCACTGATATTCTGATTAGGAGGTGATGTCTGTGAAATTACATATTGCATATTTCTGAAGGAGAGACCTTAGTAACTCCTGCCTTGCCTTGCAACAACTTTTAAGAGCTTTAAAAGCATATTTTACTGTTGTTGCTAGATGCTTTTAGATGGAGCAAAGCTTCATTTCAGGTTGCTCAAAGAATATTTTAACAAACTGTCAAAAACTTCAGGGCTAATATCTGGTATTTCCTTCTGATCAGCCAAAAGGACTTGACCATCTTCATGGCAGAGTGGCATAGAGATAAAGATTTTTGTTTAAACTTTATTGAACTTTCTGAAATCTTCCTAATCAGTAAAAACTTTTCCCCTTTTCTTCTCATTACTTTTTATGACTTATAACTAGTGCTTCCTGTTTAGTTGTATAATAAGCAGATAATTTGTTTGCCAGTTTTCTGCTTTTTATCCAAGCTCTACTTGGAAAACACATACAGTTTAATAACAGTCATAGATGGAGCTGTCATTGTCCAGTTCTGATGTTTTACAAAGCCACTGTATTACCATACTTGTTTCTCAGAAGTTTCTATGCTGATTCAAAATTTTTTATTTGGTTTTGGAATTGAGCTGTAGCAGCAATATTCTTAGTTTACAATTATTAGTATATGCCATTTTGAATAAGGCAAGTCAAAGCTTTTATTAAATTCAGAAATATTGTCTATTTCAGCAGGAAACAACATTCAGTATCTCACTGGTGACAAATAATCACTATCAAATATGACTACAGTAATTCTGACATTACAAGCGTCGGTTTGAGTCACAGCAAAACAACAATTACAATGCCCATGTCTGAATCTTGGTAGTATCTATGCCGTCCTGTATCATTTTAGCATTCTGTGTCAGTGCTGATTGCTCTACAGGTAAAAATTGCTGAAGAACTCAAAACCTGTGGTACACCTGAGTATTAGGAAGAGACAGGGTACAATTACACCTTGTAACACCAATGAGGAAATTTTGTAGAAAGGTTTATTTAATGTCTGAGCCAAAAGTGTAGGAAGTCTTTAAAGACATTATGAGGATACTCTGTGTTTTAGCCGAATATATTTGTTTGTTAGAATACCTCTATCAGTTTCTTCAGCTGGATCATTAGCTTGTTAATAATTTTAAGGTGCTATAAAACTATGGTGATATACAGCGCTTTTCCACTTTACTACATGTTGCTCTCAAGAATTAGAAAATGCAAAAGAATTATGCCAAAAGCTACATGCATATTTAGAAATACTTCAAAGAAGTCATTTTGGGTCAACAAGAGTATTTACAAACTTTTTACTCAAATTCAGCAATTTTTGGTTTACAAAAAAAATTGAAAAATTGTCAGCATATTTGCATTTGTATATACACAGCAATGAAAGTACAATATCTATTTAAGAATCAGTCATTCAGGTGCAACTTTTTTCATCTGTCACTTATATAGAATGTAGTAAGTATATCGTCATGGTGAACACTTGAAAATTCTAGTGGAAATAAGGAGAATCAAGAACACATTCAAGGTAAACAGGACAAACAGTATACCAGACTTCTTACATACTAACTATTCCTGTAAGTATCTATTTATATTTGCAGGATTGTTGTACGTTTAAAATATCCTTTATATTAACTTTAAATGAAAATAAGCAATCGCTAAAAAAGCAAAAGTACTTAAAATATTGGATAAATCATCTTTTTTAAAACTAATTCACAGTTTCATGATAAATATGCAGTGTTGATTAAAATTTAATGACAGTGTCACGGCAAAAAGTTTGCCTAGAATTATAAAAGCTCACAGATATACCCAAGGTTATTTGATGTATTTGCCACAATGCCATGTGCCTGGAAGTCTTACTGGCACATATACAGTATAACATAGTAACATTTAGCCAAGAGCAGTCACCACACAGTAGAAAAAAACCTAATCATTAAAATCAAATCACACTGCTGAAGGTGAGAAAGGATTCTTCAGGTCATTGTGTCTGTTTTCAGTTCCCTGATGGCTATTCTGGATTCTCTTTTACTCTGGGTGCTCGCTTATTTTATTTTGACTGGTATTAGCTGTGATTTCTGTTGGTAACAACTATGTGCTCTGAACAATTTGCCTTCACTAGGACAAAAGCTACGGAAGTGGTTAGACCTGGAAAGGCTTACTGGCATAAAATCATTGCCAGAATGGGAAACTTCTAAGAATTACAGTGAGCTGATAACCTGCTGAGTTTATGGCATCTCATCTGTCCTACCTCTTCCTAAAGAGAAGGAAACTGGGAACAAGAGAGAGAAATTAAAACCAAGTAAATTAAAACCAAAGAACCCACTTAATTTGTTGGTTCATCTTTTTTCAAAACCAGGTGTCTAAATGCCACTGTTTTCATATGCTGATTTGCAAGCTTTAGGGCATGTACTCTTCACAGCAAGCTTTAATAATACCGTTTCAAATAGTCATTATATTTTAGAAAGATACAGTGATTTCCAGGAAATTCTGAACTACAATCCTTAATATTAGAAACATATGAGGTTTTGGTAGATGTAGAAAAGGATTCAAAGAACATACATCTGAATTTTTCACTTAAAACACCTTAACAGTCTGCACTTAAAAGTTTAAA
Organism: Sagittarius serpentarius; assembly: GCA_034782735.1. Classification (NCBI taxonomy): domain Eukaryota; kingdom Metazoa; phylum Chordata; class Aves; order Accipitriformes; family Sagittariidae; genus Sagittarius; species Sagittarius serpentarius. Next base: position 14,573,056 of record JAVKLA010000008.1, on the reverse strand, counting down.
AGTCCATTCAGAATGATTTCCATCTAAGTAATGATTTCACTCATTATGTCTGCATGGATGCCCATCTATATCTGAGAAAGGAGATATGTCACAGTCAGACATACAGCTTGGAAGACAATAGTGGCGGGTGAGGCAGAGAGGGAGGAGCACATGGAAGATGTCAGAAGAGTCTGCAAAATTCAGTTGCAACTCTGATGTTTCTTTTCATTTTTACACGGTTCTAAATTAAACACTGTACACCAACCCACTTTCCAAAATCTGTGGGTTGAATGTGGGAGATTTAAAATCCAGCTCTGAATCAGGGTTCTGTGTCCCAAAGTCATCATTAATGCTGAAGCATAATACAACTATGACAGTGTAAGAGATATGTATTTATATGCACTGCTCACGAAAATCCCAAACAACGCTAATGGTGTTTTATTTGAGAGCCTTTGATGTTAATAAGACATAGGCTTATGCCAAGTCTGGCACATCAGAGTTTGAACTGCATAAAGGCAGCAGCCACAGCAGCTTTGTTCTGCATGAAGGCATACATGTTGAGAGAGAGATTGTGCTTACAGTTCTGACCAGTGTAAAAACATTTTCAGAGGCCATAATGCTGTTTCATGTCAGTTATTTGTTGAACAGGGCTGACTACCAACCAGCTGACAGTTTTCAGACTAGTGGGAAATGAAGCAATGGATTTCCTCCCTGCTTTTATACCATAGACTTTAGTTAGCTACGTCCCTGAAAGAGTCCTTTGAAATTGTTCTATTTTACGATCTAGTTAGAAATAAATATTCCTAGCCTCCATCTTATTTTGGTTTCACTTGGGAAAAAAAATCTTGTATTCCAAATGGATATACTTAAGAATAATTTTTATTTTAAACTGGAGGAATTTAGAAAATCTAGCCATGTCTGTGAATTCTTATAAATCTTATACATATATATTCACCTGGCTTAAAATTACAAGTAATACAATTTTGAAATGGTCATACTGAAATTATAGGAACTAAATGTATCAGTGTTTTGGGGATTCTCCCAGTGCAAAGAATTTCCATTTTCAGATCAATTTTAAGCTTCTGAAAACAATGCTTGAAGTCATCATCGCTATACCATCACCTAAGTTTAGGCATTTCAAAATCAGTTGTCAACACTTAAAGCTCTAATCTGACATTGTTGTCTATGAAAATCCAGGGCTTGATGCAGTTGCTTGTGCACAGACACCCAGTAGCATTACAGATGTCCCTAGGTACAGAAGACAGCTGCATAAGGCTGGCACCTACAGCACAAGACCCATGGGAGAGCCACACACTTCCAGATCGGCAGCCAAAACCAAAGTAGGATACCAGAGTACATTAACACTATGCATTCAGGTGTGGACAGCTGAACCAAGCCTCATGGAGCTTAGAGAGCTATTCAGGTGAGCTATGCAGAATGTGGGTAGTTTAGGGTGAGTTCAGCAACTCTAAATCTACTGACTCTGTTGCAGAGATCCCCACTGATTATAATACAAGTGTAGGTGATTAGCTCACACCTAAAAATCTGCACTTTGGCAGCAGAACTCAACCTACTCCATCTGACAAATGGCTATAATCAGTTGTCTAAACAGACAGGTTATCCCATTTGAGATTCACTAGAACGTTCATGGAATCTGCACAGGTCTGGCAGGGGACAAACAGGAGACCTACGTCTTTCCCACATGCAGCTGGAGATAAGGCAGAATACTGTAGGACACCCAAAATGGCACTAGGTGCCTCTGTTTATGTACATTATCTAACACCAAAAAGTCCACAACTTTCCTGTATATTTTCTGGTTTAGTAGTATTTTTGAGAATAGTCTCTGAGTTGCGGTATGCTCTTTTTTTCTTTTTCTGTTTTGCAGAAAATATATCTCTATATATTTATATCTATATTTATAAATATAAACATTTAATCATATCTGATTTAAAAATAAGCATTCTCACTAGCTTTGTGCAAATTTTGCCTAACCTAAAATAAAATGGCAGTGGGGAAGTAGTAGATTATGAATCTGATAACAATAATATACTTTGAAAGCAAAGAAGAAAATTAAATTTTCATTTAATTATACCAGTTCAGGTGAGGTCCACAGCTTTGAATGAAGTTCCTCAGTAGGAAATGATACAGCTTCACTATTGTGTCAAGTGCAGTTATTTTCATAAAAGAACAAAGTGTTCTCATGTTATTGAACATAGTGGAAAAGTGCATGAACATACTTGTATAATTAGGTTTCTAAACCAAAAAAGTCATCCTTTTTCATATCAGGGATGTTTGGAAGAGGACTCAAGCAGATGTACAAGACAAAATCTTAAAAGCATTCCCCACATTTTGCATGCATGTTGTCACAATCACAGATAATCTCTCTTAATTTCTCTGTCTAGCCTGTGTGCCATTATAATTTTCTTTAGGTATCACTGTAGGCATCGTTATCCCCCTTCCTACTTTCCCTGTTTCTGCCTCTTCCTTCTCCCCTCAGTTTGCCCAGCCTCATGACTTCCAGCTAAGGCCATACTCTCATCGGTCTCCTCAAGGAATTCCAAACAAAGGATTAGCTCTCTTCTCCCTACAAGGAGTACTTGGCTCCTTATTCCAGTTGCTGTGCTTTAACTTTCCCATCTCTATTTCCCATGTTCTCCTCCTACTCCTTTTCAGGCCTTCTTCCCTCTCCATCTTCTAGGCTACCTTCCGTGAGCCCTCTATTTTTGATTCTAATGTCTTCTTTTGAGAAACTCCCTGTACTATTAAATTAAACGTGCTCAGAATTATTTTCTAACTAGTGTAGAACAGCCCACCTCCTCTTACTAAATTCTCTAATTCTCCAAAACACAGGACCTACATACAGTCTGTTGGAATGGCCCCAGCTTCAGGCTTGCCTGAACTAAAGTTGTGAAAGTAACACTTCCAGCAATTGATGTTAGTGAATACTGGAATGCTTACAAGCAATTTCATTTCCTAGTGTAGACATAGTCTCTCTGTTCTGGCCTTCATCTTCGGGGCTGTTTTTCTCTCTTGAATGCCATCAAAAAACCCTCTCTCATTATGAATGCGTCCATTTCAAGTCCAAGTTGAAGCCTACACCCTCCAGCAGCTGAGTACAAGACCTCTTTCTACTCATATGACAATAGGTTGAGAGCACCATAGACTGTGCCACACACAGGGGTATGTATACTGGATTCAACCTTTGGGAAATATTGGGGGAAGACTGTGGTAACCCCTAGTGCACACTCAAGCACCCATACACCTACACTTTAAGCAGGACAAGCAAGTCATGCCTGGATGAGTGTCTTCCATATAACTTCTCTGTCCTACGTCATTCAGGGCCCTTGCAAGCGAGCAGCTGGAGAAGAGGCAAGACTTAAGTTCTTCCTTAACAGAAATCCTACTGTGGATGTTCAAACACTTGGTAATGCACAGTTTAACTGAACAGGCTGTTTCACAGTGTTGTCTAGAGACCAGAATTTCTACCTATTGGAAATAGTAATATTCTGAAATAATATGCTTTGATTTTTTTTAAAAGTTCAAAATGTCCACCTTTAAAATTTCATGTATAATCAGATTTTATGTATAATCAGTTCTTGGAAGAACTGAACTTCAATATTTCAGAATATATCACCTGAAATAAAAAAAATATTTGGATAACATTGAAAAGTTTTACATAAAATGTTCAATACAATAACATTCAATATTACAGTATTATTACATAAAAGTTAAATACAATTACAATATTGAATGTAAATATTGTAACTATCCCAAAAGAAATTATTTTTATACTAGTAAGATAAAATCAGAAGGTCTAAATGCTCTATGCTTCTGTTTGCATTTTTTCCCCAAAGTTTACATGTTGTCAAACCCCAAAATTCCAGTAGAACTAGTTTTGCCAATGAGCCCTGTTTAATCCAGTCCTTACATTTAAAATTCTACCCAGAGACACTTTTCAGCCTTCCTATTCAAATTACTTTGAACTGGTGATTTTTGTATTAATTAAAGTTGAGAGACCCAGTGCACTCATGTCCTAGATAGAGAACTCTTTTCAGTGCTCACATCATTGTAACACAATTCTTCTGGGAAAAATTAATAGAAGCAGGAACTCTGCTAACATTTAGAATGGATAAATGAGATTACTGATTAAATTCCTTTCCTACAAATGCAGCTTTTAAGAAAAAAATATTTACAATGTCTAGAAGCACTGTGGAGTAATGTAAACCACATTTTATAATGATGAGCATGATATAAAGATTAGGTTAATACCCAGTTTTATCCCTATTTGATTGTTTATATTAACTCATTGGTTTAAGAACTGACAGTGAAAATGTGATTTTTTGTTCCAGCTCAGGTGATTAAAAAGCCTAGCTCATAGTGCTAGTGACTGAAGATCATTCAGTTGTAGTTTTATACGAATAGAATATTTTGTACAAAAATACATTTAAAAAGATATTGAAGTCATAAAGGCAAGTGTTAAAAAGTTGAAGAGAACCATTATTGCTGAAATTTCCTTAGCATAATCAACCCCAGGGAAAATCAATCTTAGAAAATTTCAGCTCAAATGATAAAAATTTTGTAATGAAAGAAATAACTGAGGCGGGAGGCTTATAATGGTTAGTACAGGCCAAAATTAACTGTAAGTTGAATTACTCATTTCACCTATGACAGAGGCCTGATTCTTTTTAGAGTTCCCTGAGGCTGATTCTAATGAAATTTTAGCAGTAATGTTGAAGTCCTGCTTTATCACCATGGAGCATGGCTATTTGATATAACTTAGTGGCCCACTGTGGTAGTTTTCGTATCTGGGAGAGGCTTGGTCTGTAGGCAAAGCAGAGTTTACTGCTGAGTCATGGTTAAGGTTTTATTTCAGTCAATCTTGCATAAACTTTGTGAACTGTCCTCTTGAGATTTTGGGTACCTTTAAATGGTATCACAGAATATACCTCTTCAAAAGGTAGGTATGACCTGGAACCAAAATGGTAAGGCTCTGGAACCAGAAATGTAATTTAATTTAAATTCCATTATGATATCCAAAGACCCTATCTTTAAACCAACTCCTGTTGCTTTTTTTCTTTCTTTTTTTTTTAAATCTCTTCCTCCTTTCTATTCTAATACTGAGACAGTCTGTTGAGTGATAGTTTGAGTCTGAGAATCTGACATGTGTATTGCATGAAAAATATATTCCTAATATAAAAATAAATTACTGTAGACTGCCTCATTAAAAGTTATAATTCTTAATAACAACCACCTCTTTTCTAGGTGACCTACAACTTAAAATTTTTGAAAGACTACTCTAAAGAAAGTCTAAAGAATATTTCCAATTTAAATAGGATTATGTAAACCAAAAAATACTGGCCTGTTATGTTTATGGAAATTAAAGTTAGGTCACATTAAACTGCCTTTTCATTTTAATTTAAAACTGATATAATTCCATTTTTTGTGTCACTTATCCTTCCAATTTAGAAGTCAAAGTAATTAAGAGAAGTATCAGATAGATTCAGTATTCATTTTTTGGAGAGGATTTCCTTTAAGAATTTTTCAACTGAAATCAGAATTGTGTTTGATTTTCTTCAGGGCAATAGGTGGGTTTTCTGCATGTTTCAGAATCCAGTAGACTTCTATCTTCAATAGAAGTCTGCCGTTTACATTTTGTTTATTTCATTCTGGATGGATCTAAGTCTCATCATTCCTGATTAATTCAGACAACTTGTACAGGTTCTAGGGAATTGCAAAATTATGAAATAATCCATACAGAATTTACTCTAAATTGGTCAAGGGCTTGAAATTTAGTATTAAAACATGTTTACATAAATATATATAGCCAATAATAAGCATGTTTTACTTAATGTGCTCCCTTGCTCTTTTACGGTGCACTGAAGAAAGAGTACTGCTTATGATAGAGGATTCCCTTCCAAAGGTATTCATTTATTTTTAGTATTTTGTTTCTATTTAAGAGATGTACCTACTGTGTAAGTGTTTCTAAAACATCCATAGATCTCACTTCCATTAACACAATTGACAGTAAAATCCTTTAGGAATTTGACAGAAATGCCAAAATAGATGGCTATCCATCCTCCACATAATATATGAAAGCGCTCCAGCATCCTTTCCCTGCTTTCATGAACACACACATGTACTCAGAGATGAATCAGTGCTCTTCTTCCTATCAATCAGCATTGCCCTTGATGTTCTGTGATTTATATTAATACTGGTCAGTACTCTTCTGGCATTCACTTGAGGACTTTTTGTTTCTTACTTCAGTTTAAAAGGAAATCTTAAAGGGTAAGGTTGAAGCATTTAAACATATGCTACTGAGAGACAAATAGTAATCAATTAGTAGGGAAAGCAGTCTGTTCTGTGAATGTAAGAACACAAAAACGTAATACCTGCAAGTCCTGAAATTTGCAACTAAAAAGTATAAATTATTATTACTTCATATTTTTCCTGAGTCAGATAGTATGTCTCTCTTGCCTGGAACTCATTTATTGTTTAAAAAGCACCTCTTGCAATGCCCCACTTTTGCCTTAGATGCAGAAGGGTTGTATGAGTTGACCAGTAGAAAAATCAACTGTGGAGCTACTGTAAGCATATTTAGTATTTCCTCTGTAGCTTTCCTATGAGCACTCAGCCTACTCTGTCTCTTGATAAGGAGAGGGATTCTTGGAGTAATTGCCTGAATTGGAATGATCTAGCAGAAACCTGTTGTTTTACAAACTGATTCTCCTGGCTGGGGAATTGTTGCTGTGAGCAACTGAATGAAAAATTAGAGTGCCTCAGCAACTCAAGCACTGATGTGGGCACATGCCTTTCAGGAGTGATAAGGAGTAACAAGTATTTCTTCCTCTTCCTACCATGTTGGCTTCATGACGGTATTTTTCTTTGCTTTCCACACTAAGGCATGTAAACAGGATGGGTGGAGTAAATTGTAAAGTTCTGGTAATTTAGCAAGGCTCATGTAATGGGGTGTCTTGGTCACTGCTGATCTAAACTTGTAGTGAAGGTCATGGAACAACTTTCTGGAAGAGTGACAGGGAGATGTTGGGTGGGGTTCAGGGAATGGCTTAATTCACTTAACTTCAGACGTTTATAATGGATATGTCTACACCTGTACTAGGATCCAATTGAGAGAAATAGGTAAAATGCAAAGTAATCATATATAACACTCTTGTTTTAGGACGAGATAAATTAGTCCACACAAGCCTCCACTGGAGATAACATGATAGTTACCCTGCTTCAGATACCTAAAGTTACATTAAATGAACTGTGTCTGATTTCTAGTTTAGAAAACACTTGAATTCTCCTTCACTTCCTTCTTTTATCTTCACAGAAGGGCACAAGAACACTGCAACACTTCTGGGATGACCATGGGGGCTGTTGAGAAAAGCAGAGTACTTACAGAAACAGCATGGTCTTTACTGCCAGATTTTTTCCCAAGCAGGCTAGTAAAAGCATGGGCAAGTTAAACCACAGGCATTGTGTCTTGTACCTCTCCTGTACTGAGGCAATAAATAGAAGAAAAGAAGCTAATTTCTCTTATAACTTTTTTTTCCTCCGATTGCTTTTTATAACTGTGAATCTCTGTATTTTGTAGACTGACTTTAAAGTCATAACATGAAGTCACATCAGCTTTTGGTATTCTGAGATGGTAAATCTTTTTGGGGCTGTGTCTTTGCTTTAAACAGAGTTCAGTATACTGATTCAGTATTTAATAAAAATGAACAGTAGTCACTGGCAAAATACATCATGCTCTGCTTTCCTCTTTCCTTTTTTTTTTTTTCCTCCCTTTCTTTCTCTGCTGGAAGCAGTAACCTCAGCAACAAGAATTAATCTTGGAGAGACCTGACACAGGCTAACTTATACTGTTGTCCTGGTTTTGGCTGGGATAGAGTTAATTTTCTTCCTAATGGCTGGTACAGTGTGCTTTGGATTTAGTGTGAGAACAATGTTGATAACACACTAATGTTTTAGTTGTTGCTAAGCAGTGCTTATCCTAAGTTAAGGATTTTTCAGCTTCCCGTGCTCTGCCAGCAAGTAAGTGTACAAGAAGCTGGGAGGGAGCACAGCCAGGACAGCTGACCCAAACTGGCCAAAGGCATATTCCATGCCATAGAACAACATGCTCAGTATATAAACTGGGGGGGAGTTGGCCAGGAGGGGCAGACCGCTGCTTGGGCATCAGTCAGCAGGTGGTGAGCAACTGCATTGTGCATCACTTGTCTTTTCTTGGGTCTAATTTCTCTCTTTGTTATATTCCTTTTCATTACAATTATTATTATTGTTATTATTATATTATTACTATTGTTATTATTATAATATTTTATTTATTAAACTGTTCTTATCCCAACCCACAAGTTTTGGTTTTTTTTCCCTGATTCTCTCCCCCATCCCGCTGGGCCGGGGGGAAGTGAGTGAGCGGCTGCGTGGTGCTGAGTTGCTGGCTGGGGTTAAACCACGACACCTGTGTTTAGCTTGCTCCTTCTCAGCTGTTTTTGGCTGGAAATTAACAGAGATGAATAGAAATATGAGTGCTTCCCATCCCCAAAACCTGTTTATGAAAGTAACACTTTACATCTCTCTCTTTAAAATTTACAGTTTCCTATGTAGTCTTCTACCCCGGGTGTGTAGCTGGTTTCCAACCACAGATGAAGCCAATAGTTTCTCCCTTGCAAGTTGCAGATTCCCAGGCGAAGTAAATAGTGAAAATTAATTACTACGTATATCCTTTCTCTTTCCTGCCATCTGCTTCTAATGCCTTTTCTTCTAAACCTGGGTTTCCTCTCCTAGACTTTTATCTTATTCTCTACAGAAGTTCCTCCAGCAGCAAATGTCACTGCAAATTGAAATTACAGTAAGCTAAAACAGTCGTCTCTAAAACAGCCTCTGGAGAAGGCTCATCCAGGTTCTCTGTAGATTCCTAGATCTGCTAAACTTCTTTGCATGTTTTCTTTCAAAGCCCAAATCCTACTGATACATCATTTGTGGTTTCTGCAAGGCCAGATGTCAGGGGTAACATGCACTGCACGTAGCAATTCTCAAGTCCAAATACAGGTAGAGCACTGACCCTAAGAGTTGAATCTGCCAAATACTTTAATATTGTGAAAGACTTACAAAATCCACACTGAATTAAAAATTAAGTTTTTAGTAAGAACTGTGGCATTGGACTTGTAGTTATGATGCTTTTACTTTTTTCCTTGAAGTATGTTGCAAACATCAACTTTTTCTTCCCAAAAACCATCTGCAAAGTAGATAATAATTTTCTTCATTTTTGCAGAAACTCATGAAAACATTGCCAGAGCATAGAGGGAGCTAGTGTCAGGGCTGGATGAGACCATGTTTTATTGCCGTGCTTAGATCAGAATTTCCGAGAACTTCATTATCCTGAAAGCAGCTCAGTCTAAATGCAGGATATGGAAAAGGATGTGGTATGTTCTAACACACACATACACCACCTCCCCCTGCCCCCCACCATGAATCCAGATACTTCTTCAATATTACAGCAGATCGTCTTAGGACACAGAAGACTTCATTTGACCTCACCTGGCTTTGAGTCTGATCCTGTCTATGTATGTGATGAGTATGGAGATTTCCACAGAAAATAAAGAAGAGTGAAAAACGGAGCCTGAATTCTATTTTGAGGAATAGCACTTTGTTTCCTCACTTTTTATTTTTTCAGATCAGATCGGGAAGAAATAAGGGGTTTACTATTTGAAAGGTGACACCTCCCCGCCCCCCGCCTTGAAATATAATTTACTGGGACAGACCGTTACGCCTGAAAATTTGTAGCACCCACAAATTCCAGAGACAAGTACATATAACTTGATTTAAAAAAAATAATTAAAATATACTGATTCATTGTAGGAAGAAAACATAAAATAATAAGCATTTGTTTGAATAAATGCTCAGAGGAACTCAACTTCTAGCAGAGTTTCTTCAGTAAAGAAAGCCACCAAGTCCCATTCACAAAATTCTTTACATTTCTTGTGAAAGAATTACCGTTTCTAATTTCTAATGACTTCTGAAAAGCACGTCAGATGCACTATCTCCAGTGCTAGTTCTCTAATCTTGCATGTACTAAGCTAATTACCCATCAGAGCTGGGAGTATTCAGCGTTAGGATCTTTCCCAGGCTCTGGGCTGCACTCTTTCAATGTAGACTGCCAGTCTATCAGCTGTTCGCTGGGCCTCGAACAACAGCTGCCAGCAACTGCAAACATCCGGCCTCGACTGAGAGGCATAAAGAGCCAATTGACAGGAACAAACGTCGGGATGCACAGGAATGCCTGCACAGCTATAAATTAAATCTTTGAATTTTAATAGTCTTAATAGAACGACAGAGAAGGGAAAGGGAAAAAAAGAAACTGATGTTAAGCTAAGCGAGAGTGTGGTATATTGATACTACGTTCCTGGTTGCCCCAAGATGATTGCAGCGATTTTTACTAGAGTTGTCTTGGGCTTAATCCTTTCTGACCTTCATTTCCTATGCATCTACCCTCGCAAGTGAGTTTCTGCAATACTCGCATAAGCTGCTTAGCCAAACATCAGTTGGCTTTTACAGTGGGCTGATTTGTTTCCTTGTCAAAGGATAGCTAAACCAGTTATTCTACCTCCAAAGCATCAAGTGATAGACTAGATGGATATGTCGGTCTTTCATGACTGTGAACTGATACCCCTGCCAAACTGACTCTCTTGTTGTACTGCAATTAGCAATTTTTAAAATATCTTCATGATAGCTTGGGTGTTTGGGCAAATGAGCACTGCTTTGTTGGGAGAGGTCTCTCCTGACTGAGTTAACAGTGCCAGATCAGATAGAATTTCTTAGTAAAATATTTCCACGTTCAATCTCCTTTTTTAAAAATGAACATGAAAAACTAGAAACGACACGTTAGTTTCATGCTGCTAGATATGACTAAGTAACTGTTCTGTGGCTCACAAGCAGTTATTGTGACAAACTGGCTCTTCCTACAGCTAATGCAGCATTTCAAAATGGGTCATTGTAAGCCTGGAGCTCATGAATGAAATATGTTCAAACAGAGGAAAGACACATTTAAATGGTTACATTAGGAACTCCAGTAGACAAACCGAAGACAATTCAGACTACATGGTTTTCTCCAATGGCTGTGAGAACTCAAGACAGGAACAACAGCATGAGCTTGTAATGGAATGTCGTCCTTAACTCTGAATTTCCTGGCAGTCATTCATCTGAGTCACAACTTTAACAGTGTTTAGTATTTGGTTCCCTCCCTACCCCATGTGAATCCCCTCACTGTGTTTTTCTTTTTTTTTTCTTTTTTTGTGGTTGTTTTAGTAACAGTTTCTCTGTATTATATAAACTTGTAGAACATGTTCCACTGGTATTTTAAAAATGCATTTTTTTCAGGTTTGAAACATAGTCCGGTCTTCATTAATAGACAAGCCCAACCAACGCCTCTTTAGCCACATATGGACTCTTGGCCGGCAACCTGATGTTTTCTTACTTTGGATCCGGAGACAAGAAGGAGAAGTATGTGGGGTTAATAATTCCAGCAGGGAGCAAAGCCCAGCTTTACGCAAACTGCATATATAGGAGCAAAAAGGCATTGGAAAAGCACATGTACGCCAAGACTGATGTGGGGCTAGATAATCCAATAATGAAAAAACATTTCCACCCTGCCTCTCTGTACAGAAGGATCACAGAATCATACAAAGATAACTTCAGATGCTAATCTTTGGTGGATTCCTGGGAATAGACTTTATTATCCCCTTTTCCAACAGTGTGTTTGACAGCTCCTAGCCATGGATTCACATTAACACTGTTACGTCATGTTTTTCAAAGCAGTGGGTATCCACAGCTTACTAATTACAGTAAATCAGGCCTCCTTTAGTCTAACTCTTTTGTTCCTGTTAGCAGGAAAAGTTTCTAAAATTTTATCTATGCCTTCAGTCAAGTTTTATTTGCTATGGAGACAAAATTCAGGATGTGTTCTTACGGTTCTTTTTACATTATCAGTGGCAAATTGTATTTTGGTCAGAACTTCACTGATTGTTTTGCTGTTCAGCTAACATGAAGGTCTGCGACTGAGCATGCTACTCTTATGCAAGCAAATCTCCCACTGAAATGGGAGGCATCATTGCTCACTTGATTTTGGGTATCCATTTTGTAGCCCTTTGCATCTGATCAGCTACTTTGACTCCTTTTTATTCAACAGAAGGAAATAGACCCCTTCCTGGTTCAAGTTATCAAACTTTGCTTAGGTAGCTAACCTTGGATAAGATGAATTGCTGCTCAAAACCCTGTTCTTTACCTATAACAGACCCCTAGGTGAGTAGCTAAGATGGATCAGTTTACATTGTAGAGGGGATGACTTCTACCCCCTGTGTTAATAAGAGCTTTACCTGTAAAAGAGATCCTGGAAGAGAACAGAGCTGGTAAAGTCACTTTATCATACTGTTCACAAATCTTGGACAGAAGTTGGTAGTATTTTTTCCCCAGGATGGGAATTTTATTTTGTGAAGCCAGTGGGAACTGCAGGAATTCAGCCTCCCCAGAGACTTAGTGCAAAGAATACAGCAATTTTTGTTAGCACGCTGAGGCAGGTCCCTGCTTGTCTCTTTCTTCCTTTTCTCCCTGCATTCTAGTTCTTGCCATTAAGGTTAGGGCATTGTATCCAATGACTCTTTAATGCAGAAAGTATAAGGTCTCTGAATCAGGAAATGGAACTTAAGACCCCCTTCTCCTGCCAGGGGAATGCAACTGTATTAACCACTGGTCAATGCATAGGCTCTCTTTTGTGTTTCTCACTTATCTAGTTTTGCACAGTTGCCCAATATTTAACAGGAGAATCTTCCTACTGCAGTCCCAGCTTTGCACACAAACTGATAGTTAGGGACTCTTTTTGAAAGAAGAAATGAACACCAGCAGTCCAGGGCAAACATGCAGCCTCTCTCCATCAGTTTTTTGAAATGGCGGTCCATGGCATAGCCATGTGGTTGTGCTTTATGTTATACTGCAAGTGTGCTCTAGGTGTGGTCTCTTCCTCTCTCCTCCCTCCCCCTCCCTCCAACATACACATTTCAGGAGAGTCAGGCACACGGAAGCCTCTTTTGCTTGATCCAAACAGCCTGAAGCATGAGATAAACACCAAGATCCTTGGCTCAGACACAATGGCTGCATCTCTAAACAAGTACAGTAGGAGAACTTTAGACATCTGAGTATGTAAACACTCCTGCGTTGACCCCTGTGGTCAATGAGTGCTTAGGCAACTAAGCTAACTGGTGCCCTAAGTCAGTCATGATTTCTTTCTCTGCACAGCTCACTTGCTTAGTTCTTTTTCTGGATTTCATCCTTAGTCATCAAACTAGTGTAGTTTAGCAACTTTTAGCAAAATCCTTTAATGTTTAGGAAACAGAGTACAGTTACTGTTGAGACATGCATAAAAGAAAAGAGCAACATGTATTTTACAAATACAAAGGAACAATGCTGCAGCTTTTTTTAAATATAGCTTGTTACTTTAGTCTGACCCATTAAGTTTTCTAAAGCAAGGCTTGTGGTATTTGGCATCCATTCTTCTGTTCTTTTGATAAGTACCTAAACAGGATGTCCTTGCAAATTAAATGAGAAACAGCACTGGAAGATTTCCTCCCTCAGGAATAAGTATTAAGATTGGCAGATGGCTTAAGTGGAAATACACAGGAATGCACTTTAGCCAGTACTTGAAAATCATTCCAGCAGATATTGCTGAGCTAGATTCATGAAGCTCCATCAGACATCCTTCTGCATTTAATCAATTTTTAATGGCCTCGAGCAAGAGTTTTAATTGTTGCAAAGCAGACAATCTAAAAAGAAAAATATATAAATAACCTAAACTAATAATATTTTCAACTGATTTTATACCACAGGAATGTCCTTGCCATTTCTTGATAAGGAAGGTTGTTGATATACCCTAGCTAGTAATCATCTCTGAAAACCTGATGCAAGCTCTCTTAAGGCTTCAGGCAACTTTCAGCTGAGTTCAAATGCATGTGTGCATGTGCGGTCCTTCATGCATGCATGAAGTTTAGCATACTGATGTGTGTGGAGAAGCTTTGTGTATAATAAACTGCATAAACCAGATACTTAATGTATTTACTTATGCAGTTCTGATCTCCTCACGAGAATTGTGCACTTCAAATCTTTGCTTCATAACAACTCAAACAATTAGATTCTCTGAGCAGTGTCCAGTGGCAAACAAGCAAAACAAAGCAATGACAAACTGCCAGAAATAATATTTGCTCTTTACTCTCTCCAGATTCTTCCAATGTTAACAATATAATAGGCAAGTTAAAGAAATCTAGTATCTACTGGCCCTCTAGTGGTAAACCGAGAGCTTTTGAGAAAGGGGGATTCTTCAGATTCCCGCAGAAAATACACCAGATCTCCTAATTGTGGAAGAAAGAAAAATGAGAGAAAATAGTGTGGTTTTGTATACATGATGTATGTATGCATAGGTAGATGGATGGGTGGAAGTTAGTTTAAGTCATTTTTAGAGACTTACTGGATTGGATCTTAGTTGGTTTGAGGGTCACTACATTCCATTACACAGTACTAACATGCCTGATGACAGTACTGCCATTGTTTTCATAATAAATAACGCCTGGACTTCCTTGGTTGAAGCATAAAAAGAAAAATGATGGTGCTGAACAATCTAACACAAAGAAAAATAATTTTCTTAACTAATGGTCTTTAATAGACATATATTAGAAAAGAGATGCGTATCTGTACCTTTCCAGCAAAGAGAAGACACGATAACAGGGTTTGGAATTTTTGGCCATGATCTTGCAATACTTCTTTTAACTCACTGTGATTAACTCACAGGATAGGCGGAGACATACGAACTTTCTCTTTGCCTCAACATTTCTTTAAAGGAAAGGGATACTCTTTATCTGTTAGTCACCTGTGGTGCTTTTTGCTGTTGAAAACTTCATATAGTTGCAGGGATCCCCTTTTTTTCGCAGGGATCTAGCTGCAGTGTGATGAGGCATGGTGCTATACTCACTGAAGTGTTACCCTGTTGTAAACAAGACTTTCTGTGTTGCTGTATCACCTGTTCCATGCCATCTGGAAACTGTGATGTGAAATAAAACAGTGTGCACAGGTGCTACAATTTTCAGTTAATTGCTACCATACAGTAGAATATGTAAGGGAGAGAACATTGATTATTAAATGGTTTAAATGTTGCAAAGACAGTTCAAAGGGTAAATTAGACAATAGTGTGAATGCAGTTACTTATGGAAGCATTCATAGTAGTCTTAGTGTTATGGTAGCACTAGGTTTTTTCTTAAAGAGTGAAAAAGGGTTACATTCCTCTTCAAGACTTACGCGGGACCCGGTCTGGCTTCCATTTTATGCAGAGATAAAATTCTGACTGACTCCCTAAATAATAAGATAGGAACCGTACTTACTCTTATGTAGTACTTTTCATCATAGATTTCCCATAAAATATATGAAATAATAATCTTATTAAAATTGAATGAATATATATTAGAAAATATTAATGTTACAGACTATATTTTGTGCATGTGCATAATAGTGTAGTCACAGGACTTTAATTTGTATTTTCTGCTTGAAAAAGAGGTAAACCTGTAAGTTTTTATACAACTAACTTGAAAGGGCCCAGATGGACTCAGCAAAGAAGGAAACATCTCCGTAAAATGGCTGTTGCAGACTGTCTTTGCTGTACAATGCTAAAAATGTTTTTTGTGTTTTTCTGAATCACAGTTGCCTCAGCCTCAGAGATCTACATGAAAGGAAACTTTTTCTTTGATAAAAATATGTAAAAACTGTTTATTCTTGTCAATGTTGAAAAGCCATGGTTATACCCTGTACATGAATATACCCGAGACACACACACAGGTTTATATGTTTAGATGAAATAGATGAAAGACTAGATGAAAGGCGCTAAAAATATGCCAGCGATAGTTCTGAAGTTAAAAATCATCTGTGAAACAATTATAATGAAAAAAAAGTCTGCATTTTGAACCTCAATGTCTCTTTTGACTGGTTCTGTGACTTTCTAACTGCTAAATTTAATTAATTTATTCCATGGTGTCCTTGAAATTTCTAACAATAGAAGGTAAGAAAAATGTGTGTGGGTTTTAGAATGCTGAGGTATATTTGAAGTTTTTGCTGCCACCAGTCTTTTGCATCCCAGTTTTTAGGCTTATTTGAAACTCACAAGAAAATTGTCATTTCTATTCCATCCTAATTAAAGTTTTCAGAAATATATTCCCAACACAGCAACTCAATAAGGAAAGTAAGCTGAACCACACTGTTGTGATAAAGGTGAAATGAAATGTTATTAAATTTAAAAATATTTTTCTCACAAAAGAAAAAAATAATGGAGAAAATATATTTTGAGGAACGTATCTCTGTAAAATCACAATATCTATCACTTGCTGGAGTACTGAACTGAGACAGCAGGATGGCTAGCTCTTAGCAGCTGAATTGTTAAGCAAGAACTAGTTGTGTGTGTTTTCCAAAGGAAGCTCAGGTTTATTTTAACTATAAAAACAGTTTAACTGTAAGAAAAAGAAGCTCTTAATAGCATTTACTTTTAGTATTTTCCTGGTCAATAGTATCCTCGCTGCTCTGACATCAGTGCGAGCAGCATGTGGGATGGAAAGGAAATCAGTTTGTTTTTGCAGGGGGACATTTGTGGGCTTGGACAAAAATCCTTAGGGAATGCCAGCTGATTTACCACCACTGGAAACAATAGATTCTCTCTCCTCAGCCACATCACACCACAGACTCAGGCTTTTTTATTTTTTGTGCTCCACAAGAGACCTTTTACAGTACTATATGTGATTTTTATGACTGCAATATGTATAATGACATTTATTTACAGTTCTGTGTCGTCGAAGGAAGAGCAAGTTGACATGAATTTACAGCGACCACTGTGCGAATGACAGTGTTTTGAAAGTGGTGGAGTTGTATAACAGCAGTACAGAGTATTATATCCCTGGACATCTTATATGTTTTTTGATACGGGTTGTAAATTCCCATTAGCAGTTTCTAACATTAGGAAAATCTTGTTAACATGCTTAGCATTAATAACGTGACATGGATTTTCTTTGAGATAAGCTGATTATATTTCTCTATTAAATTTGTCACCACTATAGATTTTAAGGTGACAAGTAAAAAAATAATAGTGCTCCTTATTTAAAGAGAAAATCTATTTTATATCACAATTAAATTTTTTTTTGCAAAACTGTATAAAGTGTTAACTCTAGCAAAGTCAGTTCAATTAAGTTTTAAAGTGGCAATTAACAGCCTTTAAGAACCACAGAGTTTGGATTAGGATAGTGTGATGTTTAGTCAGTTATCACAGCTATTAAAAATGCTTGGCTTAATTAAGCACTCACAGATTGGCAAACCTTGTGACAAGTAGTTAGCTGTGAAAATTTATCGTATTCTACCTCCTTTGAAGCCATAAATACCTTACAAACACATCAGTACCTCTCTTTTCAGTATCTTTCAGAACTGAAATGACAGAAGTCTACTAAACTAATTTAGATAGGTTTAGGTGACATTGCCTATCAGGTTTTAGTGTATAGAGTCCATATCATTTACGACACTTGACGGACAGATAAGATGGTAAGATCCCTGGTTCCCATGTAACTAGTACTTAATCCCAACCTTGATTAGCTAAGTCATTCCATTAAATTTAAGTTATAAGTGAGCTTACTGGGTCTGTTCACATGCTTATGGTCAAGTACTTGCTCAAAAACCTTACAAGACCAAGATTAATCAAATACTCTGTCATGACTACTAATTTGACACTGACTTAAAGAAATCATCAATATCTTCAAAACTTCTAGTTCTCCTCAAAATTTGGGACATTTCTCCCTTAGTTTAGGCTTGTAAGATTTAAACATTTCAACTTGAGCTGATCATAATAGTTTTCCTTATACTCAGTGGAGAGAAACAGGCAATTGACCTTAACTGTCTGAGATCTTAGATCTGAAGATGAGAGGATCTGTGCTCCTGGATATTTCATTTTCCTCTACTGACACTACAGTGAGCACAAGGCAATTGTCATAGATATTGATGACCAGTTTTAGATGTTTAAAGCTACATGAGGTGAGTCCTCCCCCTGGAAGCCCAGCTTTCAGTGTTTTCACCTACTGGTGAAAAAAAACGGTATCTCTGTCTATCTCTAGCTCTATTTTTGCAGTAATAGGCTCATACTGCAACAAAGAATGCCAAGTCATTCAGCCATCTGTAGTAAGGAATTTTATAAAACCTAGTATGTCCACCTTATGAAAAAAAAAAAGTTTCATTCTATTGCTTCCTTGATGTCCCTTTTTTCATAGTTAAAAAGCATGCCTTCATTTATGTACACTTGGCATATATATACACATACACACACACATATATAAAAATGGCACTCATATGCTCAATCCTCAATTCAATTCATGAACATTTTTGTGCTATGTTATTTTTGCATGCTAAAATGTTACACTAGCACCTAACATTAAAGTTGTTGCTTAATTAAACAATAAAAAATACACAATAATTCGTATTTTGATTTAGCTTAATGTTTTAGTGCCAGTATTACTTTCCAATTCAAACAGCAAATATCCTGAGCTCAGCTGAAATGACTTCCTGTCATTTGGAATTCCATCAATGTATGTATCTGCCAACATACAAAAAATAGCATACGATGGGTAGAATAATGGCTAAACTGCCACAGCGTAGTATAGCATTTAATGGTGAAGGCCAAGTACTTGCTGTTAAAACAGTTCCACATAGTAAGAAGCCTGAAGACTTTCTGAAGTCCATGGGTCCCTCTGGGGTTCAACAAACTGTCCAGAACAAGCAACCAGCAGAGTTAAAGCCTCACCACAAAGCACTGAAATGCAGAGAAAAACCTGTTAAATGAAGCTGATGATTTCAGTGAGTTCTGGATGAAACTCATGAGGTGAAGACAAATAGAAATGTATGAACAGTCAGGTAGACCTATTTTTGTACTGTGAGACCCGAACTGATGATTGCATAAGCAATTTAAGTAACTTTCCACTATCGTATCTATAAAACGTGTATAAACATTCTTCAGAACAAAAGGTGTTTTATGACCTGTGTAATAAACCAGGAACCCAGATGAGGACAGGTATGCAAAAGGTGTTTCAGTAATAGAATGCAGCTGTCTGCTTTCTAAACTGAAGGTACTGCATAAAACTGACTGTGATGAAACTGTGCGGTATTGAAAGATTTGGGGTTTGAAATATTTGTCCTGTATTGATATGTTAAGTCTTCTGCAGCCTTATTCTGATGTTTGCACTTATGTTACAAACTGTTCTCTGGAAAGTAACAGAACTACATCTCTGATTCAATAAACAGTGTTTAAAAACACCATGTATATTAACCTTGTGACATCTTATCATCCCACTGAAGAGCAGAAGTAGAAAAAGTACACTGAAGATCAACTGGCGAATCAGTGGTGTGGAATGACTCCCATGTGAAGACTGTACACAGAGGAGGAATCTTCAGCAAGATACAACCATATGCAACACAAGTCTTTAAAACCCTAAAGGGACTGACACGTGATCATCTGTGACTGTCAAACCGAAGAGTAGGACTGGAGTTCAAAATAATCTTGACTTAGTGAAATTGGCTGAGAAGGAAATGAGAGGGACATTTAACAAGGGCTATCATAAAGTAAGAATAACTGAAGAAATACAAGGCGAGAAAAACTACTTAACAGCAGTTCTTAAGAAAAGGCTCTGCAATTACAGGGAACCAGGATTTCTCTATGCCATATTGTTATGAAGAAGACAATCAAATTGAGATGTTTCAGTAGGAATTAAGGCTGCAAGACATGTAAATGATATATCTGCTCTATTGAGAAACATTGAAATATCAGCTGGAATTCAAGTTTGGGTACCAGAGAGTCATAATATGTGACCTAAATGAAGAGAGTCTTAACGAGAGCAACAAAAACATCCACAAGTATAGAAAATGTGATGTGTGTGGAATGAAAGAAATAGTTTTGTTTACCTTAAATAACAGAAGATTTATAGAGGTCATGTTAACACTCATCAAGTATGTAAAAGAATGTTCCAAAGAGGAAAAGAATAATCTGTTTTCCATAACTATGGCAGATAAGAGCAGTAATAAGTTACCATTGTTTGGTTGGAGCTCTTTTTAGCAAATGGAT
Organism: Sagittarius serpentarius; assembly: GCA_034782735.1. Classification (NCBI taxonomy): domain Eukaryota; kingdom Metazoa; phylum Chordata; class Aves; order Accipitriformes; family Sagittariidae; genus Sagittarius; species Sagittarius serpentarius. The sequence continues at coordinate 14,552,904 of JAVKLA010000008.1, read as the reverse complement.
CATGTTAGATATCAGGGAAATGTTGTAAAGACAACAGAAGTAAAGAACAGAACATATTAAACATATATTGTGTGGTCTACATCACTGGAACAGTGTCAGAAATACATATACATGATCATGCCAGGGCAAAGTCAGAGATGACAATTTCTGAAGTAATGGCAATATTGTTTTCTTACGATTCTTTCTCACAAGAATCCAGTGACATTCAGTAATGTGCATCCAGTAACACATTAATTTAAAAAAAATAAAATAATGGAGCTCAGAGCTACAGGATAACATTGAATCTAAAAGTGCAAATAGCTTGAAGAAGTGACTAAACAGATTTGCCTATGATAGTTGGTTAGTAAGTAGAAGCAGCAGTGGTCTAATGCTGTAACTTTTATATACGATTGCTGCATCACTCAATAATACACTGAAAAGATTATTTTGAAGGCAAGCTGTTATGCTTACAGGTTTCTACATATGCTTTTAAAATCCTGCAGCCTTAAGGTACCTTCCAGAAAAATATCTCAGATTCCCTAGAGTTCATCCTGGTGTTTTTTTTCTTTCCTTTTATCATTTACTCATCCTATTTGCCTGTTTAAAAAAAAAAGTGAGTTTTCTATATGTATAATACAATACTATGCATTCTTTCAAGGCCTTTAAATGCATGTAATCCATCAGTCTTTTTGCTATTGCATATAACCATCAGATTTCACAGATTTTTAGTAATATTTATAGTGTACTGGGGGCCTCTTTTTCTTGCTAAAATGTAAGATTAGAGAGAGAGATTATCATCAGTGTTCCACAGAACATCACTTGATGTTCAGGCATAAATTATTTATGTTAGTTCAAGTAGCAAGTCCCATTCAGCCTCCTCTTCTGGAATGGGCAGAATGTAAAGAACACGGACGAAAATCTGAGAGAAGTAGCTACTCATTCAGTTTTTGATGGAGGTACAGACATTTTATTCCTTTATGGAGGAAAGAAGAAATAGGAATGAAAGTTATAATAGCATATCTCCTCAGCAGATGATTCAAACGGACATTGTCCTTCCAACGGAACGGAAAGAATAATTCTCTGTCAACATGGGAGTTTGGAGATAAAGCAGTTGGAAAGGCCTCTCATTGCAGAGGAAGCAGAGGCCTGGGAATGTTGGTGAAAAGAAAACACACATACTATCAGCAAATTGAAATGTAGGGTGCAGTTTCTGGGAAAATAAGAAGAAAAACATGCGAGTTTATTTTGCTTACAAGCAACAACTTTGCTTGTAAGAAGAATACAATTTTTTTTAAATTAGCCTTCTGAAAAATTGTATTTGGAAATAATAAATAAATTTTGTAAAACGACCAGAAAAAATCTGATTGAATATAGGAAAATTTTAAAGTATCTGTCGTGGTTTAAGTCCAACCAGTAACAAAGTACCACGCAGCCGCTCGCTCACTCCTCGCCCCTCCTCAGCCCCGGTGGGATGAGGAGGAGAAAATATAAAGAAATGCTCGTGGGTCGAGACAAGGACAGGGAGGGATCACTCACCACTTACGGTCACGGGCAAATGACAGACTCAACTTGGGGAAAAAACAAAATCAATTTAATTTACTAGCAACCAAATCAAAACAAAGATAATGACAAGTAAAACCAGGTCTTGAAACACCTTCCTCCACCCCTCTCCCTCCCAGCTCAACTCCACTCCTGGTTTTCTCTCCCTCCTCCCCCCATCGGCGCAGGGGGAGGGGGAATGGGGGTCAGTCCCTCACACACCTTGTCTCTGCCGCTCCTTCCTCCTCAGG
>JAVKLA010000008.1:14522336-14551035 GCA_034782735.1 Sagittarius serpentarius | reverse complement strand
CCTTGGCCGGAGGCGGCTCCGACCTGGAGCCGGGGAAGCTTCTGGCAGCTTCTCACAGGAGCCGCCCCTGCAGCCCCACCCCCGCTGCCAAAACCCCGCCGCTCAAACCCAAACCAATATCAAATTCTAATAAAAAAGGAGATCTGTAGTTTTCAAAAGATTAATCGGCAAGAGGAAAGGCTGGAACAGGGTGCAAACGTTGTTAGCTAAAGCTGGAAATGAAAAAGTAGATGCTTCTGAGGTGGTTGAGATACTTTAAAGATAGGGTGGATGGAAAAATTTAAAGATAAGAATTTCACAGTTTTCATAAATTTGAGACCCAGACAATGTTTAGTGTGCTTCCAAATGCAGCAACTGAAAAGAGTTCATGTCAGCAAATACATACTCTGAAAAGCAGGACCAGTTCTTTGTTTCCTTCAGTGACTCAGTCTTGAATATAATTAAAAACTATTGTTTAGATTAGAGGCACTTCCAATTAATGCAAATAAGAGAAGAACATACCTTTGCTGTATTAGTATTTTTGTGCATATTCATTTCTGGGCTCTTATGCCAGGCTGGTACTAGGAGACCTTAAGGAGACAATGATTCCCAGAGTACTTAGAGACCTATCAGGAAATGAAAACTCAGGGAATTTCTTTATGGGTGGATGAAGATGGACTCCTGGTCCTTGAGGCTGTGTTTGAAATAGCAGGACAGTGGAAATTTGTTCTGGCTACCACTGAGCTATAATAATGTGGCACAATGCCGCTACGAATGTATGTCACGTTACTGCCATCCATCCAGACATATCTGATCTTTGCTAGGAGTCATGCTCACGTAGAAACAGCACCAGGCAAAAATAGCTCTCCAGTTTGTTGACTAGAGTTGCCTGTCTTTAGTGCAGGTTGCAGAACAAGCAAAAGACGTCATGTCTTTTTATGCGCATAATACTCTGTAGACATTGGGCTGTTCTCCAGGTATACAGGTGAGGAACATTATGTTTATTACTCACCTCAGCCACTATATGTTAATATACTGTTAATATATCTTTATGTGTGTACAATGTATGATATATTTTTATGTACGTGAAAATGTATGTGTGTGTGTATATATATTCAGGGATATATCAGCAGATATATCTCATCCTAAGGTAAGCATTTAAGAGCAATCACATGAATCACTTTCTGATTCCTACAGAATCTTCTTTTCTAAGATGCCCACATACATGAAGTAAATGTATTTTATACCATGAGCATGAGTTTTGAGCTTACTTCAACAAACAGAACTCCACTGTTTTTCTACAAGTTCTTTTTGAAATTACTAACGTTTTCCTATTCATTTGTGGAAGAGGGAGTTGCTTTGGAAGAGGGAGTTGCTTTGTGATACTCCATTTCCTGTTTCATACTAACTGAACTGCTCATAAGCAATTGATACAGAAAGATTATTTGTTACTTCAGAGACAGACAAGGGCTAGAAAGGCTAGCTAGAGAGAATTGGTCTAAGGAGTATCTGTTGCTCAGCAGATGCTCACATACTGTGTCAGCATTAGTAAGTACTGTGGCACAGTGGATCTGCAGAGGGAACCAGCTGGTGCGTCAGCACTGTATGCATTTCAGGACATTTCACAAACTCTAGGGTGGTCTTGTGCTCTGAACATCTATTAAGAGTTGGAAGAAACTAAGTTTGTTCCTTGAGCACACCTCCCATTTTACTTCCAGCTAAAACAAATCCATTTAGCACTCTTTCACACTACATTGTGAGGACAGTGACTCCACAACAATCAGGAGATTTAGTTTCAAAATTGCATTCCTAATCTGACTTGAAACTCAACTGCAGTTACACCCAGTGTATTTTGCACCAACAGGGATAGGCCTCTTGGCATACATGTTGTGGAATTTGAGTACAACTGTTTAAAACTGGCTAAAATTAAACTCTAGCAAGGTCAAAGCTCTGGCCAGTTGGGTGAAAGAACTTTTTCAGTGCTGTAAGAACTGCTATAAAATTCAATTGAAATGTCAGGAAGACAGACATGAGGGTTTATATGACTGTTATGCACAGATGCTTCAACTATTTAAGTGCACAAGATGGTGTGTCTATTTATCCCACCACTCTCCGGTCCCAAATAAATAAGGAAAAAAAAAAAAGAAAAGAAAAAGAAAGGAAATTAGATTTGATCTTTGGGAGTAAGAATATAAATAATAGCTGACTTGTAGTGCTGCCACAAACAGCTATTCTTTTTTATTTGTTCAAGTCACTTAAACTTTCTTTTAAACTTCCCATTATGTAATTGCTTTTTGGATTTTTTTTTCTTCTGTTCCTTTTCTACATTAATGCTTGATAGCTGCTCATGCACGCATACTTTATTTTACTTTTGCACAGGAGATCCAACGATGCCTTTCTATGCCAAAAAGAATTGCTGGACAGGTGGCTGAAGGTGTCTGCTTCTTCCTGCAAATATTTTTTTTCTTAAATCTCTGTGGGGATAGCGGACGAAGAACAGGAATTAAGGGAGGACTGTAATAAACAAAAATATAGACCTCTTCCATATGGTTGTGAACAGGTTTCCCCAGGCTTGGCCTTGAACAGTCCAATCCCCTGCAGGGCAAGTTCACTGAAGTGCAATGGCCTGCTATTAGAGGGCTGTGTTTTCTAACACCTGGGTGATGAATGGAGTTTCCAGCCAGTAATTAGACACCTCTTGCAGGCAGCAGAAGAGTCCCTTTTTGTAGATTTTTTTCATAGGTGGGGGTGGGCATGGGGCGCCTAAAAAGCAGAAAGAAAAAAGCTTCCTGTATGGTGTTTCATGTTAGCTTACACTCTGTCAGGAAAAAAAACTGGGATTGAAGTTAGTTTCATATTAAATTTCATAAGGGGACATTCCTGCCAGATTCTCAACTGATTTTTTCACTCTCTTAAAACTCAATATCATATTACAGGTATTGAAAATAAATGTGTTTTGCAAGCTAATGGGTAATGAGGCACTTAAGAGAAATCCCTGGACCCCTACATCTCTCTGGAGCCCAGAGAAGTTAGTATTCATTGACAGCTCCAAGGGGATTTATTTAAGCCTAAAATAAGTATTTCTTTGGACTTAATTATAGGAAGTGCTTAAGCTGCTGAATTCAAATGCCAAAAGGGATTCATTTAGTCCAAAGTGAATCTTTTCCTGTTCTGAAATTAAATCTCTCAGAACAATTTGAAACAAGCAAGGAAAAAAGACGAGTGAACGTTACCTATATTTTATATTGTGCTTAGGCCTATTTTTGAGCTCCACTTTATCCCTATATGCTAAAAAACCTCTTCTTTGGGAAGCAGCTCTTGTTCACCTCCCTGATACCTTCTTAGGTACAACAAGCACTTCTGTTACAATAAGCAGTAAACAGCTCAAAGTTCAAAGAATGTAATCATTTGAAAAATAAGTTTTTTATGGCTTCTGTGGGTTTTCATGTGTATATTCTGTCCGTGATTAACACAGGAATGATTGATTATTGGTTGTTAAATTACAACTCTATTTCACTCTCTCGTATAACTCTCTTACTACAACTTGCATGTCAGAAATTCTGACAAAGTGCAGTTTCAGGGGGGTGCAGTGAAACTTACTCACAGCAGATACCTGGCCCTGATCTCTTAGCAGGTAGAAAGTCCCAACAGATAATAGCCTAAAGATTCAGTATCACTTGCAAGCACAAAAGATCTGCATTGAAAGTCTATGCAACTGTACAGGAGCATGGGTATGCCTATTTGGGGTAGTTACCAATATTTGGGGCATGCTGTGTGTTCAGTTGGACCAATGTAACTACATCAAAATATTGTTGATATTTACCTGTATTTTTCAAAGTATTTTGTATAGAAATTAGGGACTTGCTCCTATGCTGTTTTCTTTGTCCTACCTAAATATATACCTCTGACTGTTCTCTACTGGTGAAATAAACAGAGGTAAAAAGTAGTACTTCTCTGAATTTTTCTCAGCTTGTACCATTAGGAGTTACCTGTCAGTTTTGCCCAGTATACCCAGTGTTTCTCAAGCCTCCTGGTCTATACCTACTTTAATTTCTAAGTCACCCTCTCTCAGAGCTTCTTAATAGTGTAACAGCTATAAAATTCTGCTGATAGCATAAGGAACTTACGTAAATGCTTTGTTGTGGTAAAATAGGGTCATTTGATATTTGTTGTTGTTGTTTTGTTTTGAAAATAAAAGGAAATCTGTTTTGTCCTCAGGTCCAGCCCTGATGTAGGGAATGATGTGGCTGACACCAAATTCTCTGAAATTCTCTGAATTGTCTGAAACGACTTGTATTGCATTGCTCTGAAGGCTCGTTGTACTAACCTTAGCCAGGTGGAAATTAATGTCTCCTCAATGGCATCAGTTAACTGAGCTATTCTGTTCCTTCAGTTCCTCATGATGTCTCAGACAATTGGCCTGTCTGCACTTCAGTTTCTCTGAAACTGTCACTGCAAGGCATGGATTCAGAGAAGAGGGGACGAGAAAAATAGGGAAGTTTTGCCCTTTAGTTAAACCCGAGCTCCTTCTCCTTAGCTAAATACTGACATAGTCACCGTGGAGAGAAGAGCATTGTGTCCCAGGAAGTGGAAAAGGGACTTTTCACGTGGTTTTGCACCACTTCTCTGTCCCAGGCTGTTATTATCTAGTCTAACAAATGAACATATACATTTTGTTCACTTGACTGGAAATCTAAGGGTTATGCTGTAGTCGTAACAAACAACATCTGACATAAGGAAGAGCTGCTCTCTTTTTATAATAATATTTATAACTGCTTCATTAGAGCAGAAAACACTTTCTGAACAGGCACGTGAAAATTCAGAAATAGTGATGAGACAGAAAAAAACATCAAGCAAATCAAGCTGCATTAAAATATATGAGAACATTGATACAGTTGGTCCAGAATTTTTATTGTTAAAAATAATAATAATAACATCCTCCTGCCTGAAGCATTTCTAACTCACTTTGGACAGCAAAAAAACCTAAGCAACTAAGATGACTTCATGATTCACATTATTTTAATACAATGTAAAAACATTAATGCGTCTGTCCTGTAGTGTTGAGTTTACATAACTGCCGGTTCTTTATACTGCATTTATCAGTTAGCATGCCTTTGTACAGCAGCTGAGTTTTCTTACCACAGGATCTGTTTGACCATATAACTTTAAATCCTGTTGACCTCTTTCTTTCACGATGGTGATTTGTTTCTTTTCTTCTTTGTTTTTAAGCTTGGCATTCTAACAACTTCACATTTTTTTCAGTCAGACATATAAGTATGCATGTGTGTACATGCCAATTTATATAGTATATAGGTGTGTGTGTTTAATAAAAATATATGGGTATTTATTCTCTGTATTTTATGGAATTCAGTAGATTCTGCTGTACACAAACCAAGCGTCTGCCTAGAAGCTAGGATTTAAGCTGGTAGAAGCTAATGAAGTATTGCTGTGGTCAGTGGCAAGAGTTTTCAGGAGAAGAAAAGTCTCCATTAAATATCTCCACTGTTTACAGTTATAATTTTGAATATTGTATTTAGTATCATAAATATATTTATGCCTATCAACATTATATGCTAATTATATAGTAATTATATATGAAGTCAATTAACATTAATATTAATTTTTTTACAAGCTGAAGCAAAAATGCTTGGGCAATACTGTTTCAAACTCAATTTAATTTATTGTTTATAGCATTATTGTTCTTTTTGTTGCTAGTATGACCTTAGCCTGAGTTACAGCTTACTTTTTTACTGTATGTCTAAAAAAAGGACATTTCTCAAATTTGTTGTTTGTATTCCTGTCTTTAGTACTGATATAGCTTCATGCAAGTACTAAGGGTTTCAGAGACCAAAAGAAGGAAAGAAGCACGTAAAGCTAGACGGGAGTAATTGTTGTAGTGCATGTTTGGAAAGATTGCTGTTCTGTTTTGAATTTCAGAAACGTTACGTTGTTTCAAGTTCTGAAGCGCATTACTCTCTACATTTGTAGCGGGAAGATAAATGGTGTCAAACAGCATATATCTGAGTTTGGTTTTGCTTTCTTTTGACAAAGTTTTAGAACTTACTCAGGAAGTTTAAAAGTAAGTAGAAATCTGTGACTTTTAAGAATTTTTTGCTTTTGTTTCCTGGATACTGAACTGCTGATGTTACTTCCAGACTTTCCTGCTGTCCTACTTAAGAACTGGTGTTTAATAATGATATAATCTGGAATTAGCAATGGAATAATTTCAGCTTGCAACACTGGGAGAAGCAGAGGCACAAATAAGGGGAACACCTTGGAAGAATACCACAGCAGCTGCACACTGTGTAAATGCATTTGTAAAATATATAAAAGATCACTTGGCTGATCTTTGGTGCTCTTTGTAAAATACAGTATGTACTGTTTCAGCAGCAGGGGCCAGATGTACATCTTAAGCAGAATTTGACCCTGGTAGTTCAAGGAAGCTGGAACAAAGCCTTTACAGAATTCATGTTTAAAACTCAGCGTAGCATGCAGATTCTAATGTAGGCAGAATGGCTATTTACAAATCTACAGTTTTAATTACACTGATCTCAGCTGGATCAAAAAAACCCAGGTATTCTAATTAGTATTCTAACAGTATTCTAAGCAAACAACTTGAAAGAAAAACAAACAAAAATTTTTTCAAATCCTTCAGTTTGTTACATGTGCCACAAAAATGTACGGCTGTCAGTATTCTTAAAATACAAACATAAGTAGAATCTTTACTTTCATTTTTTTTTATAGTAAGAGTAAGATTTGTCTAATTTTTGAAATACAATCAATTTTTTAATGCCAACACCTTGAAATTATGACCTTTGGAAGAAGGAGCAGGCAACTCAGGAGGACTACAAGGATGTTGTGATGTTATGCAGGGAGAAAATTAGAAGGGCCAAAGCCCAACTAGAACTTAATCTGTCTGCTGCTGTAAAAGGCAATAAAAAATGTTTTTATAAATACATTAACATCAAAAGGAGGGTTAAGGAGAATCTCCACCCTCTGTTGGATGCAGGGGGAAATATAGTGACAATGGATGAGGAAAAGGCTGAGTAGCTTAATGCCTTCTTTGCCTCAGTCTTTAATAGTAAGACTAGTTGTTATCCAGGTATCCAGCCCCTTGAGCTGGAAGACAGGGATGGGGAGCAGATGAAGCCCCCATAATCCAAGGGGGAATGGTTAGCGACCTGCTACACCGCTTAGATACATGCAAGTCTGTGGGACTGGATGGGATCCACCCAAGGGTACTGAGGGAGCTGGCGAAAGTGCTCACCAAGCCACTTTCCATCATTCATCAGCAGTCCTGGTTAACCAGGGAGGTTAACTGGAGGTTAGCAAATGTGACACCCATCTACAAGAAGGGCCGGAAGGAAGATCTGGGGAACTACAGGCCTGTCAGTCTGACCTCAGTGCCGGGGAAGGTTATGGAGCAGATCATCTTGGAGTACCATCACGTGGCACATACAGGACAACCAGATGATCAGGCCCAGGCAGCATGGGTTTATGAAAGGCAGGTCCTACTTAACTAACCTGATCTGCTTCCATGACAAGGTGACCCACTTAGTGGTTGAGGGAAAGGCTGTGGATGTTGTCTACCTAGACTTTAGTAAAGCATTTGACACCATTTCCCACTGCACATTAATGGTTGCACTAGATGAACTTAAAGGTCTTTTGCAACCTAATCTATTCCATGATTCTAAATCCACCCACAGATTTAACATCTGTAAACATGCTGATTTCCAAAAGATGAACTTCTTGATTCTGTTTCTAGAGAGTCTTGTAATGAATTTTATTTTTAATATTAAGTTAGAAAAATATGAGCGAATGTACTAGCAAAACAAAAAGTCCTGATATTACTCTCAGTAACATACAAAGACGCACTCCCTTTTTTAGGGAGAAACAGGTCGGGATCCAGTACCAAAACACGATGTAATAAATGGCCAGTGTAATCTCATGGTTGTGGGTGTGGACAAATCTTGTCAAGCTCTTCCAACTAATTTCATTTCAGGCTTGCCTATATCAAGTGGCTTATACTCAACCCTCCCTCTCTAGTACTCAGTTTAATTCACATTTTGTTTATATGTACTCTATATACTTTAGTGTTTTAGGAAGGAAGTACTGTTAATATAGTGTATATAGAAACTTACTTAGCAAGTCAGTTATTATACATCAGAAAGCAATAAAGATGCTCAGCACATTTTAGCTACACTGAAATCAATAACAAAATTGTCCACTGTCTTTAACGTCGGGAATTTCATCCTATGTTACTTTTGTCTCATAGCTTTATGCATATTTTGAACAGGATTGATTGCATAGTGGAATCTGTTTGCATCTTACAAAAATCCTGAGTTGCAAAAGGGTAAATTATACACGTGATGAGTCTTAAAGCTAACTTTAATTAGTACCTATCCTTCCAGGTCAAACCTTTCTGAGAAATCTGTATATTCAGATTTGCTTTTACTGACTTCATGGTGAGATCTCCAGCCAGTGTCTTCAGTCTTGTTTCTTTCCAGTCCTTAAATAGGTTTCCAAGGAAAGATGATTTCAACCAAATAATTAAAGATCACAGTGTCAAAGACAGTTACTTGGGGAAAGCTACAAAATAGTTTTTCAAACCAGTTTTGCCCACCATTCCAAAGTGAATTGTTTCATACTTCCACACTAACATTTGCTGATCAGAAATGACATCCTTAGTGCCTTCTGATTCTTAATAATACACTGATTTTAAATTCAAGCTGTGTGATGCCCTAACCCTGTATAATAGTTTCATTAGATAAATTTACATCAAGGTATTCAAGCCTATGTGCAAAACAGCAGAAACCTGTCTTATTCAGTCCTTGCTCATCTTCACTAATCCTCCAAACAAAAAGATAAAAATGCAAGTACAAAGACTTCCTAACATATTTGGAGGAAAAAAATGAAAAATGTAGTCAATCTTTTAATCCATGTTTTATCTAGCTGTGATCACATGGCCTGTATATATTCTAAACAATCTAATCAGGGTTGGGTTTGTTTTTTTTTTTTCCCCTAATTGCTTTGGAGTTCTTACATTTATTTATTCTTATCCAGAATAATGCCTTCAGGATTTCCCATAAGAAGCCTGAGACACGAAAGATGATATATCAGGAAATGAAGACTTAAATGCCCCCAAGGAAAACATGTTTCATTTGGGGATTCAGAGCAGATGTTTACATTTTTGCTGTTTTTGAGGAATAACATATGTCTTTTGCATTGATTTGTTTATCGAATACTGATATAGAATAAGGTTGTTCCTGTAGTTTGTAATGAGAAACAAAACAGGGGTTTAGATATCAGAAAGAAGAAATAAGAAGATCCATTACAAACCTCAGAATAAAGAAGAGCTTCTTCAATTTATACCTTTGTTTTCTGAGAGTAGTCCCCACTTTGTAAAAAACCTCTTTATATAGTAAAGCATAGAAAAGGAGAAAATCTTCATGACCTTTTCAGTTTTACCATCAGGGATGGAGATTTGCCTCCTTCTTGAGCAGATAACTGTGTATCCCTAACGAGATTCATGACCAGTTATCAGATGAGCAGGAGACCTGAGCATATATGTAGACTGCCTCTGTGTCACACTCCCATTGGTTCAAGTCTCTCTCTTGCTGAAATTCTTGTTAGAACACATAGTGCAGCCTAAGCTTATACTATTTTTGAGGAACTTTTCCATGTCCTTTGTGAGAACAGCAAGCATCACTGAATCCAGTGACACAGGTGCCATACACTTTCATCTTTGTTTCTTTTGTTACTTATGAATCTCAAGCCAGAGACTGCTCTGAAAAGCTCAAGGTACTATATGCTGCACAGGGGTCTAACCCTTTTCTCCCTTCCCTAGAGGAAACAGATTTATGTGTTGGGAGTACCCAGATTCTCCCATGGGGTTTTTGGGTTTGTTTGGTTGGGGGTTTTTTGTGTCTTTTTTCCTCCCCCAGTTATGGGCAAGAGAGGGTATAGTGGCTCTTGAAAAGTAAACACATGACTTTTTTTGTAGATTTATCTTAAGCATTTATCCCATTTTTCTGTCATTCATAACTAAAGGACCACCAGTAAGCTTAGCGCAACCTCTTGGCCTTCATTAACCACATTGTAGGTTATCCCTCCTGAAAAGTCTTTCCTTCTTGTCTTATTCTGTGTCACTTCATGGGTTAAGTACCTTAGAAAATGGGCAATTTTGAAGAAGTAGATTATCCATTCAGGGCTACTTGTGTGCTTCCCCCCCTCCCCTTTCTGTTCCTTTCTTTGCCTTTTCAATGTAAGACAGAAAAGAACAAAGAGATTTGAAGGAAAGTCAAGCTAATCAGGTTGAATCTCTTTCACCTCAGATATGCAGGAGTTAAATTCTGCAGTTTAGGCTCTGAAGCTGTTCAATAAATTGAGAAGTGTATGTTGAGGGGGAAAAATGGGAGGAAGCCAAGGAGAACATTCTTTTATGGCGTTTTGTAGCCTCTGGGAAAGGAAAGCATTGCTCTTTCAGAAGAGTAAGATTAGTGCTCTCCTTCAGGCACCTCATTTGGAGAAACTTTTCCATGGCTGACTATAATCGCTGTCATCTGGAAAAGAAGGGAAATGCTGTTTTTGTAATGAAGTACATGATTAATTTGGAGCTGTCCAGCAGGGCGTGGGCTCATTGACAGTTTTTCATATTGATACAGCCACTCTTCCTTCAGTAATAAACCTATTGAGATGATATGGAAAGGCAATTGTTAGTGCTGTGTGGTTTATGTAAAATATGAATGTGATATCAAGGATGAGATCGCTTGAACAGTGAAAACAGAGAAAAGTACATGGGTATTTGTTTCTAAGAGCTTGCCCATCATTGTGCTTGTGTGCTTTAGGCAGGGGAGGAGATCCATTGAATTAAATGTGACTATTCATTTGTTGTAAAGATAAGAACGTACTGGGATTTGGTTTTATTATTATTATTAGTTAGCTATTATCTTTATGAACAACCTAGAGGACACTATTGCCTTTATTTTCCTCACATCTCTAATGCTTTACACCCAGCTAATTCCACTCTTCGTCACCAGCCTAGTGAGAGAGGGGAACAGTTCAAATAGATTTGTTGCTTAATCCAGTCATGATCAGTTTTTTTTGCCCTTGCACACAGAGAATAATATCTTACTCCACAATTTCCCAAACACAACAGATCATAAGTAGTGTAATTACAATTCAGGAAAGATTTGTACTGTAACATTGCTACAGGTTTAATACCTCTTCTGAAAATAAACATGATCTTGTCTTATGTATCCAGGATCACTGCAACAGATCTGGTGTTTCTGTAATAGCAGGAGAGAATTATTCTCTGACAGTATCCTGATACAGTGACGCTATCTGCTCAATACACCATTTTCCAATTCAGTGATTCATATAGTGTTATACAAAAAGCAACACATTTACTGTTCTACAGGCTAGGTGTTTTTGAAAGAGAGGAATAGAGAGTATACTGCTGTAATGAAAAATAAAATGTTGTACATTTTACAGCTGACTGTTGTGTCCCAACTTCTGCTAGAGCAGTGTTGTATAAGATTTCTGGACATTTATTTAATTTGCCAGTCTAAACCAAACAAACACTCAGAGTTCTCTGAACAACGAAAAATTGCATATAGTATGTGTCCACTGTTTATCAAATCTGGTCTTGCATTTTACTTCACAGTCACAGACAAGCACACATTTAAAATAAATGTGACTCATTTTCTAATGAGCTTTTAGAAATTCAGAGTTTAAATGGCATAAGTTCTATGGGCAGATTCTAATTTTTTTAAAACTTTTTCTTTCTCTCCTCAGTGCAAAAAGAAATTCTAAAATGTAACAGTTTAGTTTAAGTGAAAGCTGTGTTGAGAGGTATTAAACTGTAGAGTCTGAATATTCAGTGGGCTATGTAGGCACATCGCTGCACCCGCCCGGAGTTCTGCTGGAGATAATACACACATACACAGCTGGAGGATTAGAGACTCAAATGGTGACATGGCTAATTCTTAACATCTTAGCCAGTATTCCACAGCACAGCTCCACACTTGGTCTTGCAAGATTGGTTCTGAGTGGACATTTAAGACTGTAGAAGTGTTTCTAACTATATGAATGATTTGGATGCATGAGGGAAGCAATTTTTGACCTCAACATAATTTTGTGATATTGATCAAAATTTCCAGAAATGTTCACATCAGAATTTCCATATTTTAACTTTGTTAGCTAGAAATGTGGATTCACTTTGTCTGTGTACTGAAATATTAAAGGAGAATACGTTTATTTTTAGAGAAAAAATGGATACATACCACTGAAACTATGATCATTGAATGACAGTTACGTGGATAATTTTTATTAGAGCTCTGCTGGATGTTTGAATATGTCTGAACTAACTGACTTGAAGATAAATGCCAGATTCTTAACTTTTACCCAATGATATGATCCCACAATTTAGCCCTGAGGTTGCCATCCAAAACAGATTAGACAAAAATATTTTTACTGCTTTCCTAATACTGATGGTATTATCAAAGGCTAACATTTTCTGGAGAAAAAAAAAACAAAAGAAAAACTTTATTTTTTTTAAGTTCATTAATGTGAAGGTAAATCTTTTTACTTCTTAGGGGAAGACACAGAAGAATGACCTAAATATCATCTTTTAAACTATTTCATCTTCCTAGAGTTACGAATTTAGACAGTATCTTCCATTTGGTTTAACTTTTCCCTCATTGATTCCCCTCATCATAGGGTTGGCTTGTTGTAATGTTACATCTCGGTATTCACAGTGTCAGTAACTTAGGCTTCTGAGTAATTGCTGGATAATTTAAACCAGTGATATAAACTTGGGAGGTGATAGTCAGTCAGATGCTTTATCTTGTATATATTTGTCTTTAAGTATAGGTGAGATATTTTATATTTGAGTAAACTTATTTCAGTCAAGACAGGCAAGGGGGCTGATGGGAGTTAATTCAAACTCTTGTAACATGACTTTTAGAGTAAAAGTAATTAAGAATTTAAGTCTTGAGGGAGAAATACTTCAGGCATGAAGACACTGTATTAGCTAATGCCTCATTGTTTCTCATAAAATTTAGGAGTCTTTAAGAGTCTTTAAGAAGATGTCTGTAAACATGAATCCAAAACCAGCCCATGAGTACACACATTATATATTGTTTTGTTTTCTACCTATCTCCTAGCAGTGCTGCCCGCTATTCAGAGTGCTGTCTGAACTTCTTACTAGCTTCATGTCTATGTAAAGGCTGAAGCATTTTGTCTTTAGCTTTATTGTGCTCTGAATGTCAGTGAGTCAGGATAGATTTATTTTAAACTGAAGTGATAATTTTACAAGATACAGGAAGTTTGGTACTGTATAACAATTATCTCTATAAGAAACATCAGTACAAAAATTGACCATAAAATCATGTTCCACACTTAAAATGATATCATGCTCATTAACAGATCAAGTACTACTGCATGGAACTGTATTGTGCAGGCTAGTTACATCCTAAAAGTTACATAACACCAGCCTGGTGCCTATTCTACTACTATACAGCTGTTAATATGATTGTAATATTTATCTTCTTATATTTAGTTCTCATTCTGCACTAGAACCAGAACTCCCTCTTTTGATCTCTTAAGAGAATTGTGCTTGAAAATGTGTTTGTAACCCTTATACAATTACTGAATTGGAAGACATCTGTTGGAGTTAATCTAGGTCATCTCTTTACTGACCTTGAAGGATTTGGAGAATCTGAAACTTCAAAGAATCTAAAATATTTTAATTGCTCCCTTATCTTCCTTCTGCTTCATCTGTAATAAAGCTTTCAGTCTAAATCATTCCCCTCCTACCAACTTAGCCATGGCATCCAAACCTTGGTGTACTGTAAGAGTTTACGTGTAATATTGCCTGTGTCAGGTGATACCTGAAATCTGTTTTGTATACTTGGAGAGAAGCAGAGAGTTTACAGTCTGAAAAAAAAACCCAAAGTCATCATTATTCTAGTTTGAGATTGCCAAAGGAGAGCTGAAGGAATAAGGAATTAAATTCATGAAAGGATTTAGATAACTATTAACCATGCTAAGACAATATTTGACATTCATGAACCTCTGAACATTTTCAGAACTCTACTGCACCCTGTAGCTAACCTGGGAAGCATTCAAAGTCCATTGTAAACTACATTTCTCCTAGTGGCAGTATACAGCTACTCAGCTCTTGGCATAGTCCTCAAATCCTCTGACCCATACCTGAGCTTGCAGTGGGATTCTCACATTGTTTATTTAATTCTAGGAATAGAGCCAACAGTGCTTTCAAAATCAGGGCTAGAAAAAAGCAGGGAGATGAAGAAGTTATCTACTCCCTCATGTCTGAAAGCATATTGCCTAGACCACCCACCCAGGCAGTGATAAATGATGGTTCAACCATCCTCTGCCCAAGTCAGACTGCTAGTTGGAAGGCATGTTGTCCACCTCCTAGAAAAAATGTTTTGCAGGTGAGTTGTGAAGTCTCTAAGATTGAAGCTATTCAATTTACAAAAATTTTTCAGGACACCAGGATGACCTTCCTTAGATAAAGCATACCCTAAGTACCACAAAACATATGTTTTCTGAATGTACATTAGTTTTTTGGTGATATGTGAAGCCTTAAACAGCCTTAAATTCTAGGTCCTTCTTTCTAACTTATAATCTTCTATGTTTCCCAGCTTGTTATTTCTTTTCTAATCTCCCTTTCGCTTTTCAGGCTTTCTTGTTTTAGTTTCTTTATTCAATGTATATGTTTATCAATTTGCAAAGCAACAGTTGTTTGTGATGACAGTCACATCTGTATATTCACTCTTTGTGTCTCTTACCTAAAATGTTCTTATCCTGACAGTAAACAATTAGCGCTTTAGTAAATGGCTTATGGTGCCATATTGTTATAAATTGTTTATCTCATCTTCAGTCTATATGTAATGGCAACTAAGATTATGTCAAAATGGTAAGTGTTTTTATACAGTGTATTTTAATTGTGTGATGTGAGGGCAAGTCCTAGTTCCTTGTAGCTCCTGGATGGGTACTCTGTCTCTTGATTGATGTTGGGATAAGAATTTGGTATGTATTATAGCAGAGGTACCTGGGAGCTGAGCTGGGGATACATGAGCTATGATGTGAATAATTTAAGGACAAGGACTGCTTTGCAGAATACATAAATTGTAATTTAAAATTAATTCAAACAAAATTAACAACTTACAGCCTCACTTACCTAGTGGGTATGAAGCTGTGTAAATGAAGCTAACAGAAGTGAGGCTGTAGCATTGACCTTACTGCCTTGACACCAAAATTAATAGTACTTTACCTTAACTAGGATTTAACAGAAGGAGAGATCATGTGTGTATCCATTTGTATGGTCCCTTGAGGTAAGGCTGAAATTTCAAAATAAACCAACAAAACTTAGACTTACGTAACTCATGCCATGATGATACCTAGCTCGTGATGGAATTGCCACCAGAATTAAACCAGAAATTTTAGAAAAGCTAATGACAATTGCTTGGGGCTCTGGGCTCTACAACTTCCTCACCTGAATCTGTAAGTTATGGGCTTTCATCCTGTATTGCTTTGCAGCAGCACTGACATTGCTTAGGAGAAACAATACCCTTTTTACAACACACTCATATTTAAATGCTGCTCCCAAACCTCTGTTTCACCAAGAGCACAAAACTCTTGCCTTTTCGTCCTCCAGCTTCTTGTAAAGATCCAGTCTTATTGCCAGGGCCCTGAGAGCACTATTGGCCCTATTTGCCATGATGGGCCTGACCTGGGATCCCCCATCCAGGGTACCTGTGCCCCATTTTGGCTTGGTCATGCCCCATCCTGGCCCCACTGATTCTGGAAGGTTGCCTGTGCTCAGCCCCATCTCTGGTCCCGACTGTGGGGAGCTCATCTCCTGGACAGGCTCCTCAGCCCCATCGGGTCTCCGGCCCCAACTCCAGCTGCTTGTGGTGGGACACCGTGGCTGGGCCCCAGCCCTGGCTCACTGGTCCCCAAAAGTCCCAGGGGCTGTCAGTGGTCCCTGTCACTGGCTGCTGTCTCAGCTGACCCCACTTAAACCCTGTGGGATGGTGTCTGTCAGAGAGATTGTGACTGTACTGTGTGCTGGCACTTACACCACAAATTGTCAATTACAGAAAAACATGTCTTCCAAAAATCGTATATTTAACAATATTCTCTATCATTCTCTTCATACTTTTTCCAGCACCTCTTAATTTTAATCAGACTACCTTGGTACTAGCTTTGAGAAAAATGGGAAAGAGAAAGTGCGAGAACTAGCTCAGGACTTGCTTGGAGAAGATCAGAGGATCTGCCATCAGAGGAGCTGCCCATAAGGGGAAATTATCATTGATAAAATTTTTTTGCAACATGCCTTATTTCAGCGATCTGGTCTGCTTCCCGCCCCCACCCCAAATCCAAACCAAAATAACAAAACAAAACAAAAAAACCCAACCAAACTAATCCGCCCCAAAGAAAGTATGATGGCATTAGTGAGAGCTAGGAGTATATCACACAGGGGGAGCAAATGGGATAGTAACTACCCAGACCTACATACAAGACTGGTACCTTCTTGGTCAATGCAGTAAGACTCTCTGAATCTCTGTAAATCCCATTTATAATCCCATCCTGAAAAGACATAAATTTCTTCTAGAATATATAAGACTTATCAGTTCTTACACAGTCATAAGGTGGATGTGTAAAACATATAAAGGGTTTCATAGATCTCCCCCAGTACTCTAAAAGGAAAATATGAAATTGAAAAAAAATAAGATATGCCTGGACATCCTTAGCATTAAAGCACAGTTCCTCCATGCTCATTAGTATAAAGGACAGCTCCAAATAACTGATGGTAAAGAGCAGTGAATTAGTGCATATTTTAGTAAATTAGAATTGTATTAAGCCATTCTGGTTATTTTCACTGAATGTAGGGTGGATTTCCTATGTCATCACTAGGGCTGAAACTGTAAAACTGTGGAAAAAAGTTTACACATAAGGAGAAGTAAAAAAACCTATACACCAGGATATAAGTAAACACAAGATCATGAATGATGCAGTCCAACATGCTCTTGTCATAGAATCATAGAATTGTTTAGGTTGGAAAAGACCTTTAAGATCATGTAGTCCAACCATTAACCTAGCACTGCCAAGTCCACCACTAAACCACAAGTCCCTAAGCACCACACCTACACCTCTTTTAAATACCTCGAGGGATGCTGACTCAGCCACTTCCCTGGGCAGCCTGTTCCAGTGCTTGACAACCCTTTCGGTGAAGAAATTTTTCCTAATATCCAATCTAAACGTCCCCCGGCACAACCTGAGGCCATTTCCTCTCATCCTGTCACTTGTTACTTGGGAGAAGAGACCGACCCCCACCTCATTGCAACCTCCTGTCAGGTAGTTGTAGGGAGCGATAAGGTCTCCCCTCAGCCTCCTTCTCTCCAGGCTAAACAACCCCAGATCCCTCAGCTGCCGCTCCTAAGACTTGTGCTCTAGACCCTTCACCAGCTTCGTTGCCCTTCTCTGGACACGCTCCAGCACCTCAGTGTCCTTCTTGTAGCGAGGGGCCCAAAACTGAACACAGTATTCGAGGTGCAGCCTCACCAGTGCCAAGTACAGGGGGACAATCACTGCCCTAGTCCTGCTGGCCACACTATTTCTGATACAAGCCAGGATGCTATTGGCCTCCTTGGCCACCTGGGAACACTGAATTTATATTTATTCTAAAGCACAGTTCCTTTTTCACATATTACAGATTCTTTGAATTTTTACTGCTGCTTGTCTGAAATCAAACAGAACAGGTAGAAGATAAAAGGACATGATTTTATAGCTTTGAAAAAATTATAGTATATATCTTGAAAAAATTACGAGGAATTATATATCGCTTACACACATGAATATAAATAATGCCATGGAATATAGTATTTGCATATTTTAATATAAGTGTGATCTTCCCTATGATTCAATATCACAATAGTTTACTATGAGTAAGACCTTCCATGTGATGCAGTATTTATAGCAATGTCTTGTAATTATTTGGTCAGTATTCCATGATATTTTTATTGCATATAATTTTTGTGATATTACAGGCACTAAAGTAACTGAAATTACATTCTTCAACTAGAACAAATGAACTTTTTTCCACTTCTATACCATAACCTTTTGTCTTTTCGTACAGTTACTGACAGTACTGGGTGTAATGTCATAGAAGAAATAAAAATTAGGATTTTGTTGATTCATTTTCCAACTAATTCTTTCCCTCAAAGTATGTAGTTCTGGAAAATTTAAAAAATCCTTTTGAGACATATCCACTCAAACAAAGGGTTTTCTTTCCAGCCATGATTCGGAATCTCTCTATCACTACTACTCTGAGAAGTAAAACATCTACAAAATAGCTGCCTGCTGAGCTATTTCTTCATTTTCCATGTCTGAACGATGTCTTAGCAAACTTTAAGTGGACAGGAAAGAGCTTTTTTTTTTTTGTCAGATACACTCTAAAATTACTTTTCGTTGTTGCATTTTGCTCTCTTGTAACACTGTAGCTGAAAAATAGTTGTAATTTTGCTTTTATGGAATAAATGTTTGTTTTCTCTTATAAGCTTGTCTGGTTTTAGGAGTTTACATGACATTGGCAAACAATACGTATGCCTTCTCCAGAATTAATGGCTGCTTGCAGGCCATTGTTTGCAGATAAATCCATGGAGGATTTCAAGATTTATCAGACTCTCTGAGTTATTGTTAAAGAATGGTATAGACAGATAAAGGGTGACAAGCAGAAATATCCCCCAGGAGGTATTTCATATCAACATTTCATTAGTAAAATTTAAAAAACCCAAACCCTGCAAAACCCCGTATCTCCTGGTGGTCTGCCTAAGACCATTAGATCATCTATTTCTTCTTTTCTTTTTCTTCTTTATTCTCAAAATTATTGTAATGGAAAATTATATAGAATATTAGAAACTGGAAACAGGTGTGAATCTTGTTAATTGGCATGATAAATAGATCACCAATACGTGTGGCTTAAGCATCCAGTCATACTAATAGTTGATATTTCTTGTAGATTTTTTAATTTTTTTATTTCTAAATATTCTGAAAATGAGATGCTAGTTTCAGAAATTATACTATACTGAGAATGTGATTTTTGTTACTGTCACAGGTGAGACAGAGTAAATTAAAATCTTTAGTGGATCTGAATACTGGGGTTTAATCAAGAACCGACAAGATTAGAGCTTTTACCTTGCTTGGTTAAACCACACGCGCTCTCTCTCTGTCTCACACAGCATTACATTCACTAGATCTTCACTTGCCTTTGCTGCAGGGACATCACTACTGCTCCGGGAAGGTCAGGCAGAAGGTCGTGTCACTTTCTGCTGTGGAACTGCTCACAGTTACCAGTCTTGGTGTCACCGGCCAAGGTCCCTGGGCATCACCTGGCATTAAACTTCATGCAGCCTTTTATTCTCAGGATCTTTTCTCCAGCCAAAATCTTTACCTCCTTCTTCCTTGGACCCCAAGTCCACGGCTTTACCATTGGTCTCTCATCTATGTGCAGAAGCAAATGCATGAATACAGAAAAGCAGGTGGGAACACAGCTCTAAAAGAAAAATGAAATTACCTTATTTCCTTTGTAGCTCATCAACTATACAGAAACTGTTCTTGAATTATGCATTCAGGATTTACCCTTTTCTGTAACATATAAAATATGATTTATTCAGTTCCCAGTGTCAAGATACAGTTTTTTTGACTCTTACAAATTTCAAATATCCCTTGCAGAGCACCTCTGTGGTATAGGTAATCTATGAACTGTTTTCTTTGACTTCTGTTTTGTTTGTAAGGCCAACAGCTTCTCCTTTCCATTTCAATAAACTTAGAACCTCCTAAGAATAAGATCCTATAACAATGTTTTTAATGTCTTCTTTCTAATGTACCTTAATAGGGGGAAAAATCAGTAAACCTTTATTGAAATGGGATCACAGACTTCACTATCCTTAATATTTTATGTTACGTCTGCTCTTTCCAGGACATCTCTTCATTTGATGCTGTTTACTGACAGCTTTTGCCATTCTAACATTGCTTCTTTCTTTGGCTTCCAAAACATTATTGAGTGGACAGGGCAAATCATTCTGCAGCAGAGCATGGAAGCCACTTGACCTTAGTTCATTGCTTGTTTTTTTTCCCAATTGTTTTTCTCAGCTATCCTGCATTTCCCCTCCTTTTCACTCTATTTGTATGACATGAACTACTCAGTCCTTGAACAATAAACATACAATTTCTTTGGGCATTTAAGCTCTGAACTCTTGTTTTTGGGTACAACTTTGGTTTTGAGCTTCAGTGACCAGTTGGCTCCCTGGTACTATCTGTAGCCTTTCTTTTCTCTCAGACACCCTGAAACCTTCCTTCTGCTTCCTAGAGATGGAGCTGTCTGTTGTCCAATAATAAAGAGCCTAGATCTGATACAACACTACTGCAAGCTTCTGGCCCAGCCTTCTGAGAAAAGCATTAAACTATCAGACAGAGCTCCAAGGAAATCTGTAGAGAGATGAGAAAGGCAAAATTAAAGACAGAGGTAGGATAGATGAGCTGGGATTGTTAGTATCTCAAGGACTTAAGACGGAAAGAAGGGTGTAACATCCTAAAAAACAACAAACCAAAAAACCTCCTATGAACCAAAAAAAAACCCCAAAAAACAAACAAGCCAACACAAAGGTAAGCCAGGAGTCACTGGATCATCGGCTTGAGTTATCAGAAAATTGAGTCATCATTGTCATCACCATGCTGGTGCTTATGGAAGATAGCAACCCACTGACACTGAGAATAATCATTGCTAAGAGCTGTAGAGGCCAACAGTTACTCAGGTGTCTTATCAAAGGTGGTAAGCATACCAATGTTTCCTTTAGTAGCTCATTAGATATTGCCTATCTCGTGTGTGTGTGTAAACCAATAAATAATTCCTTTTTTTTTTTTGTTGAGTATACTCTCCTGGCAGAATGTCTTTATTCAAGGCTGAAAATGACCAGATTGATCCAAAAGAGGGGAGGTAAAACAATGACCAGGAGATATCTGAATCTCTTTGAAGAGATCTACAAAATATTTGCATAATGTTAGTTTCAGTTCAGTTCCCCAAACCATAAAGATTTTGGGTGTGTGTCTGAACACTTACGAATTTGAGGGACATTCCTGAATTCAGGTGAGCTTTCTTGGCCCACAATCATACTACTTCTATAGAAAAGGTGTCTTGCATAAAAGTCCTAATCTTTATTTGTTCTTTGTCTGAACAACTTTCTTTATAACCCTCATCAGACTGTCACAAGGCTGTGCTCAACCTCACCCATTTGCAGACTGGTAATTCTTCATGGGACTCGCCTCATACTAACAGACACCTGGGATGGGATTTAGATACTTAATAATGTTGTGTAGTGTTTTTGGAGATGTTTTAGGTTAACCCAGACAAGTGTTTGGGGCTGTGAGTTAAGGACAGCACCTAGAGGAGATGAAAGTCTTAGCAGAGAATCAGCTGGGGGCTAGGTGGGGTTATCTCATGAAATCTAAAATGGAATTAATGTCCTTGTTTAGACACCTGTGCCCTATCCCAGCATTTGGCCATCTGACCTATTTGGGGACCAATGACAAAATAGATGAGTGACTTAACAGCCACAGAGTGAACTGTCTCAACTCTGTGTGTCTCTCCAAAAAGGTACAGGTTGCCTTACAGGCTCTGTGTCAGCTATATCAGCCCCAAGAGGATGTCTCATGTACCCTAGGGCATCTGAGAGGGCATTATTGATGATGAAACTGAGCTCAAATTTCCCCTGACTATAACAAGAACTTGGACACCTAATCACCAATACTGACACCTAAATGCAAGTGTCTTAATATGGAGCTATATTCCATTTCTAATGTTGAATCCCATCACAACTGTATTTTTTATTGATCGCTAGTGAAAAGAATCACAGCTTTGTTTCCAATCCCATATACCCTTGTACTGTTTATAGATGGGATAGAGTTAATTTTCTTTATAGTAGCTTGTATGGTGGTATGTTTTGTATTCGTGATGAAAATAATGCTGATAAGACACTGATGGTTTAGTTTTTGCTAAGCAGTGCTTACACAGCATGAAGGCCTTTTCTGCTTCTCAGGTTGCCCACCAGCGAGTAGGCTGGGTGTGCACAAGAACTTGGAGGGGACACAGTTTAAGATATGGTGAAACTGTCACCTTCCCTATAAAATAAATGGATTGTCATAGAGTAATTCTTATTTGCTGCTTGCTTTTATTTTCCTATTCTTTCAAATGGAACTCAGGAAAAGGGACTGCCTTGTTTTTTCCTTCCAGTTTTTGACATCTTGCTTGTATGAAAAGCTTGCTTGATGAAAAATGTACTCTTTGTTGTTGTTGTTGATTTTCTTGTCTTTTTAGACATTGCCTCAAATAAACCTGGCTCTTTTCATTATTGCATAGTGATCACTGTCTGCTACTCTTGAACCACGCTTGGGAGTTGCTTGGGATGATGCTAGCCATTATAACCAAAGCACTGCCTGAGACTGTGCTAACACTGTAGTATTGTAAACAGATAAGATCCAATACCTAGTAAAGTTCACTGTAAGTACCTAATTTATGAGTATAGGTTTCAGTTCCTTTATGTTTTTATTAAAACAGACTACTAAAACTTGAAATTTTCATTTTAAATTAAATTAATGAACATCCTTATACAAGCTAGTACAAGGGGATTTTTTTTTTTTTCTTCTCTCTCTTATGGTAAGGGATTTTTAAAATACACAAATATGTTTAAGTAATGCCTGAATAATATTCAATGTCATTGTTAAGCAAATGTTCACTAAGTTGGAGTTGTTTATTTCAGTGGCCTATTAAATAAATCAGATCTACTACTCAGTGTTGAGAAGAGTAGTGAAATTCAAGTTCCTAAGAAATAGCAAAGTATTATGTATATTATTTTCATTTTTGGAATGTAAAATTTCATATTTGATATGTGAAGATTTGATATCATTAATATTCTACTTTAAATATTCTAAAGATTAACTCATTAATCTGAAAAATGAATGACTAAATGTATCATAAGTGTAATAACCCTAGAAATTTGATTGAAGTAAAACTATTTTATTCATGACTTAATATGTAAGGAGCCATAAGAATATAATCAGACCTCATTGACTTTAGCCTATTAACCATTCCAGAGTTCTCTAATAATGACAGTAAATCATATGGTGTAACTGAAGAGTCTCCTAGGTGTCATTTTTACAGCAAACATTTTGTACGGTTTTGATCCTATTTTTTTCAGTTTCTTTCTTGTAACTCTATAGGTACTAGTTCCAAAAGTTTTGGTGACGGAGTATGTATTGTACTAGAGTACAAGAAGTACCTTATTTAATTTAGTGATCTATTTCTAGAGACATCAAACTGCAGTGTAACTGGGGTGCCACTACTTTTAAAGACAAACTTTCTGGGACAAGGTTGTGTATCTCTTACACAAAAGGTCCCCATCATCTGAGTAGTCTCAAATGACCATGGAGGAATCTATGACTGTGTGACTGTTCATGAATGTATTTGTAAATACACTGACCTCTGTGATCAGACTGTTTTCAAAATTCCTATGCACAGTGAATGTTTTCATTATAAAAAATATTTCCAGATTAACTTACTGAATTCTTTTCTAATACTTGCTTAAAAAAAGGTATTGCCATTGCAAAGAAGTGAAATAGGAAATAATATCCTTTCCATGATTCAGTTTTAAAGTTACTTCTTTAATTGTAAAAGATATTAATTTGATGAGCATTTTAAATATGTAGTTCTGCTTCTAGATCCCAGATGACTCCTTAGCTTTAAAGCTGACAATTCTGTCTGAAAGGCATTCTCTGGTGAGTTCATTAACAAAATGAAATTTTTATGGAAAAGCTTAGATTAACTGATTTTCAGATAAAATGGAACTCAAAAGTTACCTGTTATCTTCAAGGAGAGAGAAAATATTAAGGATGTTTCAAAAATTTAAAATTATTTATGTCTCTTTTTGCTATCTTAAGTGTAGAACATAGCTAATGAGCTTGGAATTTAGTTACAAATGCTTATATTATTATTACTATTATTATGATAGTAGGAGCTCCTGGACAAACTCAAACATAAAAAGGAAGCCTACAGAGGGTGGAAGCAAGAACAGGTAGCCTGGGAAGAATGCAGAGAAATTGTCCAAGCAGCCAGGGAACAGGTTAGGAAAGCCAAAGCCCTGACAATTAAATCTGGCCAGGGATGTCAAGGGCAACAAGAACAGCTTCTATAAGTGTCAGTGATAAAAGGAAGACTAGGGAACATGTGGGCCCTCTCCAGAAGGAAACAGGGGACCTGGTTACCTGGGATGTGGAGGAGGCTGAGGTACTCAATGACTTCTTTGCTTTAGTCTTCACTGGCAAGTGCTCCAGCCACACCGCCCAAGATGCAGAAGGCGAAGGCAAAGGCAGGGACTGCGAGAATGAAGAACCACCCACCGTAGGAGAAGATCCGGTTCAAGACCAGACCAAGGAACCTGAAGGTGCAGAAGTCCACGGGATCTGATGAGATGCATCCACGGGTTCTGAGAGAACTCGCAGATGAAGTTACTAAGCCACTATCCATCATATTTGAGAAGTTGCAGCAGTCTGGGGAAGTTCCCACTGACTGGAAAAGGGGAAACATAATCCCCATTTTTAAAAAAGGAAAAAAAGAAGACCTGAGGAACTACAGGCCAGTCAGTCTCACCTCTGTGCCTGTCAGGATCATGGAGTGGGTCCTCCTGGGAACTATGCTAGGGCACATGGAAAATAAGGAGGTGATTGGTGAGAGCCAACATGGCTTTACTAACAGAAAATCATGCCTGCTAAATTTGGTGGCCTTCTACAGCAGGGTTACAGCGTTGCTGGATAAGGAAAGAGCGACTGACGTCATCTGCCTGGACTTGTGCAAAGCATTTGACACTGTCTTGCATGACATCCTTGTTTCTAAATAGGAGAAACATGGATTTGATGGATGGACCACTTGATGGATAAGGAATTGGCTGGATGGTCAAACTCAAAGAGTTGCAGTCAATGGCTTGATGTCTGGGTGGAGACCAGTGACAAATGGCGTTCCCCAGGGGTCGGTATTGGGACCGGCACTGTTTAACATCTTTGTTGGCGACATGGACAGCGGGATTGAGTGCACCCTCAGCGAGTTTGCTGACAACACTACGCTGTGTGGTGTGGTCGACATGCTGGAGGGAAGGGATGCCATCCAGAGGGACTTTGACAGGCTTAAGAGGTGGGCCTGTGGAAACCTCATGGAGTTCAACAGGGCCAAGTGCAAAGTCCTGCACATGGGTCGGGTCAATCCCAAGGACAAATACAGGCTGGGCATTGAGGGGATAGAGAGCAGCTCTGCAGAGAAGGACTTGGGGGTATTGGTGGATGAAAACTAAATGTGAGCCAGCAACGTGCACTCACAGTCCAGAAAGCCAGTCGTACCTTGGGCTGCATAAAAAGAAGTGTGGCTAGCAGGCTGACGGAGGCGATTCTCCCTCTCTACTTCACTCTCGTGATACTCCACCTGAGTACTGTGTTCAGCTCCCGGGCCCCCAGCATAAGAAAGACATGAACCTGTTGGAGTGAGTCCAGAGGAGGGCCACAAAGATGATCAGGGGGCTGGAGCACCTCCCTTATGAGGACAGACTGAGAAAGTTGCTGTTGTTCAGCCTGGGGAAGAGAAGGCTCTGGGGAGACCTTATAGCAGCCTTCCAGTACCTAAAGGGGGCCTACAGGAAAGATGGGGAGGGACTCTTTATCAGCGAGTGTAGTGACAGGACGAGGGGTAACAAGTTTTAATCTGAAAGAGGATAGATTTAGATTAGATGTAAGGAAGATGTTCTTCCCTGTGAGGGTGGTGAGGCACTGGAACAGGCTGCCCAGAGAAGCTGTGGATGCCCCATCCCTGGAAGTGTTCAAGGCCAGGCTGGGTGGGGCTTTGAGCAACGTGGTCTAGTGGAAGGTGTCCCTGCCCATGGCAGGGAGGCTGGAACTAGATGATCTTTAAGGTCCCTTCCCACCCAAACCATTCTATGATTCTATGATGGTATTTTAATTTTTCTGCAAAACCAGTATGTCTAGGAATGTCTGTTCTGGCATGCCTAAAGCAATCTAAAAAGCTCATGTCTTTACAACCGAATAGGTGTAGCTCAGTGCCAACAGCACTAAGGGGAAATGGAGATTTTATTACTAGGAAATTTTATTTGTTAAGTAAAAACCTCACTCCTGTCCAAGGCCATAAAAATCCATAAAGAAACAAAACAAAAAATACCCTTAAAAGATGAAATATTTTTTGTCTTGCCTTAGACATTCACTGAAATTATGCTCCTCATCTTGTTGTCTCTTCCATCAAAATACAGTAACATCACAAATTAAAAAATCCAGGGAATGAGAAGCAGAAGGAAGATCACTGGCTGATCAGGAATAACCACATGATCATAAGAGTGCACAGATGGCTCCCTGTTCTCCAACCTTATTTTTTGTATGTAATTCCTACTTTCACAATGGACTGGAGCATCATTCTTTAGGTTAGTGGGTAGGGCATTTTGTGGTTCAGCTTTCATTGAAGGCTCAACCAGAATCAAACACAACAGAAAATCCTGATCTACTGTCCAAACCAAATTCTGTAATCATTAAACTATTAACCATTTTTCCAAAGGTAATTACCATCATTATTAGCAGTCTTTTAGCTACTCATTTAGGCATGTAATTCACAGGGCAGCAATCCAGACATGGGGTCACGTATGGATGGAGGAGTCCTGGTCTCTGAGATGAGTGGTCAATTGCAGCCCTATGCTGGGTCTTTCTTAATGACTAGATACAGGCAACTCCCTCCACCCTGCTTCCATACTGTCTTTCAAGAGAATTAACTAACTCCTTTCTTGACCTGTATAAAGTGATAATACACTTACCTGTGCTGCTACAAATAACGAGCTAAAATCATACTACCTGACTTCTAAGCAATATAATGGCAAAATGTAAGCTATATCTATAGGCTAAATAAAAGGCTGGCTGGGAATAAGCACAAACTCTGACCTCTGGTTATCAGCCATTGGATAGACAACATAAGAAAAAGAATGCATCAGAAGAATAATGATCAAGGAGTAGACATCACCTTTGAAATATGACTGTTCAAGTATTTTTGGAAAAGTGAAGCTAAAATAAGGAATAAAGAAAAGCCAGTATATGGGCACAGAAGATCCTCATAACATAGATTAAGGAAGTAGGACTCTTCAAGTTAGACACTACAACTATATTTCTACTAGCAGATAAAACAGGGCCAGGGCACGGCCTCAAACTCAGGCATGCCATCATTCATGCTGTTCAGTTGTTACTATGTTCCCTGGCACAGTTTTAGCTGTGCCAGTTAAAGTTCCTTCATATACAGACACAATTCCCCTGAATTCAAGCCTAAAATTGTTCCCTACGGGTAACTTAGTTGTAACCATCTGGGGCAGAAGAGAGTATAGGCACATGGATGTGAAAATGAATGCCACTTAAAACTCTCAGCCAGACATCACTATTTGTTCTGGTTTATGTATTATAAACAGTGGTACTTCACTCTTAAGAGTGGACACCCCAAATTTACTCCAAAGTCAAAAGTTATGTATATAGTGACTGCATGAGTTAGTGTCGTGGTCTAACCCCAGCCAGCAACTCAGCACCACCCAGCCAGTCACTCACTTCCCCCCCACCCAGTGGGATGGGGGAGAGAATCGGGAAAAAAAGGTAAAGCTTGTGAGCTAAGAACAGTTTAATAGAACAGAAAGGAAGAAACTAACAATGACACCAATAACAACAATAAAGTGACAATAATAATAAAAGGACTGAAATAGACAAGACAAGTGATGCACAATGCAATTGCTTACCACTCGCTGACCAATGCCTGAGCTGCGCTCCTCCCCCGCTCCAAGCTGGGCTTGACGTCCCATGGTATGGAATACCCCTTGGGCCAGTTTGGGTCAGCCGTCCTAGCTGTGTCCCCTCCCAACTTTACTGTGTCCCTCCAGCCTTCTTGCTGGCTGGGCAGGAGAAGCTGGAAAGCCCTTGACTGAGTCTAAACATGACTTTGTAACAACTGAAACCATCAGGGTGTTAACCTCATTCTTCTCTTACTAAACCCAAAACACAACACTGCACCAGCTACTAGGAAAAAAGTTAACTCTATCCCAGCCAAAACCAGGGCAGTTCCATACAGGGTTAAGCTCTCTGATTTAGTAGTGACAACATGGTCCCAGTCTTTCATTTTGAAAACCTTACTTGCTACCCAGTCCGTTTCTAGAGTTTAGTGTCACTTACTCAGTGTCTATTGCTAGACTGGTATTTATACCTCACTCAGAAAGTCCTTTGTAATTATTATCAGGTGTAAAAAATATTTCATTGATCAAATATTCACTCTACCAAGTATTAATTTTCTATAGATCAGTATTTGTAGAACTCATCAACCATGCAGAATGACAGAATAGTCATGTACATTAAAATATATTCTTTTCCAAAGTGAAACTGAAAACTATGGTAAAATGTCTATGCTCTGTAAATTTTATATTTTGACGTTTTAGGTTATCTTCAATTACTAAAGCAAAAACGTAACCATTCCCAAAGGCAAACCATAAGACCACAGAAAATTTCTGAAAACTCTCCAACACGTTAGAACTTAAACCGAGCAAAATAATGTAAATTTTTATGTCAC
>JAVKLA010000008.1:14461145-14522236 GCA_034782735.1 Sagittarius serpentarius | reverse complement strand
ACTGGCCTCGGCCCATCGACCCAGCCCGCCCAGATCCCTCTGTAGAGCCTTCCTGCCCTCAGCCACATCAACACTTCTGCCCAGATCTCACCTGACCTTATCAGTCTCAAGGTATTTAAAAAGTTGTTGCCTCTCAACTGGCGTTACAGTCTTTTGAACTGTGTAACAGTAATTTAGTTTAGACTGCCAGTCTTTTGTGTAAAGAATAGCCACAAATACTGTGTGCTTTTTGGTTTTGTTTTTTCAAGGGTACATTTGTAGGTATCCTTCTTCAGGAAATAGTTGTTAACTCCTGATGGTCAGAAGAACCCCCAGCAGTCCCATTCAGATTCCAAATTTCTAGGGAAGTTCCGGATTTCAGGTTTCCTGCTGCCTAGCTCTGCAGTTCCCTGGTCAGCACTTGTAACTTTTCTTGATTTCCTCTTTAATGTGCCTGAACCTAGGTTTTAGATTTCCCCCAGAGTGCCAAGTGTCTAGAAATTAGAAGTTAAAGGTATGAGGTTTTTCTGCGTGTTTAGCTTTTCAACTTAGTCTTGAAAGCTTTTAGATAAATTTATGTTGTGGCACATACTTGCAGAACCAGGGTATATTTATACATAGAGCAAATAACAGAAAGTTGTTTTCAGGTATCAAACGAGAGTATTGGAAGCATTTATCTGACCTGCCTTTACAACAGGAATGACTACAAGAACAACCATGCTCCTGAAGTCAGAGGCAGCTGTTCATTATATAAATTATGTATCTGTTTAAAAAAAAAAAAAAAAGAAAAAAAAGTGGGACACCAATTGTAAAGTTATGCCTTTAGGTTTGGAAAAGATTTTCTGGCAAGTTAGGAAATCTGGAAAGCTCCACAAAAAGAAGCAAACTGTGCTGAGATCTCAGGGCTCTTCTGTTATTTATTTACATCTGAATCAAATCCCATAGTAATTCTCCTGAGGATAATCATTTTCAATGTGCAAATCAGATAATAATAAATCAACCAATACACCATACAGGGGCCCTTAAAATAGCAATGTGGATCACATGAAAATAATTTTATTGAAGCCAGGACCCAATAAAAGAGCTAAGACCAGAGTAGATATTGTACTTACTTTTAATTAGATAGAACTCTATGTCTTAAATTACCCAAACTACAGAATTTCTCAAAGTTATGAATCATTTATAGCTTCCTCTGTCCTGGGTCACTGAACACTCACTGTTCATCAAAATATATAGCTGCATTCTTCTGTCACTCCCATAACATTTTCTCTAACTAATGCCCATTTTTTCGATTATCACTTCAGGACAGATTCAGTTTTATCTTATTGACCTTAATGATGAGCAATGGATGTACAGAATATTTTAAAAGAAATAGCAGATAAATAATGCAAAGTTCTTTGTAGATACACATTTGTAAATGATCTTTTTTTTTAAACTTTTGTTCTCAGGAATGCTGAACACAAAAATGAGGTAGAATCCTCATAACAGATGTGTTCTTGGCTCCAGCTAACTATTCACAAAGGAGAAATATATTTTCATTTTAAATGCAGGATATTGGGTTGTTTCTGCTTAAGGCACATTTAGAGTTTAAGTATTTGCAGGATCCTCTTAAGCTGTATTTTGCCTCAGCACTTGTTAGTGGCTGTTTTTCTCAGCAGAAGACTGCAATGAAAATTAATGTATTCTACAGATATGTAGCATGAGATACAGAACCAGTTCAATTCTGGGATTAATTTGTGTGTCCAGGGTTTCTCAGTCCATGCATAAGTGTATATGTGTAATTTTTTTTCAGATAACATCCACAGATAAGACAGACATTTAGAGTTTGATGCTGTTAAAACCGATTGCATCCTATTGTATTGAACAGATTTCAGACACGAGTCTTCAGTTCTCTACTGTGTTGCAGATCCTTCATACACATTGAAAAATGGTTCTATAGGTGGCATAGCCAGAAACAGAGTTTCCATGCCAGGTGGGTCCTGATATTTTGTAAAAGTAGTGCAATATGCTGTCCAATATATTGCTTGTGAGAATAGGGACTTTTACTGTAAAAAAATGAATATGACTGAATGTTCCTTGCATTTTCAATAAGCACTCAGACATTGCAAAGGCTGAGGAGACTAAGGACTCCTTTGGTAGTTTTACCCCAAACACCATACTTTAAGATACACTGTGCATTTGTTAGCTGCAGCTAGTCTGCTACTCAGCAGTGAGTTTCATTAACTTTTTGAACCAAACCCAGAAAGATGCATGAGATTCCTCTGTGTGGGCATCAGGGCTCTCTATTAACTTAACTGATGCTGACAATAGTTATGGGAAGTCATATGGGCAGCTCAATAGTAGCTCAATAGAACTATAGGTTCAATATCCCCTCAGTCCTCAAGACTTCATTTCCCTTTTGTAATTGTGGGTACCAGCTGGAAGACGGAGGCCCTGAGTACTCTGCATTGCAAAGAAGGCAAGGATTCATATTTCACATACTGTGAATATGGTTTTACTTACTTTCAACTGCAAAAGAGTTCTTGCATACTGGTTAGTAGCATTTCATAATGTGCTTGGGAAATGTAGAAACTTCATAAGATTTACATGAGATTTACTCTTTGTAGTCCACTGATATTTTGCAAGTTGCATGTAAGTTTCTTCAAGGCTAAGGGAACAAAACGCATGTTTGTGAATAGTACTGCAGTGATTAATCTTTTCTGGCATTTGGTATGAATTTAAATAACCAAAAATTAGAAGTTCAATAGCCTAGCTGTAGGACAGAACTCTAACCTGTAACTTAAGTCAAGTGTGTGTGGCACAGGAACCAACACTCATTCAGATAGATCACTGTATATGGTGATTAATGTTTGATGAAGTACAGAACAGTTGTTGAAAGGACAAAGTAGAAGACCATTACCAGTGCCACAAGTAATTTACAGATTGCTTTGTATGACTACCCTCAGAGTCAAACCTTCAAATTCATTTGCATGAGAAGAAGGCACAAAAGAAGGTATAAAGTGTTTGTCTTTATTTTACTCATAGCAGAAAGAACAAAAAGAGTACATACTGTCACAGAAACTGGAAGACTGTACTTACAAATAAGATATCTTCACGTTTACTCTCAAATGGCAGTCTAAATACTTATGCCAGGTATGTCAATTATCATATTTAACAGTTGTAAAACTATTTTCTGCAGGGTTTGGGTCAGGAATGATGGAATTTAAAAATCCTTTATCTTCCTTTAAAGATGTTTTTCTCTAACTGTAAATTAAATAAATACCCATGATATATAAGATAAATAACTCTCATATTGTCTGACAAAAAATAAGTAAAATAAATAAAAATTTTAAAAAATACAGAATGAGGAGATACAGCTTTTTTTTTCTTTCAAATTGATTATGTTGACATTTTTATTACTCTCCTGAAAATATGATAAAAGCTAGGATATACGTGTGTTCAAAATGTCATCCACCAACTCCCCTTGTGCTTTCCTAACTGTCTCTGAGTTCTGCTCTACTTTTTATTACGCTAAGTAAGGCCTTTGGGACACAGGAGTAAAACAAAGTATTGTGTCCAGTTCTTGGCTATTATAGTCAAGCCCATTATATAATCCTGTTAATAAATACATCCAGCTCCATCCAGAAGCAGTTACATTGCTTGTCTCCACTTACCTTGGTGAAAGGCTGCTCCAGAATCTTGCTCCTCTCAAGGTAGTCAGAATCTTTGCTCTAATTTCCAGCCAAATCTTAGTCATGGCCACTTTATACTCACTTTTTGCTTTTCTACCATTATCCCTTTGCCGTTGATACATCCAAGGAGAATAACAATGTAATCTCTAAGCCACATTCTCCTCTTTTCTATTTTTATCTGTTCTTCAAGGTGAGCCATTTTGCAAAGTAACAACAGCTCATTTGCAAGGCCCACATCGTGTGTTATTTCAGCAGTGGCATAGATTCATACAGTGGCAATCAATCTACCTTGTTTTTATGGCAATCAATCAGTGTAACCTGGGTGGGGATGTAAATTCCATCATCACACAATCAAAGTTATAAAGTGGTAACTCAGGAGCAGGTTCATGAACAACTGATTTAAGGTGAAGCAAATACAGTTTTGGTTTAGGTTCTATTGAAAATTTCATCGAGCGTTGTGTGTGCATGGAAGCAGCCCATAGTCTTGGCTACAGAAGTG
Organism: Sagittarius serpentarius; assembly: GCA_034782735.1. Lineage (NCBI taxonomy): Eukaryota > Metazoa > Chordata > Aves > Accipitriformes > Sagittariidae > Sagittarius > Sagittarius serpentarius. The sequence continues at coordinate 14,518,087 of JAVKLA010000008.1, read as the reverse complement.
TAATAGAGCATGACAGCAATCTAAATTGAGTTGTGATGGCTGACAACCCTACTGGGAAAGATTCTACTTGTACAGGAGTCTTCCTGTGGAGCTTCTCCTGTTTCTTTTGACTGCTGTTTTCTGGAACAGCTGAGTGCTCTTGCAGAATCATAGTTTGGTGCTCTTGAAGCCTTGGAGTGATCTGAAAGGCTTTAGCTACTTGTATATGGCTACTCACAAACATGCTTTCTAACAGTATTTTTCTGCTTGTGTTGTATACAATGGTGCTTAAAGGAGAAAAGTTGTCTTGGACAGTGTCATACAAAAAACAGCATTGAAGTGAGAATGCTGGAAAAAGAAGAGAATTTGCAAGCTCACTGAATGGACTTGATGAGTGTGTGGAGCATATCTTGTGGTGGACAGAACTGATAGATATGGAATTCCCAGAGTCTTATGATATCATTTCTGGTTAGTAGGCATAACTCGACTGTCTCCAGTCTCTACTCAGGCGTAGTACCTCCTGCAATGATCTGTAGAGTATTTCATTCATGTCTTACTTCTCTTACATCAAAGTAATTGCTGGATTGGTTTAAAATAAACCTTTCCATAAAATCTATGACCTTGTCATTGTCTGTGACCAGTTTCAAACACTTCAGAAGGGGCAAAAAAGTCTACTTTCTCTCAAAAACATTAGAGATCAGGTTAGGCTCTGAAGTATAGCATCTATTTGTATGCTCCCCATTGTGTATTTAAAGAATGAATTTTACTATTCCTTGAGTACCCTTGATTCATAAGCATCTCTGATTCTTTTTTCCAAGTCTTGCTAAGTTCTGGGTATCTTGTGCAGTTCTGCACTATGTGAGAGAATACCTATTGTTACAAATCTACATATCCTCTGATTTTGCCATTAGTCTGTTTTGTATATAAGAAAAACAATTAACAAAATACCTGCTCTTTTTTTCCCTGTAATACTTATCACGTTGTATGTATTTATTAAGTCCATTCATATTTAATGAAAAGTATCTCAGTCTTTTTCCTTGTCATGAACATTTTTCCACAGCCACAATTACTATCATGACCAGATTGTTGCTGTGTTTGTAACCTTATCCATATCAAGATAGTGAAGAACACAGCACAGTATTTGTGGTGAAGAAAGACCCCTGGTTTAAATAATACATTATAATATTCTATAATCATAATGTTGTTTAATTTCTCAGACCTTCTAATCTTGTGTTGTCTTTTTAAACACTATTACACATTGAGAAGACATTTTCAGTAAACTGTTCGTTGAACTGAATCTTTAAATTTTTTTCCTTTTTTTTTTTCTTTTCTTAGACAATAGAGCTAGTTTACAAACCAGAAGTATCTGTTCTATATTATTTCTTCTAATATGCCTTGTTTGGCATTCACCAGCAGTGAACTTTCCAGATCCTTTTTGCATTAGAATGCCTATCTTGCTGTTCTTCAGTATTTGTGCTTTTGAGTTTGCAGTTGTACAGGTAATAATAGCAGCTAACAGAAGGCTACTGTAAGTAACAACGACAGGACTTACTTTTCTCTGAGCCAGCTTTAGAGGTAGGTTCTTTTGAGATGTGAGACTTCTCTCCTGTGTTAGACATTTAGGCCCCACAAAATGCTGGCTTCTTTCCAGTGATTATAAAGGGTGTTTAGGGTGACTGATTCAGGTGAACTCCAAGTCAGATTTCAGGTAATACCAATATTTATTAAAAGGTCCTTCTCCCTATCTTCTGCTCGTTAGTTTAATAAAGAATTTCAAAACAACTTCAGAAGTTTTAGTTGGTTTTGTTGATGCTTCCATGTCCAGGTCATTGGCCATTAACATCCATTTCTCTAGTGTTCTGCCAGTATTTCTATATTGGTCTTCCTGAGTCTGGTGTTTATGGGCACAGTACTGGACCTAGATTTTCAGTAAGCACAGAATTCCCCAGCCTATACCATAAGTTAAATCTGTCCGTAGTGGACAAACTTTTAAGACTGTAATACCTTGAGCACCTGACGTGAAACCAGTGGTCCACCTAGCCAGTGCCCTGTTGCTGGAAATAGCCAGAAATAGATGTGTAAGAAAAAAAAAGAATATAGTGATGCTTCCTCAGGTATCTCCGAGGCTTCTCTGTGATCAAATTTTCTAGTGTTTTTGGAAATCAGTCTTTGTTCTCCAGAATCAAGGTCTCTTAACAAATGAGATAGGAAAATACCCAGCCATTACCAGCTTCAAGCAGGCCACATAAAATGAAAGGACAACTAAAAATACCTAGTCAGACTGAAGACTTTGTATTTTTTTTGCCTCCAGCTGGCCAGCCACCATAGACTTTGAGGACATTTCAGGTCTCTTCTATGTATAGGGCTGACAACAATTCTGTTACATGTGTAACTATGCAAATTAGTATTGGAACAGTTTTTCAATTTAACCTCCAAAATCTGTGTTTCTTGAATACATCTACTGGACCTCAGTGTCTCTAATCTCATTGTCTTTAGTCAACTTGAAACATATAGGCTGGCTTTTTGTTTTCGAAGCTAATGCATAATTGCAACTCTTTTTAGGTAGTTTGTGTGCCCAGTTCCACAAGACTTTCTGGTTTGTAACTAGAGACTACAAGGAATTATAGTTCATGCATTTAATTCTTAGTGAATATCTCTTTGAGGCCTCCTCAAAGTTCAGTTTATAAGTTTGAGTATTTAATTTTTCTACAGTTTTTTATGTCTTAAAAAGCTGTTACTCAGCATCTCATTGATTTATTCACCTAACATTGACATTAAATTCTGAGCAATCAGAAGTTTCTACAAGCTGCTAGTATATTTTCAGGAATTTAAACAAAGTATGGATTTAAAACTTTTCAGGAAATAAAAGGTTTTGTCATGTTTTTGTATTATGACAAAGCTACTTTTAGTTGGCTGTTTTGGAAAATTCTGTATAAGTGTCCTCAAGAATCTGCACAAGATTTTGCATCCATGTTTCCAGGAACTATCCAATATTTCTTGATATCCAGTTTCTGTGACTTGAGGCTTCTGCCCATCTTCGGGACATGCATATCCTTAGAAGGTAATGCGATCCCTCACAAATTGACATTTGCTTTTCTCAAGTTTAAACCATTACTCCTTAAAAAGCTTTAGAAGCCTTTCCGCTCCTGCCAGATGTTCTTCCGATGTTTTATGGAAACAAATGAAGTCATCTAAATATATGAGGATGTCTTAAATTCTCAAAATGTGGCTTAGATCATTTAGTGCCTTCTGAATAATCCCTCATGCATTCGCAGTTTGAAAGGCATTCTGAAGGACTGAAATAATTGACAGGGTGTCATAAATGTGTTTTTTTCCCCTTAATCTTCACCTACTGTTTTTTTTTTTCTTTCCCAATTTGATGGTATCCAGATTCTTAGTCAAAAATCAGTAAAATGTTTTGCTGTTGACATGGAGTCTGGAGGTCAGTAACTATCCTGCCCTGTCTATGCATTCTATTTTCTTAGGTCAGTACTTAAGATTGTTGGGCTTTTTTATAATTACAACTGAGTATTTTCAAGACAATGAAAATTAGCTTATCAGAACATCCTGAAGCATGTAGTTTAATCTTTTTTCAGTGCTGATACATCAAAAGAATTAGAATTCCACAGTCTGAGTGCAAGTACAGGTACTGATGCAGTTCTTCACATTATTGATCTTAAAAGTTAGTGATGGTTAATCTTATGTATAAACAATTTCTAGTTCTTCTTATGTGACATCAGCTTGTCTGGAGACTCCATTTTCAGTAGCCTTTGTCCTCATATCAGCTACAAAATTTATCTGACCAATCATGAAGTGTCTCATTCATGAAATACTTTACCTCATTGGGACCTGTGAGAATCCTGTGAATACTGTATAAATATCTTCCAATTAGTATCTTCATTATCAAATAGCTCCTGATGTGGTAAATTTATTAGAAAACTACACCCCACAGGAGTTAACAGCTGATATTCTTAAAGTATATGTTTTTGCTTCCACACTTGTAACTGCTGATTAGTCTGGGGAACAACAGTTATGAACTTACCCCACCAGACTTCACATACGAGGTATTTTCACACAGGGAAGTTCATACCTTGCAGCGGAACACTGACATTCATGCCTAGGGAAAAGTTACATCACCTACAAAATGTTAGCAAAGTATAATTTGATTTTCTTATGACTCTATAACTTCCATAACGCAAAATATATCAAATGAACACAAAACCTAATTATCTCTGCAACTTGTAGTTTTTGACTCAGGTAAAGATGCTCTTGCCATCTTGAAATTGCTTCCGTCTGCCATAACATCCACAAAAATAGGATTTCAGGGCCAGATCCAGATGTAGTCTGTATAATGTTGATCTGAGAACTGCATCTCAGCAGGTCTTTTACTGACAAGTAGACTGTTCTATGGCTGGGAAGGAAGTAATAGAAAAAGAGAATTGTCTTAATTTCCAATCAGAAATCTATTAAGTTTATTGGAAAACTGAAGGTAACATCTATCCAAACAAAGACAGAACTTAAATTCATTTCAGCTCTCTGTCCCTTCCTCCCTACTCTTCCAATCAGAGAAAAAAAAACATAAAAAAAAGAAGTCATTCTGTCATGGACCTATAATCACATAGCACAACCTCTTACCAGAGATACTGCATGAAAATTATTTTAAAAAAAAAAAAATTCTGAAATTGAGCTGAAAGTGGGTGCTCTTACTTGTTGATCAAGATAATCTGAATTTGTCTTGTTTTAAAAATGATTACAACTGCTCCTGAGTTTTTATCAAAGATATTTTTATAGGTGTGCTTTTTGATCTGCTGGACAAAGTGTTAATAAAAACTTTGCATAACACAATAGTCTGAAGGGTACCCCTAGGAGCCACCTTGATATATCTTCACAATCTGACTGTTAATAACTATTACTCATGTATTTTTTCAACTAGGTGAAAATCCGTCACTGTTTCATCTGATACAGAATCCTAAACAAAGTTTTGTTAGATATACTATGTCCACTGAATCACCCGTATACAATAGACCTGTTACAGTATCCAGAAAGGGAATGACACACATTAGACACGGCTGTTGATTAGTGTCCATGGTTTCTATTTCTGGTCACCTTGTTATTACTGAGGTGTTAGCAGAGTGACTGTTCATTAAATTATTCCGTTGTTTCTGTGGGTTCTAGAATTGGGCTGACTTTGTTTACCTTTGATTATCCTTTTCATTTATATTGCTTTCCTTATGTTCTTTTAAACATCATTATTGCTTCCTTAGTATCCAAAGAAGAACACTAATATTCTGGAGGTTGTGTTTAGTGGATTCTTTAGTGTCAGAGGATGAATTTCATCAGCTATTACTTACTGACAATGAACCAAGTTGTTGAAATAATTCTATGAGCCATTCTTTCCTTAATAAGTCACTTGTTTGTAACTTACTTTTGGCCTTAGTCCTTTTTTAGTTTCATCCTTCAGTTCTCATGCTTTTCCTTTGCGCTCATGCTTAGATACATATATTTATCACGTTCTTTAATTTTCAGATAATTAAAAGGGTTACTGGTGCAGCTGTATTTGCTTTCTGCTTTCCTTTGTACCTGTTGTCAACATCAAGATAGTTTTGAGCTGTGCCTTTACTATTGCCTGCTCTAGAAATTTTGGAAAAATTATATAACAGTAAAATTTCTAAGTTCTGGAGTCCAGTGCAGTACTAACTGGTATCTGGCCTGTTTGAAACAAGCGTTCCTCAAGCTTCTGAGGATATATTTCTAGAACACAATATCTGATTACACCTGTAATTGGGAATGTCAGCACAGATGAGCATTCATTTCCAGAAGAATGAAGTTTTAGAGCAAAGTCCTCCTCGTGTTATAGTAATATGAAAGAGCATGAATAAAAAAATGGAAAATGGATATATATTGATTTTTCTTCCTTGCAAACAAACAGCCAGCTACCCTGATCTGCTATTCAGTTGTTAAACCAGAGCTATTTGGTGTAAATATTTGCCACTTCTAATGTCTTGCCTAAGACCTCCTCCTTTGTGTCTGACTAGTTTGATAAGTGTAGTGTGATGAGTGATCTACATTGAGCTATGTTTGTACCATGGGCACTTCCAGTGCGGCTCCATGCTAAAACTGCATGCTGTTGACTTTGTGAGGATGTGTGTATACGTGAGCATTGCTGCAGAAGGAAAAACTGTGGCATTCGGAGAAGATGGTGAGGAGAGAATGCTGGGCCAATGCATTGAACTCACCGAAGAGCCTAACCGTGGAGCACGGGGAGATAGATAGTCTTGTCTTTCCTGTGAATCATTCCCAGATCTGCCTTTTCCCTTAGTTCTCTGAAATATCTTTTCATTGTATAGATACTTCGATGTAGGGCTTAGAGACCTTGTTGGCCATTGTTTCCCCAGGCCAAAACTTTCTGAATAGTGACTTGCAAAGCTTTTTGAAATATTTAAGACCTGCTACAGTGCTCAAGTCAAATGATACTGTGTGACTGCATGTTTGCTTAAGTAAAACTTCATGTGATTCACAAAATTTTGGAAAAGAATTAGTTAGATGGAATCCTTTTTATCTAAGATGAGATACTGACAGTGGTGTGCTATAGTGTAAAACCTTGCAGTTACATATAAAGTGCTTTTTAAGCCTAAAGAGAAAATTTTAAATGAGATAATTGAAAGTAACATAACCTCATGCACACCTCTTCAATTACCATAGACTTCTGATGTACACTGAAGTGTAGGGTGTTTGATTAAAATTTAGGAAGAGACATCAATAAGGAAAAGTATTCACCATGATCAGTGAAGGGTTCTTGGGGCCAAATGAAGTACTAACACCATTTGTTGTAATAAAATGTATTTCCACCCAGTGGGATAAGTATTCTGGAAATACAAATCAACATAGCCCCATTGAAGTCAGTATTTGTTCACTGGCTCCGGTAGAACAATACCGATTTAAACCAGCTGAGAACCTGGATTGTTGTGTTTATAATAGAAACCAATTGTAATGCATGCTAAAAATGTTACAGGTGATTGTCAAATAAAGGATGGGCACACAAAAACAGTCAAACACATGATCATATAACAGGCATCACAGGCTAAGTTTATGCAGCCTTTTAAAAAGTGACTCTTAACAATGTGTTGTAGGGGGCTGGTTGACTAGCTTTATTGCTTCTAAGCTGAAGCACTTTTAAAATATGTGAAGCGCTCTAATAATTTTCAGGCACTCTTACTGTTAAACTGGTCATGCTCAGAAACTTTATGACTTCCAAATGGATTAATTCATAGCACTTCAGTCTATGTATCAGTAGCATTAAGAGTATAGAGTCTTCTACAGTTAGAAAACCAGGACATGTTCTTTAAATACACCCTTATAAATTTTGGCATAACAAAAAATCATATAGTTCAAAACTTTCTTTACTTTCACACAAGCTAATATTTAAAACATTGAAAAAGTATTCACTGCTGCTAAATATGTTTTATAATAGAAATGGTAATGGAATGCAATAATAATGTTTTTTTTCTTCCAATTCTTTCATTCTGTTCAGAGGAATTTATCTCCACATACAGTGCACAAAACACTTGTTTTATGTATTTCCTTTAAAAAAAAACTTAATGAAATTTGTAATGAAATCATGCCTACTATATAAATATGCAATTTTAATTTAACCACACTCTTTCAAGTGTTATGTTTTTAATGGTATTCTGTTTGGTAAATGTCAGGTGGATGTCAGTTGAATGGGAAAAGGATAATGATGAAATAAATCCATTAATATAGTGAATTCCATACCCATGGATAGATGAATATATACTTGGATATCAGTGGATTCATTAATGTTAATGTGCACACACACACACACACAAGCAAACAAACAAATTAATAAGATATGCTTGCAGAGTGAATCTGGCATCCATGTGGATGCAGGGCTATCCAGCCATCAGTGGGTTGATGACCTAAATTCTGACTTGTCAGATAATGCCTGAAATTTCACAACATCCTGTTTATATTAACAAATGAGAAAATAAGATATCTTTTACTGTTGTCTATCACATAAAATATGATTCCTCAAGCTTTGATGAATATTCTCAGACAAAAATTAAAATCTCTCAAAAGCTACTTTGTCAGCAATGCAATACTACATATGCAGAGAATCACACTTTCCAGATGATGTCATGATCAGTTCATACCTTGTCTTCTTTATTCTTGCTTTAACAAATTACTTGCATACGGCTCTCATTTTTTTTAGAACACATGCTGCTCCATAAGACTTACTAATGACCAGTGCTACATAGGCTCTCTGAAACTAGTTTTCTCACTTTTTCTAAATAAACCACCAAAGAAAACCAACCAGAAGATCTGATGATGTAGATAGTTGTTTAAATAAAGTCCTTTGACTTTGTACTGAGGCAAAAGAGGAGTACGGGCAACGTACATATAATTAGCTTGGCTCTGCTCTGGTGGTAGTAACCTTAAGAAGAGGGACCAAATGTACAGCTGAGGACACTTATTCCACAAACCACATTTCCAGAAATATTTGTATCTATGTCTACAGGGTTTCAGAGTATGTTCAGACTACTTCAGCTGCTCAGGTTACTGCTGCTTATCAAATTATCTGTTGTGAATTGAGCCAAGATAATTAACATATATGTACCTTCCTTTCTCTAACCTATCATGCCTCTTTGCAAGTGAAACGGGAGACCTTTTTTAAGTGGTGCTAAGCACATTAACCATTTTGAAGGTTACAAATCATGACTAAGCTGATCACTTGACAAATGGTGACTTGTTAAATTGCAATAAATGTAGTGATTGCAATCATGTGAACATACATTTAAAGTAATAAGATAGGAGGTAAGATTAAGAAGTTCGGCAGAAACTGAACTAGCAAAGACTTAGTTTTTAAATGATGAGGTAGAACTGACAAGCACAAGCATCTGGCATTAGCTTAGCAAATTACTATGTCAATTTAGCTGGAGCAACTGTAAATGCAAAGGCAAATTAATCAGACTTAGCAATCATGTAAAGCTACATTGGGTTGCACTACCAGTTTTTAGTCTATAAATGCAGATATGAACAATAGCTATGCTCAGCTGTAGCTATGTGCCATGTTTGTAACTTGTTTTTACTTAAATGCTTTGTGATTTCGTTTGCTATATACTTACACAAACAATAAAGAGAAGTTATGTTTCATAGTTGTGATGTCATCAGAATTATTTTGGCTACGACAACTTTACAGTGCTCACTCAGGCATGCTTATCAGTTCTCAGATCTGGAGATAGCATTGCTGGAGCCTTTGTCAGGATAAAGACTTTGAGGGCAGCAAACTTCTTCCAGTTGATCATGGTCTGTATGCAAAGGGACTTTTTTGTGTTCTCTGAATGTGAGGATTTGCAGCAGAGGATGGATGAAAGACACTGTCATTGCAGAGCGTGCTGTATCACATCCCAATAGGTAAGTCTAGATGCAGCTACTCCTTGTTTCATTGAAATAAATACATTTTCTTTTAGCACATATGAGAAGCTTAGGGCTTTACTCAGTTGCTTACACTTAGACAACTAGTGCTTTTTGAGACGGGGCCCAGCTTCCATTTTAGAGAGGCATGGGTCTCTTTATAGGTCCTGTATCATATCTGCAAGGTCTGTGCAGAAGTCTTGGATACTCAGACCTTTCTAAGTGGCAATGAATGTATTATGTATGAGTAACAGAATTAAGCCCATAATATTATTTGCTATCTGAAATGAGACAGGAAAAGACAATATTTTCTCTTTAAACACTTTAGGAAGACGGTTCAGGTCCTGACTGTAGATACACAACTATATGTGCATGTGTAGTCTGGGATGTCTAACTCCCACTATGGTCAAAATAGGAATCTAATTAAAGAAGCCAGTGGAGTCTGGAGAAATATTCGGCTCACCCTAACAAACGCATCTAGATTTTGTCAGGTGAAAAGCTGTCTGCATTATCTATTGTATTAGCTGGGTGTCTGTTGAGTTGATATTTATACACAGATATTGAATATATGCCTTCAGTCTGTCACTGAGTCCTACCTAGATTACCCTAGACTTGGGTGCACGGAAGAAGATGCAGACAGAAACAACTAGAAAGAGGAGTGGATTTAATTTAAAGGATCATTATGCTACAATCTATTTTCCTACTATAATTAATGCGTGAATATTTCAGGAGTTTTGATTGAACAGAGGATTTGAATGAAACTTATTATTAGAAGAGTGTAAGATACTGGACAAATGTATGTTTTTAGAGTTTTACCTTTCCCCCCAGTCCTTCTCAAAAACATTCCCTTTACTGCCACATTTGTTCTGAATGTAAGACAGGAATTTCTGAGAGGGTAGAGTCAATCATTGAACAGAAGTTAGTCTCACCCTTAACAGGTGTCTCAGAACCCTGATGACACTATTACCAAAACAACCAACCAAACAACATCTCTGCTGTATAGTATAATAAATGTGAATAAATATAATACCATAGCAGATACAGTTTGATGGAATAAGTTTTTCATATTTGAAAAAGAAAACACGATGGCACACTGCTTTAAAATTTACATTCACTTGATTTTGATCCATAGAAATATATTAAAAAAGCCCAGGAAAAAAGTCTTATTTCCTCTCTAGTATTTGTTTATCCCTATGTATTTTACTTTATTATAACTTTATTATAACTCTGTAATAGTGTCTTTGTGTTTTGGTTTGGGATTTTGTGCAAAAAAAAGATTACAAATAAATGTATAAAAATGTGATTTAGTAAATATCGTTCACATAAAGCTCAAGAATTTTGAAACATACTTATATCTGTAAATGAACAGATTCAAAATACAGGATAATATTACATATCCTTCTATTAGAGACAGGATTATAGTTTAAATCCTTCATATAGTGAAAGCTTAACGTGCTGAATAAATTCCTCTACCTAAAATAGCAGCAAATCAAAAACACATTTGACATTTTTTCCTCTTGGCCTAAATTGATAACATTAAACTCTTTAGGAACTTCTACATAATAGGAGGGAAAGGGAACCCCCTAGTGCATGAAGTAAGAATTAAACGTAGCTGTTACCTGAAGCTGTATCGATCAAAGGTGTACAAGATGGTACTCAAGCTAGATTTTATAAATTAAAGAAATTAAATCACATATATATGGTTCTTACTTAAAACATATTTTAGTTTTGGCAGAAGCTTAAAACATCAAGATTAGAAATGTTAATGCTGATTAATTCGATCTGTTCTTCTGAACCAACAATATATATATGTATTTGAGTTTTATTACCTATCAGAAATTGTCATCAAGCTTAAAAACTTTATTTATTGGATCCAGCGTGAACTCTAAAGTCATAAAAATTATGTGAAGCATGATATCCTTTGTTGTCATGAAAATATTTTAAATGAATCATACCTAGAAAGTCACTGTTTTGATATTTTGCCCTGTGCGAGTACTCTGTTCCACTGAAAAAGACATCAAAATTATCCCTATGGGGAATTTCAAATATTGAGCAAATGCAGTATGAAAGCTTTAGTTGCAAGTTTCTGCTAACACCTCTGTATGTTTCTCCTGTTCTCCTAATGCGGATTATATGTCTTCAATGAGTGTGAGCCCAGTTGTGAACTCTTACCTTTGCATGTTCACCCTAGCATGTTCCTATTTCAAATGTTCCCTTCATTCCTCATGCTCTTTGACCCCTTTAGTAATACTTTTCTGCTTTTCTATGGTCTGTCGTCTTTGTGATAAGCATTCAGCTATAGGACAATTCCAGATGTACCAAAAACTTCTAGCTGATCACTTGCTGGAATCATTATTGAACACAAATGTGCCCTCACAAATGAGTGGAGATTTCTGATTTGGTAGCTGATGTAAAGTCACTTTGTGTTCAGCACGGACAACTGTCAAAGACACCACAAGACTCCAGCACTGAAGAATCATGCATCTTTATTAAAGCTTTTAGACTACTTTGGGAACTGGGGTTGTTTAGCCTGGAGGAAAGGAGGCTGAGGGGAGACCTTACCGCTCTCTACAACTACCTGAAAGGAGGTTGTAGAGAACTGGGGGTCGGTCTCTTCTCCCAAGTAACAAGCGATAGGACAAGAGGAAACGGTCTCAAGTTGATCCAGGGGAGATTTAGATTGGATATTGGGAAGAATTTCTTTATTGAAAGGGTCATTAGGCATTGGAACGGGTTGCCCAGGGCAGTGGTGGAGTCCCCATCCCTGGATGTTTTTAAAAGTCATGTAGATGTAGTGCTTAGGGACATGGTTTAGTGGGGGACTTGCCAGTGCTAGGTTAAACGATTGGACTAGATCTTATAGGTCTTTTCCAATCTAAGCAATTCTATGATTCTGTGGTTCTACTTTGTATTACCTTTTCACTCCGTTTTTGTACTGGGACTTCTTTACTGACTTTAATGAACTTGTCCCTGGTTCCAAAGAAGTTTCTGAGATCTAAATTAGCTTCTGTGTTTCTACCTGTTTAGATACATGGCAAAACCAAATACAACTCAATCCATTCTGCTTTCCAAAGGTGCAGCTGCATTTTGTTTGCTTCCCAGATTGCTAATAGGACATTTCAAAGGCTTCAGTGGTATAGTCTAGTTCACAACCTACCTCATTGTGTTGACTTTTAGATCATTTATAAACTCGTATTTTTTTATTGCCACCCATCTCAAATTCAGGATCAGTTTTGCCATTTGTAAAGATGAGTTTAACTAAACTGAAAGCTATGGCATAAATTAGCGTATATCTTAACAAAGGAAAAGTTAAAGGAAATGCATTTCTTCAGAGATTTTTTTTTAATTTTAATATATATCAGCTTTTCTTAGATGCGTTCATCTTCAGCTTGCTGCTCTTCATCTATATGTTGATAGACACAATACTGTTTTTCTATGTCTGAGTCTCTTTCTTCAGAGATCTCTGTTTTTATTTCACCTCTACCTCCCTCAGACTTCTGCCAGTTATCCTACTGTCTCCTCAAACTTTTCAAATCCCAGAAAGACTGAGAGCAAATAGTGCTGCTGCCACGTTTTGGTGTTGGGCCAGCTGAGAATAATGCATCCCTCTCTGAATATGTTCTCTCTGTCCTTTGGCTGCTCCCTGTCAAGGGACATGCTGAGAAGGAGCCTAAATAAATTATTGTATTCAGTCATCACTTTGGGAAATAGAACTAGGAGGAAGTTTCAGAAATAGGTCTCTAGTCCACTCAGCAGTTAGAGAAAAGAACACCATACAGCAGAGAGCAGAGGTGAAATGGAGAAAAAATACTGAGGGCAGATGGCCAAGACAACCCAGTGGTGAAGGAGGTGAGCCAGGGAGCTGGAGAACTTAGAGGAAAGCCTGAGCATCCAGCCAGAAGCCATGAGTTAAGCAATTCTTGTGGGAAAGCTTTGACTGTGGGATCTTAGCACTCATCAGGAGCCCAACAAGAAGGAAAGACAGACAGGTGTAGAACACTGAACCTCGTAAGTCATTCTGTAACCACAGTCCAAAGAAAATAAAAACCTCATTAGTATTGGAAAGTTTGACTTTTGCTGTGCTCACTTGACCAAATTAAGTACTCATACCAAAAGTATCAAGCTGTACTGGTCAAATATATTGCATAACCTCATTCTGTGTCAAGTCTCAGTTGGTGTAAACTTTGAAAACTCCATTAACTCCAGTGAAATTATATTTATATAAGCCAGTTGAAATTCTAGCTCTCAAAATGCAAAATTAATTTATTTGTTTTATTACCTTTAAGCTGAGCGTTCATGGGGTAGCAATAGAAAAAAGAATGTCGTAAGAACTCACTAATGTAACCACATAATGAGGAAACATTGCATTTTCAGCATGTGTGAACAGTCACTTACAGAGTGCTTGGTTAACGTGCATTGTGGATTACTAAAGCTGATTACTAAGGGTGCAAATTAATGGCTGTTTCATAGCAACAGATTCTCTGGCCCTGACAGTGGTGAAACACTTGTAACATTGAAGTTTTAGATCCTATTGCCTTGTATTTTCAATCTAAATCAATGTTGAACGACCAGAGAGGGTGGTATTAATATCACATAACTCCAGGGACTTGATTAATTTATCTAGTCACAGGTTTTTCAAGTCTTTTAGGACTCTTTGCGAATCAGCCTGGCTTCAAGCTGCCACTTCAGAAAGGCCTGGATCTCCTATAGATCCTATATCTGCCATCCTCACACAAATGCCTCAAACTAACTGCAACCTCTCAGATTGCAGTAGATGCCTATGTTTAGCTAACCAAATTGGGCCCCACATGCCCAGACTGTCAATGCCTACATTTGAGCTAGTGGTCTTCCACCTTCTTCATAGTCAGTAAAGACACATTGGCACCTTCACTTTCCAACATCAATAACGAAATGTAAATGTTCTCTTCAAGATGTCTGCACCCAAGAAATGCCAGTTCATTCCCCACTGATAAAAGGAGCCAAAAGTAATCGTCTTAGATTATTATGTCCACATTTTATGTAGATACTGCCATCTAGCACCATAATATTGCTCCTAGAAGAACCTGTGTCTTCCCCCTTCCCTGCTGTCTTGTTTGTCACGGTAAAGATTATGCCATCCGTAAAACCACTAGTACCAATAACAGCTACCACAGGGCCACCTGGCTTAAGATAAAGTGCTGATTTCTTCTTCATCTGTGGCATGACTGACCCTGTGAGATATATATTAGCTTTGCTTGCATGGTGCTGAGAAAGCCTTGGGGATTGCAGTTGTTTACTTCCATATAGGATATGGCCTTACAGGAGAAGTACTTTGCTTTGTTTCTCATTGCAGCTCGACAGGGTACTGATTGCAGTAACCTCCTTTTGCAGAGAAATGTAACCGTTTTTTTGTAACAGGTCTTACTCACCTCATTGTTTAGTAAATTAGCTTTCTGAGGGACAAACAGAGCATCACGGCAACTTGAGCCATTTGCCAAAGAATACATCTGCTGCTTTTCTTAATAATGCCTTTAAATGAACATCTGCAAACCTCCTTAGACTATTGACTGCTTGTGTCTTCCAGCCTCTTAACACAGAAAATAAACAAACAGCTTCCCAGTATTTGAGACCTTATAAGCATCAGCTTCATCTCCTCAAGAAGAAAATAAAGAAAGGATGAAGCTGATGTTACTTTCCAGTAACTTGTATGTACAGAAAAAAAATTAAAACTGTGACAGAATCTTGATATTTAATATAATGGAATGTAATGGGTTTACGTGGCAAGGTTTTGGTAGCGGGGGGGGGCCCAGGGGCTGCTTCTTTAAAAGTTGCTACAAGCTTCCGCTGTGTTCGATACAGCCAATGTCAGCCGGCTTTAAGACGGACCCGCCGCTGGCCAAGGCCGAGCCAATCAGCAACGGTGGTAGTGCCTCTGTGATAACATATAATATTTAATTTACTGATAAATAACTAGAAAATTACAAAAAATTTTATTAAAGACTAACCATTGTTTCTGATAAAAAGTACTTGCTGCCAAACTATAAAACATTGAGAGACTCCATTCTTATCAACATGGTATACTACCTGTGTACCACTGCACCATAAGTATCAAATTACTTATTCATAGTCCTGAAGGAGCATCCTCTTCCCTACTGTGCTGGTTTTGGCTGGGATAGAGTTAATTTTCTTCATAGCAGCTTGCACATGGTGCTATGTTTTGGATTTGTGACCAAATAACACAGGGATGTTTTAGCTATTGCCGAGCAATGCTTGCACAGCATCAAGGCCTTTTCTGCTTCTCACCCCACCCCACCAGTGAGTAGGCTGGGGGTTCACAAGAAGCTGGGAGGGCACACAGCTGGGACAGCTGACCCCAGCTGACCAAAAGGATATTCCACACCATTTGACATCACGCTCAGCAATAAAAGCTGCGGAAAGAAGGAGGAAGGGGGGATGTTCAGACTTACGGCATTTGTCTTCCCACATAACTGCTACATGTGTTGAAGCCCTGCCTTCTTGGAGATGGCTGAACACCTGCCTGCCGACAGGAAGTAGTGAATGAATTCCTTGTTTGGCTTTGCTTGCACATCCAGCTTTTGCTTTACTTATTAAACTGTCTTAATCTCAGCCCATGCATTTCCTCACTTTTACCCTTCCAACTCTTCCGCATCCTGCTGTGGGAGTATGAGCGAGCGGCTGTGTGGGGCTGAGCTGCCTACCAGGGTTAAACCACAACACCTATCAAGATCAAGCATTGTTTGGCTATGAATTAGATTTTCTGTACATTGTAAATATAATGTTTTATTACTAAAATTAAGTGGTAAAAAATTGTTTGAAATATTTCTTTCTCTACCCATTTTGCTGCTGATAAAATCCAAGTTGCATATTTAGAAAGAGAAATAAAATCATAACTAGACTGAAAGCCAATGAAGGAATCAGTTTCTTACAGAGGCATTATGCCTAGTGGGAAGGGCACTCTGTGGGCACTGTAGGTTGGAATATCCTCACGTTGAGGAATATACTGTATTAAAGAAGGCATGCCTCAGATGGCTTTAAAGTATGCAATTGAAACCATAGTGTGCACTTTTGAGCCTCACCAACTTACCCCTCCAGAGGATGTTCCAGGCTGTCACTGAGACGTGAATTCTGCACATAGGTATAAATGTCACACAAAACACTTTTAATGACCTGCTCTGGACAGCCACATACTTGCACTGTTCTGTTTCAGAAAACTCTAATTTGTTATGTAGTGCTACATGAAGACTCCTCTGCTCGAGTCAGACACCAAAATGACAGTCATCACAATAACCTTTAGGGATTTTAGTGCTTTGGCCAATATAATCTAATTACTAATTCACAGGATCTGAAAATGAAATATGAATATGGAAAACAGTTCAGATAGCAATGGATAACAGTATCTGCCACTCAGCTGTGACTGTAGCACTTCCTACTAATGAAAGCATCCAGTGAGTTCAATAATAAGACCTTACTTCAGAATCCTTAATTAAAAGTACCACTATGTGCTCTTCCTCATTTTAGCAAATTCCAGGAAAAATTGCTATTTCTAAAGTGCAACTGAAGTATAAAGTAATGGAACAACACCACCAGCCCTTTTCTTCGTACAAAGGACTAGCTTTTAATTTTCTCATAGTAGAACAATACTTTTTGACTCCACCTTCACCCAAGCCTCCAGGTTTTGAAGCAAGGACTTAAAATGCTAAAGGGGATGGACTTTTAAAAGGATGTACCTCTTTATGATTTATAACAGATGAAAAAAACACACTCCAACAAAACTATAAATCTGTAAAAATACTTCCATTGGAAACATGAAGTGTAAGTCTGGAATTTGCTTTCCTGGCTGTACAGAAGCTCAGGTTCAATGTGGGGAAGGCTGTCACTTACACAGCTGCATACACTAGGGATAAAGGCACTTCTAGGGGCTAGGAGAGATGTAGGTACAAATGCCCTCAGGCTTAGTAGGGCCTTACTGTAAGTACTCTACCTAGTAAACTATGAGTGCACTGCACTGATATTTTCATTTGAGTTCAGTGGAATTTGAAAGAATTAGGTTTAGTCAGTCCTTGCTTCGCTGAACAACAGCCTGCGGTCTCTCGGTGACACAGGTGCCCCAGCTCTGTCTGCTGGATCTCAACAACCTTAGCCACTTCAGAGTAAGCCGCGGTGCTTAACTGAGCAAAGGCAGAGGCCTTACTGGGTATGCAGAACAACAAGCTTCAGGTGCCTTGGGAAGTTTTTGTCTACAACATTATATGTTTAGACAAAGTCAGGCAGGTAGGTAATTTAAGTAACAAATTTCCTGATTACTCACCTGGGTGTAAGTACACACATTTAATCTAATAGAAATTTATACTCCCAAACCTAGTGTTGAATCAGATCCTCAGGTCTAACCTGATTGGATTCCAATCTAACAAGACTGGAATAACCGCATGATCTTCAATTTCTATAGCTATTACAAAAGAAATCCATCAGCTGTGGTAACACATTCCGATCTTACTCTTATGAGAAAATCCCATGTGAAAATTAACAAATGAGAGTTTCATCAGCGTTAAAGAAACAGGGAAAAACAAAAGTTTGTCAATGAAACTTTCTTTTTCCATTTCAGATGCTTTGCTAAACCTGAAACTTTCCCTAGCGTAGAAAAGAATTTTGAAAGTGAAAGAAGGCGAAGCAACACAGCCACTTCCAAAAGAACAGAATAAATGAGAAAAAACTAAGCACTAGGTAAGACCAGAGACGATGTTTGGGGCTGGAGGGAGGAATTGTTCTGCAGGAAATTTTTAAAGGCCTCAGTTTTATGTACAAATAATATTCAAAACTTGAATGGTGTCTAAGGTCAGAAGCTAAACAATGAGAGCTGAAGATAATGTTGAGTAGGTGTTTTCTAAATGAGCAGCTTCCATTCTAACGTTTAAATGGGGTAGGGGTACCATACCCACGAACCATGTTAAAGTTAGGAGTGTATAATCGTTGAGGGATGAAAGAGAAAAGGAAGGAGAGATTTTGGTTCCTGGTAAAATAGAAACTTTTATATTGTCAGGGTTTTTTTTAATTCTTAGTCTTACTAACATTTTACAATTAAGTTTTCCTTGTGTATTTATGTGAATTAAAGACCTACCCACACCTTATCAACTCTCAGTAAAAAAAAAAGAAAGAGACAACTCAGGTAGCTTTGGAATAAGAAATAGCCCAGATTTCAGTAATATTATATTAGAGTAATGACAGCATTCACAGTTCATAAACTAGGAATCTTCAAAATAATGAAATTATCTAATAAATTCTGAAATTTAAATAAATGTTTATTTCGCTTGCCATACAATGATATTTCCAGTAGAGGGGGGGGAAAAGGAGAATGGTTCTAATGTATTTTATTGCTAACTTAATGAGCTATAGCAAAAATATTTAATGGCACCATAAAACTGGCAGAGATCATGGACTGCTGTGAATACAGTGGCATTACTGCAATTATTTAATTATTTATACATAATTATTTAATGAAATAGAGATCAGTTTCATGAAATCTGCAAAGTCTAAGTACCATGTGAAGAATTTCAAAAGTGGGTCCCTCCGGTTGAACTAATTCATTTTTTGTGCCCACACACCTGTAATCTGGTTTTCTAATGCTACACTGAGTGCAGCTTTTGAAAATCTTGAGTTACTCAAGACCTTAAGCGTAGACTCCGTATAAACAAACATTACCTGAATGACTGGATCTTTGAATGGGACCCCAGATATCTACCTTTACTATCAGAAATCTATGCCTGAAGTCTGAAGTTCTTGTCTGCAAAGAGACAGGAACCTGCACAAAGTTTAATCTCATTTGTCTTGAACATTTATCTAAAGAAGATATGAATTTCTCTTGGGAGATGCCTATTTCCATCGATAACTGGGGAATCAAGATGACTAACATAGCCTAGACCTCTGATTTGTAGACACTTGACACTAAGTGAAATGCATCCCACCTCAGGTGACTGCTTGGTTGAAAACTGCTGGATTTATGACATATATATGTCAAAATACTGACCTTGTAAGGCAAAACTTGTATGCAAGTAATTCTTGTTCCTTCCTCTTAGTGAAGAATGAGAAGTAATAATACTGTCATCACGTTGCAATTCTTAAGTTTGAAATTATTTCTCTCTGTAGATTTCTGAATTATATAAAAGAATAAAAAACCAGCAACATTTATTGAAATACTAGCTGTTTAAGTGTTTTAAAAAGTAGGATTAAAAAAGATAAAGTTAGACTTCTTGGTAAGCAGGATGAATTATTTCAAGTGATGAGCACCCACCAGCTTCCACTGAGATTTAACTCTTTATTCAGTACACCTTTACTCGTTAATGTATTCTTATAAAGATGAGGCCATTGCATTAGGAACAAATCTCTAGGCTGAGGTTGTCAAAGATACTAAAGGCAAGTTGGCATCGAAGTCCTGTTCAGAGAGTTAGTATACAGGAGTTGGACATCTCTGTGACAGATTGGCCTTTGGAAGTCTCTCTCTTAGCGTTAAATTAATTTCTTAGTCTCTTACAGCTATTAAAGAAACAGCAACAGAAATTGTTACCTGCAGATTGTGTGCTCTCGTGAAATGCCCTAAGTTTTCTATATTTGCTTAGTTTTGCTGCAGGAATCATCCCTCCTGTTGCATGGGAACCAGCTGTTCTGATTGAGCAATTAAGCTATTAGGTAAAATGGAATAAGATATTAAAAATATTCTCTTGCTTTCTTTTTTTTTGTTTTCTTTTCTTTATGCTTTTTCTTCCCCTTTTTATGCTGCCATAAGTAAGTGACCTGTTCCTCACAACAATAAAAGTGAATAGATGAAAAACAGGGGGCAGGTGAATCTAGTCAAACTTAATCTCATCTAATCAAGTCGTGTTCACTTTCTCTGAACAAAGGCTTCAGTCACATGAAGAAGCCTGAAGAGAGTCAGAGCATGAGTGATGATTCACAACACTTTTCCATTTGAAAATTCAGTTTAAGAAACTTTCACCTACCCTTTTTATATAATGAAAGGGACTGTATTTAGATTAAAGTTCTGCTTTTGATTAAAATGGAAATAGTGGGTTTATTTAGTTTATTTGGTACAATTTGCATGATCTTCCTTATTGTCTGCTTGCTTGTGTGGTTTTTTTTTTTCCTTTTTAGGAAAATCTATCTTTTTGTGCCATTTATTCTAGTTTATTATGTAATTCAAGAGTTTTGTTTTAGGGCTAACTCGTAACCTATTCTGAGCTTCTTTTTTTTATTCCAAACAATACGGTTGCAAATGCAGAATTAGGACTTGTCCAGCCAAAGCTCATTTATTTTCCAGGGACTTTCATAGCCTCCAGGCTAAACATCTGTGGAGACTACACCCTATTTTAAGGAGGTACTTCCTCTTCAGAAGCAGCCATGTAATGTTGAATTGACATTATACTCTACAGCCTTTGAAGCATGCACTGTTGTCAAAAGTGCAATCAGAACTCCACCCAACAGAGCATATACTTCAGAGTGTCTTGCAAGTGTGGTGTATATGTACACTGCAGAAAGGTAGCTTGTGTTCATGTAATAAGTATAAAACTCTCTAAAATATTGATACATGGTTATTGCAGTGGAGATTACAACACATTTCTTGGATATGCAATTCTAAATAGCTGAGACACTTAAAAATCTGTTCATGAATGTAAGTGAGATTCTAAATAATGAACGCTTCTCAAAAAATCAACATCCCCAATCTCTTAGTGCCTGTCCATCTCTTAAGTTTCACTTTGAAAAACTAAACTGCTTTGGGTTTTTATTTTTACTATTGTACAGATTCTATATCCTTTTGATCAGTGGAATTAATTAATTTATGGTGTTTAAAGTACCCAGCAAAATAAGTATCAGTCTCTTCATACACAGCACCACATGCTATCTCTGAATAAAATGATATAGATTACATCTTCCAAAAACAGATCAAAAACTGACATGAGCAAATACTTAATATGTATGATCTCTCATGACTCCCAGAAAATTGAATGATTATTTGTATTGCTGCTGCATGTGGTGAAAAATATAACATTCCAAAGGAAGGACTCCTTTGTTATTCAAAATCTATGATCCAGGGACCCCTAAAAACATGTTGTCTACCAATTAATCATAAAGCAGAACAACTGATATAATGCACAAGTTATGGAACTATGTGAAATTGCAAAAGTTTCAAGGATAAATGCAGGACAAAATAATGAAGTAAGTGGTAGGACAAGACAGCTGTTCCGTCACATCTATCTATTCCACATTTTTATCAGTCAACTGGCAGAGAGAATCAAAGATTCTCTGGTACCTTACTCAACTTCAGAAGGTACTAATTAAAGGGTTAGAATGGGAAGCAGCAGGCAGGAAGAGCTAGCACTAAATTAATGAAGTAGAGTCAAGAGAAGCAGAGTAACTGAGAAAATGATAGGAAACAGGAACAGATTAAAAGAGATCAGTAATTGGAAAGTGTAATAGTGGGGAGGAAACTTGGTTTGAGTGGTACGTGCAGACAAAGAGCTATAAAAGAACTACTGTAACCCTTGTTTTTTTTTTTAACACAGACATTTCCTTACACACAATTAAAGTAGATTTGGAGGATTAAGAAATAAATGTCTCAGAGCCTGTGGGAATAGAGTTGTTAGATCTAGTGTCTTGGCCACATTCCAGTCTGGATATTGCCCCAGTTTTTTAAAGCTGCATATGGTAACTCTCTGTACTTCCTGTCCTAAACTGCCAAGTAGCCTTGCTTTATGTTGTCAAACAGCTGCTTATTCTTAAGGAGTTTGTGAGTCTTTGGTGTGAAAGATGGTATATCCTAGAGTCTGGACCAAATAAATTGCTTGGAGTTGCCAAAAGGAAGTTTTACATGGCAAAAGTTGCAAAGGTAAAAGCCTTCTCAGAGTTTCTGCTGCAATGGTTGTGTGGAGGGCAGGGAAACGAACATATTCAATGCATTTGAATGAGCTTCTGACAGCAGGACTTCTATTTTGGTTCTCAGTGGACTTGATGAACTTCTCTTTGGGACAAGGCAAGGGATTTGGAGTCCTTTTGATAAGTCCAAGAGGTGGCATTTGCACATGTTGTGTTGTGAGAGTAGTTTTTGATGCAGCTACTTTCATCCACGCAAGAGCATAAGAATTCTGAGTTTATACTTCTGAATCAAGAAAAAAAGAAAAATTTCAATGCTGAGGCAGAACATTGACCTCCTTAAGTTATTTCCTGGGCAGTGAACTGGGTAATGAATTGTGATATCATCTTTACAATTGTCATTAATGAGAAATTAATCCTTCCCTTGGGAAATAAGACCTGCTGGATGTCATTAGTCAAAGTTGATACACTCGCTTGCCAGGACAAATTTCTTCTGGCTATATTTGCACAAGCACAAACAGACATCTTGACTTCTGTGACTGCTTGGCCAGTGCAATAAAATATAGTTATAATCTCGGTAACTAAAAGGAAGGAAAGGGAGTCATAAAATAATTACCTCCTTTCTGTTTGTGCCCAGGGCCCTTTTGTAGTTTATTTCCTATCTGTATTTAGCACTGTTTCCACTATGATGGTTTTCAGACTCATTATTCTTTTTCTGGGCTTTATTTGCTTTTACTTTCTCAAAGAAGTGAAAAAATACCATCCTACCAAGAATGCTGTTGCAAACTCTTCTTTCATTGTAACTTTTGTTCTTACCTAATAGCTTTCTCTTCTGCTTCATTCCTCCCAAGGTTGATAAGTGTTATAATGGATAGTTTTGAGGGTTACTGGGTGAAGGTAAAGTTCAGGCAGGTTGCTTTCTGAATGACCCTCTGTGACAGTAGTAAATGGGGCAAACAGTGCTAATAAGGAGTTCAGCCTTACAATGGCCCACTTCACCATTTGGGGGGGGGTTGGGGAAGGAGGAATGGTCTTTATTAGCTGAAGAGATCATGCTGCTAAGCAGCTTGCAGTTCACATGCTAATGGTTAATTTTAATGGACGGGTTGTGACATTATTCTGAAAGAAGTTAAAATAACATTTTCACAGCCTGAGGTAATATAAGAAGTCTTGCTGTAAAAAAACACCCCATCGATACAGTATCAGGAGAAAAGGAACTTCTACATGATAGCAATGGTTATACAAAAGTAAGAGAATTCACTCTCATGCTTTGCAGTTTGTGCTTATTAGAGATATTCTAAGACTTTTTGTAATGCTAATGGTACATCATTCTATGGACAAGGTTTATTTAATGTAATAGAGGCACTAGTTAGAATACCATTTTCCCTGGACACGTGACTGCAGGAAGACACGCAAATGCTAACACTCTCTAAGACACTGTAAGTAAATGTTTTCTTTTCGCTGCTTAAGATTTTTTTTGTTTGTTTGTTTGAATGAGTTTTTAAGATGAAAGGGATTATTCATACCTGATTTTGTTAAACTGGGTGGAAGAGTGAGATTCTTTGAAAACTTCATGAAAATGCTGAAGCATCAGCACCACCGGGATTTCAGCAATTTCATGTGTAGATTGTTTCTAGTGATGAATGTAAAATATCAGGACCTATGTAATAAGAAAAGACATGCAGTGGAAGCATGGATGGAAATGACAGTGCATTTTTGTTTAGCATTTTAGTAGGAAGAATTCCAAAGGGATTTTTTTTTCCCAAATGTAATTTAGTCTTTGAAAATAGACACAAATATAATCTTACAACAACATAATTATTTTATGGCTTCATTTTATGGCAGAGGTAGGATTGTTTGGATGCCCTAAATGATTATTTTGATGCCTACGCATATTTGAATTTCTTTTAACTGGTTTTCTAAAAGGTACCATGTTTTTGTAGTTATTTAACCTTAAACTTGACTCCAACTTAGTCTAGCTTTTGTCTTGACAACGTACACAATCTGCTTGCAGAGAGAATCACAAACACATGTGAAGTATCAAAATTGGGTCAGAATAACAATGTTTAGCCTATTTTGCTGTATGAATTCATGAGTAATATAAGAAAGTTTGTGGGAGCTGTGTAATTACCTGTTCCATTACCAGAAGACTGCACAATTATTATCTGTATTGATGTGGGCAGGAGTGCACAGGCAATATAGTTAAGAAACTCATGCTATTTTTGTGATCTAAGTTACTGAGGAGGTGATGCATGCCAGTCATAAAGGAACAATTGCCATGACTTGTTTTCTCAGCCAACTGCATGCTGTTTGGCAAGTTAACAGGGGAGAATTACATGGGTTATATATAATGGAATGTCTGAACAGCTGCTGTGGTGAGAGCAGTCGAAAGGTTTGTCAGCTTTTAGAGTAATTAACCCAGCAGGAAATCCATTCCCAGGTGGCTACTGGAAAGAATCGAGTTTGGTGAGGCAATGACAGGTGAGAAAATGAGAGTGGAGATGTGTACAAACATCTCGCTGTAGAACAACAAACACTTTCCTGAAATTTATGGGGTTGAAACATAAGAACAGAAATACTGGTTCGGTCTATTTGTCCATCTAGACCCAAAGCCTGTCTCCAGCACTGGTCATAAGCAGGTACTCGGGGAAGAGGATGGACAGGACAGGCATATGGCTTCCTAGTATATTCTCAGATTCCAACTGATTTCAGCTCAGGGGATTTCTGGAGTCCTATGTGGCTTCTCTCCTTAATCAACCCCAGTGCACAACTCTTCGAGGTGGCCATTGGAGCTTCTCATGAGCCTTGTCAGCTCTTTGCAACTGCAGTGTCCTTTGGCAAGGAGGTCCACAGCTCTGCTGCCCACTGCATGAAAAAGCACTTCCCTTGCTTTGCTCTGAACTTGGACCCTGCTTGCCTCTGCTAATGGTTCCTCCTTCTTTCAGTGGAAGAGATGAGGAACTGTCAGCTCCTATCCCTTCTCTTGCTCGTTCTCATGAGTATGTATACCACTCTTCTATCCCCATTTTCCCAAGCTGTGTCTTTCTCATGCTGAAGTATCTCAGACTATTTGAATATTCCACACACGGAAGTAATTTCATACTCTTTTTCATTTGCTTTGCCTTTCTTTGAAGCTAGTTACTGAATGAAATTGCATTTGATTGGGTAAGTGGAGTGATCACAATCTAATCTTTGCTCACTTTATGTAAACTAGATTGTATAAGCTATAATAGATGAACCAAGAAAGAAAGATATGCTGGATGATCTCTTTGGCGATTAGTTACAGAGAAGCTCAAGAAAATAAATAAATCCAAATGCCTAAATGTAATCCCTGGCTATCAATTCAGTCCAAGTCAATACACTGTAGAGGATTTGCTTTTTCATAGCACCACAGTGATGCAGTAGTAATATCTTAATTATTCAGATGGCTGAATGCAGGAGAGGGACTAAAAAGCGTACAGGAACTTATTTTGCAAAGAAGCTATCAAAAATAGAAGTGAATCAGAACCAGAGGCATTCATCTATGAAATCATGAACAAGCATGGTTAATAAAACCAAGAATTTTATATTTCTTTTCAAATAAGTGCCTAATCCAGCTATGCTACCACCCCGTACAGGAAACTGGAAAACAGGGATCCTTAGAGATGATTCAGGAATAGAAGCAGCTTACTGCAGGTAGGAACCAGGAAGATGAAATACAGGGGAAATATGAATTCAACTGTGCATACAAATCAGGGACAACTTGGAGGGAATTTCAAAGAATTGCTGTTACCTGCATTAAAGAACTATTTACTAATTGGTCTTAAGACATTTACATATTTTATCCCCAACAGAACTTAGAAAGCAACCTCCATATTTCAAACAAAAGAGAATATAGTATGTTCCAGTCACACCCATGGAGATAGCAGTCATGAAGTGAAAATTAAGCATCCAAACGGCTATGTATACTGATGTTTAATACAAGGCAAGTTAAAATGCTTTCGAAGTTCTTCATAAAAAGATTCTTAATGGAAAAGCAAAACCTTGACATATATTAAAACCAACTACCACATTGTTAATTTTTATACTGTGTGCATGTGTTCTGCTTATTTAAATATAAATACATCTACAAGTAATATAATAGAATTGTTAATATGTTATTAATGAATGTATTAATGCTTCAGATAAGTGTTATGAATTAGCCATAACTAACAGTATTAGTTTGACTAATCGGGTATGTTTGCTTTGACCTCTGACTTTTTTTTCAAGATTTCATTGAAATAAAGTCTTCAAAGAATACTTTTCTCCCTTACATTTTGAATATGTTTTTACATATTATACCTAGCCCTTTTTGTTACACAAAATGAAACTACATAAATTTTTCAATTGGAAGTTTTAAATGAAACATCTCCCTTGATTTCAGTGCCCTTTCCTACTTAATTTTAATTTCAGTAAAACCAGTACCTCTGGACCAAATACTAAAATGCAACTGTCATTGTAAATTCATTTTATAGCAGTCATTAAATAGCATTTCTTGAGTGGTTAGTATTGACTCGTGCACAGAAAATATCATGAATGAAGCAAAAGTTCAGATACCAGAACTAGTGACACTGTATTTTGTGACTTAACGTTTAGGTCATTGTTTATTCATGGGTGGTTGTTGTTATTGTCATTAATTTTTAATGCTTCAAGTTTGTGTGGCTATTCTTAGGTACCTGCAAATGTATTTACACCATCAAACATGCATAAACAGTATTGCAAGAGTAATTTGAGGAAAAATACTGATGTATTTTTACTCCGTCTGGAGTACTGAGAATGAAGTACTACCACTGTAGGCAAAGATCAAGTTCGAGACCATCTAAGGAACTTGGATGTGCAGAAGTCCACGGGACCTGATGAGATGCATCCAAGGGTCTTGGGGGAACTGACAGATGAAGTTGCTAAGCCACTGTCCATCATATTTGAAAAGTGGTGGCAGACTGGTGAAGTTCCCAGTGACTGGACAAGGGGAATCATAACCGCCATTTTTAAAAAGGGAAAAAAGGAAGACCCAGGGTACTACAGGCCAGTCAGTCTCACCTCTACGCCCACCAAGATCAGAGAGCTGATCCTCTTGGAAACTATGCTAATGCACATGGACAACAGAGAGGTGATTGGTGACAGCCAACATGGCTTCACTAAGGGCAAATCGTGCCTGACAGATTTGGTGGCCTTCTACGACAGGGTTACAGTGTTGGTGGATAAGAGAAGAGTGACTGATGTCATCTACCTAGACTTGTGCAAAGCATTTGACACTGTCCTGCACATCATCTTTGCCTCTGAAATGGATTTGACGGGTGGACTGCTCAGTGGATAAGGAATTGGCTGGATGGTTGTACTCAAAAGAGTTGTGGTCAATGGCTCAATGTCTAGGTGGAGAACAGTGACGAGTGGTGTCCCTCAGGTGTCCGTACTGGGACCAGTATTATTTAACATCTTTGTCGGTGACATAGATAGTGGCATTGTGTGCACCCTCAGCAAGTCTGCAGATGACACCAAGCTGAGTGGTGTGGTTGATACTCTAGAGCGAAGGGATGCCATCCAGAGGGACCATGACATGCTAGAGGGGTGGGCTGTGCGAACTTCATGAAGTTCATCAAGGCCAAATGAAAAGTCCTGCACATGGGTCAGGGCAATCCCAAGCACAAATGCAGGCTGGGCAATGAATGGATTGAGAGCAGCCCTGTGGAGAAGGACTTAGGGATGTTGGTTGACAAGAAGCTCAACATGACCCAGCAATGTGCGTTTCCAGCCCAGAAAGCTAACTGTATCCTGGGCTGCATCAAAAGAAATGTGACCAGTAGGTCGAGGGAGGTGATTCTCCTCCTCTACTCCGCTCTTTTGAGACCCCACCTGGAGTACTGTGTTTAGCTCTGGGCCCCCCAGCATAAGAAAGACATGGACCTGCTCGAGTGGGTCCAGAGGAGGGTCATGAAGATGATCAGAGGGCTGGAGCATCTCCCCTATGAGGACGGGCTGAGAGAGCTGGGGTTGTTCAGCCTGGAGAAGAGAAGGCTCCGGAGAGACCTTATAGCAGCCTTCCAGTACCTAAAGGGGGCCTACAGGAAAGCCAGAGAGGGACTTTTTACAAGGCGCATGTAGTGATAGCATGAGGGATAAAGGCTTTAAACTGAAAGAGGGGAGATTTAGATTAGAAGTAAGGAAGAAGTTCTTCCCTGTGAGGGTGGTGAGGCACTGGAACAGGCTGCCCAGAGAAGTTGTGGATGCCCCATCCCTGGCAGTGTTCAAGGCCAGGCTGGGTGGGGCTTTGAGCAACCTGGTCTAGTGGAAGGTGGCCCTGCTCATTGCAGGGGGGGTTTGGAACTAGGTGATCTTTAAGGTCCTTTCCAACCCACCATTCTATGGTTCTGTATGATTTATCATTCAACAAAATGACCACTGATCGTCAAATATTTAAATGATATGACCTTGCCAAACAGTCTGGTGTGAGTGTTTCATATGCATTTACCAACCATTGTTCATGTCGATCCATACTAAATGTTATTTTACATGAAACACATGTATTTTAAGAATGATTAAACTAAGGGAATAAAATACATAAGATCAGTCAAAGCTCTGGATCATTATACTGAAGAAGGCACAGGTTAAAACATATTATTTGGAGGTAAGGACTATTTGCAGTCAGTTCTTAAGTTTCACAGATTTTACTTTTGAGATTGGCCTCATGATGCTCTGTTGAAAAAAAGCTCAGTTTTTATCAAAGAATACAGTAGAGCATGTACAAAAGGCTAAAGGCTGGAGACTGGGATGGGTAGAATCACTGTGCTGTATTCACAGTTCAAAATAGATTGATTTCTAAGAAAACTGTTTTCAAGTTCTTCTCAGACAGATTTCCCTTACGCATTAGACAAAAGTCTAAACCAAGAAGGGATATGGTTACCGCAATACTGAATATTGCAAAACCTAACTTTCTGGTTCCTGTCCCATAGCCACATCCGTATTTTAGATTAGGTGTGTAAGCTGCTTTTACAATGCAGAAGGAGAATTAGATGCCTCAGAAACGTATCCAAAACAATCAACATGCTAGAAAAACAGTTTTAGGCCACAGGCTTCAGGCAGCAGCATTAAACTACATGCTTTACAGACTGTTAGGCAACTTCCTTTCATACAAATGATTCCTTTATATTTCTGTATTGTGCCATCAGCAATATCATGGTATCTAAATATTTAACTACATTATGCCATGAAAATTCACTCTGTATCAAATCAGAACTAAATACACTGCTCAGTTTTTAAATAAAGAGAAAAACATGCATGACCCTTAGCTACTTATTTGTAGAAAATGGCACATCACTACGTGGAATCTTGAAGTATTTATGAACAGAAAATAGGGATACTGAATGAGAACACATTATTTTCTTCTGTGTCTGTAGTCTATTTTAATACACATTACTAAATATCCAGTACAGAAATGAAGCAGAAAGGCTTACAAGACTCTATATCATCCTGCTGGCATGGCATTCCTGGCAGAAAAATAGGAAATGAAATGTCATTACATTCTGTGTATGAAAAGTACTTTAGGACCCTGGAGCCCTGATTTATTATATTCTTTGGGGATCTTTGTTTTCTTACTAATTTTTCCATTAGCAGCTCAGCAGCTTTTGGAGAAACTTTCTCATGTTATGGGTGTATTGATTGCTGCTTTACATGAAAAATATCCTCTTTTCTGTTACCACCTTATCCTGTTGTGCTAGGCAGTCTTTAGCAAGCTGTATTTCATTTCTCTTTCGTGCTTTATGTTGTGCCATATTTTACTCACACTTCATTCTCCTATTACATATCTAATATTTGTTTATTCAATAAGCTTGGAGTTGTCAGTATTTGTACCTCAGACACTCATAAACTGTATTCAAAGAATTACTGGACTTGCAGTTTTGTTTTTCAGGGCATAATCCCAGAGTCTGTTTCTTTAAAAATAGCTCCACTCCAACTCCCTTGGCTTATTTAATGCTAAGGAATCTGGAAGATGCAATCTCTGAGGGTAAACTGGGTGGAGATGCTTGGCGGATGTTAAAGAAAAAAAAAAGATACTGCTTTGAAAGGAAAAAGAGACCAAATAGTGGGCAAAAGGAAAAGCTGGCAGCTGACTGCAACACAGCTAGAAAATTTCTACAAGAGTTAAGTTCCCTGTTGATTTGCTTCCCCACTGTTTGACAGGGGTTTAGGTGAGTCTGGGGAGAAAATTGCTAGGAAGAATGCCCTGGGCAATAGTGCAATTTGGAAAACTGAGAGTACGCAGCCTGCAATAAAAAACCCACCAATATCCAGAGGGCTTACTGAGAGAGATGTTTTGGGGAAAAACTTGAGCATCCGAATATGAAGAACTTTCTGAATTCTACACAGAAATACAAAATACTATTGAAAATTTACCTCAGGGCACAATCTCTCAGGAGAAAATACTGAGCCTGGGGATGTTCTACTGAGCAGAACTAATTGATGATTCAGAGCATAAGAAAGACTAGGATGACCTGTTTCATTTTAACTAAGCTTCTCTTTTCACTGAAAGGGAGAAGTTTTTAAATTAGACAAAATGACTGGAAAGTAAAAAGCACTTGAAGGATATATGCGAAATCACTGAAACAGGCCACTGTTAAAGAGGAGGATTTAAAATAAATCTTGTGCGAGGATACAGTTCTCTACATGATGTCTGGCTGCCTCACATAGATGTGTCAGTAGTTGCCAGAAGTTTGGTGTCACTTGGCCCGTGTTGCTGATGCTGTGGGATTAGTGGTATTGTTTTAAAGAATAAGCAAAAATTATGTGCATGTAACATTTTATTTCAAAGCGTTGAGAATTTTCAAAAGCTAAAGTTTTTTTTCCTACTTCTAGACAGTAAAGAGCTACGGTTTTCTTAAATGCAGTTAGAATGTCAAATTTTTACTTAACCTAGACTCAGATGACTATATTGACAGAACATTTGAACATACACTAACTTAAAACCCACAAAACTCGGTCACTATGGATGTGGCATGTGTGGTCTCAAGTTCAGTGTGCCAGGACTCCATGCATACTTGGGTGTCCTCTAAGGACAATATACAAAGCCTTCATGTTCAGTAGGGAACACTGAAAATTAATCACTTAAAATCTGTGAAAATACACTTATTTCTCACCTAGCCATCCTATTGTGCTCTGGCAGCCATGTGGTGCATTAAACACAGCATAACCAGCCGGTCAAAAGAGGTGATTATCCCGCTGCATTAAGTATTGATGCAGCCTCACCTTGATCAGTGTGTGCAGTTCTGGGCCCCACAATTAAAAAAGGATGTTAAGGTACCAGTGCATCCAGAGGAGAGCAATAAAGCTGGTGAAGGGCCTGGAAGGCATGTCCTGTAAGGAGCGGCTGAGGACACCATGTTTGTCTGATTTGGAGAGTAGACTGAGCAGTGACCTCAATGCTCTCCACAGCTTCCAGAGAAGGGGAAGTGGAGAGGGAGGTGCCGTTCTCCTGGTATCCAGGGAATGGTTCAGACGTACATCAGGGGATGTTCAGGCTTGGAATTAGGAAACATTTCTTTGCCAAGAGGGTGGTCGAACACAGGAACAAGCTTCCTAAAGAGGTGGTCGATACCCCAAGCCTGTCAGTGTTCAAGAGGCATTTAGACAGTGCTCTTAAATAATATGTTTTAAATTTTGGTCAGCCCTGAAGTGGTCAGGCAGTTGGACTACATGACTGTTGTAGGTCCCTTCCAACTGAAATACTCCATTCTATTCTATTCTATTCTATTCTATTCTATTCTATTCTATTCTATTCTATTCTATTCTGTTCTACTCTATTCTATTTATACTGTTTGAGGATTTGTTTCAAGTTTTTCATTTACCTTGTATCCATAAAGGTGGCCACAAATCTCCTTTAAAGAATTAAGCATGCTTCACTCTTTCTTTTATGAATGATAAAAGATGCATGAGAGAGACAGTTTATTTTTAAGCCTAGTAATTACAGTGTTTTTCAAGAAATAAAGGAACTGTGCATCCTGTGCTTTTCCTGGCCTGAAGGGTTTCAAACCTATAGTTACCATGCATGCCCCAGTATACCAGCCGGTATGTACACATACTGCCTGTTGACACAGATGATAACAAACATGAGATTCAAGGCCCAGGAAAGGCATTTTTTGGTACAGCTTAACAAATTGGGCATAATGTTTGGCTTATGCCTTTATCAACTTCCAGGGTAGAAATGGCTGAAGTCCACTCAGCTTAAGCATGGGAAAAGTGAAGTAACATCTTTTTAGGTAGACTTATAGATAGGTGCAAAACTAACTTCTCTAATGGTCTGAGACCGCATGGATCTTGAACGCCTTTGCAAACGATTAGGCCTCGTATTGAAATTTCAGCAAGAGACCTGTCTTTCTGCCCTTCTCACTTGTGATTGCTGGAGGGAGAAGTGTGTTTACACTCATGCTGAGATGATTGTTTTTAACACAATCATCTCCTGCTTTCTGTATAATGAAGACTGCCCCCTTTTTCATAGTACCTTGATCTCATGGTCTTCATTTTCTGGTACATGTCTATGAAGAGAAGCTGTTCTTTCATTTTGGGAGTGGGTGAATCTTCTGTGTTAGGCACTTAGAGCAGACTTCAGAGCTTGGCCCCAGAAGGGTGTTACATAGTGCTTGCTCAATTTTGGCAGCTTGGCATTACTTGTATGGGACAGAGGCTTAGTGTGGTTAAGGACAGCATGTGCCTGAATGTGGCGAGAGTTGCATGTCTGAAACTTCTGCTGAGTTTTAGGTATCTGTTGGACAGAAATAAAACATTTTCAGTTTTGTCTTTTAAGCCTTTCTCACTGCAGGATCTGCATCTGGTGCATTTGCTTATTCTGCTATCTTGCCCAGATTTTTCTTGATAGTGTCTTCTGCCTGATAAATGACCAGTAAACAACGTGTATATGTTTTTGATGAGGCAAAGAAAAAATACTGCACTCCAAAATCAAATTGCTTGGTTATTGCGAAACATAAAGAAGAACCTCAGAAATGCACACTAACCTGGTTCTACAAGCACTTACTCAGTCGTGAATGCTCATAGAGTTATCTGCACTTGTACACCAGTCCTGGATAGGTAAGAGTATAACTTTGCTTAATGTGCAGCGAGGAAGAATTCTGTAAGAATCTGTCTTAAAATAGAGAACATGAACAGGAAGAAGATGCAGAAAAAACATCAATCTATCTCACACAAAAAAACATTCACCCCAGGAAACTGGGACAGGTAAAGAGCAGTAGAGTCCTATGGCAGGAGTTCCAAGTCCTGCATAGAAAGTCAACAAGAATTAGATGCTTCCGATGGGAAGACACCTACAGAAGCCCAAGTCAAGTGTAAGAAAAGGTCTACAGAAAGTTTCATGGCTGCAGTGAAAGTGCAAGAACCTTGAAAATAGGAAGGTTCTTTTCAAATTCAATGTCTGCCTTTTAAATTCTTCTGGAAAAAATAGACCTAGGCTCCAAATAAATTAGGAGTTTATGAGGATTTAGACTAACTTAAAATACTAATTTAACTATGTGATCTCAGCAGCCTTAAGAAGACCTGATAACTGCAGGGTTTTTCTATCTACATAAGCTTGGAGGTGAACTCTCAGTACTGATTTATACCCCAGAGTAGAAATGAGAATGTTCAAGAAATTTAGTAATTAATAAAGAAAGCACAACAAAATTGCAATTACAGTAATATTGTCTGGTTTTGAAAGAGGCTTTCCATAGGATATGGCAACAGTTTCTTATACAGAACACCTATTCTCAGGTTTCATGGTTCTAAACATTCTAATTTAAGTTTTATGACTTCTAGCACTGAGTATTCTCAACCAGTAAATTAAGCCACTTACATGTAATAAAACTGACTCCTATTTACTGAAATACATCTAAACTATTGTTGTTATCTAACTCTGGAATATTTTTGCAGTAATGGGGTTGTCAGTGTGAGATTCTCTCAAATGTGTCCTTTTCTGAAGTCATCCTACTTTAGCATGTCTTGTAGTACCATTATTCTCAGAACTTTTTAATTTTATTAAATCTTGTTTGTTACCAGAAGATGAGAAATACTTAGTACTTAAATGCATGTCTTTTTGCTTTAGAAGATGAGAGCATTTTTCATACTCTGATAGATTTTTCATTCTAGAAGAAACATGTTTGCTGTCATTTAAATGTTTAGTCTTAATTCAAGACAAGATAACCCCCCATAAAGAATCTGGAAGTCTAAGGTTAACCTATGTTAATCACTGCTGTTCTTAACTTTTTTCTTTTCAGCCCCAATAAAATTCACTCTTTCTGTTTGCTTGTTAAAGTAGGAATATCTGTCTATATTTTTAATGAAGGCGAAGGAAAGGAGGGAGAAGCTTGCAGAAAGTTTTGTTTAGAAGTTTGTAAAAGTGTGATGTATCCATCTTTTAAAACAGTCTTGTTTTTCTTTTTAAGTTGTAAATATTTTGCTAATAAACAGCATACTAGTTGAATATCACAAAGAAAATTCAGAGACTGAGTATCTGAGGTATTAGTGGCAGTGTATAATCTTCTCTTAACAACTTCCTCTGTACCAAAAGACAGTATATGTGGGAAGGAAAAATATTATGTCAATCTTTAGGAAGTTTTCCAGGAGGAACGCAGGAAGTTATAGGGCACTGAGCCCTACACTTGTACAGGGCAAAACAGTAAAAAACAGTTAGTAGAAGAATTCTATCGCTCCAGTAAAATACAGAATTGGTGGACACTGGGGTAAATACAGTCCACTTAGGTGCAAGTCAGCAGGAGTTTTGTAAAGGGAAATGTCATCTTACAAACCCCTTGGAGTTCTTTAGAAGGATACAGATCAGAATGATCCCACTGATGTAACTGGACTTTAGAATGTTTTTTGCAACATCCCTGACTGAGTGACTTTAAGTAACCTTTACAGTCATGAGATAAAAGCTAAGCTGAGTAGTCATTTCAAAAGTAGGAAATGGAGAGTATAGGTAAATAATCTTGTCTTTCCATGGATGGAGCTTATAACTGGAGTTCTGCCCAGAACTGCGCTCTGGGATGTAGGCTGTTGAACATAGTCATATATGTACTGGAAAAAAAGAGTTGTCAGTGAAATGACAAAGTTTGCTTATACAAAATTATTCATCATACTGAGGATGACGGCAGACCATGAAGAATTGTGCCAGAATCTTACGAGACAGGTGAATC
Source organism: Sagittarius serpentarius (assembly GCA_034782735.1). NCBI lineage: Eukaryota > Metazoa > Chordata > Aves > Accipitriformes > Sagittariidae > Sagittarius > Sagittarius serpentarius. Next base: position 14,482,628 of record JAVKLA010000008.1, on the reverse strand, counting down.
AATAACTCAGATAAAATTCAAACAGGCAAACATAAAGTGGTGTACAAAAAGAAAATTATCCTTGTTTCCTGGTTTCACACATGAAAAGAAGAGCCCTGAGATGATCATAATCAGAAATTAAATGTTTAAGTTAGCTTCATTCATGATAGCTTTATCTATGCTTAATAACTGTCAAAAAAGTCAAAACATCCCAACACTGGCAGATATGACACAGGAGTAAGGGAGACGTGCCCTTCAGGAAGGACAAATAGAATCAACAAGGGATATCTAGAACATTTCCAATAGGCAAGTTTTATAAGCGTGGTTTTGGCAACTGAATTTCTTCATGGATCACCTTTGACGTTGCCCTGTTTGAAGTTTTGATGTCTAGTTCACTCGTGAACACGTACAGCTAGACGTCTTAATTTTAGCATTTGTAGTCACATTGTATACCTCCCTATTTTGTCCATTTACGGTTTTTTTGTTTTTTATAAATGCAAAGTCATAGTCTGAGTGTGGTGTGTTATTTGCCTGTGTCATCTTTGCCTGTGCATCTCAGCCTATTTGGGTCTCATTTAAAAGGAACTGTCTTAAATGAAGAGTCTCTGTAGTGCAAATGATCCTGTTCTGCATGAAATCTATTCGTGACAAAAAGAGAAAGTGAAAGTTGCTGGCTTTTCTAAACTTCATCAGTTAATCTCTTAATCTTTAGTTATTGCTGATACGCCCAGTTGTAGTGACAGTGATGGCAGAATGGTAACTAAACCACCAGAAAACACTTAATCCTGAATGATCATAGAATCATCAGTTCATTTCAGTAATGACAACAGGTTTCTAAGCTGTTCCTGAGATTTTTCTGAGAGCAGTGCCATATGCCATCCCACCACAGAGAATTTCACCGCAATGGAAACTCCAGTAAGATCTAACAGTATTGGTGGAGCTGATCTAAGGGACTGCAGAGGTGTGAAAGGAAAGAAGGTAAAAGTGAGCTCCCATGTAAAATCAAGTAATTACAATATGTGGCAGATAATCCTGTTGTCAGGAGGAGAGCTATCTCTGGAAAGAAAATGGTAATGTTCTTGCAACCAGCAGAATACTGAAAACATGTAGAAAAAGCAGCTTATAGCAGCTGCTAAGGTAGCTGCAAGATATTGCATGTAAAGAGAGGAGGAAGGTAGAAAATGACCTTCTCTAGGAAAATTGCCCCATAAAACAAGTTACATGTGACAACATGAGGGGAAAAATGTGAGTATCTAGTCTCTGTTTAAATCTGTAGTTCACATCCCTGGTTAACTGTAGCAGATGACAAAAGGCAGAGTTATTTTACAGCTTGTACTGATGGTAAGATGTTATGGCAGATAAAGTAAGTGTATGCATCTTTTTCTGGTGTTTATTTTTCCATTTGCAAAATAATCTGATGCTTTTTTTTAACAGCTGTCTCATTACTCTGTTGATAACTGCAGAACTGGGGGAACTTCCAGTTTGTGGAGAATGTTGTTTTCTTAGAATTTGATTTCAGCTCAAATTTGGTTGGAAGCTTCTAGGCCTTTGCAGCAGGAAGGGCTTGTCTAATTCCCATTTCACTGAACACCTGCAGGAGGACTGCCAGGCTCTGTGGCAGCCGGAGTACCATTCACACTGCCCTGGCACTACAAGTCTTGAAAGGTTTTTTTCAAGAAACCTGCTCTCCATGCCCCAGTTCTTTAAGAAACCGTCTCAAAATTCAAAACCTTAAGAAGGTTACCTAGAACCATGACTTCCAGGGTAACTACTGACTACTCAAAAGATGAATTTCATTTAGACCCCCAGTGTCTTGCAGTTTCTTTATTCCATGGTAGGGAATAAGTATTTTTATTGGTCATAAATCACAGACTCTGGTATTGCTAGATCTAGGTGGCAAGCATGAACCAAGGTAAGAAGAAGCACATTTCAATGTTCCCAGCCCTGGGACAGACCAGTCAGCAACCCAGGAAATGCTTTGTTTGGAAACTTGATTTGGTTTTGGTGAGACTTTATCAGAGAGCTTGAAAATAATTCTTTTGGTCCAATGCACACAGAGAAATTATCTTTAATTTTGTCAGGTTGGCAGTTTAGAACTATATCCTAAAGTAACTGCTTTTACTGCAGTTGCAGTGAATTCATCAAGGGCTTATTTTTTCCCTAATACATTAAAAGTGGTGCTAGATACTGTATGTTGAACAAGATACGGTAAGCAGAAAACATTGGTTGAGAAGCAGAAGCAGCTCATCTTTCTTCTGCCAGTGGAAATATGTAGCGTATTTTATGCTGCATGCTAGTTCTTTGGAATGACCAGACTCTTCAAATTCTTCTTTTTACATAACTTACTTTGACAAGCAAATCATAAAGCAATTTGTAAACTTGTCTTTCAGCACAGTCTTTGTGAAACGTAGTGATATGATGGTTTAATGAACACCCATCACAGAGAAATCTTCGGAGAAAACAATGCAGTTCTGTCTGTGCATATTCCTCATCTCACGAACATGGTTCTGCTTACCTGTTTATTCAGGCAAAGGATTTTGGATGTCTTGGCTCAGAATTGGACTGCAAGATGAAAGAAACGGGAGAAACTGTTAAGAATCTATCTTTCTTCTGCTATAAAAAAACCCATAGTTGAGTGGAATTAAACAGACTTCCATCCTAGAAATTATTTTTCTTCTTTTCTAGCTCTGTAATTTCAAGTTTAAATATTGCATTCCCTCTATGTTAGAAAGACAGATGTGCATGCTTCTGTTTATCTTCACCTGAAAATATATCTGTACTCTGAAGCATATGTTCTTTTTTAATTCGCAGCTGTCTTTTCAGATACATCAGGGGCTGTCTACCCAGCTATATGACTGCACTGTGACAATGTTTTTTTCACCAGAAAAGGTTTGCAGGAGCAGAATGCAGAATACTGCAAAAGGTGTAGTTTCTGCAGCAAGTTTCCTTCCCTAAGAGGTCACATCTGTAAAGTTTTCTCCTTTTTTTTTTTCTACAATGGATAACACCTGTTGAAAGTTCTGTGCTGAAAAAAAGACATGAACTGGCAGAAAAAAAGCAAAAGCACAGTTTTCTGGCTCTTTTGACCTCCATAAACACCAGATGCATTACAGCTGGAGCCTGGAAAAGTCATCATGTCATCATAAGTTCCATCATAAATGCAGTACAAGTGTGCAGCCTGCAGGCAATTCATATGAAGGTGCTTTGGTGTCAGGAAAAGATGGCATATAGGGGAATGAATCTCTGCTTCATTAAAGGAATTCATCCACTGCTGAATGGCTAGTCCAAATTTATGCAAGTGTAAGAAATGTGTATATAGGATGGAAAAGAGGGGAAGATTTAATGGGAAACAACAATAAAAATGAAAACTTTACCTAACTTTGTAATTCTTTAACAAAGCTACAACATTTTGTACTTCAATCAGTCTCCTCTCTTTCCTCTTTCTACCCTCAGATTGTCAGTGAATAAAAATACTTATATGCTTGGTAAAAAGTGCATGTGAATATGTGCCCTGACAAATGTAATCATGGTGAATGATATGTCAAGTTGCTTGTAACAACATAACCTTTGGATTTTGAGTTTTTTTCCTGGTTATGGTCACTGCATTCAGAAACTCGCAACTGTGCTTAACCCATCAATTTGAGGCCCATCAGGATAATGTGAGTATATAAGTTTCAACTAACATAATATTAATGATACTGCCAGTTCTACAATTCTCTTACTTCACTCTCCTTCATCTCCTACCACCTTTTCAAATTATTTAATTACTGGGAAGCTTCTAAAGCTGTCTCTAAATGAAGGGTATATTTAAAGAATTTAAATTAATTAGAGTGAATTTTTTCAAACTCTTCCTCCATTTGAACCCCATTCAAATACTGGAAGCCATTGCCAGCTTTAACCATGGTATCCCTGTAAGATACATCAAGGGCCAGTTACTTGCGTGCTCAGCTGTGATGGCTTGTGGCAATTTGTTTTGTTTGCTGACTTTTTTTGTTAGCTCTACCAACTCAAACACTATCTGCACATAAAAGTTTTTCCCAATTACAAAGGTTTTCTGGGAAAGGCAGAGAACTAGAAGACAAAAACATGCATTAGCAGGCAGTGTATGAACAAGAGAACCGATGGGCTGTCAGAGAGATGAAAGCAAAAAGGAAATTGTTGGAGCTCATAATGATGCATCTCTCCGGAATTTGTTCCTCACTCCTGTGCAAATTATTCTCAACCTACAGACCTTCAGAGATGCTGGAAGACTTCTCTGTTTAATGAGTCTGGCCTTTGAGAGAAATTAGAAAAAAGGAGAGAAACAGTTACCCTGAGGTGATAGCAGCATTTGGCAAGGTTTGTATAGACTTGTCAGTCCTGCTTGTTTGAACGAAGCTAGGAGCTTTTGTCCTATGTACGGTGTAGCTAGCCCTGTAGAATAGTGAGATGATAAGACAGCAGAAACAGAATAAACCAAAAGGAACTCTTGTGATTCTTTCATTTGTTTGGTGCAAATAATCACAGTTTGCTTAGTATTTTATGTTATGAAAGTTTTTACACCCTTTTCCATATGAGTTGAATCAATGTGGCATGTGATCTGTATGGGTCTAATTCTGGTGTCATTGGCTGAGCAGAACTAGAATGCACGCCATGTGATTTGACCCAAACTTTCTATTCTGAGTATCTGTGTATTCTTTCAAATAAAAGCACAGCAGGCAAGTGTCTTCTTATACCCATATTTATAGTAGCAAACTTCTGTGTGGTGGTGATCCTTTGTATGGGAAAGTACCACTTCACAGGTATTCTGTGGTTACACCCATGGCATCAGAAAACAGCCAGAGCACCTTTGTCACCTGCTCCTGAATGCAAAGCTGTACCCCCATACTGTGCTGTTTCTACACAGGTGTGAATTTGAAGATACAAGTGTGACCGTCAGTGAACCTCAGCTAGGATCAAGCTTTAAACTGGAAACAAACTGTCAAAACAAGCTGTGTGAAATTCATACACAGATCTAATTTCAATAGGCATCTAATACTAAAGCTAGCTATGAGGCATAAACACACAAATTCCTTGTGCACAGAAAGCAGAACTATGCAATGTTTTCACAAGGTAGGGCATGAGGGATAGTTGTTCTTCACTGTAAAAGTAAGTGGTAGGTCCTTCTACTCAGGTGATGCTGTTGGTAAAAAGTGAAAAACAGTACTTTGTGTGAGAATGAAAGCACTGATCTAGGAATATCTTTCAACATTATAGATGGGGTGAAGCAATAGAAAGTCAATTTTGCTAATAAAACGTATACTTGAATGCTGCAGCACATGGTAGGCCTACTGTAAACTGTCACCTGGAGGGCACACAAAGCTTTTGGATGGTCTTGAGTTAGAGAAGGTTGAAGTTTGAAGAAGTCTGCTTAATTAAACCAGCCCTTTTTTTGTAGGAAGGACATAATTTAGGTTTTTTTGGAGTTGGGTGTTATTTTTATTTTTGCTACCGCTTGATAATATCCTTTTTTTTTTTCATCTTTAATAATGAGAGAATGTTTATAATATTCCCTTGAGAATACCTGACAGTCTTGATTCCCAGGTCAGCACGTCGTTAGGAATGCAGTATCTAACATTTTCAAGGTCATTTGCAAGGCCCTGCAGGCGCCAGCAGCCCTGACTGTTCTTGCCCAGCTCCCCCCCACCCTGCCGACAGCCCAGGACCCCACGTCAGTCCCCAGGGCCTTGCAGCAGGGCCGGTCTCCAGAGCCCCACAGCCCTGGCCTGCCTGGCCGTGGGTCCCGCTGAGCCAGGCCCACTCACGAGCCCACAAGCCAGCCTGGACTTGGCCTATCCCTGTCCCCAGGGAGGTGCCCGATGCCCCGGGGTTGGGGTGCCCTGGTGCTCCCTGGCTGCCCCACTCCTGGCTGGGGTGGTGGGACAGGCCCCAGCTGGCAGGCCCGGCCCTGACGGAGCCCCAGGAGAGCTGCCGCACGGCACCCAGACAGTCACGGCCGGCCGGGCCATTGTATCTGCAGGAAGCTCATTAAAGCAGAACTTGGTGTAACTTTGAGACTGTCATTTTGGTGGGAAAAGTGGTGTGTAATGTCCAGACTGCTGTCATGAAAATACCTACTCAGAAACTCCGAGATCTTAGTAGCCCTATCTGAAGTCTTGCCTTATTTTCTTTTATCTTTCCCAAGTTCCCGTCCTTTTTTAAAATGATCGGTGGTGTCATTCAGATTTATGTGTTATATTACACATACGGATAAAAAGGCTTGGCATGGGAGAAGGACAAGAAAAGGCAGATTAATTTATTCCAAAACAATAATTTTAAAATTACATTAAAGCTACTCATTCAGAATTTACACTGAGAATTAAAAGTATTTATGAGAACATTACTAAGGTCCTTAAGTAAAATATAAAGAGGCAGTCGTCGTACAATTCAAAGGTTTCCCTTCTTTTTTTTCCCCCAGTATTTCCTCTGAAAAAAAAGAAAAAAAAAGATGTTATAGGGAGCCTTCATTCCTTCCTTAAATTTTGAATACATCCAGGAACAGAAAGGACTTTGATTTTTACCAGAGACCTCTGAGAATTTTAGTTCTGGACACAGGAAATATGCTTAATAGTTTGGCCAATATGTCTGTCATCTACAGCCATAGAAATTATAACCAGAATTAACCTTAAGAGTCATATAAGTGATTCCTTTACTTTCAAATTAACTGTGTCCAAACCGTTCCTACCAAATATTTGTCAAATCTGTTCCTTAAGAACCTCCTGTAATGGAAATGTTTTTCTTATTCCCCGTGGACACTAAGAATAAATTATTCCCTTCTTCTTTGCAACAACAACCCTTATTCATACAAAGACTATGCCCTTAGTCTTCTACAGACTAAACAGTCCTCATACCGACAGTCATTCTTTGTAGGTCATGTTTCCTGTACTTCTGCACGTTCTCGTTACACGCTTTCTGGATTATGAGCAAAGCGGAACAACTTTTTTTTTTTCTTTTTCTTTCAGTCTTACAAGCAACACTCACATTTATACATCTCAGCACTTGTCCCCCTTTCTGCTGCAGTCTGACATTTACTGATTTATGTTAAGATTAGAAACTGTCAAAGACAGACTGAAGACCGCTGCTCAAAACTGTCATTTTGATGGTTAACCTCTGATTTAGTCAGCCTGTACAGTTTTCCAGCAAGCTTTACTCCCACTCTTTCACTTCTTTCCTTTGTACCATGTGGCCTAGGTGTTATTGTAAGGTCATCTGAGCCAGTGCTACAAGTTAGAAAGAGGCAGTGAGTTATACTTCTCTCTACCCGTAAGACCTGATTGTTTTTGTTGTTTTTTTTTTTTAAATTGCATTGCTCTGAAGTGATTTGTTCTTAACATCATCTTTCATTTTCCAAAAGCTATAAATAGATCAGTTGATGATTTTTTTTTTTTCCAGTACACTTCTGGGAACTGAGATTATACTACAAGACCAGGAAGCTTGTTCCCTCTTGCTCTCCCTCCGCTTCCCCCACTTCTTAAAGCTGCATGCTACGTTCTTCCTCTTCTCTGAGATGCCTTTGATAAATTCTTTCCTCCTCCAGCTGTATTTTGTTAGACTTAGTAGACTGAAGCGATCCAGTCTTTAGTGCATGAACACCAGTGTTAAGAATGGTGGGGAGGGGAGGGAAATGCTGCCACACCTCATTTGAATATTTTCCATAGCTCTTGGGTAATCTTGAATCTTAACAGGAGCTGGGAGCCAAGGTGAGATTTTGCAGCCTCAGAAGAGCTTTCGTTCTTCAGCGAGCGCACAAGAGGCATGGGAAACTTGAGGCCGCTGAATTCACAATGCGGTGGGAGCTGTGAGCCAGCACTGGGAGCATCTGAGACGAGAACGGTACTGCTCATCGGCCAGCTTGCCTCTGGGGCACAGTTTCACCATTGGCTTCAGTCCGTTTAAACCACACTGATGTGAAAAGAGATAATTCAGCCCTGCCCCTGAGTGTCTTTCGGGAGCAAGAGCAGGACTTCTCTTTTAGAAAAAGTGTGTTCTTGGATTGATGTGAACTGACTAAACCAAACAGTAAGAATGTGAGTCTCTCAAACCAGTGTTTTCCACTGTAATAACAGGTGAAATAATTCTTGCTGAGTTCCTCTAGAAATGTTGAATGCAGCCGTCTCTCCTTCTGCCTTCCTTTTACGAGCTGGTAAGACAGGCAGCTGCATGCTGTCACACCTGGATACACCTTAATGCTCAGTTATTAACTCAGCAGTGTGAGGATGGCTGGTGTACTCATGTCAGCAGAAAGCTTTCTGAAGATGAAATAACAATAGCTACTAGAGAAGGTCATGACTTAGTTGTCCCACCAAAATCAGAGAATGCCACTTAGTTAATAGGTATGTTCTCCAGACTCCAGATTTATTATGTATTTAATCTATGAAGTGATGTACATGATGATGTGTGCATTTGAAGGGTGATGAAACCCATGTCTGGTATGGATTTGTGGGAAGAAAAAAGCGAAGATAAATTACTAATTCCTTTAAATATGTAGCAGAACACATGATAACGTCAGAATATGTGGTAACAAAGTCAATATATTTTTCCTCTTTAAAATGAATGCACCAGTATATACTGGGGCCACTCAGCTGGAAAGCAGACTTGCAGAAAAGGACGAGGGAGTCCTGTTGAACACCAAGTTGAAAATGAACCAGCAGCGTACCTTGCGGCAAAGAAGGCTAGCGGTATCCAGGGCTGCAGCAGGCAAAGGATTGCGAGCTGGTCAAGGGAGGAGATCCTTCCCCCTACTCAGCACTGGTAAGGCCACACCTGAGGTACTGTGTCCAGTTCTGGGCTCCCCAGAATAAGAGAGGTATGGACGTAGTGGAAAGAGTCCAACAAAGGGCCGCAAGAGATGATGGAGTGGAGTATCTATCCTGTGAGGAAAGGCTGAAAGACCTGGGACTATTTAGCCTACAGAGGAGAAGGCTCAGGGGGTATCATCTCAAAATATATGAATACTGAAGAGAGGGTCTAAAGAAGATGGAGCCAGTCTCTTCTCAGTGGTTCTGTTACAGGACGAGGCAATGGGCACAAACCAAAATGCAGGAGGTTCCTTCTGAACATCAGGAAACACCTCTTTTACTGTGAGGGTGATCAGTCACTGGCACAGGTTGCCCAGACAGGTGGTGGAGTCTCCATCCATGGAGATCTTCAAAAGTCACCTGGACATGGTCCTGGGCGACTGGCTGTAGGTGGCCCTGCTTGAGCAGGGGAAGGGGACCAGATGACCTCCAGAGGTCCCTTCCAACCTCAGCCATTCTGTGATTCTGTGTTTCTATGAAATTTCCCTTTCAGAATTTGCTGGTGTATGTCAGTGCAAGAACAGGGAGTACTGCCAGTATTTTCTTGTATGCCCCAGTATGAAGAAAAGAAAAACCCTGAAGCCACAGGAATTGTTTGTGGAAGGTGATTTACTCTGCAGTGTCTCAGTGAGCAGTTAATTAAGCTCTTGGGCTTCTGCTGTTGAAAGTTAGCTTTCACTAAAGAGACCCTAATATTTCATGCACATCTTTCAAAATAGTTCTGCTCAATTCCAATTCATTTGAATTGTTTATAACAAGTCCTCAAATACCATCTCAAATATTTGGCTAGAGTTGGTTGGAAACAAAGATTCAAAGATATGTCAGGTGTTCATTAATCAAAGTACGAACGGATAGTGGGACAATGCTGCTCAGCTCAGGAGAGGTGGTGATTAGTGTTTTTCACCACCTTTTCTAGTTCTGCTAACTGCTGTGCTGTTTGCAACATATTTCCACTAGATGGCATGCTGTGCTTCAAAATAGACATATTTAACACTATATAACTAGGCTTGAATGATTACTTTTGTGATAAATACCCTGCATTTTAAAGACTTAGAGTAGCAGAAAGAAGACAGGTGCACATAACTATAACCAGCCATTAATGAATCAAATGTAGAAACCATGGAGCTGTCATTATTGCTTAAATTTACACAGATACACAGTTGCAGAATCATTGTAAGCTGCATCACTTTAGTACTGAGACGGTGTCACTGAACTCAGTGAGGTAAGTATTATACTATTCTTTTGCTGCAGTAATTCCAAAGATTTCTTTTGAATTATTAGCATTGGTCCGTTTAGACTTCATTAGTTTCCTGTTATGTAAAAATGACATGTAAAAACCAAACATGAAATCCTTCTAATTAAGCTACATGGAACATGCATTCTACTGCATTTCTGAACTCCTTAAATTATGTCCCATTATTTTGTAATGCTGTGATAACAAGATTAAAAGCTAGTAAATTGATTTTAATTTGTAAGTTCTTGATTAAATCAAAATGATAATTTGCTTTCCTAGTACCTCTAAAGGTAAGCTTTTGTTTTCTCATAAGTCTTGAAGCCCAAATTGTTACTGTTTAACATTTTACCATTTAAATTACATAGTTATATCATTGCTGTAAAATGGCTAAGATCATTCCTGAGTCATTACTGTGCAGTCAGGTTCCGTATGTGTTACAGATAACAGCCAGTGGTATTGGAAGCACTCATCTGAGTGGGGGCAGTAATACTGGGAGGATTCTTCAACACTGGGCCAGTAACTGGGTGAACTATATCACAGGATGAAGAGGGAAAAGCTAAATCAAACTCTTGAGGTAGGAAGATGAGGGTCATGAAAGACTGAATATGCGTGATAGAGGAGAGGAAATTATAACAACCCAAGAAGAAAGAGAAAAAAAAGGAAGAATGTTTAAAGGAAAACAAAGATGGAAATGAAGATTTATGGGGAGCTTGAAAGGAGGAAGCCTAAGGACTGGAAAATTAAAATTTAATTTAGAAGCCCCCCTAAACCCTTTTCATAACCAGCTTAGCTTGAGATGGAGTTATGTATTCTTAAATCTTCCTCTTAACTTACAGGGTCATCTCAGAGAGGGAGCTTCCGATTAATCCTGAGCATTCTTATAAGCCCATGTCTTTCTTTTTCCTTTTCCTTTTCATTGTTATTGTGGTGCTACATTTAATGTCAACATATTTTAGTTCAATTTCACTCATGCAAAAGGCAGATTCAAGGGAAATACAAAATATCTAACATGCTAGGTCTTCTCTGTTCAGAGGACATTCTTCTTTAAATGAGATTCTGTTTTAAAGAGTTTCTTCTTCTTAAAAAAACCAACCATGTCCCCTTCCAAAAAAAGTCCCCGCAACTCAACACATGGATTTCTATATGAAGTGTAGTCGGTCTTCTGGAACAACAACAACAACAACAACAAAACCTGGCCTTGCAAATGCAATCAAAACTTAAGCATCTTTGGCTTGTTTTTTTCCTTCCTCTGTTCTGCCACAGTCAGTAATGGGTACTTGAAAGTTAGACTGAACCTTGGTGTCATTTTATAATTCCACTGGCTTCAGTAACTTTACATAGATTGTATTGAAATCAATGTTCATACAGATTGATTTTGAAAGTGAATGGGAATGAAATGATTCTGGTTCAGAAAAAAAGTCACTAGTATTGAAAATAACTGGAAAAATCTATAGAGGTCATCCTTAAGCTTGTGTAGAAAAAATCTAGATTCTGAAAGAGACTCCAGCAAACTGTCTGAAAATATGAATTACTTGATACTGCTTATGCTTTAGGGACATATAGAACTGTTTTTCTTCTTATCATATCTTTTAATTTTTTAGTGGAAATATCTTGGAGGGAAATACAAAAAACACTACTTTCTGCACAACCAGCTACTTACTCAGATATATGTATTCCTGAACATGTGTTTTAATTTTACCATAAACAGCACCACAGCGTCTTGATACTTATCTTTTGGGTTTGTTTTTGTTAGAGTTGCTGAGTTCAGTAGCCTGATGGAGGCAGCTCCCTCTTCCCAGGTCCGGCTAGAAGTGAAGCTGAGCACACCTTCCCATTAGGCACACATGCAAACACACATATAGAATACATATATACACACACCTGGCCACAAGGATCAACGCAGACAGAAAACAGGGCACTCACACGAACGTGAATGACACCAATGGCTTCGTCATCTCTCCCTCTCTGGCTGATCAAGATGAAGGCTGGTAACTGGCCTTAGACACTCAGTCTACCCAGTAGCTGGCCTCTGGATCCCCTGGTTTTCAGTTGCCTCATGCACAGACACACACGTGCGCGCACACACACACACACATGCAAACAGGTTTCTCAGTTGACCCCACCAGGTCTCGCAGGCTGTGCAGAGCTGTTAGAAAACAGAAATGGAGTTTAATGAGGAGAAAGGACACAATGCGGGGATCAGGTGCAGGGTATGGGCACACTAACCAGCATCTGTGTACCTGAACGACCCCTTTTATCCCCTTATTCCTCTATTTTCCTACATTTATTTCTATCCAAACTATCTTGATCCCCCCCCCTTTCCCTGCTTTGATACCTCCCCTAACATTCCATACTAAGTCTTGTGAAATCCAAAAATGCTGCTCCCTTGCATCCCAGCATTAGCACCATAACACTAGACAGTAATACCCTCAGCCTGCAAGGTGGGCTGGAGAGCTGCTCCTGCCGACTGGTGGTGATGGCTGTCCCGCCCAGCCCATGAGGCTGAGACGCTCCTGGGACAGCTGAGAGAGAGGCCAAGGCAGTGACTTGTCTCCTTGATGAGACTATTGCTATTTTTCCTCTGCGATCCTTCTTCTTTGTGGATCCTTCTTGAACCTTTAATCACATAATCTAACAGTTTCAACATGGTTCTTTATTTAAGGAAGAAATAAAAATCTGTTAGTCTGTTTAGAACCAAAAAACTTGTTTTCAGCACATTGGGAATAGTATGCACTGAATGTGTGCATGGGGAATAAAAAACATCAAACCACAGCAATTTATGTGTTTTAACATCTCTGTCTGTTCTTCTGTTCCAGTCTCTTGAAATCTGTATTCCTTCAGCATTCCAGCCAGGATAGATTTTTATTGCAAACACTGACTACAATCTCTTTCAACTATTTCTTAGGTAATAAAATTTCCTAAATTTTATTTTGATAATAATGGGTTCTAATGTAATTATTTAGGAGTAAAGCTGCATTTTCTTTAGACTGCTTTATGGAGTCCAGTGTACTTAGCAAGCTCCAGCTTTTTATATACACCATACCCTCCAGAGTATTTTAGACTTTATGAGATCAGCAGACCTTAAGTGTTCACCATCTCCTAGCATTTTACTACACTGGGTTAATTTCCTAAGATGGTTTCTCCATTTGCCACTGATCCTGTTGTTCACTGAACAGTAAAGAAGTAGTCTCATTCCACCTTGAAGTGCCTAAATGCTACTTTAGTGATTGTAGAATGGATATCCTTGGTTGAATTGTCAAGGAAATTGAAATCCCACTGGTCAACAGGTCTTTTTCTTAAGCCAAGGGCTTTCCTGCTCCTCTGGAATTGCTTTTCACCTTGATCATGGCACTTTGTGTATCTGTCCTCTGAACATCCTGTATGTGCTTCTACATTTCATGATTACTGTTTTTCTGTATAGGGTTTTCTGCTTTTGTTTCTGGAACTGTTTCTTTTCCCACATGTGTGTGCTATAAAATAGTGATTTAAATAACATATATGCATACTGTATGTAGAAACTATCCCTTTAGTCAGATTGCACAGCTATACTGAATACTTTAATCTCTTTTTAAGGTAACTGAGTTGTTAAATGCTTCCTAGTTCTTGATTTTAATACCTTTTTGATAACCAAAAAAAAAAAAGTTTCACAATTGAAAACAAAATCCTTTCTACAAGGTCCTATTCTTGTTCTTTAGTGATAGAGAAATGATTAATGCATGAACTCATTTCCAGGACACTGAACATCTTACTCTGTCTCATTCTTTGGACAAATAATCATGTAGTCAAAAAGCAGTATTTGTTATTGTAAAATTTTGGAAAGAAAGGTGTTAATGATGAAAAATAAATAAAAAAATAAATTTCAAATTTGTTCTTGAGTTTCCCAAAATTCAGAAGTAAATTAGGGATAAATCTGGAAGACTAGCTTTCTTTCCAAGGGAAAATGAAGGAAAGAAGGCAGATGCAACTTCATTTTTTTACATGAAGGAATAGGTCAGAGGCAGACTGTATGAAGAGAGCTCTGGCAGACTGAAATTATCTGCCCATGGTTAAAGTTGGGTTTTGACTTAAAAATGAACATTCAGAACAGCGTATTTCATGGCTGACATTTTTCTTCCAGTCAGGAAAAAACTGTCTCGTGTCTCTTCCAAATACAGAAATAACTTTCACTACAACTGAAGCTTGCCTTACAGACCTTCAGAGGCACCTGTCTCTCTCCATAGATTCCACTGGGAATTTTATGAAGCTAGTTCACTCACATCAAAATTTTGGCATAACTGAGATTTCTAAGTTAAGCAGACTGGATCACAGCTGGCATTGGTATTTTACAGTCTCTAAAACCTGTGCTTTCTCCAGTTTTCTAAATATACCTTCTAAAAGCCTCAGGGAAAATGGTGGATTCCTTTTCTCCTCTTTAAAGTAGTACGTTTTTTTAAATTGAAGGGGAACAATTTGGATAAACATGGCATGGATCAGTAAACTAATTTCTATGTCGTCAGCTTTCTCCAGTTGAAATATTTTCACATTGCTATTAGTTCTTTTCTTCTGGGTAGAGTGATTTCAATCCTTGAAAGTAATCTCAGCTGAAGGATAGTGCTATTTTCATTTTTTTTCCCAGAATTTTTTCTTAGCCTTCTACCTATTAAGGACATGGTAGCTTTCTCAAAATCACAGAATCATTGGAGACCATCTAGTTTTATACACCTGCTCAGCCCGAGATCAACTAAAGCAGGTTGTTCAGCGTCATGTCCACTCAGCTTCTGAATATCTCCAAGGATGAGGAACTCCACAGCCTCTCTGAGCAACCATTTCCAGCATTTCACCATCAACAGAGTAAAAAGAGTTTTTCCTTACGTTGAAGTAGAATTTGTGCCCATTGCCTCTTGTCCTGTCACTGGATACCACTTCCTTAGTCCATCTTCTCTCTTCCATCTTCCTTAGTCTCCCTCATCAGGTATTTAAATACAATGATAATTTCCGCCTGAACCTTCTCTTCTCCAGGCTGAACAGTCCCAGCTTTCTCAATATCCCCCTATATGACAGTTGCTCCAGTCCCTTAATCATCTTTGTGGTTCATTGCTGGACTTGCTCCACCTCACTTGTCCACTTACCTAGTCTGTATTTCTTCAGTTTGTCAGTGTGGATGTACTGAAGTCAAGGTAACATTCACTGTTCTCTCCTCATCCACCCAGGCGGATATTTTTTCATAGAAGGCTATCAGGTTAGTCAGGCATGATTTCCACTTCATTGACTTCTGCCAGTCACCTTCTTGTCCTCCATGTGTATGGAAATGGCTTTCAGAAAGATTTCCTCCATCACTTTCCTAGAGACTGAGGTGCGGCTGACTGGTGGGGAGTTCCCTGGGTCCTCTTTCTTGAATGTTGGAGTGACATTTGCTTTCTTCCAGTCCTCAGAAATCTGTCCCAGTCACCATGATCTTTCAAATACAGTCAAGAGTCAACCTGCAATGACATCCGCCAGCTCTCAGCATTTGTGGGTACATCCCATTAGGTCCCATGGACTTGTGTATGTCCAACTTGTTTAAGTGTTTGCTAGCTTGATCTTCCTCTGCTGAGGGTCAGTCTTCCCTACTCCAGACTTATCCATGGGTCTCAGCGGCCTGGGATTCCTGAAGGCTGATATCAAGTGGTTCAAGTTCCCCATGAGAAACTGCAAACATGAACTTTCTTCCAGTTTTCTGAAGAAGACATCATTCACTTGTTCCTGATCAGTCAATCTATAGCAGACACCCACTGCTTTGCCACAACATTGCCAGCATAGGTCTACTCTCTAATCCTGACCCATAAGCTCTGAACTCATTCATCATCTGTCCCAAGGCATCCATCAACACATTTCTGCTGTGCTGTCTCTCCGTCTGCCCTCATTATCCTAAGGATTGAAGATTTAGATCTTCATTCCTCATTTGGTGACTAAAGTAACTCTTTTGTGGCTATAGTTGCTTTCTTCGTATTCATCTTAGAATAACTGATTGTAAAACACCATTATGACTTCTGGCTACTTTTTTTTCCTAAATTCTCTTTAAAGCACAAATATCCCATACAACCAGTTTTAATGAAACATTTAATGAAACATGACTTTTTAAACAACTTTTATTTTAAACAACTTTTATTTCTACCTTTGGATTACAGTCCAGTGGTCTGTGCTTTTCATTTGATTGCTGAGAGAGGAAAAAATATCTTTCAGGTAGCCTGAAAGAGAACACAAATTCATGAAGACCACTTTTCAATGTCTTCCCACAACCAATGAAGGGATGAATAAATAAAAAAAAATCCTAGCAAATGCTGGCTTGGGATGAAACCACCCTCCTTTTTGTGTATATCTTCACTGTTAACATACTCCCTATTACCACCTGTCTGTGATGAATTGCAGTCCTGCCTCTTTCCCCACCTTATGCTTTATTAAGCCAAAACTTCCAGTTGTAAAAAAAAAAGCTTAGCAGACAGGATACTTAGTTGTCTACCAGTATCTCCCACTCTTGTTACTGCAGTAAGCGTTCATTCTCAAGAGTTAATAAAACTGAAGAAGCTCTTTCGCTTGACTTACTGGTCTTTTAACCAGGTGGAAATTTATTATAGATTAATCCATTCAGAAAGACAATCTGTTCCATTTTGGCAACTACTTCTATGACTCTAAATCAGCTGAGATTCACCTGGAAACTTGTTTATCATTCTCATTCAAATCTGAAACTTCTCTTCTGTGTGCTATTACCAGACAGATCAAAGTTTTAATAAGGCTTGTTTAATATGTTTAAGATTAAAATTTCAGATTCTGACTGAGAATCAATGGGAAGAGTAACAGTAAAAAAACTGAAGGTGTTTGTCTGAAGCTAGAGAGAAATAAAAATGTTGGACAAACATCAGTCAGTATGTTTGAGATCCCTTTGTTTATCCATAACACCACATCAAAAAGCTCATTATCCTGAGTCAGTTAGAAACCCCTTTGGGTACGTGTGAAAGAGAAGTCTGTGACAACAATCAAGTGGGTGGACCATTCTACAGCCCTGGGGCAAAGTGGCATGGCATACACCATGTCCATATACAGAAATTCTTAAAACAGCGTGGTCACTTACTTGCCGCAGGCCTTGGCAAGGAGTATTTCCAATAAGCTTTTCCACCTACTTACTGGCAGACCTCTTCAACACAACACCCAAGATACACTCACCACTCATCTGCCCGCCAGCTGCCTCCTGTGACTGTGCATCTAGGCTGGGTTATTGTGTCATCAGTGTCAGGTGGATCATCATTGTGTGCTGCCCCTTGAACAGACTCTCCTAGTAAGTCACTCCAACTGTCATGATCCAGAAGGTTTCAGCCTTCCGGGCCTTGCACACCCAGAGTACAAGTGCATAAGGTCATCATCTATCTAGAGCAAGTTTCACTGCTTTTGTCACAAAATTTTACTAAGCGGTATCTTTTACCTTACCCTAGGAACAGCCAGACTAAAAAATACAGAATCTCTATGCTCCTCATGCGACCTGTCCTTGCCAGTCCTTGCTGAACTGTGCCACTTTTAAAGAAAGCTCCTTTCTTGAAGGGGAGGAAGCTGGTCAGCTCATATGCATGCACAGCGATGTACAGGACCAATTTTGTGCAGAAGATAATTGCTCCCCTGTGTTTAACACTGCTGTCCCACATGTGTTCTGATGGTGGCATACTGGTCAGTGAGTTACCTCATTACTATGCAGATAGGCTCACTGGTGGTGCTGCTTTGTCATCTGTAGTTGTCCTGAGGGACTGTCTGTGGGAAATATAACGGATTCTTTTTTTTTTTCTCCCGTAGTACATTTCTTGGCTTTTGACGTGATGAGAAGACATAGGATGGGTTTGCTTGCTGGAACAATATTGGAGGACTGTGTCAAAGAGAGCATGCCAAGGTAGCATATCTTCATCTTTTTCTGCCTATTTTACCTACTGCAGTTCCCTAAATGATGTCCATATGTTGTTTGGGAAGGTGATAGTTGAAATGGGCCCAAACCATGCCAAAGAGTGCCATCATTCAACAGCATGGAGAGTGGGATCCCAGAACCTGAACATATTGCCCAGAACTGCGTAGTGTAGATCTAGCCTCTCTAACCAGGAGATGCTCAGATCTCTCATCCTTAAAAGTGACCAAGTATTTTTTTAGAGTGGCTACGCTTTGGACCATGCTTTTGTCATCACTGTTAACTATCCCTAGAACCATTAGCAGGCTTTGTCTAAAGAAGAGCTAGTTAGGGTGACTTCAAACAAACAAACAGAACCCTATAAAAACTAAAACCCAAGAGCGAAGTTATTAAGTGTTTTGATTGACCAAAGTTGCTCAGTCTCATTCATTGTGGTTTTTTTTGTTGTCAGGCATGCACCAGAGGACTATAAAATTTACTGTTTCTTTAATTTTGTTTGGGAGAGGGTAGAAGGAAGTTTCTTTTAAGTAGTAGTGTAGACATGCCCTAGGTAGCTACATCATACTGGACTTTGATATTTTTTCAGCTCAGGCTCTTTTTCCTGTCCCAAAAGGTGTCCTAAAAGCATTTACTGTCCTGTGGATATATGATCTTTAAAAGAAAATATAAAAAAAAACAAAATAAAAAAGAACCTGTGTGTGTTAAGTTAAACCTTTTCCAGAGGAAGTGTTTTTTAGCTTCAGAACAATACAAGTCGTCTCATACCTTTAGATTTTTCTGATGCATAAAATTGCATGATAAAAATATGGAAGATCCAATCTCCTTTTCACCCTCAGTAGTCTGTTGCTTAGATTTCAATTTCTGGTCCGGGTTAGAAATACTTTTGGAACCTGGTGTGTCTGTGCACAAGTGGAATTAGGTTGCTTGTAAGCTGGAGGTTCTTTAATGTGCAGGCTGAGTTAGATTCCTTTCTTTGGTTTAGTCACATCAGTGTAAAAAGGTAAAAAAATGTTGTCCTGATTAGTATAGGCAGGCCTAAATGACTGCACAATATGCATGTAAAAAAGTGCAGAAATAAATTAGATTGATTTGCAAACTGTATTATATCCAATGTGGTATTTCAGTAATACCAGTCAGTGATGGATGACAACATTTGAATTTTGTTACCACTGTTTCTGGTATTTTCTGCTTTACATTCAGCTCAGGTTTCATAATCCTCTTTAACTTTGTGGACATGTTACCGCGGCGACGTTTTGAGGAACAGTCATTAGGCCAGAACTCTTGTATTTCTCTCTAATTACTGCTCCCCAGTTCAACTGCACTCCCAGGATGTTGAGGACCTGTCCCTTGAGGAATTTTGCCTCTTGATGGGGAACACAGCATCAGGGAGCTGGACTCATTTGGCTTACAGGAGGTCTTCTCTTCGAGAAAATCTATGGCAATGCCTGTCACTATAAATAGAGCACTGCATCAGGAGAGAGAAGAGCACCGCCGGCCGACACCGGCAAAGTGACCCTGCTCCTAGCTCCTGCCACCCTTCTCTGCCCTGCTGGAGCAGGGGGCTGGTGTCCCTGGCACCATTTCAGCTCTAGACGGAGGGGTGAGGAAGCAAGGATGAGCAGGAGCCAGGGCAGATGACCAACTTTACCTCGCATCTGCAGTGGTCCCTGCGGTTTTGTGATTTCCTTGATTGCTCTCACTTTACCTGTTTGTTACTGTAAAGGGAAATTAGACTGTACATAGATCGACATCCTTACTGAAATAAAGAAAAATAGTTGAAAGTACAAACAGTGATACTACTGATATCTTCTTTTCTCTTTCTATATAATTACCTACAAAAAGACCTCCAGGAAAAATGTGAAAAAATATCTTACTCTTACGTGGACTTGGAAACTATCCCAAATTTCTGTGATTTGTCCAACATTTAAAAATGTGGCTTTTTGGATAATTGAAAATATTTAAGCTTATAGGTGAATCTTATTTTTCTATTTTTTAAAATGTGGCTGGATAAAGTGATGAAAGAAATTATTTTATAAAAGAGAAAAGTAAGCAAAATGGTACATTTCTACAATGTTCAGATTTTTTTAGAGATACTAACAAAATAAAAATATAACTTTCTGTGGACCTCTCTGATTTTTATGTGTAGGTACTGTCTGAGAAAATAAATATGAAAAACACCCTGATGACTCCAGATTTTCACATTTATCAGAGTCATTTAGACCTGCAAAAACCACAGTCAGTGCCACTATCACTTATTGCATTCTAGGGTAAACTCAGCTTGGTTTAAAATACTCACTTGAGAGGTAAAGATTATATTCATTTTTATTATCTCAAGGAAAGAACTGAATGATGGTTAACTCAAATGATTCATATGGCAATTCAAATGATGATGCTGAATATTAAAAAGTTCCGATTTTACCACAACATCTGGAATACCATTTCAGATTGATTCTACCTTGTATCTTCTTCCACTACTTAAGAAGTGTTTTATTACTGCACAATTGCATTCTCATCCAAATACGATGTTGCAAGGAATTAAAGTCAGGGGACTTCAGTAAAGAAAGCAAATTCTTATTCTCCAGGCATATTTGCATCAAGATGAATATGTTCACTGTCAAGGAAATATTTAGAAAATGAAGTGAGTATTTCCTATATGTGGAGTTACAGCTGCCAAAATAGAGTTCCAGTTCAATACTCCTTGCACAGCCTTATCTCCTCTTCTCTTCTCTTTAAGAAAGCTACAGTTGGGGTTGTATTTATTTTGCAATTGATAACATGAGATTATAGTACAGCAGCAATAATGTTACTTTCAGCTCTGGGTTATCCCATTATATATAAACATGATTTCCTTATGATGTGCCCTTTCAAAGCAGAGGTGAGCAAGTGTGGCTGATCTTCCTTTCAAAGGTAATTTACGTGTTTATGTTTTCATACAGAATAAAAAACATCTGCCATTTAATTATAAGTCCCAACTGCAGTATTCTTCCCCTTCCATTCTGAACACCTTCTGTTCGTTTGAGTTCATATTCATTCAGTACTTCCCTTGAGACAAGAAAAATTAGTATAATATCTGCATTTCGTATGAGTATTTTAAACCAAGTTGAGTTTACCCTAGAATGCAATAAATGATAGTGGCACTGACTGTGGGTTTTGCAGCTCTAAGTGACTCTGGTAAATGTGAAAATCTGGAGTGATCAGGGTGTTTTTCAAATTTATTTTCTCAGACAATACCTACACATAAAAATCAGAGAGGTCCACAGAAAGTTATATTTTTCAGTATCTTTAAAACAATCTCAGAATTTGTGGTGATTTGGCTGGGATAGAGTTAATTTTCTTCATAGTAGCTAGTACAGGGCTATGTTTCGGATTTTTGACCAAAACAGTGTTGATAACACAGGGATGTTTTCGTTACTGCTGAGCAGGGCTTACACAGTGTCAAGGCCTTTTCTGCTCCTCACCTCACCCCACCCCACCAGTGAGGAGGCTGGGGGGGCACAAGAAGTTGGGAGGGGACACAGCCGGGACAGCTGACCCCAACTGACCCAAGGGATATC
>JAVKLA010000008.1:14440962-14456396 GCA_034782735.1 Sagittarius serpentarius | reverse complement strand
CTGCATATTATCTGACACAAAAAATACTAACTAAAGAGGAAGGCTCTGATTATGCAATTGATCTTTTTATGGTTCCTAGAACAGATATTTTGACTGATGTAAGACAAGAAAATGCATATATCTGCAATTTCTTCTGTGGGATTAAGAACTGAAGTGAGCTGAAATCAGGCATACAGGAAAGCAAGTTAACTTGCCTGGATAGGCTAATGATCTCATTCACTTTTGATTACAGATGTATCCATTTGTTTGGATGAGTAAGCATAATATGTTGAGTATTTCTAAGCTATCCAATATGCTTAACTTCAAGAACAAAGGGAAACCTTTTTTTTTCCCTTTCAGAGACAGTCCTAAATACTCACAGATAACACACAATATTATGCTTTTGTGTTTGTCAAGTCCAAACTGTCTGTTTAGAGACTCTCTATGGGATCTTGCTTATGAATTTTGATCCAGTCTCTGAGGAGTAATTGTGAATTTAGTACTGTAGTGTAGCTATTTCCTATCATATTAGATCCTACTGACAGGATAGTTCTGCTGATGAGCAAATATACTAACATATTTTAAATGCAACTTTGAAGATACTGAAAACAAATTGATGGGAAACTGCCAAACATCTTTCTTAAATTTTATTTGGTTAAAGTTAAGAGAGTAATAACTTTGGTGATTCTAATATAAGACTTGAAGCTGCAGCAAAGATTTCCAAAGGGTTTTGTGAATGTAGGGGATAGAGTTGTGACTGATTTATGATTATTTACCCAGTATAGGGAAAATCTTCTGAATACATGCAAGTATTTTAGACATCAGTTTCACAGTCACAATTCACAAACCAAGTCTTTGCCAGATTATCCTAAGAAAAATAGAAACCCAGCAATGAGCAATTTTGTGTCAGAAGACACAGATGAGGCTGTGGTACTCAACACCTGCTTTGCTTCCGTCTTTGTCAACAAGGTCTCTGGGTCCTCTGTGCTTAGACACAGGGTTTAAGGAGGAGGGGAGCTACCAGCTGTGGATGGGGATTGGTTCAGGGCTCAACCCATACTAGTCCATGACATCTCACAGGCTGCATCTGCACCTGATTGCCTTCTGTGATAAAATACCTGGATTTGTGGATGAAAGGAGAGCTGTGGATGCGATTTGTCTCTACTTTAGCAAGGCTTTGACACTGTCTTAAATAATGCTTCTGTATAGAAGTTGGGACGTTTTGGCCTGGATGGCTGGAAAAATCTATAGGTAAGATAACAGCGAGATGACTGGGCTCAAAGGATGGTGGTTCATGGGTTGGATGTTGGTAATGAGTACCACAGGAGTCTGTATAGGAACATGTCCTGTTTAACGTCTTCATCAGTGGCATGGAGGAGGTGACGCAGTGCACCCTCATTAAATTTACATACGACACCAAGTGGGGAGGGACCAGTAGATATGCTGAAGGGCAGTGCTGACTTTCTCTGTGTGGAGAAAGGTATTGACAGAACCTCCTGAAATTTGACAGGAACAAATGCAATGTCCATTCTCTGGAAAGAAAAATCCCCTGGCAGCAATACAGTCTGGTGAGTGATGAGCTAGAGAGTAGCAGCTCTGG
The DNA here is from genome assembly GCA_034782735.1 of Sagittarius serpentarius. NCBI lineage: Eukaryota > Metazoa > Chordata > Aves > Accipitriformes > Sagittariidae > Sagittarius > Sagittarius serpentarius. The sequence continues at coordinate 14,454,817 of JAVKLA010000008.1, read as the reverse complement.
AGAGAAGACTCTGGGGGCTGTGGAGGACAGTGAGTTGAATCTGAGCCAGCAAGGCACCCTGACAAAAAGACAATAAGCAGCATATGGGGCTGTATGAACAGGAGCACAGTCAGAAGGTCAGGGGGAGTAATTATGCCCCTCTACTCAGCTATTGTGAGACCACATCTAGATAATGCACCTGGTTACATTTACACGCACACACACTCCCCACCACCACCCCAATAAAAGATGTAGGTAAGTTGGAGGAAGTTCTATGGAAGTTCACCAGAATGGTTGGAGGTGGACCACTTACCCTGTGAGGAGAGACTGAGGGACCAAGGCTTGTTCATCTTGGAGAGGAGATGGCTGTGGAGGACTTAACAGCAACCCCCAGTGCCTAGGGGGGATGGCAGAAAGGAGATGGAGCTAGGTTCTTCCCAGCAGTGTGTGGCAGAAGAATGAGAGGCAAGGGAGGAGATATGAAACAAAAGTGGTTCAGATAGCACACAAACTTTTTTCCATGAGAACAGTCAGGTAGTGGAGCAGGTTGCCCAGAGAGGTTGTGCCACCTCCATCCTTGGAGGTTTTGAAGACCCAACTGGACAAAGCCCTGAGCAACCCTCTCTGACCTCAGAGTTGATCCTGCTTGGAGCAGGACCTTCCAAGGTCCCTTCCAGCCTGAATTATCATTTGATTCTGTGATGCAACTATATTAAGTTGTGGGTGTCAGGAATGTCCTATTTGCTTCTGGAACTGCTCTTTAATACTGCTTCATGAATAGCAGTCATATAGTATTAAAAAACATAACGGCTGACCAGACTTGATTTTTCAGTGGGCTCCCCTTCCCAAGCTACATCATCAAATTTTTTGTTGATGTTTAAATCATTATGTAATTATCTAGATACTAACTAACTAAACAATGAGAAAACACTTGTGAATGTGATTATGTACATTTCATGGTCTAGGTTGTCATACTTTTTACTGCAAGGATAGCACAGTCCCACAGCAATAAAATATCTCTACACAGCGTACTGTGTTTCATGTAAGAGAAGAGGCATAACAATCAGGAGACATTAAGCTGATATGTGGGGCAGAATGAGTGACACATTATCTTGGGTCAGACCCTTCCAAAAATATTTTGAAATTACGTTATGATGTAAAACAGGTATTGCTGTTTTTCAGGAAAGAGAAGTTGCCTAGCTTTGATTTTAATTCTAAATTCAAAAGGTCAGAATTTTGCTCTGGAGCTTTGCATTGGTCGTCCAGTCTCCTGAAATACAGAGGTATTTCTACTACATACACACCCCTGAGACATTTACTTTTTAATCTTTCTGCTAAATGTATTTTACACGTCAAGATAGAGGAGGAGAACATCTGTGTTTCCTCAGTGTTAGGTAGTGCTATATGTTAATGTTCAATTAATTAAAGTAAGTAAAAATATTGGTAAAGAATTTGTTTATGGTTTTAGGTAAACTTAATCTTCTGATATTTTCAGACTTTAAGATTTTGCTATGTGTCTCAACTCCTTAGTGATATCAGCTTTTAAAATGCATTTACTGCCTTCATTAACACAACTATTCTATAATATAAAGAAAATATCCACAGAAGCACTGAAAACAGCTTGTCCTTTTAAACAGGAGTTAGAAGTGAATCTGTAAAAGTTAATTGCAGACTCTCTATACTTCTACTGCTGACTTGTGCAAGTGTAAAGAATTCACATGTAGCTTTGTTGTGGAATATTTTCTATAATGAGAAGCAAATGGGCTTTCATATCAATTTAATCATATATTTCCTTAGTAGCTATAAATGCCAGGAAATCTATAGTCTTGAAATACACTTTTATTTTTCTCTTTTCTTTATTATCTAGAGAATAATTTGTTTTCATACCGTTTCTACTGTAGTGTTAATTCCCTTGTGTTGTTCCTTCTTTATCATTTAACACAAATATGCTGATTCTGATGCTGAGAAGGCTTGCTCTTAAAAGGTATTTAGGCTCATAATAGTGTATCCAAATATAGGAAAAAGTGTTTTATTGTTTTCCGGTTTTGTTTTGTTTTAAAGAGCATCCGTATGAAGCCAACTGAAATTTAGCTTCTACTTTCATAAAGGAGAAATGGCAATTAGCATCCTCTTTACCAGTGTATTTTTTTTCTTGGTGGAATTTTTTTTTTCTTTTAAAGACTGTTTCCGTAAGTGTTTCCATTTGGCTTCCCTGAATAAATTTTCCTTTTCACTCCTTGCCTGTGCAAATCCTCACTTAATTCCTTTTTGCCTGAGGAAAATTTGGGATGGAGATTCCACTTGAAGGGCAGACTAACAACAATGAGCCATTAGAGACAAAAGGATTTTGGAAATCTTAACGACAGCAAAAACTCTTGATCCATCTCTACCTCTTTGCTAGAGTTTTCTCTTCCTAGATTTCTTTTCCCTCAGTTTTGATTTCACAGAGTTTGGATATCCTGGTGATAGAGTGTCACAAAATACTTGTGTTGGGGGGGAAGTAAGTAGTAATTCAGATCTTCAGATAATGTAAATCAGTATTATGCCATCCAATTCAACAGAACTCTGTTGATTTAAGAAATTACTTCAGCGCACACATTCACCACCTGCAGATAAACATCCATTAAGCAATCTGAAAGACTAGAAATGGGCAAAACAACAAATACAAGATTCTGTGTTCACAAGAATAGTTTTCTACACTAAATTTAGAAAAGAATACTAGCACGGTAATATTTTAAATGTTGAACAATTAACCTTTTTAATTACAGTAACCAGTCACCCTGCTGAAACACTATGTAACCTTCAGAGTAACAACTTTCTTGCTTCAAAATTAATATTTTCTGTGTGGCAGTTTATGGAAGGACTAAAGCTAAACACATGTATTTGTCTCAGCAAGAAAAAGAGAGAAGCTGATTAGATCAAGCACAAAAATGTGGTTTTAAACTATGCATTTTTAAGAAAGGGGGAAAAAAGAGGAAGTAGCTGAGTCTCTTCAGGGATTACCTGAGATTAAAAAACCAAGTCTGTAAAAGACTTGAAGAGGTGAGCAAGTCTGCTCCCAACCCTACAGCGAAATATACTATTCACAAACAATGCTAAACAAATGTTGCCAAAAGGGAATGCAGTCTAAATCTGCTTTCTACACAGAGTAATGTATACAATCTATTCTAGTGTTTAACTAGGACATGTTTAAACTTCTGAAAGCACTGTACAGAAATGCTCAGTCTGTCTTAAGCTTTCTATTTCTTGTCTTACCCAAATATTTTCAGTAACCTCCTCTTCCACTTTGCAGCTCTCTTTTAAGTATTTGAGGACTTGTATTTCAGATTTCTCTTCCACAATACATACAGCCTGGAACAGTTGTGTTTCTTAGACCTGCCTGTCTTTATTCTGGACTTTCCTACTGTAATATTTTTTAGAGGGTAGTGGGGAGATGATTTGAAATTTCCAAGGCTGTAATTGACTTGAGAAATTAGCTAAAAACAAAACAGAAAACCCCCAAACCCCTTTCTTCTATCTAACAAAACACTTTCATTAAGCCCAGCAAGCATGAGTTTCCCAAGACTATGAAGATAGTTTTTATTCCTCCTTCTTTTCCCCATTAGCTTTGTTCATTTTTGTATTTGTGTAGCTGATTATTTCTTCCTAGTTACAATACTCTCTACTGTCCTTGAATTTGAATCCTACTTAATTTCATTTCTATCATTTTCCAAATGCACTTGAGTTTTATTCTGTTTTTTTCTATGTACTTTCAAGTCCAAAGATGTTGAAATGTCCAAAAACTAAATGTCTGCACAGTATGTAGGCCTCTTTGAGAGATCATCCATAGTTGAACATTTGTCTTCAGAATGAGTAACCCATCCCTTTACTCTTAGATGTGAGGATTTTAGAGAATACCCACTAAAATTTCATCTCTTGACCTCTCACTCACAGACCAATATTGTCATTCTCCTAATGTTCTTACAATCCTGTATGTCAGTATTATTAAGTACATGATAATATGCAGCTATCATTATATTCCAGTCAGAAGGCCAGGAAATTCTCATCAGTCCATAGTGTTAATATTCAGGAATCTGAATATTGGGAGACAGGTAGCACATTTCTTAAGGTATGACACTCTGACAGATAAGGATGTTCATTTTCCTAAAAAGACAAATTCTAGCTTTACACTTCCTTATGAATAGCTTTGGTAAATCAGTTTGAATCTTCCAGATGTTGGGCCATGTTCTTCCTTCAGCCCTGAGAAGATGTGGTACTAATTGTCATTGTAATAAGTTGGTTGATCAAGAGTGTCCTCTCAGCTATGAGAAGTATCCAGCTGCCTGCTCCCTCTTTGCATAGTATTCCGTTCACCCATCCTATACTGCAGCAATCCTCTCACATAATCTAGTTTTCCCATCTGTAGAAGTTTTTATTTACAGCCTGTCAGTTTACCGTGACTTTGGATGATGCCAAGAGCCATAGGCTCTACACGCCTTTCCCAGAAATTCCCCAGGCAGGCAAGTCCCACACCAGCCATGTTTTGTTTTTCATCTCTCCAGCGAGTTGTAAGCCACAGATCTCACAAATTCATACCAGTACATAGGTGGAGGCCTTAACACTTAGGTATGTTTTCATTACCCAGTCCTCATCAGTGGAAATGAAAGGTTACTCTGTGGAGACCCTTTGGTTCTATAGGTATTTCCCAGACATTGCTATTTTCCTTCTAAGGTCCCGATTCCTACACTTGCTCCTTCTAAATATCCTCAATGGCTCCTTTGTTTTACTGCTAACTTTTAAATTCTTTTTGCCTAGGTCATCCTTGCCAGTACGGAGTTTTTCTGTTGACTGGAGTAATTTTTGAACACCTCTAAAAGAACAGTAGCAGAAAATAAGGAATTTAGTAATCTGAGTTTCTACCCTGGACAACCATGCATACTGCTAATATATCTGTGAAGGTGCAGCATGTGGATCCCTGTGGGCATCAGGGGCTCCTCAGGAGCCGTCAGGTTCGGGCCTGGCAGCCAGGACCCATTCCACTGCCCCAGCCAGGGAACAGGGCAGCTGGGGAGCACTGGGACAGCCCCAGCCCCGGGCATCGGGAACTTCCCTGGGGATGGGGCCAGGCTGAAGACATTGTCCTGTAGATCAGGGCCTGGTTGTGACACAGCAGAGGCTGGAGCTCAGGCCGGTCCCAGCAGGACAGCCCCATTTGCAAGGGAAGGGTGTCAGGCCCTACCAAGACCACTTTCTTCACAGCAGTTTTCCACAAGGTCAGCGGCTGGGTCCCTTCCTAGCTAGCCCTGAGCCCAGGCCAGCAAACATCCAGAGGTGAGGAGATGTGCTCAGGCCCTTGCTCTAGCTTCTCAGTCCTCAAAACTTTACTCAGATAGCAAAACTTAGGTATCTATGTCTGAGCTAGGTTTCTGTGTTCCCACCATGGTCAATGGTGAGCTAGCCAAATCAGTCAGTGAAACTCGGAGATGAGAGTCAGCTCTTCGCTGTAGCAGTGGAAGCTATTTCTGCTGTGCTAAGATATCTGAAATATCCACATGGGTTTGACAGATACATATTCACACAAGACCAGTGGGGAGTCAACCCTTTTAAATGAACAGCTGAAGGCTGGGAATAATATAATTATTTAAGTTTTCCAAATTGGCTGTATGTGCCTCTGTTTAGGCAACCGAATTGTAGCATGGAGAGCTGTACAGCTGTCCAAATACAAGAATAAATCAAAGCTAGCTAAATAGATCTATATTTGCAGACCCTTGGACTTCTGAATGTATACATTTCTATTAAGGAATATGAATCTGGAGCTGAATCCTACCCCAGCACTATGAAGAAAGAGTAAACAGAGCACTTTGACAGAAATTGGGTGGTTTATTTTTTTCTGAAGAGAGCTGCACTGTGTGTTTGATGTTTCATCATCCTTCAGGAGTACTTAGCTTGCTGGAGTATCAGTGTGGATACAGTCAGTATTATTCAGTGTAAAAATTCTTATCTTTACCATGTGGAGTGCATAGCCAATGTTTTATTCTTAGTGATACAGGAATTTTTGTGATTCCTGAAATTTGAGATGATCTGGCTTAATCTGTTCTATTGGGAAAGTACATTGTGATTGACAACTAAATTCTAAAACTGGAAATCACATGGAAAGGAACTATTTTCACTCAGTTGAGTAAGTCTCAGTGCAGGGTCTGAAACTAATAAAGGCTCAGACTCTTTAATTGCTGATAAGTAAAGATTTACTTATCAGCAAATTCCCTTCTATTTTGTATTAAATATAATATTTATATCTTTTCATTTTCCCCTCTTCAATTCAGTCATGATTTGGAAGTATTGTAGGTAGTACTCTCTTTTTTCAGAACTTGAACTTAATCAGCCCTTAATTTGAAGATACCTCTTTATGGTATTAAAAAAACAGTCTGCAACTCTAAAAATGAGATCTTGCTTCATTTTGTTTTTGGTTTTTAATGAGATGGGGTCCTAAGATTCTTGTGTAAAATATGAGTAGCTGAGCAGGTTTGAAAATACCTACTTGAAAAGTCACGGAGATCAGGGGGTATCCCTGCTGACTGGAAGAGGACAAATGTCATACCCTTCTACAATAAGGGCCCAAAAGAGGAGCCAGGAAAATACATGTCCATTAGTCTTCAGTCCCTGGGAAACTAATGGAATGAGTTCTCTTAGAAACTATTACAAACAAAATGAAGCAGGTGACTGGGAAAAGACAGCACAGATTTACCAGAGGCAAATCATGACAGACTAACCCGATCATCTTCTATAGCAAAATAACATTTTCTGTCAACATGGGGAGAGCAGTGGATGTTGTTTACCCGGACTTCAGCAAAGCATTCAATGCCATTTCCCACAGGCTTCTCCTGGATAAACTGGCAAGATGTAGATTAGATGGGTGGTCTCTGAGGTGAGTAGGGTATTGGTATTGGTAGGGTACAGGTCACACTCAGAGAGTGGTGATCAGTTGTTTACACTCAGGCTGGCAACCTGCCACAAGTGGGGTCCCGTAAGGATCAATCCTGGGGCCCATGCTATTTATCATCTTCGTAAATGATCTGGATGATGAGACTGAAAGCAGCCTTACCAAGTTTGCTGATGACATCAAACTGGGTGGTGAGGTAGAAATCTCAGAAGGGAGAGCTATGTTACAGAGAGAGCTGGACAGGCTGGAAGAGTGGGCTGGCAAGAACTGTATTAAGTTTAACAAAGGCAGTGTTTAACAGAGGTGTGTTCTGGAATAAAATTTTTTGTATACTTCTATTATTTATTTAAAGTTCACTGAATTCACGAAGTTCAGGTTCTAAAACTCACCTAATGTTGCTAGACATGGTAAGCTTAGTGTCTGGACTTTAATGCACAAAATATCTGCAGTTATTGATGCATAAACAGCAAAATGTGATACAGATATTACTTCATAAGTGTTAATATTCAGTCACTTCTATTTAATAAACCTACGTTCTGATTGATTATTTTGTTTTCTGATTTCGTAATTCTGCCTCATCTGGTTATACATCACTGGTTCTCAAGTTTGCACTTTATTGTAAGTTCACATTGTAAAATGTCATCATGTAAGAGGATAGTCAATTAAAATAAAAGGTGTTTTATCAGTACCAAACTAATGAAGTACAAAACATTTTTTAAGCACTGTGTAACGATGCTGGAGTTTTCTTAAGAAAATTCTATCCATAACTATTAGGCTGAATGTGTTCCTAGTGGGCTTACCACATTTCAGGCCAGAAGACTTTTTTTGCTTTATAGCAATTTTGAGAACAGGGCAAAAAAGAAGGAAGTAGAGAAAACCTCTCCAAAATTATTTAGAGCAATTAAGAAAAGAGTGAAGACTCTGCCTATGTAAGTTAATATACAGTAACAATTCCAATGATTATTTCTTTATTAGTTAAACCTTACACATGGCCTTAAACCTAATTTTCTAAATAGCTGTTATGAGAAGATTCATATTTAACAGCTGAAGGCTAACTGTCTAGTGTATTAAAGAAACTTTTGTTCTCAGACATGTATTCATGGTTATTTAAAAGTCTAGATTTTTAAATGAATGGCAGCAAGTTTTTTATTTAGCTATGGGAGCAAGTTTCTATAGAAGTAATTACAGTTGTTTCCATGTTTTTCAGAATTTTTTGTAACAGAAAATTACACGAATGATAATCATTAACTGCTGTTCATCATTTCACTGCAAGAACATTATGGCGTAAATAAATGGTCCTTTTTAAAAATTTTGTCTTTCTTTGCAGTGGTGGACTTGGTGGAAAACACATGTCTACTAACGTCTATTCAAGTTAATAAAATGAATTCAAGCAAGGAGAAAGCTTTCTAAGATTTTTTTTTTTTTTTGTCTATGCCAACCATACAAAGATTCAAGGACTGCGGGAGACTGATACAGTTCAAGTTTGCCATCTAGAAAAAAAATTAAGAAATCTTTATTTCTCAGGGTTTTGGTTTTGGGTTTTTTTTTCATAAATTCTGACAAAATAGGTTGTCTGTAAGTATGTGTATACATACCTGGCCTGGTCTTCATTAGTCCCAGGCTAGTAAGTAAAACTATTACAAAGGCTGTGCACATGAAAAGGCTTTTATTCATTAAAAACCCAACTTTGTGAAGCATTAAATAGCAGGCTATAAACATTATTAAGTAGAAATTATTCTTAAATATTCATTGTCTTTATACCTTAAATATCTTCATAATTTGTCCTATCGATGTCCATGGGCAGGAATGTATGCTGCATGAGTTGTGAAAAAAAATGCCTTATTTTTAGTCTTCAAGATTTTTTTCTTTCATGATCTGAACAAAATGCAGGGAAACTCTCCAGTTCCATTTGAAAAATGTCATTGATAGTAAATGGATGTATGTACTCCACAGGCTTAACTATGTTGTTATTCTGTTTTCTTTAAGTAAAATATCAGGTTTTGTACGTAGTTCATATTCTGTATAGTTTTCCTCCACATTAATAGTCTATGAGTGCTGGAAAGGTCATCTAAGCTCTTGGCATGAAAGGAGATTTATTAAAGGCATTACTAGAAAACAAGATAACTAACTGGAATCTATTTGTTTGTGCCTCACATGAAGCTATAGCTAAACTAGAACTAAGTTAAAAAAAAAGCAAGGACCTCTTACCCTTTGATCAATGTAATGACATTTTATTTTTAAGGACCAACATCTTTTGCAGTGTGTGACAGTGAGTAATTAATGCAATACATGAATTCCATTTTGAGATAATAGCTGAGAGAAAGTCACCCCTCAGGACTACTGCATATCAAAGTGGTCTGTAAAAAATGCTGGTTCTAAGATTACATCTGTATTTTAAAGTATTTGCTAAGAATAAACTAAAACTTTTATCTGCAATGAAAAAAAAGTGTTGTGTCAGTTCTCACTAATTATTAGTATTGTTTGTTGCCTCCATGCCAACGTGTTTTTCTTTAGGTAAAGCATAAAATGTTGTTCTGTCTTTGACTCTGTCCATTGTTGTAATTCCCAGTAATAAGCTCTGACTCAAAATGAAACTAAAGGTTTCCTTCCCTTTTAAACTGTATCATTATAATACAGTAGGACTATTCACCAGTCAAGTATCTTCAGTAGCTTAAAGTCAATTTTAACCTGTTCTTTCTTCCCTTAGACAACCTGTGGTCAAACAGGTTGCATAACTACCTTTTCAAAACAATAGCTATTAACCTGTACTATCAACTAAGTCCATTGCATGTTTTCTTACTTAAATCTTTGCTTTCTCTTGAAAGTTACTGTAAGTGATTACCCTGTAAAAATCAAACTGTATACCATGGCTAACGAGTCTCCTAAATACACAGTCTGCTATCCATTTACAACTTTTGGACCTTGTTCTGGAGTCACGTCCTCTTTTAAGGATGTCAGCATGAGTAGCAAGGACAGATTTCTAGTTATGCACTCATATAATTTTTCTTTTAAAAACTACAAATAAGATGTCATTTAGATGCTCCCTAGTAAAGTCCTTTACTCTTCTATGTTTTCTTCTACAGAGCTAAAGTCAGACTCTTCCTGACTTCTTTTTTCTTGTCTAAAACCGCTGGTGAAGTTACTATCTTTCTACACTTATCTTTTATTTCAGATCTGTTGACCCTCGATGTACCCATTTCTCTAGTCACATCAGATGATCAGTGTTATCTCCAAGTCACTTAGGCTAAGTTATAGCAGGATCCAGTTAACCTTTCCAGTTCCAGATCTGCCTCAGAGCCCAGATTAAATGAAAGTCTGACCCTTCTCCTCTCAGCACTTCCTTCTTCACAGAAAGTGACACAAGGCTGTTGGTTTCACTGGAAATTGCGGCACTTTCCATGGATACCTGCTGTGAATAACACAGTGAGCAGCACCTTAGGCTAGCAGCTAAATGTAGGAACAGGTTTCATTACTTCTTTAATTCTGTTAGTTTGCTTTGATTTTTATTAACTCACTCTTTCCCCTTCCCCCCTGAAATGATACTTCAAACCTGAGAGGCTTACTGAAGTTTAAGGATTCTCCACATTTAATCAAATATTATCAGTTACTTAATTTTAGCTGTTTTACTGTTTCCCCTGTGGTGTACAAGTCAAAAAAAGGGCAAACAAGGCTTGCATCCAAAGTGGAGCTTGCAGGCTTAAAAAGGTGGTATGAGAAAGGTCTGATGTCAAACGTGTGTGTATTTGTACTTGCATATATTCTCTCGACTGTCTGAGAATAATACCGAAGCTTCTAATATTCTTTACGTCTATTCTAGATAGCATTTTACAATAACATTAGTTAATAGTTTGGAATTTTATAGAGTTCCTTCTAGCTCATGAAGAACAATTTACAAAACTAATTACACTATAGTATTATAAAACAGACTACTGACTGTTACCTATCATATACAGTGATGCTTACACTTACAGACTGTGCTTGTGTAGACTGTTATGCATGACGTGAGCTTCTAAGAAAGCGAAACTTTGATTATATTAATGACAGTGAAGTCTTCAACAGTTTCCATAAACCTGGAATAAATCTCAGGTGTAACTTAAATCTGTAAAACTACAGGATGCAATACAGGATACAACAAAACAAACTTATTTCAGAAGTCAGACTTTTTAAGCATTTTCAGTTCTAAATTCATATTACATGTAGGGCAAGTACCATTAAAATCTTGACATTTACAGCTGATGGTAGTTAAACTTCATATGGTATTTGCAGTACTCCTCTTTCCAAGCATAGGGGAACTGCAAATGCCTCACTAATGGTAAATACCAGAGTGTGATAAATGTCAAGACTTTAATGGTTCACTGTAATCATTACAGGATAGATTCTGATGACTTAGCCCAATACGGGTAGCATCTTGCTCCATGAAGAATCTCACTGACTGTAGCAGGACTGTTTGTGATAATGTTTGGCAGAAAAGTGAGCTCATCTTTGTAGGCATCTACTGCAAATTTAAAGTCAAATAGCTGTCCATATATGTCCTCGTATGCCCTTCAGCTTTTATTTAAGCTGGTTTTTTGTAAACTCATTTCCAAAATAGGAAAGTCCACTTAAATATAGTCTAAGGTAATGCCTGTTTGATACAGTATAGGAAGATATGTAAATGTATGAAATACATTAAGACAGCACTGAACTTGAGCTAAAAAATTCTCATGGCTGAAGCATGTATTGGTTTGGCTTTGGGTGCTGGGTTATACAACCCATGTTGATTTTGACTAGTGTATTAGGTGTAAATGGCAAGGGATGGTTTTTCTGGAGGAGAGGATGGGGACCTGCAGGGTTGACATCTGCAGGAGAAGGTCGGGGCCACAGCCAGTCGCAGCCCCTTCCAGCCAGCTCAGCAATGGACCCACCACGGGCCAAAGGCAAGCTAGTTGGAGGACTTTGTGGCACCTGTGCGAAATGATATTTAAGAAAGGGGAGAAAATGCTGGAAAGAGGGAGGAGGAGGAAACAAGGTCAGAGGAGTAGGAGGTGCTCCATGGCAGAGCAGGCACACCCCCACAGGGGTGCAGCCTGCCGAGGACCATGCCAGAGCAAGGACATCCCCCCTAGGAACTGCGGTCCACGGAGGAGCCCAGATGAGAGCAAGCACACCTCCAAAAAGGTACTGTGTCATGTGGAAGAACCACACCACAGCGTAGGAAGCAAGTAAGAAGGAAGGAGCAGCAGAAAAAGAAAGTGAGAAATAAGGAGTGGCAGAAGGAAACAGCTGTCGCTGATCCCAATGCCCAGTGCCACTTTTTGCTTCACTGAAGGCGCTGAGTGTAACCTACAGTGGTAACAGGAGGGGAGAAGAGGGGTCTGGAGTGAAGGAGTGGAGACTAGGAAGCGGGAAGGAGAGGTGTCTGAAGAGAAGTGAGGCTGGGAGTGAAGTTGAGCCTGCAAAGGCAGAAGAAAATTTATTTTTCCATGAGTGTTCAAATGTTTGTCTCCTGTTGTGGGTTAACCCTGGTAGGCAGCTAAGCACAGCCGTTTGCTCACTTCCCGTCAGTGGGATGGGGAAGAGAATCATACGGGTAAAAGTAAGAAAACTCGTGGGTTGACATAAAGGCAGTTTAACAGATAAAACAAAGTTGTACATACAAGCAAAGCAAAAATAGGAATTCATTCACTATGTCCCATTGGCAGGCAGATGTTCAACCATTTCCAGGAAAGTAGGGCTTCATCGTGTGTGATAGTTACTTTGAGAAGACAGACACCATGATTCCAAAAGTCCCCCTTTCCTCCTTCTTTCTGCCAGCTTTTACTGCTGAGCACAATGTCATATGGTCTGGGATATCCCTTGGGTCAGTTGGGGCCAGCTGTCCCAGCTGTGTCCCCTCCCATCCTTTTGCCCACCCCCAGCCTACTTGCTGGCAGAGCAGCATGAGGAACAAAGAAGGCCTTGACACTTTGTAAGCACTGTTTAGCAACAGCTAAAACATCGCTGTGTTATTAACATTGTTTTGGTCACAAATCCAAAACACAGTGCTATGCTAGCCACTATGAAGAAAATTATCCCAACCAAAACCAGTACAAAACCTTTGTTTCCCAATACCGGAATCGGTACTTAAATGTTTAGGTTACTTAATTGGCAATACATGAAATTAAATTCCCCAATGTTAAGTCTGTTTCTCCCACAACAGTAATCGGTGAGTGATTTTCCTGTTTTCTTTTCAATACACAAGTTCTCTCATTCCTGTTCTTCCAATCCTCTCCCAATTCCTGCGAAGGAGAGGGGCAGTGAGTAAGCAAGTGGTTGTGTGGGAGCTTGGCTGCTAACCAGGGCCAATTCAGCACAACCAGGAATTGGCTAGTGTTTTCCTAGTTTATTCTTGCTCCCAGTATAGCATGAATGCATAACTTTAGTAAGGCAAAGAAAGGAGTGTTGAATTCTGGTCTTTCCATCTGCCTCCATACGTTCTTGAGGTTGGATCTAAACTGATAGTTCACCTGGTGGGTGGTGGGCCTATCAATTTAGATTTAGCAGAAGTGCTTCTGAAGTCCATCACCTGGGTGAGTGTCGTGGTGTAACCCCAGCCAGCAACTCAGCACCTCGCAGCCGCTCACTCACTCCCCCGCCACCCAGTGGGATGGGGGAGAGAATCGGAAAAATAAAGTTTTGCTTGTGGGTTGAGATAAGAACAGAAGGAGAGGAAGAAACTAACAATGACACTACTAACAACAAGAAAATGACAATAATAATAAAAGGATTCGAATACACAAGACAAGTTATGCACAGTGCAATTGCTCACCACTTGCTGACCGACGCCCCAGTCGCGCTCCTCCTCCCCACTCCACCTCCCCGGACATGACGTCCCATGGTATGGAATACCCCATTGGCCAACTTGGGTCTGCTGTTCCGGCTGTCTCCCCTCCCAGCTTCCCTGTGCCCCTCCAGCCTTCTTGCTGGCTGGGCAGGAGA
>JAVKLA010000008.1:14424260-14440862 GCA_034782735.1 Sagittarius serpentarius | reverse complement strand
GGGCAGGAGAAGCTGAAAAGTCCTTGACTTAGTCTAAACACGACTGAGCAACAGCTGAAACCATCAGGGTGTTATCAGCATTCTTCTCATACTGAACCCAAAACACAGCGCTGTAGCAGCTACTGGGAAGACAATTAACCCTATCCCAGCTGAAACCAGGACAGTGAGCATATCAACAGTTTTCCAACTGCTGCAAAAAGGTGTAGAAATACAGTTGCTTCTCTTGTTCTCTAATACTTTGAGCTCCATGCTAAGAAAGGACATAATTTCCATGGTGGGATTATTGGCTTGACATTTAGTCCAGTCACAAACTTTTGTATCAGAAACTGCTTCCATAGAAGGAACAACACTCACTAGATCTTTATGCATTTGCAAAAATGGGCTACAGTAGCCCTTGGAAGCCACAGGCTAATCTGTCCACTCTATTAAGTTTAAACACGGCATAAACATGTATGGGGAAAACAAAATAGATAGATTTTTGTTTGCACTTCTGTCCTACTCCAAAATAAATTAAAAAAAAGTGTAGGTCCCCTTATCCTGAAATCTTGTAATGAAATAAGTTTCAGTCATCTGAAGCAATTTGAAAAGAAATTATTTTCATTTTTATTGTTCTGACATATTTCTACTGCTTTGTTTTATAATACAATTGAACCTGCAAGGTAAATTTCTGATGTATTTTGGACTACCTTTACAGTGAAGAGAAAGACTACTTGCTGAATATACAGGCCAGGTAGATCTTCTTTAGGTATCGTGTTGTAACTTGAGCTTTATGTAAATTTTAAGTTATTCATTGTCTGACAAAAAAGCTAAACTCTCATTAGTTTAAGAGTAATGGACAAGTTCCTTCCTAGCCTTCTGCAGCTCTAACTTCTATTTATATTGAAGATGAAAACTAACAGTGTAATGCTCCAAGGTAGATTCCGTTGTGTAATGTTTTTACTAGTGACATTCCCTAAAGCAAAGTGATCATGGCTCTGCAGTTGTGCAGATCTGTAAGTAGAAATGATCTTTCAGCTCCAAGCTTGTCAACTGAAAGAATAACCTAAGAGTGGAAACTTGAAATTTAGGCTTTCATTGCCACCTTATGTCTTACCTTCTGCATGAAAATATTACAAAACATCCTTTCATTATAGAAGCATGCAGTGTGCTATTCAGCAAATACAATGCAATAAAGAATGTATGAGATATATTAATGCAAAATAATGGTTGACATTTAGCACACAGAAAAGGCGGTAAAGTCAACATTATGGTTCCCAAAGAAACCATATCTCATCTCCCTTGCATAAACATATTCTTTACTGTATGTGCATGAAATGGCTGAGTTATTGTTTCCATGGGAACAATATCTCTGGATTTACACATTTGTCATTTCTCTGTGTAGAGCACTCAATAAGAAATGGCCTTTATTAATAACCTCAGTTTCTTGGACCCCAGCACAACATTCATAAAAGTGACACAGAGTGTGAACACAAAGCCAAGAAATAGTTTCCTTACACTTCTATTTAAGATTTCTGTGACTGTTAGTCTAAACTTCTCCCTTTGGTCTTAACTGATGAGCTTTTTGTTTAGTTGCTGGATTCTGCCTATGATTCTCATCAGACCATGAAGTTTTTATTGCTCAAATATTCAAAGACTCATTATTAGATGTATGGTATCATTCATGGATGCAATAAGATAACAGAAATATTCAGAGGCTTCGTAACTTTTGAAATCTAAACTGTGGCACTAAAATAGTTAATGTATGGTTTGAAAAACACAAAAATTCCTAAATTTTCAAACACTTTGATTTTGCAGATTGAAGAGGACATGGGTTAACAATTTCCTTGAAACAGACCAAGTAACAAAGCATAGGATGCTAATTTCCTGATGACAAGGAACAGGTAATAGTGCAGTTTCAACAATAACAAGAAATTGTAATTTCAGGTTTGTATAATACATCAGAGAAAAGACAAATATTCAATCAGTATTCATGTCAAAACTTCATAATCAAAATCTTTGTTTCAGGTTTTGGGTTATTTTAGGGAGAGGTAGTTCTCTCAGAGTCTCATTGAAAGACTGAAAATTCCTTTTTGCTCATGCTTAGGGCTTTTTATCATTTTTCTCTATTTTTATACAAAAATGTATTTTTAAGACAGCTGTATATAATCTATTTCAAAATTCTGTTTTCAAAAATTATTTTTTCAAGGGTGGATTTATCAGTAGAGCCTATAATAAAATTGTCTTTCTCTGTTTACATCTGCGTTACTCTAATACAACTCTGAAAATTCTATCAGATTTTTCTATTTTTTGTAGTATTGAGTATTCTTTTAGAAGTTAGTGTGTAAGGAGTGATGAAAAGGAGGTAAAAGTTACATATTACATTCTCTCATATATTCATCCTATCCGATGTAGTATTGAATGTGATGGACTTATTAAAAGTTTCATGTGTAAAGCCTTTTGTGCAAGAAGACAGAATAAACTACTGGGGGGTGTCCTACTTTGAATTTTCATCCAAAGTTTTGCTTTTAATTTTGCTTACACAATTATTCTTTCAAATGAACTAATCCCAGTTCAATGAAAGATTTGTAAATTCTCAGGGAACCGGACTGATACAGAGATTTTTCACAGAATTTGTTCTTTTATTTCTTAAAATTCTTTATGTCTTTATGTCTTGTTTTCAGTCACCAAAAATAATATGCTCAAGACAGAAAGAAGCATTCTTAACCTAGGAAAACTCAAAGTAATGTATTTTCTGATTGTGTGTGATGAACTTATGAGTGCTCTGTCAAAGGACTGATCACTAAAGAATCAAAATCTTAGAGATTTACTCTGAAAAACAAAGCTGCAGACTCTCTGGGTTCCATACTCAGTACCTTGGACAGGAGTGTGGAGATACATAATGCTTTTTGACTAACCTGTGTGTCCAAGGTCTGTCACATTTGTGTTGGTTGATAGAACAATTTTGTAAGTGAAATTAATTGAACATATGTAGATTTCTACATATTTACTATTGTTTTTTAATACTTGAATAATAGGCCTTTGTAGGACACAATTTATCTCACCATACATAAGATATCAAAAATTTCAGGCAAAATGTTTCCTAAAAGTGCCTATTTGTTTCCATTGACCATAAAAAGAGTTTACAGTGACTAGCTTATATCCAGGTGTAGATCTGTAAACCTCTACAGCCAGGTGAGTCTAATCTCATTTTGCATGTTTGTTCTTTGTTCCCTTGCAATTACATTACCAGCATTAATGGAGAAATCAATAAATTTTTTCTTTTTTTTTCCTCTCTTATTTTTCATAAAATCTCTTCATGCTTTAAAAACCAGTGTTGCTGCCTTTGACAAAGTAAGAGAAATGTTAATAGGTAAGATCTTACGTATTTAGTATATACTATGTCTTGACTTACTCTGCTGAGTATTTTAAGGTCTTAGTAAAGCAGCAATGTAAATAGAAGAGAAAGAGATCCCAGAGAGGTCTAACAAATTAGCAGGTTTTTCTTTCTGCAAAGAAATGCAGTGTGGGTAAGATGACAGATGTAGTAATTTGCTTTTGTAGAGAAAGACTGATGTAGAGGTGTGATAACTAGAGACAGAGTGACTTTGTATTAAATAAAAAATAACCTATTCAGATATTATTGTTTATTTCAATGGAATGTATGTAGAGGAATTTCCAGGTTAGATTTGATACAAGATTTAGTGATAAGAAACATGTAACATTTAGTTTGAAGATGCAAAATATCAATGTTGATGTAATGTTAGTTCAATAATAGAATAAAGCAGTATTAGTCTAGATGGCATTTGACAGTGGTATAAACATACATCCTATCTGAAAATAGACATATAAGGCTAATGAGTTAGGATATAAAATACAATGTTTAAGGAGAAGTTCTGAAAACCTACTTTTTCAAAGGTATTTTCAGCATTTAGGAGTCATCTGAATTTTTCCAGCTAACAAACTCCTTGGTGTAGATACATTTTTGTTGAGTGCTTCTTTTCATTTTAGCAAGAGAAAAAATGACTTGCATCTTGTTTAATTTCTACCTGGCAGATCTGACTTTCCCAGAAAGGGCTTTCATATAACCGATCAGAAGACTGAATGTGACAGATGTATACTGTCTGTAGCTTAACCTGTTGGACAAAAGCAATTAACATTAAACTTCAATGGAAAACAAAAATAAACAGAGCACAAAGATGTGGATAGAAGCTTGCAACTAGCGCCTGATGTGAGTCTACACCCCAAAATATAGGACAAAAATACTTCACTAGAGACCTAAATGGAAAAGAGGTGTCAGAACAGTGCAGTGTACAATGGTCCTGGTCTTCTTAATATCCTTCTCATTTCTGGTACAAGAGAGAGGAGAAGTTACATGTGAGAAGCAGTAAGCAGAATGAAAGAAACAAAGATAATACAAGCAAAACTCTGGTAAAATCCCCAAATTTAAATAGTTTCCTGAATTAGAGGAATGCTACTTGTTCTAGTTCCTTCCTCTGGAGTTGTCAGAATTTTCAAGACTACACCCTAAATATAGTGAATACTGAAATGCCATTGTCAGAGTATAGAACATAAAATGTTAGTCATGCCCGTCTTGCAAGAAAGAAAGTACTCAGTTTAGGAACAAAGATAGAGCTAAACTTCATTGTTGGCATTGCCAGAGTTAAAGAATACTAACCAGGGGTGAGAGGCTGAGACGGAGAGTAAGATCTGCAACTACAAATGGTAGCAGACCTTTCCGGAACTGAGATCTGTATATAGCACCACATCTGGTAACAACAGCACCAAGATCTAATGCAGGCTATAGACACTGAGTGAGATGCTTCCTATGATACTTAATCATGCACCATCAGTAGAAGACATGAAAAACAAAGGAGTAGCCTCTTCTCTCACATCCACATATATAGATGGTTTATATACATAGAGATAATATGAACTTTTTCCTCACATTCTCCGATCTCAGCCACTGTCAGAACCTTTAGGATCTTCTAAAGACCTGGAATGCATTTGGATCACACTAGCGTTATGATTACAACGTAGACTAACTTACCTCAGACGGAAGAGTTTGGTTTCTATCCTTTAGCTGTTTGTGGAATTCTCAGATTGATACCAAATACTAACAGTGGACAGAGGAGGCACTTCTAGACAGAACCACCTACGTTCGCAACAAAGCCACAAACAAAAATTGATACCTTACTGTGAAATTCTTCATATTATGTTTTTTCCTTATGGAGGATATGTAAGTGCAACACAAGTGCATGCCATCTGAAGCCTCTTATAGCATAACATTATCTTATAAATAAAACCATACAGCTATGCTTCATAATTTGCTTGCCAATACCATTTTCAGGATGATGTTTTTTATTGTGGAATAGTAAAGCACTTAAGGTGCAGAAGGTGTATGTCCTTCAGTTACTGATTGTGTATCTGAGCAGACATAAATACATAAAAAGCATAATTACATAGCTAAATGTTCTGAAATGGCCAGTTCTGCCAATTTTATGCAAGTTGTTAGTCATGGAAAATGCCTTTTTATCATAATCAAATGAAATGATAGAACACATCCTGGAAAATCAACATAAACACTATTTGCTCTTGCACAATTGCTTACATAATTTATGGAGATGGCAGAGAGGCTGACAGCAAATTGATACTTAGACAAATCTGTTTCACACAACTGCAGTTAATCAAGTTGTTCTCTGGCTCTGTTGAATGGAATGTTAGTTGTTGTAATCCCTAAAGAAATTAAGGAACTGAAGTTATTTGAAAAAATGTCTGTCCAAAACATGCAACCTCTTCCAAATGTTGTTTGAATACTAGAAATGAACAATCTTTCCTCTAAATATCATGTAACAATAACATAGTCTGTCTTTCACTCCCTTTGGAGGAAAATACATCTCATTTATCTATCTGTGCTGGCTCTTCATCTTTATTTTGTCATCCCTTGGAGAAATCAGCCTTAAAAATATCTATTAAAGTCCAAGGATCTCTCTTATTTAAATAAAATCAGAGGTTTGCAGAAAGTTTTGGAGCAAATAAAAAACCTCCTTGATTCTTTTCTGGTTAATAAACTCCTGGTTATATTCTGTCAATAGTACTACAGCATAGTTATTAGATATTTTTGGTTTTAGATACCTGTATCTCTAAACATAAAAATGTCATAATATACATCTTGCACTGTCTTTTTCAATTAGAATGAGTATTTATGAAAACACATACAAATCTTAGAATGTCATCTAAGAATACAGATACAAAAAATTGAATCACCAATACCATATCTGAGCTATGATTTAAATGACGGTTAAAAAACATACTTTTGAAACTGGTTTGAATACTAATTTAAAAACATAAGAGTTTGGCAGCTTGTCAGGAGTGGAAATATTTCTGAGGACACCATCCTGAATGTTTTACTTTAAATTTATTCTAATGCCATCTTTTAAAATATGGTTGTCCATGTTCATATGCAATGTTTCAGTTATATTGTCATTTTTTTATATTGTCGTGTTTTTCAAATTAAGTGGGTACGTAAATATGTAGTTTGTTGCATTTCATTAGTATTGGCTATTTATCACTTCTTGTATTATGAAAAAGTCAGGTTAAAAGATATGGGGGGTGAAATAGCAGTCAACAAGAACTTTTTACCTTGGCTTTGGAGCACTCTGAGAAAAACAGTGAGAGCTCCAAGAAGCTAGCAAATGGTTGCATGGCAGATCTTTATCTGGCAAATGATATAGGATTAGATGCTTGAATTTTCATTCCAAAAGAAGTATTCACTGTTAGTTTCTAATCCACAAAGAGAAACCCAATCTTGAAGAGAAACCCATCTGGAATTATATTATACAGTTCTTCAAGAATTTGGCAAATGCCTTCATGATTAAAATATAGATCCAGAAGGTCAGAGATTTAGATTTGCTTTTCCCTATCAGCAGATTTGAATCCATATGGCTCATGGAAATGTCCTAAGCTCCAGACCAAATATGTGTAATAGGCTGAAAGATGTTCCATCACCAGTTCTACTGTTTCTGGGTTACTGTGCACCTAAGATTGTGAAAGTCCTAAAGGCAGAGGGAGGTGGTAAAGACAGGCCTGAACTTAGTCTCTGATTCCTGAACTCTTTTTTTCATTCTGTATTACATAATCATTACTTAAAAATAGAAACAAAGCAAAGTAAAAGAAAACAAAACAAAATCTGCTTCCTCTGGTAAAGTTGTTCTCTCTCTAATCCAATTGATTTTAACTATTTTTATTAAAAGTCAACAAATTCAGCCTGGGGAACGCAGTTCCTCTCACATTAGAAATGTATTTGCTGAGGGTGCACTTGATCCTACTGTCTAGGTCATTGATGAATTATTGGTCCCAACACGGACCCTTGAGGGTCACCACTCATCACTAGTTTCCACTTGGACATTGAGCGATTAACTGTAACTCTTTGATGCAGCCATTCCTTATCCATCTAACAGTCCATCCATCAACCTCATATTTCTCCAGTTTACTGGCAAGAACATTGTGGGGGACAGTAGCAAAGGCCTTACAGAAGTCCAAGGAGATGTAATCAGTAGCTCTTCCCCTGTCCGCTGATGCAGTGACTTAGTTGTAGAAGGCCACTAAATTGGTCAGGTATGATTTGCCCTTGGTGAAGCCATGTTTGTTGTCTCTACTCACCTGTCTTCCATATGTTTCAGCTTGTCTTCCAGGAGAATTTGTTCCATCATCTTAGCAGGCACAGAGGTGAGGCTTACTGGTCAGTAGTCCCCAGGATTCTCCTTTTTAAAAATGGGTACAATATTCCCCTTTCTCCAGTCATCGGGGACTTTTTCTGACTGCCATGACTTTTCAAATATGATGAAGAATGGCTTAATGACTGTATCAACTAATTCCCTCAGGAGCCTAATAAATTTAAATAACTTAAGCCAAAGCATAGCTTGTTTTCAGATGCTGGTAAGCCTTAAGCGTGAACCTAATTACAAGACAGTGAATGATCAGAGAATTTTAATGTAAAACACATTGCTACACAAACAGCTTAATCATGAAGTCTGGCAATCTATGAACACGTACCTTTTGGTCCACAAATCTTCTACTGAAATAACTCTGGTTTTAACCATATTTCCTTTGACACTCCTGGGCAAGAGAGGTATTTAGACTAGCAACCATGCATCAGTAAGTGCTGTGTGCATGCAGACAGGCCAGTATGATGTTGCTAAAAAGTTTGTGTAAATATTAATTTCTGCTTCTTTTTCCTTC
The DNA here is from genome assembly GCA_034782735.1 of Sagittarius serpentarius. NCBI lineage: Eukaryota > Metazoa > Chordata > Aves > Accipitriformes > Sagittariidae > Sagittarius > Sagittarius serpentarius. The sequence continues at coordinate 14,432,645 of JAVKLA010000008.1, read as the reverse complement.
TGTGAAGGCACAGACATCAATTTCTCTATATACTATGGTGCCATTTGTTACAGAACTTTTAGGATGTTAATTAGATTTAAGATTTCTAGCTCTTTCCCATATGTGATTGAAACTGTCTCAGAGATCAAAAATACCTTGCAGATGTAGAGAAATACAGAGAATTGTATTACTACATTATCTTATCAAAAAATGACACTCATACAGGTAAGTGTCAGATAAGCAGACTTTTTAGGTTAGAGCTGAAAAAGACATGACAAAAATGAAGGTCATATAAGGAACCTAAATGAGTATATACATTGGTGTCTTATCTAAACTTTCCTTGCCAGATTTAGGAAAAAAAATTAATTATTATAAAGAAAATGGATAAAGTACTCAAAATCAGCTGAGAAAAATACTGTGTACCACATACTTGATTTGGGATGTAGGATGCAGTATTGCCTTGACTCATAGTAATACTTTCATTGATGTAAGCAGCTCAGTTGTGGTCTCTAGTATGTGTTCTACTGCTTTTTGAAGTTGTCTATAATTTCACACTCAGTTTCCTAAATTGGATCAGCTGAAAGACTTCTTTAGCCAGAAAAGCTTGTTCATCTCTGTTTACCTCCTTGTTTTCCAAAATGCACCCCTGTAGAACCTGACTAAAACAAAAGGATTAACTGAGACGGAGCCAACTCAGCAGATGAAAACTGCAAGAATGCTGGCAGAAATGGCACCCAGCTTCCTGGGTTTGACAATATAAATAATGTTAACTGCTATGCAAATTTAGTCATGAAACTGCTCTTTATTCTACAAAAATTGGTAAAATTCATGAAGGTAGCAGCTGGTAACCATTGTTAAAGCTCTTGAAAACCTAACTGGGAATATTAAAAGAAACTGGACTTAGTGCATGCACTGATTTGTGGGTTTGTTTATTTGTTTGTTTCCCTTAAACACTTACTGAATAACCACATTTCTTAGTGAATAAAGTGATGCTGATGAGTTTCTGGAAAAGCACCTCGAATATTTGAAAGGATGAACATTTACAAATGGCACACATAAAACTTTAATGTATCTTGGAATAACAGAGACCACATCACATATTTAGTCTAACTAATGATTGGCACACTAATGTATTTTAAGAAAAAAAACCAGAACAAATGGTGACCTACTTCAGACAATTGTCTGACATTTGAGAAAGGCTTATTCTCCCATCTACATATTTTGTCAATGGCCCATTTCATAATACAATTTCACTTCTCTGTCCTGCTGTTCCACTCATTTGCAACAGTTTTTTGAGCTATTAGATGGGTAGTTTCTAAGCAAGTTACTCGGGAGGAGGACTGGAGGTGGGATGGTGTTTGAAAAGCGCAAGCAGCTGATGTATAAATTGTATGAGTCTTATGGATGTGTAAATGTCCGTTTATGATTTTCCTCCAAAGAATTTTACCATCACAGAGAATAGTGCCATAAACACTCTGTGTATCTCCTATGTACAACAATGGGTGAGGTTGTGACAGTGACATATCTATTTAGAAACAGTAGTTCTAGAAATATCATCCATATATAACTGCAAGAAAAAGAGAAGAAAATTCTTGCTGCTCCTGCAGAAGTGAGGGTCAGACAAGAGATTAGTAGGAGTGAAATTGTCCTGGGAATTTGTTGCAGGCTACCTGATCAGGGCAAAGAAGTGGATGAAGCTTGCTTTAAACAATATCAAGAAGGTTCTGTATCACTGACCCTGGCTCTCACGGGGAAGTTTTCCCTCTCTGATATCTGCTAGAAGGGCAAAACCAGTGAATAAACAGTCACAAAGATTTCTGGAGGGTATCAGAATCACAGAATCACAGACTGGCTGAGGTTGGAAGGGAGCTCTGGAGATCATCTGGTCCACTCCACCTTGCTTAAGCAGGCTTGCCTAGAACAGGTTGCCCAGGACTATGTCAAGAAGGCTTTTGAGTATCTCCAAGGATAGAGATTCCTTTTCCTTCTGATAAAAAGTTATCAGGGATAACTTTCTGACACAGGTACTGGATTGTCCCACAAAAGGTCACACATAGCTGGATCTGCTATCCAGTAACAAGGAAGAACTGGTCAACAACTGTCTTGTGAGTAGTAACCATGAAATACTGGAATTCAAGATCATAAAGGAGTGAGGAAGGCAAGTACAGACTTGGATATCAGGAGAGCAGACTTCAGCTTCATCAGGAAAGTGGTAACTGGAATCCTGGGGAGGTAGCTCTGCAGAGCAAAGGAGCCCAGGAAAGCTGTCAGGTCTTTAAGGATAGAATCCTCCAAGTATAAAAACAATCCATTCCAGTACCCAGGAAAATAAGCAGATGTATCAGGACACTACTCTGACTGAACAGGGTACTCATAGCAGAGCTCCAATGGTCAGAATACAGAGGATGAACATAGAAACTGGCAGCTGGAGATGGTTTCAGGAGAGCCAAAGCTTGGCAACAGACTTCATGGGCAATAGGAAGAGCTATGGCTACAATTGTAGTAAAGGTCTGAAAAATGAAAATGTGGGAATATTACTGAATGGGGCTGGTGATTTAGAGACAGTGGACAAAGATAAGGTGAGGTACTGTACTGGGTCTGGTTGGGATGGAGTTGACTTTCCCCATAGCAGCCCTCACAGTGCTGTGCTTTGTATTTGTAGCTAGAAAGGTGTTGATAACACACCAGTGTTTTGGCTACTGCTAAGCAGTGCTCGCACAGCATCAAGGCTGTCTCTCTACTCCATCCCCGCCAAGGCCAGTAGGCTGGGGGTGGGCAAGAGGTTGGGAGGACACGTAGCCAGAACAGCTGACCCAAGCTGACCAAAGAGATATCCCATGCCATATGACATTGTGCTCAGCAATAAAAGCTAAGAGAAAGGAGGAGGAGAGGGGGCATTTGTTATTAAGGCGTCTGTCTTCTGAAGCAAGTGCTACGTGTACTGAGGCCCTGCTTCCTGGGAAGTGGCTGGACATCACCTGCTGATGGGAAGTAGAGAATTTGTTTGTTTGTTTCCTCTGCTTCTGCACACGGCCTTTGCTTTTCTTTAGTAAACTGCCTTTGTGTGAGTTTTTCATCTTATTGTCTCCCCCCTGTCCTGCTGAGGAGAGGAAGTGATAGAGCGGCTTGGTGGGCACCTGGCAGCCAGCCAAGGCCAACCCACCACAGGTACTCAATGGCCTTTGCCTTATTCTTCACCAACAGGGTCTCCCAGGCCTTTGTCGTTAAGTGGAGAGCTTGAGAAGAACTACCAACAGCGGATGAGGACCAAGTCAGGGATTACTTGTGAGAGCTCAATCCTTCTGCTTGTTTAATGCAGCAACTATAAAAACTATTTAATAGGGAAAAAAAATCTAGTGATGGGAAATGTGGAAGACAAACATCCTAGAAGGCGGCTGATATAAACCGTTACGGGTCCCTAAAATTAAATGTATGTTCTATCTTGCATTATGAAAGAGAAAGGTTGAGAATCTGCTCCTAAATGTACAAAAGTTTTTCACTCTTAACTGAGGGTGAAAATTCTATCTGCCACCTCTAGTTTCAGGAATCAAATAGAAATAGCGCCAGAATCGTACTTTTATTCCAGATAGAAAATGAGATATGAATTGAAAGATTTTCATTGACTTCTGTTTTCACCATTGATACTCTTAATCACAATGTGTCACAAGACTAGAAAAAATTATTTGTACTCAATCATGTGCATAAAGGACAGAGGGAAATTTAAATTTAAAAGAGCTGTTTAGAAGTTTACCTGGGTGTGAATATGTAATTGTAGAAGAGTAATAAGGAGTTATTAAATACCTAAATAATTAATGAAATTTCAAAATAAACTGTATTAAATGTTTAGTCTTTATTGTAGAAGTTTTCAAAGTTCTTTCAGATGTTCTATGTGGAAAAAGTAACTACTTGGATTTTTTTTTTATATTTAACCATGATATTTACTTTTAAAAATTTAAAATATTTTGCTCAATATGGTGCAATGTTATACTAAATTGTTTTACAGTTGCCATGTATTATTAGTTTCGTCACAAAAGAAGAGAGTAGGCATGATTGTTAAGAAAAAGATCAGCTGGGTTTTTTGGTATTTTTTTTCTTGCCTTATTGGTATTCTGAATTAAAAGACAATTAAAATACTGAGTTAAGATACGCATTTTGTGTGGTTTTGTCACTGACTTTAAAGCAAGTTTGTTCTTTCTAACATTAAGTTATTTCTGTCTTGTTTTTAAATGGGTCAAATTTATTGACTTAAATGTTGAAACCACTGTTAACAAAAGCCAAATTATACTGCGGGCTGTAATGAATGAGGTAAAGTTAGCAGTTCAGGTTTTGCACAAATAAGTGAAATAGGTATGAGTTGTTTTATTATTATACTCTCACGTCCAAAGTTATTGTGTAGAGATGACTACTAAGCAAAATCTAGCCTGGCTAGCACTGACAACCTAGTTGTCCTCTTCATGTTCCTTATTACAAAATAAGACTATGTCTGGATCTATTGATCCTTGCAAGGGTTGTTCATTCTCCAGTGTCAAAGACAGCGTGTGTGTTCATAGTCCTGGTTTTCAAACTTTGCTCTTCTGCAATCCGTGACAGCAGATAATATATTTACAGAATAAAACCCAGTTTAAAGGAAGTGGTCATTCAACTTTTTCTATGTTTAATCCATTTCCAAACACAAAATAAAAAAAATAAAGGAATAAACAAATACTGTAAGGAATGCAGTCTTACCTGCAATCTTACAAAAGTATCTGACACTTTAAAGAAGGTAGGCTGCATCTCATTTGAATAAAAGGGTGATAAAGAGGATACTCTTTAATATCAAAACATGCAGCTTGTTTTATCATATTCATTCCATACCATTTGGTGACTGCATTAATGAAGATTCTTTCCCTTTGCTTTTATATTTCTGTAGTTAAATTTAAATAGGTTTAAGACTGTAACTTCAATCTGAGTCACAGGAGTCTGTGCGTTTGTGGCACCAACGACTGGAGCGAGTGCAGGTGTGCGAGTGAGGGTGCGGTCGCTAGTGAAGATCGAGCTGGACTAGCTGGTGAATGGACCAAGTGGCCTGGGAGCAAGGGTGGGAGTGGGTGTTCAAGGGAGTGAGAGTGCCTGTGTGTTCCTACGGCCGACAGCACAGCAGGACAGTCCTGGCCAGCTCTGTGGGTGTGTCTGCGAGCGTAAGCAAAGGTCTGTACCAGCAAGTGGAGTGAGGCTGAAGCCTCTAGGGCTCATATGTCTGTGTGCCAGCAACTGGGGAGACTGGGATCCAGGGGGCAGCTACTGGGCATACAGAGTGTTTGAGCCCAGCTGCTGGAGGGACTCACTTGTACATACACATATATTCTCACTATTGGACCTCCATCCCGCTCAGCAAGAGAGGGGAGCAAGATGAGGCCGTTGGTGCTGTCTGTGTTCACGTGAGTGCTCTGAGTGTCTGTCTGTGGTCTGCGTGGCTAGTGATGTGTGTATCTGTATAATGTGTAGAATGTGTATAATGTGTGTAAGCGCATATGTGTGGTGTACATGTATGCTCTGTGTCCATGTGCCTGCTGGAAATACATCTTCAGCCTCACTACTGGCTGGACTTGGGGACATGGAGCTGTGGCAGCCTCGTCTCTCTTGGGCTGTTGGATCCAGCATGATATATTTTCTTCTGCCACTGAAGTATACCTATATTTCTATTTCTGGATTATCAGACTTCTTAAAGTAACTAACCGCCGCTTTGTTGGATCATGATGAATGTTTTACATGGAATTTAACAGTATCCTGGTCTGGATTTCCCCATGTGGGAATACTGCTAGATGGCACAGTGATCCCATTACAGTCTCTATAACAGGATTCTCTTATGCTGAAAAACATTCTATGCATAGTGAGGGCAAAAGAAAAGTTAGGCAGCTTTCCCTTTAGCTTTCTACTTGAAATGAACCCAAGCTTCAACTAGGAAATGTGTCTTGACCTGATGCTTCAAGGTTCCGCAAGTTAGATTATACGTCTCAAAAAAAAGTACTTTTTTTTTTTTTGTCTCATTATATTACCCCAATTTAACAGCTTTCCTGGAAAGTCTCAATTTCATCTACAGATAATAAGGAAAGAAAAAAAAGTTCCTTCTTGTACATATTAAAAATAAATGAGTATGTAAACCAGTAAGGAAAACTGATATTAAAAAACCTCATGTTTTGTTATTACTGCATTTTTGCTGTCGCCGTTGACTCATGGCACAGTACTGAGCACAACGGAGCATCAACAACGTGAGCCATTGTGTGGTACTGTAATGAAAACACTAAACCTAACAATAACAACAACATTGATTTAAAGGTTCCTTACTCAGTAGTACCTTAAGGAGTGCAATGTAATTCAAATTTCCTTAATAGAGATACAGATATGCTATATTTTATCTGTATGTGTTTATTGCTTAGAATATTTTTTAAGGGTTATGGATACTAAGAAGCGTACTCTTAAAGATTAATAGCTAGATCCAACATTACCATCACATGGTTTTCACTAGGGAACTATAAAACTTCAAGGAGGAGATTATAATGAGGTAGAGAGCTATTATGGGTATTATTTACTGTACGCTATACGGTGATACTAGCAACCTTGTACATAAACAAAGATGTACTCATTCTTTTATTGTCTAGAACAAACGGAATGTGCGAGAGAGGCTGACGTGGCTTGGGCGTTGTGGGGAGAAACGGCGGTAGATTTAAACAGCCCTGGGGAGCGCTGGCGACCCGGAGCGCTGCAAACAGGGCCTGCAAACGGGCATCTAGAGGGTGCCACTGTGCGCGCAGCAGTTCGTGCAGAAGGGCACATGAGGAGGGCTGGGCTCCCTGCTTGTAGGCCCACAGCCCAGGGAAGTGCTCTAGGTGTCTGCCACAATGATGGGCACTCGCCTCAGAGTTAAAACCAATGTTTCTACAGAGAAAGCCCCTGAGGTGTTTGTCGCTTCTGCCCAGACAGAACTAGTAAGGAAGGAGACTTCAGTACAGTTGGTAGGTTGCAATGAGTGCCCGGATCCTTCTCCTGGAGAAAAGGTAAGTACCTGCAAAAGATGTGCACAGGTTGATGATCTATTGCTCAGGTGGCCGAGTTGCTGGGAACAGTTAAAATGCTGCACGGTACTAGAGGGACTGAGACAGAGGTAGACAAGCGATCTCAGAACCATGCTCCTGTGGCAGACACCACAGAGAATGAGGCACCTTGGACCCTGGTGACACACAAAAACAGGGCTCTGCTTCAGTCCCCACCCTCCAGCATTACAACCAAAACCAGGTACGAAGCTTTAACAGCTGTAGACTCCCACGAGCAAGGTCTGCAAGGAGAAACTGTGCCATCAGCACGCAGCGGATACTGCAAAAGGCAATGACGAGAGCTGCTGGCTCTCTGTCAAGGTGTACCGAGGTGCCCATCTGCCATCCTAACAGGGAGTCGCGAGAGGTATGCTGCCTTCCAGGAGCTAAGGTCTGAGATGTTGCTGAGAGGGTGCCACAACCTGTCGAGAGTACAGACTGCTATCCATCGCTACTCTTTCATGCGGGCACGAATGACACCGCAAGCAGGAACCTGGGCAGAATCAAGGAAGACTACAAAGACCTTGGTGTGCAAATGAAAAGTGTTGGTGCCCAAGTTATCTTTTCTTCCAGTTAGAGGAAAGGGTGCAGCCAGAAATAGATGTATAATGCAAATCAACATCAGCTTTGTGGCTGCTGCTGTCATGAGGGTTTTGGCTTTTATGACAACAGGACATCCTTCAGAGACTACAGCCTGTTAGGGAAGGATGGAATCCACCTGTCTAGAAAAGGCAAGGGAATCTTTGGTAGCAGGCTGTCCAGCTTGGTGAGGTGGGCTTTAAACTGAAGGACTCGGGGGACAGGGTCCACAGTGGTAATGCTTACGCCATTGCAACCAACTGGGGAATAAGCCAGGCCAAAGAGAGCAGCAACAAATGTTCCTTAGCTGCCTCCCAAGATAAGAACCAGAAGACCAACCACCTCAAGTGTATGTATATAGCAACGCATGCAGCCTGGATTAAAAACAGGAGGAACCGGAGCTCCATGTCCAGTCAGAAAGTTATATCATAGAAATAACTTAAACATGGTGGGACAACTCACATGACTGGAGGATCACAATGGATGGCTATAGGCTGTTTTGTAAAGACAGGCAGGGAAGAAGGGGTGGAGGAGTTGTTTATGTTAAGGATAATCTTGAATATATAGAAGTCAGCTACAACAATTGTGGAAGCCCTATAGAATGCCTCTGGGTCAAGATCAGAGGGGTTGTCTCCAAGGAGGATTTTACAGTACCCTGATGAAGTTTGCTGATGATACCGAAGTGAGCAGGCAAGTGGACACTTTGGAAGAGAGAGCCACCCCGCGGGAAGACCTGGATAGGCTGGAAGAGTGGGCT
>JAVKLA010000008.1:14404129-14415741 GCA_034782735.1 Sagittarius serpentarius | reverse complement strand
AGAGGAGAGGAGAGGAGAGGAGAGGAGAGGAGAGGAGAGGAGAGGAGAGGAGAGGAGAGGAGAGGAGAGGAGAGGGGGAGGGAAGGGCAAGGCCATCCCTAGGTTCAAGTCTATTATCCAAGTCTATTTCTCAGAGAATCACAATTTAAAGCATCTGTTCTCTGCATATCAAGGAGAAAATAATTAGCCCTATAGTCACTTTTTCCCCCCCGTTTTTAGTAGAGCATACATAGACAGAGACAAAACTTAAAAGTAGGATGGTATGAGTGAGGAAAACTTCACTGATATAAGACAATTGCTGCTGACAATCCTTGGTCTAGTAGATAGTACATCTGCTGGTCTCTGGCTCATTTCCCCAGTTTGTGATATGATATGACTGATCTTCCCAGGTCTGAGCAAAAACTGGTGGGGTCATTTAATCTAATTTTTCAGTAGAGTCTCACAAGATGGTGAAAAGGATCTGGAAGAAAAATGTCATTGAGAGATGGGGAGGAACACATACATATAAGAGAAGTCAACAGTGAACTCGGTGTTTCTTAGGCTGATTCTTATGGTTAGTTAAGTAGTTTCAAGTTGTTCTCACTCATCAGCTAGGGTCAAGACCTCACAGTAAGCCTAATGGTGCACAAAGAAGAGAGAAGCTAAGCCATCCTTTTTTCAACCCTCTTGGAATTTTCAATCCTCTATCTTCCATTTTTCCTTTTCTGAGAATCCTCAAATGCATGAGAAAGAGAGTAAGTCTTTCTCTCATTATTTTTTCCAAAGTAGACTTAATTTTTGGTACACTGACTTTCAGAGTTACACTCTGTACTTATTAAGAGCAATCCAGATATAGAAACTAGAGACAGAATCAATGGATGTTCTGATTTAGAATCAATATTCTTGGTTGCTTCCAGCTCCACTGGAGGCAGTCAGATGCACTGTAAATTCTGCTGTCCCTGTTGCCTTTCTTTTACAGCCTTCTTATCAGCCCATATCATTATATGTAATTTTAAAAGCTTCCCTTTATTTTTATCCAGTCCTTGGGTGTACACTGAGTCTTCGTTAATACGACACGGTGAATTACATCCTTCATACCTCTGTGAAAGCAAGGCACCAATGAGGTTCCATATTCTGTCCCTCTCCCTGTGAAAGAAAATCTAGTTCATTGCTTAGCTAGTTTCAAGTGATTTCTAACCTTAGACCTCTTCCTAAATTCATTCAGTATGTAGTTAAACAATAGGTTACAGGAATTAGCAAGCTAAACTGCTACTGTGTAAGTACTAAGGCTATGAATGCTCTTTGAGAAAGCTTGTAGTTAAAGGAAGCCCAAATGGTATCATAGATGCATCAGTAACGTTCAGAGAAGCAAAAGCATTCCAGCTGTTCCTCTCCCCATTTCAAATACTGTGTTACTTTTAGCTGTCATCTCATTTTGTACAGAATAGAGTAAATGCCTCCTACTGACCTGTGCTCCTGACAAAACTTACACGTTGCTACATCTCTTCATGGGGTATGCTGCTCAGGATTTCAATCTCAGTGCTATGTTCAGATATGATATTGGGATTCAGTTGCAGCCTTATGTACGCCTAGTAGCAGAGGCCAAAAGGAAGAGTAAATCACATGGTATTTCCTTTCCAAAAAAAGTAGGAAGCCTGAAATAAAGATGATCCCACTTTTGACATCTGGTAGAAAAAGGCAAGATAATTGAACTGTGGCAACTGATAGGTTCACATTTTGTTTTATTATGATTGAGAAGCATTTCTCTCATAAAAAAAATATATATTTTATGAAGATCAGAGTGCATAACAGTCTGTTCCAACTAACTGTTCCTATCTGCGCTTGGGTGAGCAGTCTTTCCAATCCTAGGCAACAGCTTCTAGAGCCAGAGTGTAAAAGTTTTAGTCTGAAGAAACTCAGGAGACTTTGCCAAAAAGTCATGAATATATTGTGAAGTGCAAGACGGTATTTAAGAATTTGCTACGCAGGACTGCCAGCGTTCCGTGCTACATGTACTCTGCTTCAGAGCTGGAGGTAGCAGAAGCTGCTGGCAGAGCTGTAGCGTGGGAACAGGTAGCAAAGACAGAGCAGCACACAACACAAAATCCGTGCTACTGTAGCAAAACTTGACAGCCACAATAAGTCAGTCAAGTGTCAGTGCAGGAGCAAGCAAGCAACCAGTTGACCTCAGAATTGCCTCACCAAAGGAGAAGACTGTTAACGATAGCTATTAAATATTGTTTGCTTATATAACTGAATTCTGTTTGCAATAGGAGAAAACTGAGCATCACAAGGTAGATCTTAATCCTCTGATGTCTCTGGGTAGAGTCTTGAACCAACGCTTGATCAGCTATCCAAATTATATGAACATTGTCCTCATTGCTGCCAATCAAGTCTTGGCAGAAAGGCTACAATACTTAGCATGCAAAAAGGATGAAGCTCAGGCTTTTTTTTGGTTCTATTTATTAGACATCATTTTATGAAGACAAAGCAGAGAGTGGACTTAAGGAAAAAAGGACCACACTATTGATAATCTATATTCATAAAAATTCCTTTAGCAACATCCTTTTATTATTAATCCATAAGAAAAAAAAAATCTCTGGTGTAAGCAACAGATTGTCAGAGATGTGAGAAGAATGGACCAAGGTATAAATGATAAATAATTAAAAAAATCAAAATATTTTGTTAATTACATGAGAAACAGATCCCCGTCAGGTCAACTGCTTGCTCCCTATTGTTGTAGGAAATGGTAGTATTGATTGGAACTGAAAGGAGGAAGATGCTGTAAATGGGAAGACACACAGGCAGTGAAATGATTAATGTTGGATCTAAACAGTACAGGTGTCTGGCACTTCTTGAAAGGCCCAGGAAATAAATGGGATATTTATTCTCCCTGACAGGAAAAGGAAAAGTGTGTGCTTGATTCTCCTTCTCAACAAATGAAGTGTTGAGTAAACTATTTTGTTGATTTATTATAGTGGTATCGGGTAACGCTCCTATTGAAAATTTCCCTTGGTATTTTCTGTATGAGCCACTATTTCAAGTATCTACTCTCTAACCATGAACATTAAAATTTAAAGTATGCTGCATTCATTTTGGTAAAGCAGATGAGAGAATTCTGATGCAACTAATACTTCTCTCTCTCTCAGTATATATACAGCAAAATAATCTTCCAAAGTTTGCACATGTTCTTATCATTTGTTCATGTAATAATTTGATTTAGTCGATCTTGACCTTGTCCCTCTGCTGTATTTATTTGTTGCATCAACATATAATTGTTTTTAGTTCAGACCACATTCATCCTCTAATGACTTATCCCTGTGAATAGTTTTGCTTCTGGAGTTGTTTCATCATAAATGGTCTGGAAATTACCTGGAAATTACATGGCGGGAAGATAATCTCCACCTCACTAAGTGAATTATCTTTATTTTATCACTAAAGAAAGCAAATAAAACATAGTTTGTTTTGAGACTGAGAAGCTTTTGCCAATGAAGTGGGATGTCAACAGAAACAGTGTTTTTCTGTACTATTGAAGAAAGAAATTAATTTTACAGATGGAGTTCTTCATTCTTGTGCATTATTTTGAAAGTTCTAATTTTGTCTAATTTTAATCTTCACATTAAAACTTTAGTACAAACCAAAGTAATGTAATCACTATTTTACTGTATTTGGGAATTCTTTTGAAATACTGAACTCTTTGGGTAAGAAAACCACAAGAGAACTGGAAAGGAGCAGGGGAGGGGAGTGTAGTTCATAATCTTAGGCGGAGGAAGAAGACAACACTGGATCATAGACTCTACAGAAACAAAGGCATCATCTGTATTGATATTTTTCTAATGGTACATTATAGATTAAACTTTTCAAGATAAAGCTGATGTGTTATTGACTGTTTAATGAATACCTTCCAATGTTTAATCATAAGTTAACTTGGGCTGTTATCTTTATAACTTATTAAGTGAGACTGATTCTTCCTAAATTTCATGCATCTCAAAATATTCTCAATAAGAAATGATGTAACGTATTGCGAACCATGCTGTTAACTTTGTGTGAGGGCTGATGTAGTTCTTCAAGCCGAGTTATGTACAACTTGCATTGTTACTGTCTTCTGTTTCATGAAATTGCTTATATTTATTGTGGTTAACCAGTACAGTAGCAAGACAGTGACAGATGGGAATATAGTTGCTCCTAGAGAAAATTTGTTGACATACTCCATAAAGGTTTTACCTTTGCAGCCTTTTCTTTAAATGAATTCATTTCATTTCCCCTACAGTCTGAATTTTCATCATCTAGTGCCCCCCCCCAAAGTTTAAAGTTAACTTGTTCTTTTGAACTTTTTTACAAATAAGCTCAGAGTGGATCCTACGAATGCACTTACTAATGAAACTGCAGGATAGATGAAGAGAATATGCAAAAAAAAAAAGGTTATAGTTCAGATGAAATATGTTATTGTCATATTATTCCATCCTTCATGGTAAATTATCCCTAAAAAGATTGATGTTACCCCTTGAAGAATGGAATGTAGCATTAGCCTGACATACAGTTTTTGAAGTTCCATATTTTTGTTAAGAATTAAGTATGTTAGAAGTAGATTCTTTATGCAGTCAAACCAATATTTTTCCAGAAAATCAGTCTTCATGATGACTCTGCAGTCCATATTTTCTAAATGAGAAGAAATTAGAGCTAAAACACAAATTAATGTTTATTGAAATTTTTCTAAAAATAGACCTTTTTTGGAAAACTGTAGACAGCAATATTAAGGGAAGGGCTTCTGAGGTAAAGGCATGATTTTCCCAAACATTTTGAAATTGTCTGACATTGCATACATCCAAAAATTCCTATGTTTGGGGAAAACTGCTTCAATTCTTGGTTTTAGTATTCCATTTTTGAAAAACAAACAAGCAAACAATGCCCACAACATCCTTATGTAATGTACAGGTGCTTAAAATTTAACTTTCTGAGAATAAGATATTTTGCAGATGTAGATGTATTTTAAACTTGCCATCCATTCATAGTGTTGTAGACTCACAAAAGGTATGCATTTCCTTTTTTGCATTCAACAACATAGAAAAGAAATTTTTATTAGGAATACTATTGCTTAAAAATAAATGGAGTTCTTGGAATAATTCATGAACTAGCCCTGATATTTCTGCTAGCATATTTGTTATTTGCATGTTTAGTAGACAAATATTTCAAGCTATTAGTATTTAAAACAAAACCTATTATTATTTAGTTCTTTCTTTATAAGCGTCTGCTCTCTTTTTGGGTAAACCTTTACCATGGAAGGTAATACAGGCAGTTAAGAGCTCATTTAGGTGTTCTTGGAGATTTGCTTTCTATTCACGTTCTGTTAATTTCTGTAAAGAAGAAAATAAATAATCAGGATTTTGCTTAGCAAGGTATACTCTTAAATATTTTGTTCTGAACCCATCAGATTTTTTTGGTATAAAGTTGTTAAAATTTTGACAGTTTGATATCAAAAAAAAGAGATATTCAAAAGAAAGTTTGTTTTTATCAAGAAAAGTAGTTGACTAATTCATTATAAACACATTTGACGAAGTAGATATGTTCTTGCAAAACAGTATTTTAATCCAGTCAGCATTCTCCAAGGTCAAATCTTTCCACTCAGACTTATTAAACCAGTTCTTTTTCTAATATCTAATATAATTTGTGAACTATTTTTCAGTGCATAATGGTTTCTATATTTGCCAGTACAGCAAGTGCACTGTCTAGATATTACCTTTTTCTATAATATGCATTGAAATAAGAGTATAATTGATAATGTTAATTCATTTTAATGCAATGATAATTTCTTTTTATTTAAAAAGTATCGCTACCACTGCTATATTTTTGAAGTACCATATCACGTACTCCTTGTTTAGAGCAGTCCTGTGAAATATCTATTAGTGTCATTTATTCGTAAGGATGATGAAATTGTCATCCTGTTATACAATTATATAATCTATAAGTAGGAAGCTCTTCACAGTGCTGCTGTTGCTAGTCTGATTAAGTCTTGTGATTAAAGACCTTTAAATATAATGATTGACAAAGGAAACCTGTTGTGAGAAAATGACAGATGCCAACAGGGCTTTCAATTAAAACCATTGCAAAAGTTTAGTGCACCATCCTTTCTAGGATTGTCTATTCCTGGCTTTGATATTTGATATCAGTCGCCTTTCATTACTTTATTCCCCACCAGCAATAACATACCTTGATACTGTTATGCCCAGCTTTTTTGTTGTCACTTATCCTAGTTGCTTGCTGTTTGTGACAAAGTTAACTGAATAGTCTACCTCCCTAATCCAACCTTCTTCCAACGCACTGAACAGATGATCTCACTATAGCTTTGTTTAACATTTTCAGCTTAAAACCCAAACATTTCAGAAAACTAAAAGTCTAACATTTTAGCTTTTCCCTCTCTTTTTTTTTTTCTTTCATTTTTTTCTTTTTCTTCACTGATCGCATGATGCAAAACTAGTACAAAACAGAGAAATTTCTTTCTGTGGATACTTCATAGAGCTTTGATTTAACTTCTTATTCTTATAGCACTAGTTTTCCTTCTGTATAGAGGGAGGAGGCTATGCTTACCTACTGACACAAAAATGAAGTGCAATTTCCAGTGATGCTCAGCTGTCAACAATACTTCCATACTCTGTAGGAATATGCCTTAATAATAGTGGCATTACCTAAACCAAATCCAAGTTCAGCCACAGGCTTTCTGAGAGATTTGAGAAAAGTTGTGTAGTTACAAATTCATCCCACCCAGCTTTACATGCTCATTATCCTTATTATTGTGACCACAGTCTTCCATCACAGTCCACATAGAGAGACCAGTTCTTCAAAGAGGGATCAAGTTGGCTTAAGAAGTTTCTGCAGGTTTGTCTAGACTACAGAATTCCCCAGCATATACTCAAACTTTATTTTGACCTGCGAGATATGCTATTAAACTGTATATGGTAGTCTTTATCTAAGTAATAAATGCACACTCTGTATCTACTAGCTATATGACATAAATTATATTAATATTTAGGTGTTGACAAGGTCCTAAGAACCCAACTACTTACGAGTGTTATGGTAAATTTTCATAGTGAGACTTCTGGGAAGGTGCAGGGAATTATTGAGACAGTATTTTCATTGTATGGAATATTTAGATGTCCATTAGCTTTTAAAATATTGTTGCAAGATAGTCACTGTAAAATGACCTAACAAATATGACCAAGTCTTAGTGCTGTTACCCACACATCAGGGATAACACAATGGGAGGTATAATCCCTCCGTCATACATTTCACTTGTGTAGCATTATCTGCATCAGCTACAACTACAAATCTGGAGCATGACCTGATGGGACTGAGGTGCAGGCTCACATAATTTTTTTATTATCCCTCCATCAGAAATGGTAACTTGAGGAAACTGTGTGGGGCTGACAGCCAGGGACAATAATTTATTTAATCACCCTTTCAATATTCAACAGAGCTTGTCTGCTGGATCATCCAAAAAAAAATGTTATTAGAACAACAGTTGGGAGCCTGAACGTTAGATAACAAAGACATGATCTGTAACTTTAAATCTTTTCATTCTTTTTTTAGGTTTCTGAGACACGACACATTGTTTTATGTGCTAGAATGAAAGGTTTCAGCATAAGCAGAGAATGGATTTGAGTGAGATATGGTGTCATTCACATCTTTACTAAGATAAATAACTAAATAGTTATTTACTCTTGTTATTTGGCTTTAGTCTGCAGGGGTGGCAGAGGGAACACCAAGATCAGAGGGGAAGAAGGAGGAGGTGCTCCATGGCACAGGAGATACTCCCTGCAGCCCATAGAGAGCCCACGCTAGAGCAGATTTTTCCCGACAGGATCTGCAGCCTGTGTGAGAACCCATGATGCAGCAGATTTTTTTTTGCCTGGAGGACTGCAGCTCGTGGAGAACCCACACTGCAGCAGGGGAAGAGTGTGAGGAGGAAGGAGCGACAGAGAGGAGCTCTTCTGGAGTGACCCCAACCCCCATTCCCTCTCTCCCCTGCAATGCTCAGGGCGAGGATAGAGGAATCAGGAGTGAAGGAAAGAGAGGAGCAAAGGTGGTGTTTCAATTTTGTCTTTTTTGTTTTCCACTATCCAAATTAGTAATTACATTTTTATTTTAATTGGCAATAAATTAAATTAATTTTCCGTAGCTGAGTCTATTTTGCCTGGAATGGTAAATGGTAAGCAATCTTCCCTATCTTTATCTCAGCCCGTGGCCTTTTCCTTCTTGTTTGTCCTATTTTCTCCTGCTGTCCTGCTACGGGAAAGCGTGAGCAAGCAGCTGGGTGGGCATTTGGCAGTTAGCTAAGGCTAACCCATTGCAGTATTCTAAGGATTCCTGACACATTCTTGTCTCCCAAGCATTTAGCCATGATATATCTATTAGCATTAAAAAACAGAAAGAAAAAGGCTAACCAAACCCAGAAACAATACAACCTTTTGGAAATATGTAGCTATATAGTAATATATCATAAAAGCTCTAGTTTTCTCTTGGACACATAATGTTCTGCAAAGTACAACAAGTATTGTAAATAAATTTAAGTATGTTCTAGGCAATTTTGAAAACATTAAACTCAAAAAGACTTTATATTATGTAGGTGGTCTGGATTATTGTCACTCAGAAGGTTTTGTCTACATTTAGAAAGTTTAGAGACACTTCTACACATTTTTAACTCTTCCCTTTGTGTCCCACTTTTAGTTTTCATTATGTATAAGTAAGATGGTGAATAAACCAACCACCAGTAGTACCAAAAGGAATATTTTTCCAAGAATTTCCAGTTCTGATGCAGTTGAAGTGATGATACATGCAAAATGTATTTTGCTTTGGTCTGTCAGAGACTTGCATCTGATTTGAAATGTTTCGTCTTACTACTTGTGCATATAAAATGCAAATAACTTGCCTATAACCTGTAAGAATAATAACACCTCATTAATATTGTTACCTGTGTGGTAAAAAACTAAAGTAGTTTACAAGCTAGGCAAATGTATTGAGTTTAACATGTTAACAGGACCATAATTTTTATAACAGCATGCTCATGCCACTGTATTTGAGATGGTGTCAGCATTTCCATTATAAATAATTCAAGGATTTGTAACTCAGCAAGAGAAAAGCAGTAGTCCTGCCACATTTTAAATTAATTATTTACTCAGTGCATCTTCAAGGCTTAAGGTAGCATACGATAAAATTTAGTATTTTCCTCTAGGGTCTTTAGTAAAGAAGCTAGACACTTAGCTTTAACCAGACAATTTTAAAAGGTTCCTCAATGCTACTTTGAATGTAAAGTTTGTTTAAATGTGATGTAGTTACATGCCAGGATAGGATGGTTTTGGGACCTATTCCAAGAACAGACACAGCAGTGACTACCACTATTTGTCAAATAATAAATGATAAGAATGATGTTACTTACTGCATAGGACAAGTGAGAGATTGCAGAAAGGAGAAGATATTTTTTATTACCAGATTATCTGGGAATCCTGGGTGTGCATTAGGAAGGAGAAAATACATGATATCATTCCAGGCCCCCTTCCAAAAAACCACTTAAACATTCATTTATTTGCATACTAGTGAACAGTCTTGCTGATTTCATGTGAAATTTTCACATGGCTGAAGCAGATGTTTAAAGAATTGCTGAATTGTTGCTGAGGTGGAGGCATACTTTGGAAGCAAAAGAGCAGTAATTAGGTTGAAGCCAGGTAATGATGTCTATTAACTCTGTCATGTCACTACCATCATGCTCAATGTTCTTCAGCATTCACTACTGTCTTTCTGAAAAAACAGAACCAAACCGGAAATCAAAATCAAAATCAAAAGAAAGTGGAGAATGAGTGAAGTGGTCATCTGGCAAGCAGGGTTCACACTGGTCTATTTTTTAATAAAATGAGGTAGGAACTAGAAATTCTTCTTTCTCTTTAACTACTATGGAGACTTTCTTAAATATAGAAGACTCTGCTGTGGTCATCTGAAGTTTGGTAATATGGATCCTGTATTTGATCCTAGAGCACAATTTTTTCATTCTCACTTTCTTTCATCAAAGTCCAGGTGCTGCAGTAGGATTATTTAATTAAGATCAACATGAGAACTTGACGATAGCTGTTGTGAAACAAAGGAAGAATGCTTTGCAGTCGATGAGTTATTGCTAGCCAAATGCTACATGTGTCATTTAAAAAAAAAAATAAACTGACTACATCACACCATTTCTGATCTTTGTCTTCCCTTTTTTTTCCTTGTAATTTTGAGGACAATGATTACACAAAAAGCATGTATATAGTGTTCTAAAATAGCAGCAAACACTTTAAGTAATCTTGGCATGATGTAAATACTAGGCAAAAAAAGAAAAAAGAAAGACCCATAGTGGGCATATCTGACCATTCACAAAACCTAAGTGATTACTACATTGTTCTATATTTTTAATGAGATGTTTAATTTCAGGAAGTATCAGAGGGTGGGCTTTTTGTTTGTTTGGTTTGGAGTTTTTTGTCATCTCCTAAAAAGGCACTGGAAAAATAATTTTTAAATTCCCCTTCATTTGTGTTTAAGCACAGTCAGTTTTGTCTACTTGATATGTCCATATGACTTGAAGTGCTATTGTATCTAAACATTTGATTCCAATCCCTTGAAATCAGCATAAACAGATAGAAGGCTTTAATTTCCAGACTTGATGAAAAGCTCATTAGGTATCCTCAGAAAAGCTTTCAAAGGGCTTAACTATTTGAAAAGACCCTGTCAGGTTTAAAGTGCCAAGTTCTCTTGCACGTGGGGCAGGTGAATCACCTGAGGAGCTAAAGAGGCTGATACTCCTTGAAGAAGAGAAGGTTTTCTTTAACTCTGCTGCAACTGATAGAAAAGGACTTTTGAAACATTGGCTCATGGAGCAGCTTTCAGCATTTTGTGGAGACTGCCCGATGAGGTTCTGCAGGGCTGCCAGTATGGTATACCGCCATGGTCTCCCATAACACCCTATCAAGCCTTCAGAAATACCTGCTGAAGCGGCTTTACTTTTTGCTATTGTATGCTGTCCCACTGTAGTGTTCAGCTTCTGAAATGGTGTCCTCCATGGATTTTGAGAATCTCTAACCATATTTCTTGTTTGTGAACTAATCATGCAGGTCAGGGTTTTAATTCAACACTTTGCTCTCGTACATTAGAAACATTCCTTTGATTGAAACACATGTCATTTCTAATCATAGTACGTGAAGCTGTGATTTAAGTATCTATTCCCCATATAGGAAGATTACATTACTAGAACGTTGTTAATTTGCCCAGTGCACACGTTGCTTTAAAACATGAAATGTAGATTTTAATACTATTCCATATAACCTGACTGATATTTCAGAAGAAACGTTACCTGTTCTGCGCAAACTCATGGGACACAGCTCTCTCCATCTCAGGAAGAATGTTCCCATCTATTCCTGACTTTAGGAGCACGGCAGCTAATTTGTAACACTGCTCTTTCTTTGCTTCTAACCGGAGCTTGATCATTACTGTTGAGCCTTAAATCTCTAGAGGCGGTTAGAAGAACATTCTCATGAGACCGGACTGTAGCTATAAACCCGATAGAATGAAGCTGTCTGCCAGGCACGTCCCCCGTGGAAAAACAACCAACCACCACC
>JAVKLA010000008.1:14356226-14401065 GCA_034782735.1 Sagittarius serpentarius | reverse complement strand
CCCAAACTGGCCAAAGGGGTATTCCATACCATGGGACGTCATGCCCAGTATATAAACTGGGGGGAGCTGGCTGGGGGGCACCGCGGCTTGGGGGTTGCCTGGGCATTGGTCAGCCAGGTGTTGATCAATTGCACTGAGCATCACTTGTTGTGTATATTCTCTTATTATTATTAGCAGTAGTATTATTTTCCCTGCTTTTTCTGTCCTATTAAACTATTTTTATCTCAAACCATGAGTTTTAGGGGTTTTTCCCTGATTCTCTCCCCCATCCCACTTGGGGCAGAGGGAGGAGGAGTGAGCTAGTAGCTACGTGGTGCTTAATTGCCAGCTGAGGTTAAACCATGACACAAGGTAATGGTGTCTGAAAATGAACAACATAAATAAAGATTTGTTGTTTGGACAATATCAATACTTTCAAAAATTAGAAAAGTAGGAGACAGGTAATGCAAACCTGACAAGCCACCTTGAATATTTGGCAATAAAGGAAAATACAGAGGAAAAGAAAGAAATGGAGATACAAAAAGTGGAGTGGGAAGAAACACAGCACTGACTGTACAGAAGTTATATTCATGTAATATTCCAAATTAAGGAATTAACCTTAACATTCCTCTTTATTTCAAAATATTGACATTTAAAACAATCACTCCACTGTGAAGAAAAAAGGATCTTTTTACAAAGGTTCCAGTATCAGCAGTATTAAATGACAAAATTATTTTATTAAAGAGAAAAGATTTGAAGCTTTATTAGTCCTTCAGAGAGAAATATAACCCCCTTTTATTAAACAGATCCACACAAGACAATGATCATAAACTTACTGGCCTGAAATACTGTCATGTGATTTAATTGACAGTCCTTTATATATACAGTTCTTTGTGTTGACTTTCATTCAAAAGGCAGGTAGCTGAAAATACCTTTCTCCAGCTGTCTGCCAGTGTACTCATCCATCATTTGCAAAATTTACTGTCTTCATTTTAAACAGTGTAACTCAGTGTAAAGGTATATTGAAACTGCTGTGACTCATTAGATTGCTACAAGACTTAGAGGGACAAGATACCATACTTTGAGACTAATTATTTTTGCTGGTGGATATCATAGTATCTTGTCCATTAACAGGCTGCCTGCTTGCAAAAACAGTTCACTTATAAATGGTATGCTCTGTCATCGAAGACAGTATGGGCTGCGTATGGGAGACAAGTGGCTAACAAAGCAGGTGGCAAACTTAATTCAGAGGATCAGCAGCGCAAAGTCCAGCTGGCGGCTGACTACTAGTGGTGTCTCTCAGGGTTCAATAACACCATCAGTACTGTTCAGCAGCTTTGTTAACAGCTTCAGTGAAGAAATAGCATGCACCCTTGATGAGCTTGCTGAAGATACCAAGCTGGGAGGAGCTGCTGATACACTGGAGTACAGGGCTGCCACCCAGGGTGACCTGAACAAGCCGGAGAAATGGACCAATAGAAAGGTCCTGAAGATTATCAGAAGTAAACGCAAAGCCCTGCCCCAGGGAAGGAAGCACCCCATGTGACAGTGCAGGCTGGAGACTGACTCACACTCACGGACTCCCAAGCCCTCAAAAACAGAGTCCCTGGGTACTCTGCTAAATAGCTCCCTGAATACCTTAAAGTTTGCTCTCCTGAAGTCCAGGGTAGCAACTCTGCTGTCCTTTTTTCTCATTAAATGGAAAATTTTAAACTCAGTCATTTCATGATCACTGTGGCCAAGACAGCCACCTACCATCGCATCCCCCATGAGTCCTTCTCTATTCACAAACAGCAAGTCTAGGAGGGCATCTTTCCTGGTCACAACAACTACTTGTGTCAAGAAGTTATCTCCTACAAAATTCAAGAATTTCCAAGACCTACTCATCACAGCAGTATGATATTCCCAGTTGATGTCTGGGAAGTTGAAATATCCCATAAGGACAAGGAAGATGCTGAAAAATTTCAAGTGAGGATTGCAGAACTTTGTAAAGATACATACTCAGCTTTTTTGTTCTTTTACCTTTTTTTTTTTTTTTGCTATTGATCATGTTTATGGGCACTATTTATTTTCCTAAAATAGGCATCTAGTGCCATCTGTGATCCCTTAGCTATATGATATTCACACAGGGCTCACAGGTATGCGAGAAGACTTAAAGGAGACTCATATCTTTCTGACCAGCGATGAGAAGTCTAGAAGACTACCACCTAGTGCCTAAAGCAACTCCAGGTAACTACGCTCAGGCAGCTGACTCCCATCCTCCTTCTTCTATACCTTGCATCTTATTTTAGATGTAAGTTTCTTAGAGGTTTTGGCTAGTTCTTTCAACTCTTACCATTAGTCAATGCAGCGTGAATGCCTGAGCTAAGGGATACAGCTGCACAGCTTCCTGGTCAGAGCAAGCCTGCTTTTGTCTGTATTTGACAAATCTCTAAGGCAAGATAATGTCTTTCTATAAAACACCCTGTATCCTGTTGCTGCTGTCGGAGCAAACATTTCTAACACAATGGTGGGAGATGAGACTTCAGATTTGGTGCTTAACTGAAAGATACAATCAAGATAATTTGGAGTGTGATATAAACTACAAGATAAATTTGGAGCAGCAGCTTACATTGTAGGGAAAAGGTTCTCCTTTTGATGCAATATATGCTGATACCATAAGGAAATAAATCCTATCTTGTTACAAAAGAGAAAGAAATGCATTCCAAATAAACCATATACAGGGCTGGGAGATACACCCTTGTAATCAACTGGATCTTAATTTGGCTCTCAAGCTCTTAAGGCTCTCAAGGGCAGGATAGCATTCATCACGTGCAGCAGAGGGAAATACACTGAGGAAAAGACAAACATTAGTTCAAGTTAATTGCCTTTTTCACTAAAACCTTGGGGATTTTACATATTCCTTACGCATTTTCTTTCAATAACCTTTGGATGAAACACAGAAGAAATGCAGGGAGAAGAAACCTAGCATTCCCTATTATAGAGCTACACCACTTGTCTTTCCCTTCCTTCTTCTGCCTTCTTCGCCCCCTTGCTATATGTAGGATATTATCCTTGTTAGCAGTATTCTGGTTTTGTCCTCTCAGTTTAAGAAATGTTTTCAACCTGAAATTCCCACTTTCTAGGCAAGAAATGTCAGCTAGCTTTAAGCTTTGTGCAAAGGTTAGTTAACAGTCTATGAGTAAGTATGTTTATGACTGCTGTGTATCATACCGAACTCTGTGTTACTGCGTGTTGGCATACTCTTTACATGTCTGTTATATGCAGTTCCTTAGGCGAAGTGGTCAGGAGCACAAAATCTTGAATGGATGTTGTGGTAGGTTGACATTAGCTGGCTGCAGACACCCACCCAGCTGCTCTCTCACTCTCCCTCCTCAACAGGACAAGAGGGAGAAAGTAAGATGAAGAAGCTTTAGGACTGAGATAAAGACAGGGAGATCACTTACTCATTACCATTAGGGACAAAACAAACTTGACTTGGGGAAAATTTAATTTAATTTATGGCCAATTAAAATAGATTTGGATAGTAAGAAACAAGGATAAAACTTAAAACAACATCTTTTCTCCCCATACACATTTTCAAGCTTAGTTAGACTCCTTCATTCCTCACTCCTTTATCTCTTCCCTCCTTCCCACTGAGTAGCACAAGGGGGATGGGGAATTGGGGGTTGCGGTTGGTTCATAATGGTTCATCTCTGCGGCTCATTCTTCCTCACACTTTTCCCCCATTCTAGTGTGGGCCTTTCCATGGGCTGCAGTCCTTCAGAATAAACCACTTCTAGCATGACTTCTCCATGGGCTACAACTCCTTCAGGAAATCTCCACTTGCTCTAGTGTGGGGTCCTCCACGGGATGCAGTGCGGATGTCTGCTCAGGTCTGGTCCTCTCCATAGGCTGCAGGGACGTACTTGCTCCCCTGTGGTCTCTTCCATAGGCTCCAGGGGAATCTCTGCTGTGGTGCCTGGAGCACCTCCTCTTCCTTCTTCTACTTCTCTGAGCTTGCTGTGTCTCACACTTTTTTCCTCACTCCTCAGTGTTGTGCATCATTTTGCCTTTTCTCATCTACATTTTTCCCAGAGATGCCACTATCCTGGCTGTGGGGCTCAGCCGTGCCCTGCGGTGGGTCCGTTGGAACCATCCAGAAATGGCTCTGTCCAGCCCCTGGCCTCTCCTCACAGAGACCACCCCTGCAGCCCCTACTCGCAACACCTGGATACCTGCAGCCAGTACAGATGTACTTGCAGGTAACTGTCAGCCTTTTCAGTTCTTGGGCACACAGAGCTGTAGGTCTTTAAGGAACTTTGGAAGTAACGCATAAGGCAGCATTGGCTCCGCAGGCACCTAAGAAGTTACTCATAGTATGTAGATTTTGCTCTTAAGTGCAGGATCTAAGTGTTTCTTGTGGATTTGACGTTTAGTCCTTGAATACTCCTAAAAATTGCAACCTCACTTTGAGAACCAGAAGAAGGCAAAGAAATTTCAAACACCAGCAGAATCCTGAAATCATTACCAAAAATTACGTCTGCTTCTTGGATCTCAGTCTTTGGGTTCCCCAGTGTACAGATAATAAAGTGATGGCCATTTCAGAAGTCCTAACTGACAGACATACAGTGGCTTGGGAAATATGATTTTCAGTTTACACTGCTTCAAACGGATAAAGTATTCACCTTACCCCTTCTGAAAAAAAACAAATATATCACGTATGCAAGTGATTTATTGGCTGGACCAAAGGCCCAATGCTGCTTTCAACAGCAATGGTTTTACAACAAAGCAGTTCCGAATTCTTAACTTAGACTTGCCCTAACCTGAGAAGACTGTAAGTCTCTAGATTTTCTATAGAATATATAATTCTGCTTAGTATTCTCTAAATAGCACAGAAAAGTATAAAAATATTTTTTTGCTCTGCCTTAGGTGCTCATTGTGAAGAGTATGAAATATTTGTTTCAATGGAGTATCTTTCTGAAGGCTAAAGTAAAACTCAGTCTGTCATTGCCTCTTTTGACATTTAGAGTATATTAAGACACTTCCTAGGGGCTTTTCTGTACAGATACATACAGACACCATTATGCAGTCTCTCTAGACGCTTAAGGAACTGATCCTCTGTGAAGCAGATTCCTACCTACTTTGTCCTCCCCTCTGCCCTCCCGGTGTTCAGATTTAGACTTCCTTTCCTTTTATGCTGCTGTCTACTTTTTGCCAGTCAATGCAACTTAACTTGCAAAACAAGATATTCACCCCAAAATGACAGCCCAATAAGAACTCCTAAAATTGGAGCTGATAAAAAGATGGGTAGTTCTGAATGTGAATGTGTTTTCTCCACAATGCTTTTTTTATGAACAACTTAAATTTAAAATCTATACTTTCTGCAAGTATCAGCTATAACTTTTTTGTCTGAAAAACAGGTAACAAATGAGCAGTTAAAGTGTCTCATACTTCAGAGCACACATGGCAGTTATTAAAATCCGTGAGAACTTCACCGTGGTCACAGATCATGTGTCTTTCATCTATGCAGTATTCTGCATAATTTTCATCAGACATTAAGAGAAGCATTTCTTCACTCCTCTCTACTCAGAGCATATGCTTTCTACCTAAATTCTGGAAAGTGATCCTGCATGGGCTGCTGTGACACATTCTGGGGATGTGAGGCACAAATTGCACTCGTGGCATGCTCTGAGTTCTTAATGAACGAGCAGGAACAGCCTGTGTGCTTATCAAAGTGTGATGTTTTCTCTGCCTGGCTTAATCAATTTGTGTGTTAATGTTCCTTGCTGACCTGTCAACCTAGCATCTGCCTGGTGCTCTCACCTTCCATTGCAATGATCTAATCTAGAAGTACAAAAGCATAAAAGACTGCTGAAAACCTTACACAGAAGGAATTTATAATAGTTTTTTACACAATGCAAAAGTAAAATAGAAGTTGCTGAGAGAGCAGGCCAGAAAATACTGCACAGTATAAAGCTATCATATTTAGTATTCTGCAATATTATACAATTGTTGATACCTCCTTTGGTGATTTACATATCTGCTAACATTAGCTCTGTCTGGTGTCATATGGGTAAGAGATTAATCATTTTTTTTGTTTCACAGAACTTTTTCTAACATCATAAATTTATCTCCAGGAGGAATATTTTATTGCCGAGTCAACTATGGCAAGGTAAATTTTGATATAGGGGCCACAGTGCTGCAGCTGTGTTTTATTCAGCCAAAGCTTTACTTCTGAAAATATTAATTGCTGTTTTGAAAGTTGTAGGAAAAACAGAAACCAGTATTTATTTTAGCAATTTTTTTTCCATTTTTTGTAGTATATGACTGATGCTGTCATGCTTTTTGTCTGGAAATATTTAGGTGAGCATATTGTATCAGCAAAGATACCAACACTTCAAAATCACCAGTGAATCTTCTAAAAAGGAAGATTTCTACTGATTCCTGCAGACTGCATTAGTAACATTCTTGTCCTATATAGTTTCATTATTTTTGTTGGATTTTCCCTAACATCCTTCTCAATTATTATCAATTTCAGAACGATTTGATATGACGTCTGGCCTATTTCCAAGTACTGAAGTAAAATACTTACAGAATTGTTTCTTTCTGCCTTTGCCTTGCCTTGCATTGCCTTACCTTGCTTTCTCCTTCTTCTTCTCCAAATTCCTCTTCAACTTCACTTCCTTCTTTCTTTCTTTCCTTCTTTTCAGTAACATTTTAGTGTCCATCTAGTAATGGTCCTGTTATGCTGCCTGTTCTGTTTAGGAGCATTAAGATATTTTTACTCCTAAAATATTTAAAAAGCAATCTTGTTATATTTAGTTCTGCCAACCCTGGTTTCCACTTCATAAACTTTTTTTTATACACAATCCATTGCCATAATTCTTAACAGATATTTAATTTGCCTCCTTGCACTTCATTTTCTCCTATTGTATTTGTATTTTTAATTGCTCCCTTCATTTTACAATTGACACGGGCTTGGATTTTAGTGAAATTAGCATGTATATGCTCTATTTTCTATTAAAATTAATCCGTATTCTTTTTTCCTACAAAAGAGAAAAGGATAATGCCTGTTGAAAGAGAGTTCACAGCCATTGCCCGTTAGACATCATTTTAATATACTTTTGTAAACCAACTTGTGAAAATAATTCTTGGATGAATTAATAAATCCACTTTAAAAAAAAACAACCACAAAATGAATCCCTATATTGGAGTACCGTGTTGCACACTGTGGAATGAATAAATGATGGTGTGGTTTTAACTTATTTCATGGAAAAAACCCCTATGACAGGAAAATCAGTCAATTATCAACGAGGAACTTTTTTTTTCATAATGTTCATCTATTTTTCTTAAATATGAACACTAATTAAAAAATTATAAGAGGTAAAATCTGTCTCTGTAGAATTTCACAAATAAATACAGGGAAATGATGCTAAAAGTTAATGTCTATTAACTGTTCTCTGAACCCTTACTGGACTTACAAAGAGCAATTAAGGCTGGGTTGGAGGGAATAAAATGTGAGAGAAGTTATGGCTAAAAAGATTTGACCCTCTTCTATACAAATGCAAAAGCTAGCTGAGGATAAAAAGTTACTGAGCAACCTAGAAAAAAGGTTTTATGGTTATCTAAAGATAAAGACTTAAGAAATCCCACAGCAATCATTTTTTAAGCAAACCAAAGCACTGTATTGTCAGAGGTCAATACTGCTAAAGCCCAGCATTAGTTGTGCATAATTTTACTGATGTTGGCAGTCACTATCAAAAGAAATTGTCCTATTAGTATAAGTTTTACATTGTATCTGTAAGTATATCATTCATGTAGCCTAAACTTCCCCTTTTTAGATACCCTTATAGCTAAAACTATTAAATAGATAATACATAAAATATTTATAGATTAGATATTTCAGACTGTTTTAAGAAAGTTGCAAAATTATACTGCTCCTAGAAGCAGTGAACTGTTCCATGCTCTAATACCAGCCATAAATTAAACAAAATAAACACAGAAATGTCACCAAGAGAAAATTTATTTATCAGCTACCAAGACTCACAGAAAAACTAATATTGGAAAGGACCTCTGCAAACCATCTAGACCAAACTCCTGCTTGACGCCTGGCTGTATTGGAGTTACTCAAGGTTGCTCAAAGCCGTGCTTTGTTCAGTTCTGAAAATCTGTGTAACCTGTGCTTAGTGATTTTTTTTTTCTTTTGTTTTACTTGACATGCATAACACAATTTCCCTTGTTGCAACTATGACCACTGTCTCTTGTCCTTTTACTGTGTACCTCTGAGAAGAACCTGTCTTGGTATCTTTCCTTCTGAAATGGACATCTGCAGTCAGATCTTCTGTTTTCTTCCCAGTCTGTGTACATGTGTGTCCAGGTGCTTGAGAGGCCCCTGTCACCCTGCTTTCTCATGGTTAGTGAGAGATTCTTTCTTGTAGTCCTCTCCCAGATGTATTTTCCCCTAATTACTATTTCTTTGCTTACCCATGGGGTAACCTAATGTCATCATCTACCATTCCAAAGCATAAAGTAGTATCTTACAGTAATCCAAAAAAAGCCCTACCAGTCTATGGCCAGTTGACCATCTATTAAATCTTCTGTTGAAAGTTCAAAATACTATTTTAGGTAGCCTATGTGTGTCTATGCATTTAACTAAAGCACAGAAAACACACTGCTGCCTGAGTGTTGACTGAGACAAAATAAAGGAGATGAGAAGATCTATTCATTTTAGTGTAAGATTTCAGAGAAAACAAGCCATTCAGGGAGAAAAAAGGAGGTTGGGGGTGGGGGGAAAGCAAGACACAGATTTTGCAGATCAGTTGCCTTTTCTGAGGAGGACAGAAATGTCTAAGTAAAGGTTCACTTTTTCCCATATTTATTCACATATAAAATGTAAAGTAATAGAAGAAAAGCTGAGTAATACCATTCATTTGGTAAACACCTTGACCTAAAGAAGAGATCAAGTGGTACCAGAACAATAGAAACTATACCTTAGACTCAATCTAAGTGACACTCAGCCACCTTCTCACAGGGAAATATTCTAAAAGTGTGTGCTATTGGTAACACACTATTTACCTCTTGGGTATTTCCTAAACATGAAGAACACTAAATGAAACCTTTATAAAAGGCAATCTCCTGTGCAAAGAAATGAATAGTACATTAACACAGAGGAGCTGGAAATATCGTCCATGAATTTCATTTCAGCAGTTACAGCCTTTTTGAATTTATTGCAAGTAATATTCATCTTAACTCATGTAACCACTTGTTAGGAATGCAGTTTGTGGGTAACATTAATAATACAAATAGCCAAACCAGTCTTTGATATACAGGAATTCAAACTGCTTGCTTCACTGTACCCAATTCAACAAGAATATTATTCATAAAGTGGGTCTTCAGCAACAGGAGATTCATTTCCTGTTTTAAAGCACAAAAAATAAACATCTTTCAACTGTGTAGTTACTATCTATTAGTCTTTAGACTTCCTTAAATTATGACAAAGTTAAATAGTGACATTTTTGCTCTTTATTATTGGAAGAAAAGTAAAATAATCATTTTTGGTATTAAGGAAACAAATATTTACATCTGGCATGGAAGAATTCAATAATTCCAGTTATCAAAATACAAGCTATTTTCTTATATTTTAACTGGGAAATGCCTTAAAAAAACCCACTTAGTTTAAAAAAAGAGTATAATGAACTTTATTTCTTGTTCCTAATGCAAAGAAGGTTCCCCATTTGTCCCATTTTAAAGTTTTATTTGGATCAGAGTATTATTTTGCTGATGTCATCAAAGTGAACAGTGATTTAGGAAACACAAATGTTGCAAAATATTGTACACATTTACCTAAATTTTCACAATTATCTGAACACAGTCTTGATGGTTTTCGTCTTTAAATTGTTACTGAAGTTGGCAAAATTGTAACTGTCACTTGATTTTTAGAATCAAACACAATTCATAGTGAAATGCATCCCTGTCTTTCTTCCAGCCAAAATCTTTGGCTTGCCTTACTAGCAGATCTTGTCCACTTGTGAAGGAGATGAGACATAAAGCAATTCATTAGACCAAATATGACTCAACTCGAAGAAACAGCCTTCATCTTACAGGCATACAGAGTACCACATCATCCACACATTTTCACCATATTTTATTTTGAAGAAAAAGTAGCACAAAAATGTCTCCAGTGGCATCTATCAACTTTCCTTGATGTCTCTTTCAGTATCAGGCAGGAGGCTGATACAAGAACAGCATCTATTTTTTTTGAACCACCATCTCTCATACATATTTCTGTAAAGGTTAGTCTCCTTGTGACCCCATTCAAAAAAATAGGTACAATATCTGGGAACTGGCTTCCTTTCAGATTATACTGCAAACTTGATATTGTCAGGTTTTCTTCTCTTGTAAAGTCTTCACAGACATACTGTGTTTATCTGCATGTGTGAGAGAGTTCTGTACTACCTAGAGGTAACATAGCCAGTATTTTCACCAAATTACAGAAAATAATTTCTCAGTTATAAAGTCTACTTGAAAATAGAATTAAAAATTATGTAATCTCATTATTTCATTAGCAAAAAAACCCACCCAACTTTGTTTTTCTTAAGTTTTTTACCCATAAAAAATGTAATTTAGGTGGGAAGGAAAAAAACAACTCTTAACCTAATAATAAAGGAAGCTTAGAAGTCTTACTGCGTATTTTTCATTACTTTAAGAGAGACAGAATGGGTTAAAACACATGAGAACAAGGAATTGATGTTTTATGGCAACAGACAAATTGTAGTCTTACCTCTGCTGGGAATGTCCTCCCTTGATCCTCTTTTTAATTCTGATTGAATCAGGGAGGCATATCAACTGTTTCTGCAATGAAAGGATATCAACTTTCAACATCACAATCACATCATGAACTAATACAGTCTCAGAATCCTATATGGTTACTTCACATCCTGCTGTTCCTACATGGGGTCCCCATCCTTCCATTTTGAAACCTTCTCAGTTCAGAAGGCTGAATTCAAAAGAGGGTAAGATAAGAAATACGAATGAGATGCAAGCCTAACAAGTTTTCAGAAGACTATCTTTTCTGTGACTAGCTAGATAAAAACTTGCCTACCTGTAATGTCACAAAATATGGAGAGTATATAATAGCTATCAGATCTTTTAGACCCCATGATACTGACCCCATGGTATTCTTGCCCCTAAGCTTCACTCATGAACCAAAAAAAGCTCCAGTTTTCTGTTATGGAGGTCAAAAGTGCAAGGGTGAGATCTTGTTCCATTTTCCACAGCAGCAATACAATTTTCTAATTTTCCTTTTAAATTTATGGTTTAGATAACAATTTGTGTATTGCAAAGGAGAAGGGAAGTTTTAGATTTTCAAATGCTATGTGTCTACTGAGAACTTGAGAAGTGGTGTAAAAGGCAGTCAAAAAAATAAACCATTAATGTTGCTAAATCAGTGCTGTGTGACTTAAGTCACCTTCGGTATTTTTAAAGGCTGACACTCACAGAACTCTTCCCCTTCCCAAACAAAGGCATTAAAAACCCCAATATTTACAGGGAGTACGTTGATGGCCTTGAATATCTGTGAATAACATCTGGAAAAAGATATCTCAGAGTGAAGCTATTCAATTAGGGCTGCATCTGAATCTGAGACTTTGAGTAAAATGCTGTATGTGCAAAGTTGATGCGTTTTTAATAGACTGATCGTTAATATTTCAAACCTGTTTCATTATTGTACTGCATCTGTATGGCTATTGTATTTGATAAACTTTGAGTCTTGTTTAATTGATGATTTTCCAGTCATTGGACCAAATAAGTCTGGTTTCCTTGGCTTTCTTATTTGCCTTGACACTGAAAGGGAAAAGGTTACTCACACGGCTGAAATTGAGGCCCTTGCAAATGCCTTCCTCTTTCCATTAACTGTATGGCATTGTACTGTAAACATTTTTCTTTATATCCACTTAGGTGTTTAAATGTGGTCTAATGCAGACTATATGAATATATCTCCCCAAAAGGGATGCAGCCCTGCCAAAGATTAGTTAATGTCACTCTCATTTTGGGATAATTGCACAGACTGCTTACAGGCTCAACAGCATCTTGGCGGGGGGAGGGAGAAATAAAAATTTTATTTGAAAGTTCTGACTTCATCTCTTTGCACGTGTGTAAGTCTGGGCTTATTTCCAATATAAACTTACTCTTTGTAGACTCAGTTGCATACATTTCTACTGTAACAATGTAAGAGCAAACTGTAATTCTGGCTAATGTGTGCCTAAGCAAAATGCACCCTAGAATTCCTGCTCCATTATGATTGATGACTATCATAAAACTAATTTGAACAGTTAGAATAAGTGTTTTCAGGATGTGGGCATTAGCCTGTCTCTTGCTTTTTCTAGGTTTTGTTTGAGGCTTTTGCCACAGCACCTAACATCAACAAATCTATAATCTCATTTGGGACCTCTGTTAATAGCCGCTATTGCCTCATATACATCATAAGAGATTAACATTTTGATTTAGCCAATATTTCCCTAAATGCTTGTGCATTACTTAATGCAAAATAGCTAGGATTCCAATTTCAGCTTCTGAGTCACTGTAATAGAATGAATAAATAATAGCAATTCAAGGCAAAAAGCCCCGACTTTCAGTTTTAACTGGCTCTACATTTCCTGACCCTGGTTATCTCCAGTAGTGATAGTGCCCAAACTTTCTCCTGAAGTTAGCAGCCTGACCAGAAAAGAATGTGTCATAACTATCATAGAGCCTTGCTTTCATTACAGTGTGACTGGTTTCTTGCATAACCAGAAAACCTGGATAACTCATGAAATGTTTAGATGAGCACTGAATTTTTGGAACCCTATGGTAATCGAACTACCAAAGTCTTTGAAATTTACCCATCCCTGTTGGGGCTTAAGTAGTTTGGTTCACAGTCTGTCGACTGCCTGTGTTAATAAAGCCAAGTCATTAGTTACACTGTCTGTATGAGGGGTTTCCGGTTTGATCCATACTGTATTTCCTGCATGAATGGCATTGACTTTGAAAGCTGACTTTTCAGCTAGGGGTTGGGGGCTGATGGTTATTCTTCTGAATGAGATAATAGAAACACAGCTGACTGGATTTAACCTACTGCAGACAGATTTATACATTCCTATCTTCACATTTTTCATGTCAACTTTCTTTTGAATTGTCTAATACATATGCCAAGTGACTTCTGCGCTGGGGATAGAAAACCTGGTTGGGTTGAGGACTTTGATCCTAGATGTAGGCATCAAATGATCAAACTGACAACTATTCAATATATATTTCTCCAACTTACTTAAAATATCGAACAGTATTTCAAAAACTGTTTGAGAATATGAACACCTGAGTTTCATTTGCCTTCTATAGCCTTCAGAACTTTTCAGAAATGTCTGGAGTTAGCTGTATTTCTAAACTTCAGAGTAAATATAGTGGGATACAGTTCTCCCAGTTTATCTATGAAGTCATATGAATATAGTCTGATGGCTTGAAAGAGAGCAGCAGTAATTGTGCAAAACAATTTCCAAACAAGGAAAGTTGTTTATTTCTTTTGGACTAACCCTGTCCCAGTTCTAGGAATTGCAAATATTGGGTGTAAAAGCAATCCTATATTTATTCTTATATGGGATCTGAACTTCTACATCTAGCCTATCAAAAATTATTTATTAGCTATATGATTAAAAATGGCAATATAGTCACTGCATCAAATAAAGATCCTGGCAATAGAAGAACTGAAAAGTGGAAATAGATGACCTTAGAGAACAGAGAATTTGCAAACAAGGAGGAAGGAGAGGGAGGGTATTGACCAACCAACCCAAACTCTTTGAGTAATTGGGTGGGTCTAGATTGTGATTTGGATTACACTCAGTCTGCTGAAAACATTTTGTACCGTTAATGATAATAGTGTTGGTCTATGACATATAACTGGGTGAATGTGATTTGAACTGCTTCGTTACTGGTTAAACTTTTTTTTTATTAGACTGTTGGTTTTTTTTGTTTTCTTTTGTTTTGTTGGTTTTTTCTCCTTTTTTTGAGGGAGAGAGTGACAGCCTTGCAAACACTTTTGGACTCTTTTAGATTCCCAAGTAGGAAGAAGGATAGCAAGGCACAGAGCCAAATTACTTGAATCCTCCGCTTTTAAAATGCCTATCCAATCTGTAGGCTTGATTACATTAAATAATAACAAATGTTTACATAGATGAAGGCACATGCTTGAGGCCAGTAGAATCCAGGTGGCTGAGTTTGATCTTCTTTTTCATATTTTTTCCTGTTATTCTTTGTCTTGTATGTATGAATGGAAATAAATGGCTGAAATGGAGATGATACCTAGAATCTTAAACAAGACGCACATATCTCATTCTCTCCTTTAACTCCTCCAACACTGTACAGTCTATTACCATGCTGATGTGTATAGTAATATTTGCAAATGGCTAAGTTGCTGTCTCAACTGTTTGTTTTTGCCAGTTGAACAACCAGACAAATACTATGAAGCTTTTGATCCATTGACATTTCTCTTCTGGCTCTCTAAGAGCTTCAGATAAAAGAATATCTTTTCACCCTCACAAAAATGCCAGAAACTCACACTGTGTTTATAGATAACACACACTAATATTTGCTAAAGCGGTACATGAGGAATTGCCTTTCTGCAGTTTCTGTTTCAGCCAGTGCATTTTAATTAGATAGACCAATATTAATCCTGAATGACTCTGTGAAGCCAGTCACTTTATAACAGATTAAGTCCGATGTAACTAAGGATCACAATTTGACTTTAAAAAATATGGCAATAAAATGAGAACTTAGACTGTATGTATTACTCAAAGAAGTCCTGTCTGTAAATGTCATGTATTGTTGACCTTTCTCTACACAGTTTGTTGTTAGCGACAAGAATTTTGTTCCCAGACTTTTTGCGAATGAAATTAAGTATCTTACAAAAGTAGCAGGGCTTTAGTCTTTCCTTATGGGATCAGTTGAAATTGGGGTACTCTCAATTGAGATATTGTTTGATTTTCAGAAAATCTTCTTCCCTTCCTTCTTATCCCCCCAAATGTTGTAATTTGTTTACCCTTGTTCTTGTTGTCATCTCTCAGAGTTTTCCAGGGATTTTCAAAGACTTTTTTGTACTTCCTGCAGAGACAAGTAGTGCCTGGGAATCCTGAAACTCAATGAAATACGAACAAGGAAAACTGGACGCTCCTCCACTTCTCTTCTCTGTACCCTGAAAAAAATGCACCTTGCATTGTTTTATCTTTTTTTTCATCTTTTTCACCCATACAACTGAGAAGTTTCTTTTTTTCTTTTTTTTTCTCTTTTTTTTTAATTTGAAGAGAAGGCATAGGAAAATAGGCAAGGACAATAGGACCTAAGCATCCTCTCCCACCTTTGCCTTAATTTCTTGGACCTAAACAAGTCTGACTCTCTAGAGCATGTCTACATGAATAGCTGCAGGCAGAATCAAGATCACCTGCCCACAACTTCATTCTGAGCTGTCTCAGCTGTTTGTGGATGGGAAATGTATTACTGCAGCTAACACATGTTGTATCTTCCAGACTGATCAGTAGTTCTACCCTGACTAGCTTCATACATACACGGAGTTCATATGTGTGTGCACCTATCCATCTCCTTCCATTCAACAGGCTTTGGTTTCTCCCAGTTACACCAGTAGAAATTATCTGCACCACTTCAAGGTTGACTTCATTTTTTCAAGAACATGAATGACCAGCCTTGTGCATGTTGAGATGTTTAAAAGTTCCTTTTGAGAAGCCATAATACAAAAATTAAAAGTAATTTTCACAGGAACTGGGTGAAAAAAAATTAAACCAGGTCTTTCAACCATCATACTGGTCTCCTTTTTATGTCAGTGCAATTTTTTTGTTTGTTTGTTTAATTGGGATTGCCTGTAGACACTGCAATAAGGAAAATTAGAATCAAGTCTTCTATTAACGGAACCTCAAGCAGAAATTTATTATGTTTTTTCCATTAACCTGTTCCTTAGGAAAATGTGGCCTTTGCAGAGCAAACACAACAGGATTTGAAGAGAATCAAAAGACAATAAATGTTGCCTATTCATCGGTATAATTTTGGAGTCATTTTCCAAACTGTTGGTGCAAGCTTGAACTTGCCCGAGAAAGAGAGTAGACTAATTTGCTGCCTGTTACTTTACACAGTATTTAGCTTTATACTGTTCACTAAACAGGGTAATTACAGCACCAGTCTTTACAATACACACATGCTGTAGGTGTATTTTGGAAAATGCTTGTTTCAACATTAATATTCAAAATAAATATTAATCATCTCGAGTTAAGAGAAAAACTTTTTCTTTTTTTCCCTTCCCTTTTAAATCTAGCTAGCATTTTTCAACATCCATGTCAAGAGGGCTCCCATGCACCTGTAATATTTCAGGAAGACATTGCAAAACCCACTTACTTTTGCTTTAAATAACTACTTATTAGGCATAATACATTAAATGCAGACATTGAACATTAAGCTGACAGTTTTATTCATCTGGGTATAAAAGCAGAGCAAACATTTTGCTGCAGTGCTTGTATGTGTGCATGTATTTCTTCTATATGATACATACCCTGAAGGGCCTCTGGGAAATTCCATCTTGCTGTACTACAAATGAAACGTCCTTTTGCAGTATACTGCACCATACTTCAGCAGCAGGCATCTTCCCAACGTCCTTCAGCATATAAAGAACTGCAGCAATGATGTGCCTGAGGGGAAACCTGGGAAACTCTTGTTAAAATTCCATCTCCAAATTAAGTGGAAGCTTGGAGTGATTTTCCATCCTCTGATGCAAATTGCAGGTCCATGCAGAATGTGAAATCATCTCTTCCAGAGATGAATTATTTCTAGAGCTTTAATACAATTACCTTTGAAGAGCAAACATTTTGCCTGTTGGATAGGGTCGAACTGCATCAAAGGGCAGGTTAATATACCTGTCTGCAGGCTTTCTTACATTGCCTTCATTTGCTTGATACCGCAGCTCTTGGATGTTATATATTTTTTGTGGTATGATCGAAATTTGTCTATTTTTTGTCATCTCTTTAATAATTTTGGTGAATAAAATAAATTTCAATGAAATTGATAAACTAGCTTGTGCATTCTTGTAATACCTTTGAGCTTCTGGCACACTCATTTGATCTTAAAAAAAAATAAATTCATTATTTTGCAACATAAGATGGCCCAGTTGTTACAGGTAAAAGAAAAGGAGTTTATAGTTTTCATTACGTCTTTTATATGAAAAATAGAGTGCCTAATGGTTTTAGGGTTGGAGTGACAGGCAACAATGGTGACTTTTTTCTAATCTTAAGTGCACTTAAATTTAGGTTTATCAGGTAGAATGTCATATATTCTATCAGGTTAATACAGACAGCACATTGATCTTTATAAAATATGCTTATTGAAATACTTTTTGCTTATTTTGAAAAAAAAAAGAAACAATTCCCAGAATTATACAGATAAGGAAATACTATTTTTTTAAGAGTTTTGGATAGCAATAATCATAAGGAAAAAAACCCTTTACATAACAATGGCAAAATGACACTCTATATCATAGACTCACTGTAATCAGAAGCAATCTCTGGAGATATATATAACCTCATTGCTCAGAGCAGGGTCAACCTGTGTGCAGCTGGGTCTTGAATATCTCCAAGGATGGAGACTCCATAGCCTGCCTGGGCAACCTGCACCAGTGCTCAGTCACCCACACATTAAAAACAGTGTTTCTCATCTTCAGGTGGAATTTTCTGTGTTTCAGTTTATGCCCATAACCTCTTGTGCTGTAACTGGACTCCACTGAGAAGAGTTTGGCTCCATCATCTTTGCAGCACCCTCCCCAGTTATCTTCTTTTTCTTAATGAGTCTGGAAACTTTCTCAGGATTATTTGCTCCATCATCTTCACAGGAATTCAGGTGGGGCTGATCAGGCTGTAATTCCCTGGATTCTATTTAGCTACAGATCTCCAGATGCAGCTGCTGATTTCTCACCAATAATAAAGAAAGAATAATGAAAGAAATTACTCAGGTTTGAGCTCAGTAACAAACTGATTCCAACTTACTCTTTCCTTAGTCCCTTTGAACATCTTAGGGTTAGAATATCTCTTGATCCTTCTTGCTATAAGGAAAGTCTTCGGGTTAAAAGGATGAGGAGAAGAAAAACCAAAACCAACCAACTTCTCCCCCCCAAAATCCAAGAATGAAAGAGAGAGAAATTTGCTTTTTTAAATTTCCTCATCAGCACAGGACTCCTTGCTGGCTGCAGCAGAGTAATATGGGATGCATTGTCATACCATCACAGAAGGTTTCAGACTACATTTGACTAGATACTGAGGGAACAGCTGGAAGTGAGAAGCGGTGAGTCTGTGATATGGAGAATCGGGCATTGTAGTGTCATTGTGGGGGTGTTTAAAATGCAAGTGAGAGTAGAGGCTACAATTAGTGTAATCAGGTTTAAGAGACAATGACTTTGCTGTATTGCCATGGCACAAAGAATTACAGAAAGATCGGGCTGGAAGAATTCTAATGAGACTGCTTATCCTAATAATGCACAAAGCAGGATAAAATATAGTTATGTTAATCCTACTGGTTTTGCCTTACATATTTTAAAAGACTTCTACTGATGCATATTCCACAGAAATAAACAAATCTTCAGCAGAGCCTTTAGCAGATCTACTTAGAGTAGGGGCATAGCGGTTTGTCTGGAATAAAACAGTAGGCCCTAGTAGTAGGAGTAGTAGGAATGTTGTGATAAATAACTAGCTCCCTGACTAAAAACACTGTCCAAATATTTTTCATACATACAACTTGAAGAACTAAAAAAAATCCATCTGATATCAATCAGTACACTCCCATTGACTTCAATAGAACTAAGTCAATTTACAGCAGCTGAGACTCTGGCTCCAAATTTCACAGCTCAAACTCACCATAAAACAGGAGAAATTTAAGGAGGTAAACAACCCACAAAATGAAATTGATCTGCAAATGTGGAGTATTTCTCACCACAAATTAATTTGTCAGCAGATACTGGGTTTTATCAAATAATTTCAAGAATCTCATTTAACAGTGAAGGAACTGAAGTGTCAGTCAATTATAGTTTGTATGTTTTACCCTTCAGCATCCCTCATATAAATGACCGAAAATAGGCTTTCTAATGAAAAGCCTGCAAAATCCCCGCAACAATAACAGAACAAAAAAATTCAACTGCAGTAAAACAGCATAAAGTAAATTTACCGGAATAATATGTAGGCAGTTCATCATCACAAGTGTAGCAACATTTTAAGTAACAGGACGTCTCCTCCCTGGGCACACTGTGATTAGAACGCGTTCACCACAAATGTATTCATTAAGCTGAATCTGCTCACAAGGATGTAAAAAAACCCATCAGACAGATGACTTCAATGTAGTTAGCTTCCTTTGTTTATCTTTTCCTTTTCTTCATTCTCTTTTCATCTGTGTTTGAAGGGAAGATAGTTTTCATTTATAGACACCCGCTTTAGATGCTAAGTTACGGTCATTTTATTGATTTTCCTACATAAGCTTCACATGGCAATTTGTGTTTCTCCTGTTGAAGTTCATATTGCTTGTTCATGAAATCATAGAATATTTTGGGTTGGAAGGGACCTTAGAGATCATCTAGTTCCAAACCCCCCTGTCACGGGCAGGGACACCTTCCACTAGACCAGGTCGCTCAAAGCCCCACCCAGCCTGGCCTTGAACACTGCCAGGGATGGGGCATCCACAGCTTCTCTGGGCAGCCTGTTCCAGTGCCTCACCACCCTCTCAGGGAAGAACTTCTTCCTTACATCTAATCTGAATCTACCCTCTTTCAGTTTAAAGCCATCACCCCTTTTCCTATCACTACATGCCCTTGTAAAAAGTCCCTCTCTGGCTTTCTCATAGGCCCCCTTTAGGTGCTGGAAGGCCGCAATAAGGTCTCTCTGGAGCCTTCTCTTCTGCAGGCTGAACAACCCCAGCTCTCTCAGCCTGTCCTCACAGGGGAGGTGCTCCAGCCCTCTGACCATCTTCACGGCCTTCCTCTGGACTCACTTGAGCAGGTCCATGTCCTTCTTCTGTTGGGGTCCCCAGAGCTGAATGCAGTACTGCAGGTGGGATCTCACGAAATCGAAGCAGAGGGGGAGAACCACCTCCCTGGACCTGCTAGCCACACTTCTTTTGATTGGCCCAGAATGCGATTGGCTTTCTGGGCTGTGAGTGCACATTGATGGCTCACATTCATTTTTTCATCCACTAATACCCCCGAGTCCTTCTCCTCAGGGCTACTCTCAATCCAGTCATCGCCCAGCCTGTATTTGTGCTTGGGATTGCACCGACCCGTGTGGACTACATTATGGAAACAGCATATGAGTTAACTGTTAAGTATCTCATGTTTGGTTTTTATGCTAGCTGCCTTTTTGTCAGACGTGTGGGTGATGTATTCTGCTAGTTGCATGATAGAATTTCATTACTCTGAGAATGAAAAACGTGTCACAGGCATTTAAAATCTGTTTAGAGGATCTGATTAATCTAATAGGGGAGCAGATGAACGATCCTTTTTTTCTTTTTCCTCTCCTTTCCTCTGCTGTATTTCCTCACTCACTAGTGGCTTTTATTATGGCAATTTATCTAGATCTAGCAGAGCTGAAGGGGAATATGGAGGAAGAAGTGCCTCTCTGTGTAGTTAATAGTTATGGTATGACTTGAATGGTTGTTTCAGGTTACAGAAAGAGTGATGAAGCTGATACAGCTTCTAGTAATTGAACTCATTTGAACTGATTCTATTCTCACTGATCAATGATGTAAATCAGGAGTAGCTCTGGTTGCATATATAAAACTGGTGAATGTTTGCTGAAGATCAGGACCAGATTCTCTCTAAATAATAAACCATAAAAATGGAGTGTTTTATTCACACTTGCAAAGGAATCTGGCTATTTGTTATAAGCCTCTGGAAGCTGTAATTATTTAATATTGCTAATAGTCAAATCTTTGACTGGACTAATTATTCATGGTTGTTGTACTCATAAAACAATGCATCCATGATCTAACAAGAAATATGAAATACTAGGTGTCTGAAAAACAATGTTGGAAACTGTGTTCCTACATCAAAAGTTTCAAAAGTGACAGATACTCTCATCATTCTTGGATGTCTAAATTGAGACACATTTAGACATACATTAGACTTTCCTGACATTTTGACAGAATGTACCTGGATACCTTCATTTGACCTTCCTAGAAAAGCTCAAGTGCATAACTTTATAAATGACCTTTATTTTCAAAATAGTAAATACGTCATAATTCTCATTGTCAGGGAAGAGGAAAAAAAAAATCAAAGCGGAGCTGGATCTGATAAAGACTAGTGCACTTTGAGAAAATATTAAGTGGAGCTGATGTTCTGAAGTCCCAAATTTCTGTCTTAAAGAAAAAAAGAGATTTTGCTCAGCAGCTCCATAATGCATAAAATTTCTGCTTAACTTGAACATTCACTGAGCCATTGCAGTTCTGTCACTGCCTCTGCCCAGAGAAGCTTCACAGTCAGCGTAAAAGTCAGCGTACAGCCAGAAACTTAGTATCTCCAGAACACACACAATGCAAGGTCACCTACTCACACAATGCAGGCATTGCTTTTAGGCTTGCATTTTTCCTGCACAGTGGGTGACCTTGAGTAGATGACAAAATACTGGGAGGTGGGTTAATGTGAATTCGAATAGATCTAAGGAAGGCAGCTTTTGAAACCATACCTGTTCTTTTTACCAGTGTTTTAGCTTCTAGGATGTCCAAATCAGGCAGGAATCACCTTTGAGTATGCTCCTGGCATTTGTTTACAATAGTTTAGTCATCCTTGATCACATCTTTGAGATGTGACTATCTGTAGATTATCTTTTAGAGAGGATTTCCTCTCTTCATCCCAGGTGGATAGAAACTACTGCTTACAGCCTGAAGTATGTTGTTTTATACATCTTTGTGTTTAGTGTTTTCTGATGACTCTAGGCTGGTTTCTTTCCCAACAATTCAGTTTTTTGAATCATTGATCTAAGAAACCAGTCCTGCATGCACTGTAGAAAAGACTCGGAAACCACATGTGGTTCTGGATTCCACTTCAAGGGACAACCTGCTTTAAAGTGAAAATTTAGTATACCTAACTTATGGGAAACCTGTTCCTTTATGGGATACGGACAGATGTAACTGAACTCTGGGTAGTGCAGCATGGAACCTGGAGTCCGCAGTCAGGCTTACAGAGTCCTACTATTAGCCAGTGAAAAAAGTTAACATCTTTACGCAGTGTCTAAGCCAAACAGTGCACTGGACATATTGAAATAAGAAATACTGAGCCCTGACTGAAGTCTTAAATCCCGTCCCTAGCTATGCCATGAGTTTACATGAAGTATTGCTAGCCATTTGTGATTTATGTGAGAAACCCCTTACCTGAAGGCAGGTAACGATGCAGAGTTTTGGGCTTTTTTCCCTCCCAAAGAACTGGCTAGAACGTAGGCTAAAGTTTTGATTTCTTCTCTGATTGCGAGGCTCAACCATGGCTCCTGCTGTGCTAAAGCAGGCACTAACCTCTGGCTGCAGGCTGCTTTTTATGGGACTGCATTCCCCTCCTGTTGTGGAAGTTGTCTTGGTTGGAGGAAAGAAACTACAGTTTCTTGGCTCTAGTGATCACAGCACCTGTCCAGCAAGGCTGATTTCTGAATTTTGATCTCTGCTCCAAGTCCTGTTTCCCTATGTAATGCAGTATGTGGCGTGTTAGTCACCTGGGCCACTAATGGAAAAAGCCTTGCGGCTTGTAACATACACTTACATGAAACTCTCAACCTTACCTTCATTCTTCCAAGTACACTGAAGAGTTTCTGAACTTTAGGTTCAGAAAAAATTTCTATTGTTTGCTAAGTTAGGAATAGAACATTAACAAAAAAGGTTAGCGCTCACCAGCTGCATGTTATAGAAAGCAGATAGGTAAAGCATATGTGCACGTGTGTATAAACATGTGTGTGTGAGGGGGGGTGTACATGTATGTCTTAAGAAAAAAAAAGTTGTTTTTATGCAAAAATGCTTAGAATTTTGTGAACAGCAGAAATAAAAAGTAAAGAACACTTCAAAAATCTTCTTTAGTTATGCCGGGCCTTTATAGAATTTCTCCATCAATAGCTTTGGTACTACTAAATATAAAATAAAATAATCTAAAATCTGTCTACTCCATCTTATAAGGAACAAAAGCAGCCATACGGCCAATTACACCTCTCATTATTTAATATGTCATTATGCAATTTTCTCTTCTAGTATTCAGTTCTCTAACAAAGTTGTTTGACTTTTCCCATGTGGCTTTGCATAATTAAATGTTTCTAATTATGGGCCAGATATCTGCCCTTCACACTGCATCAAAGTAAGATAGATGAGTATTATCTAGCCCTGAGTAATCATTGTTT
This sequence comes from Sagittarius serpentarius, assembly GCA_034782735.1. Lineage (NCBI taxonomy): Eukaryota > Metazoa > Chordata > Aves > Accipitriformes > Sagittariidae > Sagittarius > Sagittarius serpentarius. The sequence goes on along the minus strand of JAVKLA010000008.1, from coordinate 14,377,678 downwards.
GGAATAAAATTGTAAAGTGGCCTTCTGCTCTTTTGGAACAGAACAGCTATTCTCTTAACTTTTCATGCTGTCGCTGACTATCTGGAGATAACAGCAAAAAATAACAAGTATAATACTAACCTTGACCAAATTTCTATATTCCAGTCCCTTTTCTTTCACTACAGGAGCCAGTCCACCTGCCTTAGACATCTATTACACTTAAGTTTTTCACAGTCTATTTGAACAAACTTTTTTAAAGTGGATGCAGGACTTCGCTGCCAACACCTCGGTATATGCGTGTACAGTACTCAAGGCATCCATCCACATGAGGCAGGCAGATACATCACTCCTGCACACTCCTGTCCTCCTACAGAGCACCGCTCTGTGAGACCTATGCTTTTCTGCAGCGGTAGCTGGAGATCAGGTGTGATAGCGTACGGCATCTAAAATATCACAAAGGATCTGTGTGTCATTGTATTAGCAACTGAATTCTGCCACAAACCTCTCAAATGACTGTCAGAAATCAATGAAGGCTTTCAGAGGGTTATATACACCATCAAAATGTAGGTATTTATAACAGATTATTGGGACTAGTTCAAAAACATATTTACATAAGAGAAGATTGGGGTAGGGAAAAAAAAGCAATAAAAAAGTTAGAAGGGACAGAGTGGAATTACTTAAGATTTGAGTAAACAGAAAGAACTATCTGTTCTAATATAGGTTATATTCCTTCCATTTTTGGGAATGGAATAAAAGATCTGTGATTCTTGAAAATCCTCTGTTGTCAGAACAAATCTATGTGTGTTCTTCCACTTGCTAGTGCAAGAGAACTACTCCCTATTAGTCCTGTCTCTCTCAGCTCAAATGTTAGAGGTCTGTGGAGGAGATATAACAGTTCCAGCTGTGAATGAGTAGTGGATGCCAACACAAATGAATATGAAGTAACTTGCAGGAGAGTAGTCAAACAATAAAAATCCACTAGAAAAAAGGCTAATTTTGTCTTCACCTGCGTAGTTTGAATGAGATGTGCTAAAGTATGCTTTTCACTACACACTCAGTAATGAGAAAATAAGATAGCAAAATTTTATTAGAAGAAATCCTCTGTATTGCACAGTGAGTTAAATTTATAGAAAAATGATAACAATATCATACAATTAATGAATGAACTATAATGACTATGCACAAGGGGACTAAATTAAACTTGCATGGATTCCTTTTCTTCACTCCTGACTTTTTCAATCAATATATTGACTTTTTACTTTTTATAGTTGCTTGTATCACATACGAATATTTCCTTCTGGTTTTAGCTTGATTCTGAAGAAGTGTATCGAATAAACATAGAGTCTTAGAGTAACTAAGCTCTGAATCTTGGCTTCAACGAAGAATTATTGGATCTATTTGGCTGCACACAGATAGGGAACTAAGGCTGTGTAAGTTCTACTGTGGTATCCTACCTTATCTGTTTAGAAAGGCATGGGTCTGCTGTAAAGCTATCGCTTATTAGACTACCCTGTTTTGTCCTTGGATGTCCCAGAGCTTCTCAGACTACTTGTTTAGTACCTTATTTGAACACCTTGAATCTGACTGGTTGCCGCGTTATATTCTGTATGTGTATGGAAGGCACCTCTCTAATCGTGTTTGACATGGCTGCTCTCACCCTTCTCAAACTGTCTTGGTATGTTCCCAAGGGAAATGTCCTGTGAAGAGAGGGGGGAAAGAGAGGAAGGAGAAGGTGTCTTTCCCGGCAGCCACCAGAAGCAGAGAATACAGCAAAAGGAAGGTGACAGGGCCTGGTGACAAGGCTGAACGAGGGAAAACCATGGCCAAGCAACACAGTGGGAATAAAAGCTCCCATACCTGACAGAAGCCAAACTGACTCCTTTCGGTCACCCTTCATTGATAGTCATAGTGACAGTTTTCAATGGCTAAAAGAAAATTACACAGCTCCAAGCAGCCCCCAGTTCCCCCTTATGGAGGCCTCTGGCTCGCCTGGCCAGACCCTTCTTACTCACAGCTTCGTTTCTTGGCCATCACCTGTCCTAGCCTACATCCTCCAACCCTTGCCAGTCTCTGAGGAACTCCTGATCATAGGCCACGTGCCACCCTACAGGACTCAATCCCACTGTACGTCTGGTAGTAGTGTCCTCCCCAGCTGAAGCGTGCTGGGCACACAGGGTGCAGTGAGCAGGGGTGCTTCAGCCCCACTCTCTGCGTTTAATATAAAGATAGCATTTGTTCGTAGACACTACAAAGATCACTGGTCTCTCTCCTAGATGTCTTAGTTTTCTAAATAGTCTGCAGATATCCTCATTTTTAGGTTGTTTTGGGGGTAATAACTTCGTAATTTATTGCCTGTACGTGATACCACCTAACCAAAACTTCTTAGGAGCACCAAACATTTAATAAATAAGTATTATAGGAAACTGTGATTTCATCTTACGGTTTTGTCTTTAGGGGTTTTTTTTTTGGAGGCGGTGTCTTTTTTTTCTTGAAAACTGTAATTTGTAGGCAGAGAAGAAATAGTTTTTTAAATTTGTATCTCCTGTGTATTTCCATTTTTTGGTGGGGTTTTATAGTGCTCCACTCTTCCACTTCATTCAACTCTGCTAAAATACAATAGTCCATAGTCTCTCGGAATCAAGGAATCCAAAAGGTTTCTTTAAGTGATTAAAGGTATAAAGGGATGAACTCTACATGACAACTGGTTTCAGCCAGCTTTTGTGGGAAGTTTCTTAACAGCAGCACAGTTTTACATCTTACCTACTTACAGGTTACACAGATAGCTTCTAAGTACTTAAGAAGTTTTGTTGGAACAAATGAACAGAAGTATATGAACACTTGAAACAACAAGTTATGTACATAAGAATCAAAAGACTGTGTTAAGTAATCAGCTTTAAAGAACTGCTTAGGTGAAAAGAAAATGGTGCTCTAAGTCGAGATGGCTGTAAACTGGCCACAAATAAATTTGCAAATGGAAAGGTTCTTCACACAGTGGGGTGAAGTTTTGGAACTATTTTTTAAAAAGAGCAATAAATCCTTCCAAGAGGCAAACTCCAAGTCCTGTCTTCCTATGGAGCTGTATGTTATTTCTCTAGAAATCTCTCTGGTGCATAACTTCACAGAAACACAGACAGAAAAATTAGGTAATACTCCCAGTTTCTTTCCAATACCACATTACTCACCAAAATTCTCATTTCCCTTCCTTACCCCTTAGTTACTGGATTGTACGGAGCAGTGCTGCAGCTGTATCTAAAAGTGCTGACTGATTTCCAGTACTGCGCTGATCAGCTAACAGGCACTCTAAAAGAAAGATAACTGTCAGGATCATATGTCAGCTTTCCTGTGACTGAGGGAGCTTAAAGGACCACTGTCCACTTTCAAGACAATTTTTCTTGAAACTTGGTGGAATTCTGTATCTTTCAAGCCTTCAATATTAGTTACAATTTGTCAGTGGACTTGAAGGTATTAGATGAGTCACTGACAGGCACACAGTTAAACGTAGTGTACCAGATTGTCCTGTTTCCTTAGGAAATCAGGCTAAAAATACATCATTGTGAAGATGATGTTAATTGGCTTTGGGAAGAAATATTTTTTTCTGGTCCTATACTTCTGCTTGGCTATGCATCCTCAAAAGTGAACCTGTGTGTCAGACAGTGAAACAGAGAAATTTGTTGAACAGCTAGCAAACACAACTCCAATAGTAACATGCTGAACAGCTGTTAAAATATCTTTTAGTACCTAATTGCACAGAACATAATTGCACGTAACATTTTTCATCTCCCATCATTCAATGTAAAACTGTTACCGCTCTGCAGAATATAAAGTTAGGATACGGCATAAAACCAATTGTGATATTGAAGTCACACAGCTGCACAAATCAAACTTTGTATGAAAAATCCCATTCAAAAGAGAAAGGTAAACAAAAATTGCCCAAAGCAAGCAATTGGGAGACTTACTTCTCCCATACATCTGCAGGAAAAAAAGGAAAGAACATAGCCTAACTTGAATTTTAATTGAATTAGATCAGAGGCTGTCAAAGCTGACTTTTGTATTTGGAATACATGTATTTTAACCCTTCTGGGACAAAGACTAAGTGTCGTCCTGTGATGTTCAGAATAGATCCTCTTGTATTGGGCTCTATCTAGCACTAGCATATAGACACAGCAATTAGCCCATTCCAGTTGAATACATACATGAAGGGATTATTTAACTCTCTCTCCTTCCATTTCCAGTGATCAACCTATAAAATACCTTGTAATGAGTCTGAGCAAAATTTAGTGAACAAGATGTGTATTTTCAGTGGATTTTAATGTGCATGAGGCACATTACTTCAATAGCTAAGAGCTACCATGGACACAGTTCAATTACTGAGAAAGAATCAAAGATTGATGTGATTTACATAGGAACGTGGAAACGGGATTCAACAGGGCTAACTGTGGAGAGAGTGTCAAAGGAAAAACTATAAAGAAAACAATTCTTTAAAAAATGGCTAGGTCTGACTGTAGAGGTGAAGCTGGATGAGGTTTTGTGTGTGCAAAATTGTCAGGATTAACCCAAAGTGGACACATGGCACATGACAAAATTGGGCAATGTAAGCAACCTTGTCACCAGAAGTGAGATGAAACAGAGGATTTGTAGTGCAGACAGCAGAGGAGAAGGAACTGGGAAGTCAATACATAAGTTTGTCAGAAAGTGTAAGCAAAACAGGCTGCATTTTCCTCTCAAGGACCCTCAGTAACATCAAAAGCTTTCAGCTACTTCTCTCAATACTGTAGATCAGACCCCAGTGAAAGGGGTCCGGATTATGGAAGGAACTGGACCAGGGAGCACTCACACCCTTGTGCAGCTGTCAGAAGCATTTGGTATCAACCACCATTTGTCCTGAGTGTGTTTAAAGTCAGCAAAGCAAAAACCAAGGCATTTGTGTTGGGTTATATATATAACTGGTAGAATTTCTGCTGCTTGACCCCAATATCTAAGCAAAAGGCAGAATCATTTTCTTGTACTTTGTTAGTCTTTCTTGGTTTCAGTGATTGTATTTACTTTCTCAGGAATAAATTATGATAGTGGTGTAAACTGGATTTCTCACTGGCTTCAGTATATCAAGAATGACCTGTCTAGTCTAGTCTCTAGTTTTTATTGCTTCTGTCTCCTTTGATTTCTTTCTTCTTTCTTAGATGAGTTAACATGGTCTATAGCTATCCTTTACTGAAGTAGAGAAATCATTGTAAAAAAACAAACAAAAATCCCCGTACTTTCAGTAGTGTTAAACAGGTTAAGCTTTAAAACTACATAACTGAGCATAAGGGGATGTACAAGACCATCCTGAAGGGAGCATCTGGAAGTGTTGTCTTGCTGTGGGACAGGACAACCGTGAAAATCTTTTCATATGAAGAATGCCACATCCTTTTTCTACACAGTGCTGCTTATTTTCCCAGCTACATTTTTCTTGCCTAATAGGTATAATGCAGAAAGAAGTCTTACCCATTTTCCTTTTGCTTTTGTGAAGCGACTTCCTGAAGTCCCTCAACATGGAAGAATTATTGTATTGTTTAGTTCTTACATGGTAGAATTTGAAATAAGTCTTTGAAAGCCTAAGTATTACCAACTCCAACAATTAAATAATCTTTTATTTGGCCTTTCTTATTTTATTTTTATTTGAGGATAATTTTTATTTACTTTGAGTTTAAAAAAAGAGTTCAAACATTATGGGGATGCAAAACTGTCATTTCATCTAGAAAAATGGAAGATTAGAAAAAGGCCGATGATTGGAAACCCATTTTTATTATGGACACTGTAAGCATCTTGGCACATTGGTATTAATTTTGTCTCTGTCAAGAGAAAATACTTTTGTTACAGTGTCCCTATTAAAATTAAAACCTTTGACCATGTAAGCTTTCCAGAGTTGGATTTTTTTTTTTTTTTTGTGGTACATTATGTGTTTTATAAAGCTCTATGGCTGTTAGTGAAGGTAGAAATATATACTTAAGCATTAATGTTGTGAATTAATGTTATGGTTCATGGTATATAACAGAATTCTCTATATGAAAATATGTTTAATATTTGGTGGTTCCTATACTTTGAAAATAAATACTGTTGCAGCAATTAACTTTCAGTCTCATCTACACAGCGTACATAAATTTTCAAGATAATTGAGAATCCAATGGGTTTTTTTAAGATGAGCTAATGATTTCTGCCAACACATGTAATTTAATGTCAGTCTCCTTATTTATGATATCATTAATACTGACATTTCTAGATGAAGACTACCAGAGATGAATCTCAAAGATACAGAGATATTATAAGTACTACTTTAAACCTTTAAGGATTATGAACTTAGGAGCAATTCGTAAGTCTTTTTCTCATTTTTATTAAATTTTTGGATCAGAGAGAATCACAACAGAAATTAACTTCTACATTGTGTTGTTATGAGTTGAAATTAAAAAAGAGGCTGAGAAAACAATAAAACTAGTTTTTATTTAATGGGAACAAATAATGGGAAATGCATATTTTTTCAGAAGAAAACAAAAGCATAAAACAATTCCAGAGTTCTCTGTGATCAGTAAATAACTTCTGCTTCCAGTAATAATATCAAATGTTATCTGAGAATGTACAGTTAAGTATTTCTAACTAACTGGTTTTGAATTTTGCTGCTATTGACTTTGAATAGTGTATGCTCTGTATGGGTCAACGCGATTGTGTCAGACCTACATTAGTGAACCATCTTCACACAGACCCAGACTGTTCTGTAATGCTAAATCACATAGAGGGGATGAAGGTAACACTGCTACCCAAGGAAATATTTCCCTTGGTAGAGAAATGTAAAAGATGGACAATGTTTGTGAAGTAATTAAATCCATTATGAAATACATACAAGTTGCATTTGAATGGAGCTTAATTATACTATAAAATCTCTATTTTCTCAGCTAAGTGAGCCATAGAACTTTAATGCAATGTGAAAAATATTCATTTGATGAAATTCATAAGAAAGTTAGTATATCGCTTTCTAGAATTTCCTTTGCTGAAGTTGCTTTGAGCAAGTTGTATGTCGGCCTTAATATGGAGAGGACAATTCACCTGAGAAAAAGGTATGTAATGTCATATTGATGCCTTAGCATATCCTGCCTGGCCTCCATTTGTCCATCTACAAGATCAAGCATCTCCTATAGATTCTTGTTTGCTAGACTCACATGGCTGTCTTAGGTAACTAGGTCATTTCAAATGGTATTAGACACTTAAATGTAGCAAATAAATTGAGTCCTACAACTTACTTTATTATTACATGGTTCTTAGACCTTGACCTTGTATGTGGACACCTACTGTAAAGACACCTGAAGGCACATCTCAGTCTGAAGATGAACTGTAACCCAGGACTGTGTTCAAATGTGATACTTCCTACAGGAGAGTTGCACCTTTCTGGAGAGAAAACTGGAGTCTAAGCAGAATACTTCTAAATGGCTTCCACTCATGACCAGGCAGGAAAAAAATGAGAACATAGTTGAATATTTTGAAGTTTTGTTATTTTTACTGAATCTTTTGTGAAAATGTGTTTCTTAATCAGCTCTCCTCTAAAAGAAAATCCCTTTCTATTCCACTGAGAAACACAACTAGTTATGAAAGGAAGGAAAGAGCTAACTCATGCCTTGAAGATGAGTTATCTGTACATCTAAAAAAAACAGAGGGACTGTTTAGAACTGTACAAGCCAATCAAACAGATCAATGGCTCACTTCAGCAGACAGAAAACTTTGCAATGAGTGTGACTATAATATAATCTGTGTTGTGTATATCATATTTATGTAGTGTAATTTAAAAATATTTCAGCATAGCTTGTTTTTAAGAATAAAACTAATGTGATTATCTTTCCAGTACTTAGAAACCTCCTACCATAAATAAATCATTTTAAAGAAATATTTGCAAAACTAAAACAACTAGAAGCTGAATGTTACTTTTGAGTTTTGTGTAGGAATTGCAAGCAAGGTATATATTATTGGATGAACATTTTTACAGATTCTATTAGCATAAAAATGAATGTTTTATTCATGACTGCACATGCGGGACCGTAAAAACCAAACATGACCTCATTGGTTTTTGGAACAGAGGTAGCAGAGCTTTTCTTCAAGATGCATTTATAACATAAATGATTCATATGTCATTTTTCCAGCATAACTGTGAAAAGGTGCTACACTTCAGTGCCTTTATTGGAACCTTAGAGAATTTTATCTTCCCTTGTGAATATCACTTGTACATTTATCTGATTTACTCCCTATTCTGGTGTAGTTTCCTTAAGACTTTTAAAAATAAGTTGGTTCTGATGGATAGAATTTAGTAAAATTTAAACAACACTTTTATAAAAGAGAATTTTCGTAATTAAATTCAGTGCCAGGCCAACCCAAATCCTTCACTATGTGAGTGAATTATACAGCTTTATATACATATATAAATTTATCTATGGTTGTCAGTAATATCATAGAAAATAAAATGAAAATATTTCAGACAGATGGAAAAGGGGAGCTATTTAAAAATTGATTTAAATTGTATTTGTAATCTATATGTATTCTTAAAGTTTTAAATAAAATTACATATAGTCCTGTTAAATTGGTCACTTCAAGTTGTCTGTCAGTATTCTGACAAAGTTAGTAAACTTTCAGTGACATTTGTTATGTTACATTTCGTTCATTGTTATTCTGCCTCTTTTGTGAGGACCACAACATTGCCAAATTTGCCAGATTTGTAGATTCTGTTTCATGTACACACACATAAAGTACAAAAGGAAGATTTTTTTGGCCTGAAGTGTAGTACAAAAATGAATACAGAAAGCTAAAAATTTAACAGGGGGGTGGTGGTTATTTTGTTTTCTAATGCGGAATGGTAAATATTGTGAAATATTTTAGAATTCCCCTGCTAGAATAATACATGTACCCTTGAAACAGATAAGTCTTAGTTGTAATTTGGATGTCTTGAAAATTCTGGACAAGTATTAGAATCCTTGTAGGTTCTCTTCAGACTTTTGAGCAAATAGTCGTTTCACAGAATCACAGAATAGTTCAGATTGGAAGGAACCTCTGAAGGTCATTTGGTCCAATCCATTTTCTCAAGCAGAGCCATCTAGAGCTGGTTGCCCAGGACTGTGTCTAGATGTTTTTTGAAGATCTCTGAGGCTGGAGACTCCACAGTCTTCCTGGGCAACCTCAGTCACCCTTACAGTGAAAAAGTGTTTCCTTATGTTCAGAAGGAGCTTCCTGTGCTTTTTTTTATGCCCGTTGCCTCTGGTCCTGTCACTGAGCGCCGCTAAAAGGAGCCTGGCTCCATCTTCTTTGCACTCTCTCTTCAGTTATTTATATACCTTAAGAAAATCCCCCCTGAGCCTTCTCTTCTCCAGGCTGAGCAGTTCCAGCTGTCTCAGCCTTTCCTCATATGTGAGGTGCTCCAGTCTGTTAACCACCCTTTTTGTTGAACTCTCTCTAGTATGTCCATGTCTCTCGTACTGAGGAGCCTAGAATTGGGCACAGCGTTCCAGGTGTGACGTCTTCAGTGTTGAATAAAGGGGAAGGACCACCTCCCTCATCTGGCTGGCAATGCTTTGCCTAATGCAGCTGAGGATACCATTAGCCTTCTTTGCTGCAACAGCACTTTGCTGGCTCATATTCAACTTGGAGACTCCCTGGTCCTTTTCTGCCAAGCTGCTTTCCAGCTGGGTGGGCCCGAGCGTATATTGGTGCATAGGGTTGCTCTTCCCCAGGTGCAGCGCTTTGCATAGCCCCTTGTTGAACTTCATGAGGTTCCTGTCAGCCCATTTCTCCAACCTGTCAAGGTCCCTCTGGATGGCAGCACAGCCCTGTGACATATCAGCCATTACTCCCAGTTCGGAGGCATCTGCAAACTTGCAAGGGTACACTCTGCCCCATCATCCAGATCATTAACGCAGCTGTGAAAGAGGATTGGTACACCACTAGTCACTGGCCCCTAACTAGACTTTGCCCTGCGGATCACCATCCTCTGGCCCAGCTGTTCAGCCAGTTTTCAGCCCACCTCACCATCTGATGACCCAGCCCGTACATCAACAGCTCCTCTACGAAGGACTGCTGTGGTTTGACCCCAGCCAGCAACTGAGCACCACACAGTCGCTCGCTCACTCCACCCCACCCACTGGGATGGGGGAGAGAAATGGAAGGGTAAAAGTGAGAAAACTGCTAGGTTCAGATAAAGACAGTTTAATAGGTAAAGCAAAAGCTGCATGCACAAGCAAAGCAAAACAAGGAATTCCTTCACCACTTCCCATGGGCAGGCAGGTGTTTAGCCATCTCCAGGAAAGCCGGGCTCCATCACTTGTAGTGGTTACTTGGGAAAACAAACGCCATCACTCTCAACATCCCCCTCTTCCTTCTTCTTCCCCCAGCTTTATATGCTGAGCATGACGTCATATGGTATGGGCTATCCCTTTGGTCAGTTGGGGTCAGCTGTCCCAGCTCTGTTCCCTCCCAACTTCTTGTGCACCCTCAGCCTACTTTCTGCATGAGAAGCAGAAAAGTCCTTGACTGTGTAAGCCCTGCTCAGCAGTAACGAAAACATCCCTGCATTATCAACACTATTTTCAGCACAAATCCAAAGCAGTGCCATGTGCAACCTACTATGAAGAAAATTAACTCTATCCCAGCCAGACCTGGTACAAGTGAAGGATACTTTCAGAGAAAGAGATCATTTAAAATAGGATTTAGTGATGAACTATGTGCAGTTATGGTGTTAGAATAAAAAAATATGTAGAGATGCTTATTGTGCTCTATTACTCATTCTTTTTGAAGATTTCAGGTTTCATTTTCGTCTAGTTATGAATACTGGCTGATCATTATGTTGGAGGTCCACTGAACAAATGTTTTTTATTTATTTACTATGTAATTATTTGTTAATCTATTGTTTATTACTTTTTTGTGAGCTTTTGACAAACTAGATTTTTTTTTAGAATTTTCAAATACAAAAAAGGAACAAATTATATATGCACAAATTATAGTACCCACAAAAGGTAAGTCTAGTTCTTAATTAAGGGAAAGCATACCAAGTCCTTTATTCCACATACTGTTCATGTTTTGTGTTTCTGAGCTTTCCTGATTGAACCTGTCCACCTCTGCAATTCACAAACATTTGTTTCCCATTTGTGCATATTTCACATTCATTTAGCAAAGTTCTAAGAAACCATGTATCTGAAGGATGGAGAATTCACTTTGGTTGCTTGGCATTTCTCAGCTCTTTGATCCATCTCCTTCCTTTCAGAGATCAAGTGTATATAAAATGTGATCTGTGTTCCTGCAGATGATGATATATCTAGCCATGTTTTTTTAACAGTCTGCATTAGCAATCCAAAAATTCTGCCATACACACCATATATGTAAATTGTTAGAGATTATCATAATGTGGTTTTGCATCTTCTTACATTTTGCATATGTAGAAAATGAATTGTGGAATATAAGTGGAAAGCTAAGCTCCTTATCCGTTTATGGTTAGTGTGAATGTTTAGAACTGTAAGTCTTTTGACCAGCACCAAAAGCTCTGATGCAAAGACTATTGAAATTAATGAATATCAGCATCAAGGGAGTCTGTAGTGTATTCTAATAACATAGGCTTCTCAACAAACTGCAGGCACAACCATTAACAGTGCAACATTACATAACTATATTAGACAATATTGCCTCCATCTATATTATTGTTTACACGCTCCAAAAATCCTGTATCTGTACCCTTACCATACGGCCCAGGCCCTCACCTTTGCGAGGGCAATAGAAAACGTGTTTGCTTTTGCAATGCAGTGGCTTAGAGGTGGATGCTGTCTTGATGACCTTGTTTACTGGGCACCTTGATCTATGGTTTCAGAAGGACCACTGTGGAGCACGAACTTATGTCTGGAGTAAGTCTTCATATAGCTGCATTTCAGAGGCAGGAGAAAACTGCAATATCCTCAGTGAAATTAGCAACCTGATGTTGGGCACTTGAAATTAGAAGCTAGACATTTTAAGGCTTTAGAATCCAGAAGCAAAGTAAATCTTTCAGAATCACCTGTTCAATTCCTCCTGCTATGCAGCACCCATATACCAGGAAAATAATCACCTGTTCGGATGGATTTTATGCTCTGTTTATGTGTGTGTGAGTAGTAATTTTTACTAGTTACATCTTGTATATACATAATGGTGAAGAACTAAATCTTTCCAGTTCAGCTTGTTCCTCTATGGGTTGCTGGCTTCTCCCAGTGTTTGTTTCTTTCAACTTCTGTCTGAAATCAAGTCTAACAGAGATACACCACAAGACTGGTTCCTATTCTTTCTTCTGAAGAACTGGCACATCATGCAGATGCATTTCACGTGATTTGGGGAAAGAAATGTGATAGGCTTTTAATAGTTTTTGTATTTTCTACTTTGTGAGGATATTTGGGGGGGTTTTCTGCTAACTTTGTATATCCTAACTAGAATTAAGCAGAAATCAGATTTTCCATTCTATGGATAAACTGAAACAGAATAATGAACTAAAACTATTTCAGTTAATTACATCTCTTTTAAACAGTTTATGATGCTGAACTTCTGTAATAGATATTTGAGTTTCACCTCGCTGTTTGAGCTGACACTCCAAGTTATTTCAGGCTGATACTCATTTTCTTGTAGAGATGTGCTGCCTCTGAATAACTAGATTAAAAATGTGGAAGGTTTAATGTTACAGAATGCCCGAAATCAAGAACTTATAACCAAGAAGCTTCAGAAACTGAAACTTATGGATCAAGAAAGAAATTAAAGAAAACTTAAAACATCTATTTGATTATTCAATCATGTTAATGAAATTTAAATACATAAACTAAAAGTATATTAAACTTCATTTTGCATCTGTATATAAATAAGTATACATATTTCTCACATACTGTGCAAATGGTAAGTATCATACAGTATAAATATTCAAGTGTAGTAAAGCAATTGAAAATATGTTGTTCTTGAGAAAGGGATTGTACAATAAATCATATTAACTATATACCTTATATCTTCAATGTCAAGACACATGCTGCAGATATTATCATGCAGCATCATGTAGCTATTAAGTATTGTAGTACCGAGATAATTATCACAGTCCTCTAGTGTGTTAAACAGCAAAATATACCTGTTTGGAAATATAAAGAGTTATTTTAATCAACCCACAATATTTTGGCATTCAGTTCAATGACATTTCAATTCAGATGATTTTTAGAACTTGAAGGTGTGATGATTAGTAAATAAAATATCACAGGTTAATTTTTCTTTTACAGTAATCGTATCTGAATTGCTAATATCTGTATTACCCATTTGTAAACAAGACCAGAGGCTGGTTGTTAATGTGCATGCTGCAGTGAGGGACAGGGGACAGTAGCTAAACATACATTTCTACTCAATGAATATGTGGAGATTATTCCTTAGCTTCACAAGCTTTCTGTATATAGACCCTGTATACAATTTGTGTATTCTTTCTTCCAGAAGAATGAGGATGAGTGGAGACCTCTTTTCTCTCAAATGTTTTCTTTCATTCCATATTATAAAAAAAGACTTAAAAAAGGCTAGATCTGAAGTACAGAGATTGGCTAAGATAATCCCTAATATATTGCCACTCAGGAGTTCATGATACTTGAAAACAGATAGTAAATTTAAGATTCATTGGGAAGTATGACTCTCCTATTTCCTAGTGCAATGTTTCCACAGGTGAATGTATACTATTGGCAAAATTGACTGCCAAAGAGCAGAGCTAGGAGGGTGCCCAGGGTCTCTCATGAGGGCAGACTTGCCAGGGCAACAGACGATACTACGCGTCCCTTCCATAGTGAGAGGAGAGTGCAGACCAGCTTTCTGGTTCCAGAACATACAAGATATTGCAGTGCATAATAACAAACATGAGGCATAAAGCCTCAGCGCATATACTGACTTATTTTTTTTAAATAATTACATTGTGCATTCCTGATACAATTGTGAAAATAACTGGATTTCATGGAACTGAAATAGGAGTTTATAGCAGTTATATGAAAGCATGTGACTTTCAACAAGCAGTTGACGCTGGTTCTTCAGCTATATCTATTTTGAAACAGGTATAAGGAACTTATTGTGTCATATTAAGCAGCACAGCATTTTCCTGGGGAAGAGAGCATGGGAAGGGATCAAAGGTGTATTCATATTCAAACCAAACATTGAAATTGATACTTTCAATATGTTTATAGATTTCACATACATAGATTTCAGGTGATAAGTAAATACAGTAACAGACTGAGAAATATAGATGCAAAAATTGCTTGATATGAATACTAAGAGACAATGAGCTCATGTTGCTTCAGATGTTCATGCTGTGCATTTGTGCTGATTGAAGTAAAATATGAAAACTAAGCTCTGGATAGCTCATTGTCTTCCCCAAGGCTAGAAACTGCTAAAAGAAATATGCCGCCTTGGTAATAATTTAAATATATGGACACAAAGTTTCTGCCTTCTATGAGGTGATACCAAAGTCAAATCCATCGTTTTGACAGTTCATCATGTATGGTAGCCATAGATCTCAGTCCTTTTGTAATTAGCAAGTTTATGAGGAAGTAATGGTCCATTATTCTCTATTGAATTGTTTGAAATCTGTCCTGTCTTTAGAAAGGGTGACTTTCAAATACACAAGTATATTGGTAGGTATACCTTGAATTAAGCTGTTCTGATATTAGTCAAGATGATAGTAACAGCAGAACAAAACACAGCCAAATGCAATACAATCTTTACAGTAATTCAGTTTTTTAAATCTTGGTTTAAATTATGAAACATACCACTCAACATAGCTCCTTAAGGTAAATTAACTTTTTCTTTCTCTCTTTCAACTTTTCTTTTTCTCTTTTGTTTTCATTGCAGAAACTGAAAAAAGAAATGCATTTAATTGCAATGATTTTACCGTATCTACAAAGTACCCTTGAGAACATATACAAATATAAAACTACAAGTTTTTTTAACATGCGGTGAAGAAAGTTCTGATGGTTTGACATGAAAACAGGTAAACTGAAGCTAGAAACAGGGGATATGTTTTAAAGACAGAGTGTGATTAAAATTCAAGATTAACATGCCCAAAGACTGACTGTAGTCTGTAAACAGAAATTGTGGGGTTCAATTGACATAATTTAATACAGCTTCACTGACAAATAAATTATTAGTAACACTTGGCTATCTATCCATCTGTATGTTATTCACCTATATATGTTGCAGTGCATCCAATGTTATTGTGATATTACAGAGCAAGCTTCCACTACCTTTGTCAGCTTCATGATCATATTCTCATAATTGTTTTTTTCCAGTGCCCATAGACGCTAAAATGCCTAAAGTATTTCTATTATTTCATTCATATTGTCCTCAGGCCAGATCCAGTTCTTTTGGAACTATTATTGAAAAAGAATGCTGAAATAGATACGAACTTTGCATATGTGTTAATTAAAAGCACAGAAATTTTGTTACTCTGTGTATCACATTCTGTTACAATGTTATTTTCAATGTATTATAAAAATCAGACTGAAAAGAGCATTCAACCCAATCTTTTATTTATGCTTTGCTTAGTGCTTTTCCCAATGGACAGTAGCTAGCATTTTTGCTGCTTTTGAAATTCCATTTAATTACTTTTTATTAGAACTCATGTTTGTTTACTCAATTCAAGCAGATTATTTCCTCCTAAAAAGCTTCTGTGATTACTACAAACAATGTATATATATACAGTATGTACAGTACAATTCAGTTTTTCTGCCTGGAGGAGAGGAGGCTCTGGGGAGACCCTGTTGCAGCCTTTCAATACTTAAAGGGGGCTTAAAAGAAAAACAGAGAAAGGCCATCTGCTGAAGATTTTTTATAGATATGAATTTATAAATAAACAGTGTGTTTTCTGACTTCTCTTCTGGATGACAGAACAAAACTAAGCCAAGTATAAGTGCCTAACAGTAACTGCATCTAATTTAAAGATATTTGTGCATCAGCTTCTGTATGTGGCTCCCTGCACATTTTGTTCTCATTAAAATGCCCCAGGGAATCCATTTTGAATAAAACTAACTAACAAAGCCGTACTTGAGATTAATCCTCTTTTTTGAAGAAACACTTGATAAGGATACACATATGAAATCTATTCAGTCTGCCCACAGTAATAATCGTGATCCTTATTAAGAATATGAAAACAGAAATGTATGAAACCTAGTTTGCATTTTAAATTCCATAAATTAGCACAAAGCATAATGAGCTATGAAGCTGTCTCAAAGTTTGCATCAGTTTAGAAGACAATTTTGAATAAGTTGAGTTTCACTGCTGACAGTAAAACAAGCTGAAAATTCATACGAAAGAAATTCTGCACTTGTCTATTACAGTGAATTAGATTTCAGTCTCACAGACATTTATTTGCCTATTTAACTTTATTAATAATTTAAAATCAGTATGATTATAATACCTGAGAGTTCTGACACTAATTTAGAAAGATTTTTTAAATGCAGAGGGATTTATTCAAAAGTTGTCTCTCTCTCTAAAAGTATATACATACACACACAAACACACTCATGCTGTCCTGATACGCCTTGACTTCACAGCAACTATGGAGTTTTCACTGCATAGCCATGCTGCTGATGTCTGCTCTGCGGCTTGCCCTGCACTGGTGCCAATGTCCTGGTGGTAAGCCCTGACCGTGGCTGAAAATTAGGTGTGTGGCTGGAATTGCAGTCTGGATGATTAGTGAAATCTGGGGTGTATTGTAGCATGTTTTAAGAAAAATAAACACAAATGCACCAGAACCAGTGAGGTACCCTCATTTAATTGCCGGCTCTTCTAAAAGTGCAGTGCACACCAGTAGACACTGGTGGTCTGAGCAAACTGGCTTCTGGTAATTCAATATCAAACCTGGACATAGCAAGCAAATAAAATACAAATATTACCTCCATTGTTAAAATCCACAGGACACTTTGAAAGAGTCTTGGCATTACGGTACCAAAGAGAGTTTGGGAAGGGATGCTTTCTTGCCCTAGGATGAGATACTGATTACATCACCGTTCCTCCTGGTTTTTCTGATGGTAGAGAACATCTGTGACATCTATTTAGGTTGTATTGAACCCTTACTGATCATCTTTTCCTAGACAAGCTAGGCACCTAGTTCTTGGACCAGTATTACTGCAGTCTGAAACATGAGTTTTTTTAGATTACAACCACTCTCAACCTGACTCTTGTTAAAGAGCAGTGATGCTTTACAATCCACAGCTCTTTACAGATACCCCAAAAGTTCAAAAACTAGCTTCAGTGTTCTTGCAGAACATTTTTAAGACAAGTGATAAATCAAGTTAGGTACTTTACTTCAAACTCCAAGGGGATCTTTTTCGTTAATAGGAAATATTTAGGAACATCTTTAAAAAAGGAGACACCACCACGCCCACACCCCCCCGCCAAATAGTATATACACAAGAATCCCAATTGCGGAGTGATATTTAAGTACCTTTTTTGCACTTTAGGATTCTTACATTTAGGTAAAGTTCATTCTCAAGACCCCACTTTGTATCCCAGTTAGTAAAGACAGCATGATTACACAGATAACAAGGCAAGGCTGAGGATAACCTGACATTCACAGAAAATCCATTCAGTGTGGGTTTTTGGTTGTTGGGTGGGAAGGGAGGGCAGAGGTTTCCTAGGAAGTTCTCTGTAAAAATGAAACTGATGTTTAGTTAACAGGTTATCCAAAAGATACTGTGGATGATGTGAAAGTTCTGCAGACCAAGGTCAGAGAAGAAGGAGGAGGAGGCAGTGCTGCAGTGCTGGAGCAGAGATTTCCCTTGCAGCCCCTGCAGAAGACCACAGAGCAGGTATTTCCCTGCTGCCCATAGAGAGACCATGCTGGAGCAGATACCCACACTACAGCCAGTCGAGAATCCCACACAGGAGCAGGTGGATATGCCCTGAAGGAACTGCAGCCTGTGGAAAGCCCGCACTGGAGCAGGTTTATCCTGAAGGATTGCAGCCCATGGAGAGGACTCATGCTGGAGCAGAGGAAAAGTGTGAGGAGGAAGGAGCAGCAGAGAGGAGATGTTACGGACTGACCACAACCTCCATTCCCCATCCCCTCCTCAGGTGAGGGAGGTAGAGGAGTCAGAAAGGAAAGTATGAAGTTCAGCCTGGGAAAAGAAGGGATGAGGTAGGGGAGAAGATGCTTTGGGGGGAAGCAGGGTCTCTTCCTTTCTCACCATCCTACTCTATTTTGATTGGCAATAAATTACATTAATTTTCCCTGATTTGAGTCTGTTTTGCCCGTGATGGTAATTGGTAAGTGATCGTCCTGTCTGTCTTGACCCGTAAATATTTTCATTGTCTTGTCTCACCTTTGTCCTGTTGAGGAGGGGGAGTGCGAGAGCAGCTGGGTGGGTGCCTGGCAGCTGGCCAAGGTCAATCCATCACAGACCTTCATTATAAAAAGGTACTCAGTCTGTCAAATATATTCCCAGAAAAATTATTGTCTAAGCAGTAGGAAAATCTGCCTGAATTTACTTATTTATTTATTTATTAACTTATTTACCTACCTATTTATTTATTATTTGTATTGCTGCTTACCAGTCTGGATGTTATACAAAATGAAAATCCTATGGCTTCAGTGAATTCTTGTTATAAGCAGAAGGATTTATATAGTAAAATCTGAATGAGTTTACTCTATGTAAATGATAAGCAGTTTCAAATATAAAATTAAATGCTGGCTGTTCCTCTTCATCAAAGAGTGTTTGAGGTGTAGACTACTTCAGAAGTTATTGTTGAATCAAAACCACTTAAGGCCCATTTAGTTCTAACAAGAAATATTTTGAAAGACAGTTGTCACGAGAGCATATTTAGCAAGATCACTAGGAACAGAAGAAGAAAATAGTTTGCAAAGTCAGCTGAAATCTATAAAATAACGTGCAATAGAGAACAATATGTAACGTTGCAATTTTGGATCAGTCCTTAAGAAGTGAGGAGCCATCAGCCGGAAGTCCTTTAGTTTCACTTTCTCCTGCCTTTTTGCTCAAACTCTTGTACAACAATGAACAGCTAATGTAATGTGAGAACTGTTTGAGCTGGAGGGTACACAGTGAATCAAGATCATGACATTCCTCAGTGAATCAAAGAGAAAATTTCCTTTGTGAAACCCAGACAGACTGTTCAATGAAAAGAAAGCAAAAAGAAATAAACCAGGCAGTCTACATTCATCCTGCCTTAATTGAGCACCAGTTGATGTACTTAATTTAAGATCCTAGCTCATTTACACTTCCCTATGCTCACAGAAGAGAGCTAGGTATCTCCAGAGAACAATTCAGATTTTAAATTTAAATCACTTTCTGTAAAAAACAAGTTTAGAGTGACTCTATTCCTTAGTTAGCCTTTTTGGATATGTGCTAAAAACTTTGTCAAATTTCTTTTTTTTTATCCAATATCCTTCAATGTCTTAATGATTATCTTAAAAATTTACTGGAATTATCATTTCCTTACATTAAAAGATGCAGAAGAGTAACTTCTCTTCCCTTCAGTGTACCTCAAATTAAATACCCAATTCCTATGACAAAATGTAAATGAAAATATAAAACTCACTTATTTTCTCCGCTTTCAGAACGTATACACATATGGTCCGTTCCCATTATCTTGTAGCTGGATTTACATGTCTTTGCACAAATGAAAAATTAATTTCTGGAGTTTAAAAAGCAGTTGGTTGAAGTACAAACAACTGATAAGAAGAAAATATTTCTGTTAGTGGCCAGCCTAATAGCAGGTAGGTAGTGGATAAGTTGCAGGGATTTCTTTTGATTAAATGATGCTTTTAAGAAGTCTTGGTCCTATATTTACTAGCACTGAGCAACAATTTGCATGCTAACATGTAACTCTAAAAAGTTACCATCAAGTCCTTCTAGATTAAGTGCTTGCAGACATAGATCATGAAATATACTGTTACTGATCTGCTTCTGGATGTCTATAAATCACTTACGTCAATGCAGTTACTCATTATTTTCATTTAAGAATGTCTTACGTGCTTTGCCGAAATCATATATTGTTATACTTCATTTGTGACCAAGAGTTGTACATGAAGCAGCTATCCAGCAGCAGCTGATGTCCTGAGATGCAGCATAGGCAGCTACGCCTCGTGTTCTCGCCTCGCTTTGTGTTCTCGTCTCACTTTGCAGACCAGAATAAGACAACGTCTCCATCTCTCCCATTATCTCCTCAGGACACTGTTTGCTCCAGGTGGTGAGCCAATGAGGGAGTGAGCCTGCAACTCAAATACTCCTCTAAATACTGTATCTGCAATTGCCCCCTTGATTGTGCAAACAGCCTTCCTGTAAGCAAGCTCTGTAAAGCTACAAAAGACCCAGAGGGAAACTAGTACAGCTTGCTGTGGAGCAGAGTCCAGGTTTATTTTTCCCCGTTGTCCACACTGCTATATATTTAAATTGTGAGGCATGAAAAAATGATTTATGATTGGGAAGAGATATTTCCATAGAAAATACAACTGCATAAGATCTGGACCACTGATAAAAGGGAAGAGAAAAAAAGGAAAAAAAAATCAGTCAGTTTAAATATCCAGGAGGTCAGTGCCATGTAACTTTTCTTGATCGAGCAGTGATTATCGCTGCACTGTTTCCCGTTTCAAATGTTTTGATAGTATAGTTATACATCATACAAACCATTTGCTTTTTGTTTTTAATTAGCATTCCATTTTATCTATACCATGGTTTAGGCCCAGCCGGCAATTAAACAACACAAGGCCGCTTGCTCACTCCTCTCTGTCGGTGGGATGGGGAGGAGAAAATAAAATGAAAGACTTGCGGGTTGAGACAAGGACAGGGAGGGATCACTCACCAGTTATGGTCACAGGCAAAACAGACATGACTTGGGAAAAAAACAGGATCAATTTAATTTATTGCCAATCAAATCAGAGTAGGGTAATCAGAAATAAAACCAAATCTTAAAAACACCTTCCTCCCACCCCTCCCTTCTTCCCAGGCTTAACATTATTTCTGATTTTCTCTACCTCCTCACCCCCATCAGCTCAGGGGGACGGGGAATGGGGGTTGGGGTCAGTCCCTCACACCTTGTCTCTGCTGCTCCTTCCTCCTCAGGGGCCGGGCTCCTCACTCTGCCCCTGTTCCGGCCTGGGGTCCTTCCCACGGGCTGCAGTCCTTCAGGCACAGACTGCTCCAGTAAGGGCTTTCCCACAGAGTCACAGCCATCTTCGGGAGCACCTCACTTTCTTCCCCTGCTCCAGCATAGGGTCCCTCCCACAGGAGACAGCTCTCCATGAAGTTCTCCAGCACAAGTCCTTCTCATGGGCTGCAGTTCTTCAGGAACTGCTCCAGCACGGGTCCTTCCCCACGGAGTCACGGCCATTTTGGGGGCACCCACCTGCTCTGGCGTGGGGCCCTCCCCGGGCTGCAGGCAGGCATCTGCTCCCCGCTCCCCTCCATGGCTGCAGGGGGACAGCCTGCCCTCTC
>JAVKLA010000008.1:14339452-14355728 GCA_034782735.1 Sagittarius serpentarius | reverse complement strand
CCGGGGAAGCTTCTGGCAGCTTCTCACAGGAGCCGCCCCTGCAGCCCCGCCCCGCTGCCAAAACCCCGCCGCTCAAAGCCGATACAAATAACTATATATGTATCCTGTTCACTGAAAAGATACAGACTAGTTGATACAGATTTTTAGAGAATATTCAAAGCCCAGATGAACTCTTTTCAAATACATTTTAGCACCTGAAATTGAATATTGATGTTTTAAGACCTGGTCTTAGGTAAATGGGATCTTTCTTTGGATACCTTCAAAGACTACTTCCACTTCATCTACTTCTCAATTGGTTCCTCAGTTATGGAGTAAACACTCAAGAAGGGTGTAAGCAATTGTAAGCTGTTTTCTTCCAGTCCTTTAACAACAAAAAGCAATGTAGTGGCTTTGTAAGAGTCAACAGGAGTCTGAGTAGGGTAAATTCCCCACATAACCTTCTTTCTAGTGAAGAGGAAAGGAGAAAAAACAGGGTGAGGGAACAGTGACACTGAGAGATGTTGTGTTTTGTTTTTTTCTTTCCCTTGCAAATCATCATATTTATGCTACTATGCCATAACACACAATGCTTTTCACACAATGGATTGCTCCCTGTGTATCACTGAATATCCTAAGATGAAAAGCCATTTTGTAGAGTGTTAGACATTGGAATTGTCTTTTCTAGATTGAACCAAGCTTCTTTTAGGCATCTGTTATTCCTCACTTTATTTTCTCTACCCTGCCTTCCTTGTTACCAGATCAAAGAGCCTTGCTCTCCTTCCCCTGCAGGACATGGGGTTCCTGTCATATTCTGCGCTCCTCTCCTGGTTCTTCTTACGTACTGCTGTAATTTAAGACTAACTCCTCTCAAAGTAGTGATATAAAACCATCATATAGGAGAGGGGGAAGAGGACTATTTTTGCAGTTTCATTTAAAGCAACTTCTTTATTTTTCTACTTTAAATGTGATTAGTTTTTTGGAGTAGTACCTGATAAAATAATACAAACTATGTTTCTTTTATGTTATTAATGGGATTATCTACTTATTTAGACAGTAAATATGAAAACAGTGTCAGACAAATTAACAATACATTATTACTAATGCCTGAAACAGACACCCAGCACTTCTGCTAAACTAAAGCTTTCAAATAAGGTTAATTAATCAGGAAGCAAGTCTTATTTTATTCTGTAGCCACTCACACAAAACTTATAACTATCAATATTAAAAAGGAAAATAACCAGAAGCAGTATTTTAAAGGAGACTTAACCAGAAAAATTGCCTAAAAGGATTTCAGGTTAATGGAAATTTAATTATTTCAATACTTGGCTTCACTCTCAGTTGAATCCAAACAATTTCTTTTTTTTGATGTCAGAATAGACTAGGTGATGCTAAAATTCTGCATCCTGTGCTAAAATTTATTAAAAAGCCATTTTTCCTGGACAGTTACAAGGGGTATCCAAGGTAGATCAGCTATACTGCCTGTCATGATCCCCCAGATGTTTTAAGGCTGTTTCAGAGTTTCCAGGCTAAAGTTTATAGCACAGAGCATGAAATCTTAGAAAACTCACCTTAATCATGCCCAGGGCAGAAACAGGTTTCCCAGACCCTTGGGCTTCAAGTTCTCAATGATCATAGGTCCTGAAGCTCGGGACTCCTCACCAGCCTCCATATCTGACTTCTTGAGAGTTGAATCTTTGTGTTCAGATAGTTATAAGCTAACTAGCTACACTCTGTATGTATGTGAATTTTACACTAGCAGGTTTAGCAGTTGCTCCCATCCTAGTTGGTATATCTACTTAACCTAGTCTTTTGGCAGAGACATGCCTACAGGATAAATGTACTTTTTGTTATACTGGGTAGGTTCTAACCAGCTCTTCCTAAGAACATTTGTCTACTAGTATTTTGAATACGGCAGCTTTGAAAAAAGCATAAAAATAGTACCAGTGAAAAGAGATTCAGAGTATAACCTTGGTCTTGCCCTTGTCTCCCCTTCACCACGCTATTCACTTCCTCCTAGTTAGTACAGTGTTATATAATTTGCAAAACCAAAGACTCAAAGGACTGGAAATGCTGAAATTGAGGCTTGCTGTGCATATTCATTATGATACTCTCTGTAGCTGCATAATTTCGTGACATTTTTCCAATGAGATCTGCCATTAAATGTGCATAGTTAATGTAAAATTTATCAATGCTGTACAGTATTTCACATTTTAATCTGCATGTCATGCAGTATAAAATTGCAGATCTTAAAAAACTTTATGTGTACTGCACCTGCACAGTTTTTTCAATCCACCGTAGTTGTAATCTCATTAAAGAATGAAATCATGTTTGCATGGCATGTCCTGGTATTTAAAAAACCTAGGTGACTATCACTGACTAGACTTTAAAATATTTCAGCTTCAGCTGGAATTTGAATATTTCTTCACCAGCTATTGAAATAGCACATAATGCTCTGCATATCTTTTTAGGCAAGACTGAAGCTACCATGAGATTCAGGAATTTTTTAGGTTATGTGAAATTCTTCCATCTAGAAGCTTTCTACATCCTGCTTAGGAATGCTGTCCTGAAATAGCTTGAAGTGGTAAACAGCTTTTTCTAGAAAGAGAAGTCCTATCTGCCTGTGCTACAAAAAGCAAAAGGAATTGAAGGGCCCCATGCATATCTCCTTGACATAGGAATTGTCTGGGAAAACAATAAAAAAATCTTGATTTCATCAGTAATGGAATGCAAAATAGAAAATACAGGAGTAAAAAATAAAATGGAAATAAACTCTGCAAGATAAAAAAGATATTCTATTACAACTAAAAGTAGAGACTGAATAAGTTAGATCACAGTGAGATGTAAAAATGATATAACTTTAAAAATGAAGACAAACATTAAGATGGCACTAAGTGGAAGTGGTACAGTAACATTAGAATTCAGGGAAAATGCAAACACTTTAGCAAGCTAGGAAAAGACACGGTCATATATGTTTGTGACAAGACAGAGTAAAAAGAATAGATAAAATATAGGTTATTTTATTTTTCAGCTAATTTTAGAATTAGATTGTGAAGTATTAGAAAACTCATTTAATTGTCTCCTGGTTTATACCTGCATTGTGTGTGTGTGTGTCTGTGATGAGCATAGGTAATCTAAATCCTACTTTTCTGAATTCTCAGAGTTTTTTATTCACTTTACAGAATTTTTGCCAGTAATTGTCCTTCTTGGTATATTTTAACTGAGAAAAGAGTTACTGCAGTAGCTTACTGTCAGGATTGATTTGAAAACTCTTCAATTTATTTTTTCTGCTAAAAAAAAAGAGTTGTAATTTCTGCTTTCATTTTGAGGCATGTTTTAGGCAGCTATTAAGAACTAGAGACTGACAAAAAAAATCCTGATTAAAACCATCCACAGTCCTCAAGAAACAAACAATAATCTCTCCCTCAAAAAAATGCAATTTGAAAACAAACAAACAAATAAACAACAAAAAAAACCAGCCAAAAAGCTCTATAGTCCATTCTGAATGAAAACTGACATAGAAATAGGAATTTATGTTTGTTACTGGCAAACAGGGACTGTGAATGCTCACATATTTTAGGACATAAAAAGGTCAGAAAATGTAGCGTTTAGGTATAGTGAAATTCACAGACATCAACATTTGCCAATGTATTGTAAAATATTGCTAAATAAGCACAAAAGAATTCAAAGCAATGAGAAATAAAACTGCATTTAGCAGACATTAATGCATTGATCAAATGCAACTAGCCGCTAATTGGATAATAGTATTCAGTATGGGAGGAAGTTTTCAATAGTAGATGTGAAATACCTGTATTTTTGGTTCATTTACAATATCTTATAGCTTGTCTTTGCAGGGAACAGAAGTCTCATTGTAACCTGCGGTATCTGCAGCATTGACGGAATGGTGCATTCTGGGATATCACAAGTGAACAAGGAAATACCAAAAGGATTTTGCAGAAAGAAAAATGTAATTAATGAAAGGCTGGTTATATCTTGGTTTCCTTCTGAGTGCTCTGAAAGCAACACAGAAACCCCAAAATAATTAAGGTTTTTATTTTCTTTAGGGTTTCAGTGTACTTTTAAGATCAATAAACTATGTTCTTCAAACACTTAAATCTTCTTTTGTCTCCTGGATGTTTGCTCAAGTCTAAACGCCTATATGTCACACACTAACCACTTAAAAGTCTATATTCCATTTATTTGTGCTAAGCAGCAATCTTTGAAAAACTGTAGTAGAAAAAGTAGATGTGTTTTAAGTTGCATGGAAATCAAAAATATAAAAATGCATAACTACAAAATTACAATTTTAGTTTTATTCTTAAATGTTTTAGCAACTAGTACAAGTCATAGAAATGTCCATTCAGAAAGGAATGTTTTATGCTTGTCTTGATTTAGGAAACAAAACCAGCTGAGTAATGCAGTCCTTGACTGAAATAAACTGTACTCGTAAGAATTCGATCCACTAATTTGTGGGTAAAATGAATATTTTTCAGCTGTGCTTTCAGTAATGGTAGAATATTCTTTGTCACTCTTAATGGAAGCACACGTATGTCTGTTTCATATATATGATGATTGTGTGGCACATTCAAATGCGCAAGATTCCCAGAGAATAACCTTTGAGCAGTACAGAAGTCACATTGTAAAATATCTGTGGTTTGATATACAATATTTCAGCAACTCCTGGCAACAAAATCAGGCTGTCTGCCCAAAGTCACATTTAAGTGAATATTGTTGATTAAATTTAAGCGACTATTTTTTCTTTGAAGTAGAGATCATGAACTTTTTCTTTATGTAACTTGTTCTTTATGTGACTGAGAAATTTATATACAAACCTCTAATCATTACAAATATCATGTACTTCTCAAAACTTCAGTGTGTATAAAATATTCTCAAATTGTGATATTCATGGAGAAAATTGTAATGCATGAGGAGCTGTTTCCTTGCTTTGTTCACACAAACACCACTGTTGATTTCCATGGAACTATCGGGATGAAAAGCAGATCAAGATTAAACTTGCAATTTACTTGCATTATGTTTTATTGAGCTACAATATCGCCGTGTGCAGAGAAGCTGTAAATCCAGTTCAGGCGGACATGGAAACTTTAGCCTTGAGTATATTAGAGCAACTTCTGAAGTGCAAAAGAAATCCATGCGGTGTTTTGCCACGGCCTTTCAGCAGTTCAGTGATATGTGAGGATGTATAATGAAGGTCCACAGCAGAAGTCAGGTTTTGTGGCAGTTTTGCAAACTACCTTCTCCCTGTTACTCTCCACATTGCCTAGGGGTGATCTAAAATGAAGCAAGCCAAAATGAGCATCCTCTTCAGCAGTCCCCTCTTAGCCAGGAAAGCTATTTCCACAGTGGTGTCTTGAATTATGGCAACTGAACTCACTAACATTCATCAGGGAACTGAAACTTCTAATGCAGCTTGGACTATGCCTGGCATTTCATATGTATTAGCTGGTTTCTGGGTCCTGAAAGTCACAGAATGGTGTTACGTTTAATCCAGTGCTACTTGTTGGTCTGGTTTCAAATACTAAACCAGAGGAGATATTTTTAAATAATCACAGCAGCTGTTTCAGAAGGTTAAATCTATCAGAAAAACAAAGGAAAACAGCTTACTTTGTAAGTTTCCATTAACTGCCAAAACAATTCCTAAATCCCAGGAAACACTTTCAAAGTGCCAGACTTTTTCTTCTTTTTTTTTTTTTCTTTATTTCCCAAATGTATATGTACAAAATTATTTCAAGGCCTTTTTTCTGGTCTAGGAAATGCAAAAAAACCTGAAAGCTCTCATAATGACTTCTGGTTTCAGTATTCAGTCTAGCACAACAGGAAAACATCCTGAAATCATTGATCCTCTGTGTGAGGATGAAGGAAAGAAGGTATCTGACTTCCAAACAGCCTTTCACAAGCCATCTTTGTATACCCGGAGAGTGTACAATAATATTGTAGGGATAGGTGAAGAGTGGGTTTGTACCAGTAAAACAGAGGAAGAGATCCTCAGCAGTCCTACTTGCTGAAGCTTCCAAAGGGAAATAATATAAAGAGGCAAAAAAAGCAAACCGGAAATAAAGGCATAAAATGTACAAATAATTTTTAGGTCCTATCTGTCCTCCCTACAGCAGAAAAATGTGTATGTCACATTACTTCAGCGCTGATGTTGTGGCCAGGGGGTGAGAAGGGTGGAGAAAGAGACAGAAAGAGAGTTTTGTGTTGTATTCCATCCTCCTAAGAAAAACAACATAAACCAAACCAATAAGAAATTGTTGTATCTTTGCAGACTGGTAAATCTGGATTACCATTATTAGTAGCAGGCCATGGGTCTGTATTCAGCTGCAGGTTCCCAGAACAGTTTATCAGCTGTGATTTGCCTAATTTGTGAAAGAGCTTGGAGCTCTTTTTACCAATAACAGCAATTGTCTAACAACTAGAAGACTGACAATTTTTGCCTAGTTCATTTTATTTTGCTTAGGTTTGAATGACTGTGTGGCATAACACATCGTTATGTTACATTTGATATAGTTCTGTAATTAATTGATAGTGAAACAGTACTCTCCTGTGTAGTGCAAACAGTGACCCCAGGATAATGATGCAGTGTAGAGGAGTACAATCACAGAATGATTGCAGAGACTTCAAAAGTAGTGGGTGCAGAATGAAAACAGATGCTTCAGGGCCATAAACTAATCGCCAAAGCTCAGTTACTGTTTTTTAAAGGAATACTACCTTGGGAGCTGGGTAAAATTGGTTTTATGAAGGACAAAGATAAAATAAACGGGCAACACATGTAAAACACATCATATAAATTCAGGTATAACATGGAACTGCAGATCAGTGAATAAACACCAAGATGTAGTGCATGCTGTAAAATGTGAAAGATTATCCCAAGATGACCATAGGATGATGAGGAAGAAACCATCACTATCACCGTCACTGTCACTATCATACTCCTCCCAGTGAAGATCTCCAAAAGCAGATGACTCACCATAACCTTCCTTCCTTTCTTTTTGAGGAGGAGTACTACCATCGGTCTTGGATACACTGAAACTGGAGTGGCATGGAAAGGGTGTGCATAAAAGCAGCAAAAAGGGCTACATACAATTTTTCCCATCCTGATCAGGAATCCCGTCCATGACAAAACTGGCTTTTCCATTTCCATAGAACATTCCATTTTTGCCGAACAAACATTTAGAGAAATGAATAGCCTTCCAAAGCTCTGTGAAAACAGCAAACAAAAATATATGCATTCGAAAAATCTCCTGGTCATCTTTAGCTTTGTGTTCTGCACTATGCCTTCAGAATAACCAGGAAGAACCTCATAAAGTCTTAGGCATTTTCCCCCTGCAGTATTTTCAGCGTAGATATTTACTTCCAAGATTTTCATCTGAACTCTTTTCATAGTCAAGAGGAAGAAACAGGCACATCTAAACTGTGATCCATCTCATGTCTTGAATAGGTCAATTGAATTGTACCTGAAAAATGCCTATTGTTTATTAACAGAAATTGCATCAAAATAAATACATTTTAGCATTGCAGACTTCTACAATGATGAGAGAGAACTCTTAACCAGTATATGTATGTGTGCTGTGGACATGTGCAAGGAATAACGGTGAGAAATATTGTATCCTGACAGCCAGCCAGTGGCAGTTTGCATTTAGTGTCTTATTTTGAAGGCTTGAGAGTTTGTAAGTGTAGAGAGAAGGGGTTTTTGTGTGTTTGTTTGTTTGTTTTTTATTTAGCCTTAAATATGTGCACTAAATAGCCTCTGAGCAATAAACTTACTGGTGTATACATATCCTAACAGGGTTCTTGGATTCTCAAAGGAGATCCTTTTTGAGCTAGTTTAGTCACTCTATAAGCCCAAACGTCCAGTGTACATATTGGTGAGGTGCCAGGGAACAGTACATAAAAGAATCAGTAAGAACAACCTCTCATGTCTATTTTTATAGTGGGGACATCACAGCTGAATTAGTCATTCTAGGTGCTCTTTAGAGACAATGGAAAGAAATAGGTACTTTTAGGCTGCTTTTTACCCTAAAATGTATGTTTAAAATAGGTTAATAGAATCTCAACCCAGAAGACACATTTCTTTCCTCTTTAAACTACAAAGGACATCTAAAGTAACCACTGAGAAGTGGACCCTTACATTATAGATGGCTGAAGTTATTCAAGATGAATCCTGTTACTCTTGTCTGCTAACCTTTTCCCAAATCTTCTCCACACTTTCTGCAGTAAACAGCCAAATAGCATCTTGCTAGGCTGTGCCAGCAGATGATAGATTTTCTGCTTTCTGTCTTCATATGTGTGCCTTTTTCAAAGGCTAGGGTTAGAACCCAACATTTGCTTTGAACATGTTTTATTATAAAATGAGTTTATTTTAGAAAATTTTAAACTAACACATTCCTGAAGAAGAAAAAAACCATAAAAATACTCTTCATTGTTTTTGTAAAGAAGGAAAGATTGGGAAAACTGAATTGCAGTAAACAAAGAATCCAGTTGTAACCAGAGTATTCAAATTTATCTTACTTAAAAAGGCGAAGAGAAAACATATTAGCTCATGCCTATAAAACATTTGGAATACAAAAATAAAAAATTATGAACATAGCATTAGAGAAAAAAAATTTATGTTCGAGAAAGCAAACAATACAAAACCCCATCATTGTCCTTTTTAATAGGTTTTTGTAACTATGCAACCATAACAACCATACTACTACTACTACTACTATTATTATTATTGTTATTATTATTATTATTATTATTATTATTATTATTATTATTATTATTATTATTATTATTATTAAAGCTCTGAGGTAGAAAGCTACAGTACAAGAAGTAAGAACATGAGACTGGACATACTCTTTCAGGTGCATGAATCGCCTGAATCAGTATCCTGTTTCCAACAGTGACCATAAATGGAAGCCAAGAAACAGGAGGAGCAGGGCAAATGCCTTTCCTAGGAATACATCTCCCAGGAACATTCCAGACTTCATCTAGTTTCAGCTCAAGTGATTTCTACAGATATAGTACCTACTCAGTAGGTCAGTAAAAGTGGGTAACCATGTCTTTATTTGTTCTGAACCTGGTTTGTACTACCTTCATCTGATGACCCATAGTTCTGTATTCTGTTTCTTGACATGGCTTCCAACTTCTTTGAGATGCACAGGTTACCAAAACTGTCTTGGCAAGAAGGGGCAGGCATTTAAAAAATATAATGATAGTTATTTTGCAGCTGCTGATGTGAAAAAGCTGCTCATCATGAGTGATGTGAGGACAGACACCAGAATTGTGGACCAGGTAGGGGCAAAAATGTGTGGTATTGTAGGTGTTTGGATGAGGTGTTATAATCCCAGCAAATGCCTGTATGTCCTACTCGGTGCCTGTCAACTTACTTGAAGGACTGTGTATTTTTTATTCAGTATGATGGCAGTTAAGTAAGGACCACAGTTTTTATAAATCAAAATTTTATGCCTGCAATAGCTGAATCTTTCAGGTACAGAATAAATTAACAAAGATATATAATCTAGTAGATTTCAATAATATCTCCATATGTATCTTAACAAATTAAATTTCTCTTTTGTGCTCCTCCAAAAAGCTCATGATACTTTGAGGCTCTGCAGCAGTTTCAGACTAAACCTTTACTTTGACAGATTGTTACCTGAGGGAAGGTGGAAAGATAACTAGCCAGAGAAAATTGTGATCTGAGGAGATGAGGAGACAAAGAACAGAACAGAGAAAAGCTGTCAGTAACCCTTAATCTAAAATCTAAGAAAGGATTCAGGTTCAACACTGCTGCTTTCTGGTACCTAAGCTCACCATTTAGTCAATGGTCTTGCCTAACCTTGGAAGTTCCTGAGCTTCTGCCAGGATGCTTTCCGTGTCTATGTTTCCACTAGGGGCATGGGCTATTTATTTAATATTTAATGGCCAGTGTTCAACTTATCCCTGATATAATGCAAATATTGCTTCTCAAACTGAGTATTAACCTTTACTGATCACACCTGCAGGATTGCAACTGACATATTCTAGCATGGCGTCTGCTAAACAAGCTACACATGAAGGAGCCTGAAAGAACTGTAAGAAGGTACTGTAATATGCTTCACATCCAGAAGTTACCTATCTCTTCAGAAACGTGCTGTTCACCTAACTCTTTCCAAATTCCCGCAGTAGAGCAATGTGAGCACAGAGGTCTGGATTTGCCTGCCCATTTAAAATTACAAAGCACCAGCTATGCTTTGCTTATCTAAAGGATCTGGTGTAAAAGAGATGTGAGGAAAGAGTGAAACTAATAAAGAATTGCTTGTGATTTTCCAGCTTGGAGGAGATAACTGTGACTATAAGAAGTTAAATTTGGGATGAATATTAGGAAGAAAAAAAAAACCCCACCACCTGAACTCAAAATGAAATCTATTGCACTGTGGAACTGCTTCATTAAGAAATGTCATTATCCTCTCCAGACACTGGGACAAAAATGCATTGGAGGTCTCCTGAATAGAGTGGTGTTACAGCAATAGGGGATGTTGTGGTTTTACCTTTGTGATTCCAGCTATGCAATACCCAAACTTCCCTGGTGTTTTGCACCAGAGGTGCTGATCTGTTATGAACCATTGATTCCCTGATCCTCTGGACTTGAGATTTTATAAGAAAAATCACTCTACCTTATCTAAGAGCTAATACTTCAATAATTTGTTTAGGAATGTTCAGTTGTGCTCTGAGTTTAGTACAAGTAATACACTTGAACTACATATTTTATTTCATGTAGTAAACTTTAATACTATAATGCATTCCTTAGAACTGTAAAAAAATCCAGAGAAGTGTTTATGAAATTATTAGCAATAATTTTATTGATCATGCATATTTCAAAGGTTATTAGTTTCATTTTATTGCTGAAAGAATGGAGAATTTTTCACTGACATGTTTTTCTAGCACATAGGTACTTCAAAGTGACAATTTAAACTTTGCTATTGTTCTAGAAAAATGTGAATATATGTGTAGTTGTTTTAAGCTCTCTTTCATCCTGTGAAGTTACTTAACAGTCCACAATAATAGTAAAATTATGAAGCAAGAGAGACAAAAAACTCTCTTAAAACTACGGTATGATAAGAAGAAAAGGTAGTGGAAAGAAATAATAAAAGGAAGGAGGTATATGTCTTCATACTATTACAAAACATCTTGAGTTGTAACAGCAGATTTTCTCTAAAACTGAAAAAAAAAGGCCCATATATCATGTATATAGTAAGACAACATTCTCTAACAGCACGCGTTTTGGGTGTGAACAATGGTTGAAGATCAGGTTCTCCCAGGCACAGAGAGTATCTGATCTTTAGAGGATTTAACACCTCAATGAAATGAATAACTATAAATAGAACTGCAATGTAAATGACTAATTTTCAATATATTCCAGTTTAAAATGCTATCATAGTTAGGTAACTGCCTGCAACTCTGACAGTAGCTCTCCAGCCCTCTTTTTACACGAGACTGTTGCTCAGGTCAGACTATATTGTCTTCTAAACATTGTGTAAGTTCAAGTGCATTTCAGCTTATCATTTGAGCATAGCAAGCTGCTTGATACACATTTTAGGAACCTCTGATAAACCACAGAGACAATTTTATAAAGGCTACTAAAGTTAATCATGGAGTTTAAATGTAATTTTTATGCAAACGATACTAATCTTGAAACTTGTCAACATATTTCTGTGCAGTTGCTCATTGGACATATGGAACACACTGAACAGTAAGCAGACTGGACTTTTAGGGTTTTTCAGTTTTTTTCCTACTTCTTTCTCTTTCTTTACACAAATTTATGATGCAAAAACTTCAGAAGAGTGACTGTGAAATTCAAAAGATTTGAGCAAAATGCAGGAGTGCTGTTGGTATGCCTCTGTACAGTGAACAGTGTATTGAATGGATAGTACATCAGGGCATGGTAAATTTGCGCACACACACACAGTCTTAATTTGCTTGAAAAAAGCAGAGTCTTGTCCAGGTCATATTAAATTTGGTGTAATTCATGGTCTATATAAATAAAAAGATATTTGTAATAAGACCTGAAGAAGAACTGAGTCTGTATCCTTTGATTAAATGATCCATTTTAACGCTGTTCTGAAAAATAGAGACTATGCTGCTCCATACATTAAAGTGTTCTAGGATATTCTCTGTGATTTAAGCAACTTAGATTAGTCATTTTCTTACAGCTTTAAGACCCAAACGAAGAGTGTGTAAAACCAAATTATTAGTGAAAGCTAGTCGTAAGTATTTGGTTTATAAATTATAAAATAAAAAAAAGCAGAAAAATAAAAACCTATATTCCAAAATTTACATTCTGCATTGTCATAATCCATTTGTAACATGCAATATCTCCCTATTAAATTATTTCTTCAATCATTAAGATCATGATTATAGTGAGGCATATCAAATCCTTAGTTCAATCATTTTATTTTGTAAAGTGCAGATGCATATGCACTTCAAAGAAGATTTAACTGTAACATTAATTTCCTATTTTATGGATCTTATTAACAGTAAGAGGCTATTGCTATGAAAAAAATGGGAAAAATGTACTTGAAAAAATTTGGTGAGGATGGGTAAGGTGTGTTTTAAATCACACTACCATTTTTATTACACAATGGTACAACAGCAGTCCAAAACAGAGCAGACAACTGATCTCCAGCAATGATCTATAACATTAGCTATCTGTCAAGCCTTCCACTGACAGACTGCTCTTATGACTGAGCTTCTGTACTCCATCTTCTCTGGTTAGTTTATTTCACTATATGAATATACCTGGTCCTCACCAAAACTTAAGGCTCAGAGACTAAAAGTCATTGGTCAAAGCTTTCTGAGATTAGCAAAATAAGAATCAGTGGATAGCAAAATTTTCTCTTAGTGGAAGTTCATGTGGACTACTACTGCATGCTTTAAAAAGCCTCATCTATAAATATGCACATTATTCATATTTTTATTCAATACCAACCAATAACTTTCCTCTAACTCTCCTAGAAGTTTCCAGGACACTGAGCAGAAGGAATGATGGAAGAGAATTGGACAAAAAAATTTATGAGAGCTTAAGGAGAAAAAACCCCAGTGGCCTCTATTACATACTGCAACCTTTTATAAAATCAAAATAAAATTAAAAAAAAGGAAAAAAGGTCAGCATGTCTCAAGTGCCTCCCAACTCACAGACCGATGTCAGTAGTCCATAACATTGAATACAGTTGAGAAGGCTTACAGTGTGTACTTAATTCACCATTAACAAGAAGAAATCAGTCAGAGCTACTATTAAATAACAATGCACAGGTCTGAAAATAGATTGGCTAGCAATCTAGATCACTTGAGGACTCTGGATACTCCCAGAGTTGTTTGTTACAAACTTCTTCATATAACCCTGCACTCCCAAAGCTACCGACTGAACATTGCAAACAGACCATAAAAATAATTCCTTCAGGAGATGAGATCACATTATAAGAATATGAGAGCAACTGGACCAGGTGGCAATAGAACTAAACACATATAGCAGTAAATATACTAGTGCAGTAGCATGATTTACACCCTTATTGTCAAAATAGAGTGATCTTGTCAATATTCCCTACTTCTATCAGATGCCTGCCCATGCTGTTGTCTGAATCACTGCCTTTCAGTTTTCTTTCATTTGCTTCAACCCTTTTTCAAGTGGTGTTATCTTTCAGCATCTGCAGCTCCCACTGCAAGCCTAACTCCAGATCGAATCAAGAACTCTCATCTCTTGGCTGTTTTGAACTAGTGATCAGCCCATATCATTTGGCACACATTGCTTCTAGTTCTTCTTTCCCCATGGCACTGCAGCAGCTGGCATGGGCTGGACTTGGTTTCAAAAATAGGGGAGTAGTTTAAGGGTAAATGATGTTTCAATCCCTGAGGGAGCATCAGAGAGTACCTCTTCTATCTCTACCCTCTTTTGAGAAAGACTCTTGGGTGCATGATGGAGGTACACAATGGTTTACTTTCCATTCTTATAATAATCATTATACCTTTTTGCTGTTTCTTTTTTGAATATACCTGACTATTGGGTCAATGATTCACAAAATTATCCATCACAGCCCTACAATGAGCTTATTTCCAATAAGCTCAGAGCCTACCACTGTGTAAATAAGATTGGGATTGATTTTTCATAGTTTTTTGCTTTACATCTATTTATGCAGCTGTTTAAGTTCTTGATGATATCTCTACCCAAACAGCTTAATATCTCAAGTGAACTTTATCACTTGTCTCCACTCCCTTTTCCATCAACATGCAGAGGAAAAGCTGTTATTCTACCACACAGAGCTAATACTTCTGTACTGTCCTCTGCAGTCAAATATTACAGGACTTAATTCAAATATTTTGAAGAACACGATTTGTGGTTTTCTGAATATTTAAGTCAGATATTTAAAGCACACTGTGTTTTATCAGCATAGGGTCTACTGCACACTCAAACTGATTTTGAAATTTAAATTCATTTAAGTTCAGCTGTTTCTTACCAAATAAATAATTTATTATTTTCTCTCACAGTCTTGTCTTATCTGTTTATCCTGATGTCTGGTTATGTCAATGTACCCATGGATCAAGAAAATGTGACTTCTGTAATGACAGCAACCTTTTTTTTCCACTGAGTATTGCAATAAATCTAAGAAAGACATGCAGCAGATTGTTCTAGTTTAAATTTAGTTTATATTATGCAGGTTAATTCCAGGTTTTATTTGTTTTGGTTTGGTTTGTTTTGCTTTTAAGTGAAGTTTCTTACTTAAAGCTACCTGGCCTATATAGGTCACTCTTACACAGTCTATAATCTGCTTATAACCTGTAATCTTACAGTGTTAGTATAGAGTCCTTGAAGTTTTCCAATTATTACTGAAAATAGTTGAGTGTAGGTAATAGGTAAACCAAACAAGATTTGCGAAATTTCTAATCTTAATCATATGCAGTATATCTCATTCCTTGTTTTCTTACCCATAATTGAATTTATTTCCACTTGAGAGCTGGCAATGGGCACAAACAGCATTTTGAGTTACAATATATAGCTCTGATTTTAGTTATTTTTTTTCCCTCCTAAAATAATTGTAGCATTTAATCATTATTGAAACCAATTACCTCTGAACTATTAAAGCAGTGTATACTGAATAACTATTTAAAATATCAATAGTAAACTCACAGCTCAAAACCTTGGTATGTACTAACATTCTAGGTTATGTTCTGGAAATCTTGCTTCACATACTAAAATGCAGAATCATGAAGGCATGCTATCATACCTTACAACATACACTGCTGAGTTGGACGGTTACAGTTTTGTGGCCACTGTCACTGGCACAAATGTAGGCATTTGGCTCCCCAATGTAAAATGGAAAACGATCATCCTCACATAATGAACAGTCACTAATGGTCTGATGCTCTGGACAATTAGTTTCACTAATATGGTAGAACATAGTCAAGGTCATGCTTAACAGAAGATTGATGAGGCAGTAATGTAAGCAAGAGATGTTCTTCTGCCTAAGCAGGAAAATTCATTAATATCTGGAGCAACCAAAACAGTAGAGGCAGGTAAGATTTAGTAACCTAATTATCACAGATTTGGAAGGGATTAAAAACGAAGGAGCATAAAATTACCCAATTATTTGAAACTGCCTATTTGTGATTGGATTGTAGGTTGACAATGCAATTTAATCAATGGTAACTTCAATTTTATTTATATTCATAAGGTAAAGAAGGATTTTGAAAATTTTCTCTTTACTTAAATTAAAATTTGCGTTACTACACCTTATCGATGTTTTTCAAAATCATCGCTATTTATTTCACAGATGATTCCTGTTCATAGTTGCTCTTTAAACTAGAAAAGTTCTGTGTTTCAGACAACTTATACTAATTGCTGAGTTTATATTACATCTTTTCAAATGCATTGTATCAGTGTTACTAAAAATATGGTGCTCTCTTTATATAACACAATAGAAACAAGTGGTGCTTTAGGAATAAAACTGGAAATAATGCCCCTACTCAGAGAAGCATATAGTATAAATTAGATAGAAAACATAATGAGAAATGGCAGCAAACCATGGAGGGAATGAAGAAACAAAATGCAAGGAAGCAAACTGAAAGGGAAAAGTGCCCTTGTGTCCTGGTTTTGGCTGGGATAGAGTTAATTGTCTTCCTAGTAGCTGGTACAGCACTGTGTTTTGGGTTTAGGATGAGAAGAACGTTGATAACACCCTGATGTTTTCAGCTGTTGCTCAGTTGTGTTTAGACTAAGTCAAGGACTTTCCAGCTTCTCCTGCCCAGCCAGCAAGAAGGCTGGAGGGGC
>JAVKLA010000008.1:14316084-14339352 GCA_034782735.1 Sagittarius serpentarius | reverse complement strand
CCGATTCTCTCCCCCATCCCCCTGGGTGGGGGGGAAGTGAGTGAGCGGCTGCGTGGTGCTGAGTTGCTGGCTGGGGTAACACCACAACACCTTGGGAATGGTATTTATGAAAAGTGAAGTAGTTCTTAATTTTTCTCCTCATTTTAACATATTTTTTCATCTTATTTTGTTGTTATTTCAGTCTTTGCAAACATGTAAACATGTAAATTCAGGAGAAAAATGTCTCATGCCATCACTGGAATATTCCCCCCTGCTGCCATGCCCCTCATTAATCTAACCTATTAGAATGACTGATTGTAAATATTTATAAGAATGGAGGTAAAGCTCCAGAATTCCCAAGAAGAGTAAATATTACATAGATTTGGACTTAAAGATAAAAAGAATGCAATAAGGCACAAAACCAAGAAGGTAGCAAAATCGCTGTCCTTCAGTGGAAATGTATACTTTCATGTATATGTACACACCATGTGATGCTGTCATATGTCACGCTGAACTGCTTCTGTCATTTTCATTATGTCTTGCTTTTCAAGAGGGCTGACTAATTAAGTTTTTTAAATGAGGATAATGAAATAACAAGTAGATCAAAGGATATCTATTTGAAGCTGAGATATGCATCACAATGAGAAAGGCATAAAATATGACAGTTCTAGAAATAATAAAAAACCTCTTTCTAATTACATCAGATTAACTAGAATAATTAAGAAAACAACCCTTTTTGTAGCTACAGTAGATAAAACATCTCACCAGGTGAAGACAACATTCCACTTTCTCTGTTGTGCCATACCACTTTTACCTCTATTATGATACAGCCTTTTCTTATTTCACTTTTACTTTTGTCTTCCTCTGGACAACTGTAGAATCCTAGCTCACAAGAACAGGTCCATGGAAGTCAACACAGATGTATGCATCATTTATACAATTTATAAATTCTTGTTTCAACTTTTCACATCAATTAATTGCTGACTTTCTTGTGATATTATCTGTTACAGTCAAAATTCTGTTATGGGCAAAAGGGAAAACACACACTATATATGCAGAGCCAAGAATTTATTGTTAGTCTAATTAAAGTCTTAGCAGTCTAACCAAAATACAACAGTTATTATTGGTTCAGTTAATATGATACTATGATAATGCTTGTGGTCTATTACACAAACACATCCTAGCGTCAACTTTTTTTTCTTGGGGTTTACGACTCTTCCAGAGTCCTGCTGTAGCTTGTGGTTGACAATGTCAGTTTCCCCACTAAGTCTGTGAAGAGAGTGGGTCATGACAAGTCATCAGTGTCGAGAGGCTTTTGCCTGGCGGAATATGATGCTGTTTGCTGGTTTTCATCTTTCACATTGGAATCCACTTAGTATTATTTTTACAAGTTTTCTTAAAGCAATCTGCTTCTCTTTTAATTGGTTTATAATTTTCCAGCTTTTCTGTTCTTTGATCACTGTAAAAAAGGTCTTACTTGATTCACAAATGACTGATCATAGTTTTTTTTGTTTACTGCCTGGGACTTCAGATATTGTCCTTTATCAGCATTCACTCATACCATGTTTTATTCTACAGTCACAGACAATTTATTTACTAGGAATGATTGCTTGGTTTTGCTATCTGTTAACAGTAGGCTTCATATCACACAACTGCACAAAGTTAAACAAAATCCAAAACAAATTCAAGAAGCAGTCACCTGACCCCTAGGAAATTGCTATCATGGCTGAAAAAAGGTAACAACAACTCAGGTCAAGGCAAGTCCAGAGGAGTCCTAAGACTGTAACATCAATTCAATACAAAGCCTGTGGTTTTTTACTAGTGTTAGCGCAATTGTATTTGCAGGCATACATGTCCAGTTATGCTTCCCCTACTCATTTGAATGTCCTCCCCAGTAAACTGAAAGATGGAAACTGAACGGTATCAGAATTACAGATCAAATAAAATAAGAAAACAAATTTGCCAGCAAGTCAGGAACAGGACA
Source organism: Sagittarius serpentarius (assembly GCA_034782735.1). Taxonomy (NCBI): domain Eukaryota; kingdom Metazoa; phylum Chordata; class Aves; order Accipitriformes; family Sagittariidae; genus Sagittarius; species Sagittarius serpentarius. Next base: position 14,337,389 of record JAVKLA010000008.1, on the reverse strand, counting down.
GTAACTGATTTACGTCTAAGTCACAGTCTTGGTTTGATACAATGATTACTCATAGCTATTCCTGAGCAACGTTAGTAAGAGCAACAGGAATAAGAAGAGGAACAAAGAAGAATGAAAACTCAAACTCTCTTATGTATGCTCCTACTACTAGTGACATTTCAGTGTTAAAAAACTTAATGACTTTTATTGTTCTGTATATTAGTTTGGCAAGTGAAAGCTTCAGCTTCCTAACAGTTCACACTTACTGATATTTTTCATTAGTAGCATAATCTGCCTTGTACACCCTTCCTGGATTTTGCATTCTGTGCTGGCTGAAATAGGTTTTCCTGACACTACTGTGTCAACATCTTGACCCAGCCTTTGCGTTTTTTCTAATAGAGGCAGAAAGGACCTTTCACATTTTGCTAAGAAAATTGTCTGTCTATAAATGTATCACTTCTCCTTCTGGGCTTTTATCATTACAGCTTGAGCTAAATTCAGTTGGGGTAGGAAAACAGTATTTCGGATCATTATGGTTGGTTTTCAAATTTAAGTGCTATGTCACTTTGCCCTGGGTTTGGTTCAATACTGCTTTACAAGTTTCTTCAAATAAAGTTCTTCAACAGACAGAAGTATACTGTACACTTTGCTGAAAAACTTTGACCTTGCAAACCTCCTGTAATTTGCATAGGACATTATAATAATTGGGTCACACTATAGTAGGTAGTGTACATAAGCAAAGTGAAAGGTGATTGTGGCCAAAGAAACTTTTCAGTATGAATATGTAATACAGATGGTGACTGAGGGACTGAAAAGTAAAAAAAAAACCAACTTGTTCAGTTTTATACAAATAATCAGTGGCTGAGGCAAGAAGGGAATCAGGATTTCCTGACTCCAGAAAAACTCCAGAGATGGAGTCTGCCAGTTCCACAATTCTTCTAATTTTCACTATGATTGAATATGGTACATAAAAATTGGTTAATTGAATTTTGTTTGAGTATTCAATCTGTTATGAGTAATATTTTGTAGGACACGTGGCATCAATATTGACTTTATCTTCCTTATGTGTGAATCTATAAAATGTCATAATAAACAAACAAACCCCTTCAGTATTAATTTCATTTAATTTCAATTAATTTCATTCTTCAGATACTGTTGTTTAATTTATCATTTCACAAAATATGATTTTTTTTCCATTCAAATATGAAAAGCTTTCATTTCTCTATTATATTAAATCTGCTTTCAATATTGTTTCTATCCTTTTCTGTAATATATTAATAAACATTATTTCTGAGTCACATTTTTTATTTTTTCTATAAAATCTGTAAAAAAAAAAATAATTAAAATTTAAGGAAAGATCTTTCAATATTCCTTTTCCAGTGTGTTGTGGTATGCTCAGTTGAGTCCACTCAGTGTAACATACATCTGTGTCATGGATGCACCTTGTCATGGTTTAACGCCCCCAGGCAAGTAAGCACCACGCAGCCGCTCGCTCACTCTTCTCCCTGTCCCCTGGTGGGATGGGGAGGAGAATCGGAAAAAAAAGTAGAACTCGTGGGTTGAGATAAGAACAGTTTAATAATTGAAATAAAATATAATAGTAATAACAATTGTAATGGAAAGGGAGATAAAAAAAAAAGAGAAATAAAACCCGAGAAGGACAAGTGATGCACAATGCAATTGCTCACCAGCTGCTGACCGATACCCAGACAGTCCTCGAGCAGCAATCAGCCACCTCCCAGCCACCCCCCTCAGTTTTTATACTGAGCATGATATCCTATGGTACAGAATATCCCTTTGGCTAGTTTGGATCAGCTGTCCTGGCTGTGCTCCCTCCCAGCAACTTGTGCACCTCCTCACTGGCAGAGCATGGGAAACTGAAAAGTCCTTGACTTGGGATAAGCACTACTTTTAGCAACAACTGAAAACATTAGTGTGTTATCAACATTATTCTCATACTAAATCCAAAACACAGCACTGTGCCTGCTACTAGGAAGAAAATTAACTCTATCCAAGCCAAAACCACGACACACTTAAATGGGGGGGGGCGGGGGGAGGGAAGTATTGATTATCTGAAAACGAAAACGTATCTTGAACATTCAAAGTCATTAACCATCCAGTCTTTTTGTAAATATGTCTGAAGAGCCCTTACCTTAATGAAAATCATAGGAAATATCATCAGCATTAAAACGCCTAAGAAAATAAATTGTGTTTTTTTCAAATGGAAATAAGAAAAATATAAAGTATATAATACAAAAATATAATACAAATTCAGATGCCCCTGCCCAAAGCAGGGGGGATGGACTAGATAATCTTTAATGGTCCTTTCAAACCCAAACCATTCCATGATTCTTTGAATATTGAAGCTGAATGAAGATCCTTAATAGATTCCTGATTCTTCATCTTCTTCACTGGCACATCTCTTAATATTATGAAATATGTGGATGAAATAGCACTGCATACATTGCAGTGACAATACAAAATATCTTTGAAAGCTCTAAATCCCATTCGTTTAAACCACAGACTCAGGAGTCATTAGTATATTCAGGAGCTCTTTGCATGAAGGAACTGAGATTAATGTCAAGATTATGACATTTAAATTTAGGTGTCTGCTTCCATTATTATCAGTGGAGATTAATGGAGCCCACAGAACAAATGGCATGTGAGGTTCAAGTCAGTTGTCTGGACATAACTGGTAATACCTTTTGAGAGGCACCAGGATGTGCGAGAGATCCACACAGGCATGGCAGATATGACACTCAGGAGACCCACATCACTGTAGAATGGCAGCTGGAGGACAGCCAGGATTTCCTAGGGCATCACTTGTCTTCCTGGACAACTCTGTTGAGGCATTTGAACAGAGTCCAGAGTATCTGTTAATGTCTTCATGGACGGCCTGGGCCGAATTACAGTTGGCAAAGCCAACTTTAAAATTCATTTAGTGGTTCATTTGCAGTTTATGGGCAATTTTCTTAATGAAAAGTTTTTACTGATCAGCATGATTGGACATCAGAAAGGCATAAAACGCAACAGAGACATAAAGAAAAAGAATTGGGTGCAAAAAGAACATTCTTGAACAGAAGAGTCCAAAATGGCAGTCTTCGTACTGGTTCACATCTTCAAAAGTCCCCGCTTGTTTGCTCTTGCTGCAATTGTTATTTTCAGGACTAAGATAATCTAGAAGAAAGCGTACAGAATATGTTGTCATAGCTTTATGATGCAAAGATAGTGTACCAAAATCAGATACCAGACACTTCCAAATATGCAGCCATGTCCAAATGCCTGCTGATACAAAGAGTTCCTTACAGAGAAAAAAAAAATATCTTAGGCCTGATAATTAGAGCTTCCATTACTGAAGTAGTTTAAAATTTTGCCACTCCACTGAAAAGGCAGCAAATTCAATATTTTAACTTATGTGTAGATGATAAAATTCTAGAATATGTTATTTATGCTACAATATTAGTCAAATCGTGGTATTTAGTTCCTTATCTACGGTTTCATTTTTCTTTGAATATTAACTAGGCAAATATGCCACTAGGAACAAGTGTTATTTTCTGTAAATATGATATATCGGCAATTTTATGTACCTTGATCATTTTTAATGGTAACACGAAACTGAGGATCATGTTTCTGATTATAGCTTTGACAGAGATATAGTTACGTATAAAAGATTTGTTGTTCTTCCACCTGAGATGAACTTTAACATGACAGTTTTAAATGTTGGTCAGATATTTTACTGTAAAGATACCACCAAAATGTGTTCATAATTTAATATTCTCAATATATTGAAGCAAAATTAATCCATCTGATGTATGTTGGGTTTTTTTCCCCAACGTCTATTATTTAAACGAAGATCATCTTTCAATACATTGTTATTTATTATCATTAGAACATTTGGACACTCTTTTATTAAAATTTTATTCTTTGTACACGTATACTTATACATATATCTGTGTATATGCATACATATCTGAGGGTATTTCTACATCATCAAATAATTTAGCTGCCCAGTTTGCCTCTGGGTTGTGGTTTTCTGTCATGTGCATTTCAAAGGAAAAAAAAGAAAATAATTCTTTTCTAACCTGTCTTTTGGAATCAATGAATGTACTTTCTTTGAAATAATTCCTGCATGGAGATTTGGGTACAGAGCTCTCCAAGAATTGTTCTCAAAATGCAATCTAGGCATGACTGCACTACTTTCCTCTGTCCTACAGCAATTATCCAGCATGCTCTGAAAGCTTCTCACCTCAACACATCCCTCTAAAATTCCTTTCAGATGACAGTTTTCCAGAAAATACTAACCCTTTGTCATCTCTTCAGTTGTTTCCATGATGCAATCTTCAAGCACTAGAAGATCCTGCTAACAATTAAAGTCTTAATTTTTTTTGACATTTTAGGAGTTCCTTTTGTAAGCCAAAAGATAAATTCGAGGTTTTTAATCAGTTCTGTCATTGATTCATTCTTCTGAATCTCAGTCTTTCTTTAGATTTAGATCTACTTATCTTTTACATCTGCTTCAGATGTACATGATTTTCTTGGGATACATTGCTTGGACACACAGTTTGGGGTTTTATGGCATGCCTACAATACTAAGATGTTTCCCTGGTGTGTGTTCTAATTTTATATCAAACTTCTCAATTCCTGGGAAAGCCCTTTACTTTGAGAATGAGCAGTATACTAACTTGTTAGAACAGAAATTTCCATATTTTGTATTGTAGACCAACACACAACAGTAGAAAAACCAAGTGGTAGTCAGGACTAATGAAAGGCCTGCCATTATTTGTGGACTGTATCTGGAGAGGGATGAACCATAGCTCAGATACAAATCATATAATAGGGTCTGTTTTTTTTTTTTAGTTTTGGATCAATGGTATTGCAAAGATGAGAACTGAACTGCAGTTTGGGAATCCATGCTGTGAAGAACAAAGCAGCTGTTTTTATTATTAGTTTCAAATTGGACAATCAAGGTTATTTGAATTGGCAGAATTAGGGTTTCTGTAAGGCCTACCACAGAAATTTTTAGAAATGTCACTTCAGGTACTTTCAGCTTCTAATTTGCTCATTAAAGGAGAAATGCAAGTGAATAAATTAAAAATATCTGCAGGCAAAGCAGTTTTACTACTATTTAGGGATGAAGAAAAAAGTTAAGAATGCCATCTGGCTGAAGTTGTGTTCAGAGACAATAGCTTGACTGTTGGGAACCCATGTTGCCTGAGATACTATGTAGATATCCTGGTAGACTGGCAGACTGATTCCATATGCTACCTCTTAGTTGCCTCATTGACACTGGATTCTGTAGGAGTTTAGGTGCTGGGACGCTTACAGGTCTGTTAGGACAGAAAATGGGCTTTTGTTCTGTACACAAAAGGAAGACTTCCGTTCTTCTTAGCCTTGAAGAACATGCATATGAACTTAGGTGTTTTTGTTGATGTTTTCATGTAGATCTGGGTAGAAGCATCTCCACAGCTTAGGATAAAGGGAGACGAGAACTACTCCTTTTCTCATCTTTTTAGCTATGGGCCAATTCTGTGTCCTGTCATAGCTGTACAGACAGCAAGTAGAGAAGAAGTTTCCATGACTGTCCAGGTTATATTAAAATCATAATACAAATATCATTCCTGTCTCTTGAAAGTACATTTGTTTCAGCTAGAATAATAATAACAAATTTTTATTTTAATGTCTAGTCTTTAGATGTAGCTTGTGATGAAATTTCCTGCTAAGGAAATTAGAAAAGTTATTTTGGAGAGTATCAATGAGTAATAGTTAAAATAATCAAGTTACATCTATATTTTTATATATAAAATTATATATTATAACAATTAATGAAGTAGTTAATTAAAAGAGTACAATAAGTGTTACATTTAATTTTCTTTAGATTTTGGAGCTTAGTAGAAACTCTCCATCTTCTACTTTCCAAGAGTAGAATATAAGGCACTAAAGTTGTCCTTTTCCTCAAATCTAAATGCACTGAACTAACATGACATAACCACATCAGTCTTGATCTCTTCCACAGACTGGAGGTGGACATTTCCCTCATTTTCATTCTATACACATATACAGTATTATAATAAAATGACCTGGTTTTAGCAAGAAATGAGTAATTATACTGAAATATTGGGAAACAAGCATTTACACAATAGGGCAGAAAAAAAATGGCAATAAAAGGGAAGACAGTATTTTTCTAATCAAATATGAATACTTTGGAAATCAAGATGTGGGATTTATTCAGATGGCTTCTAGGGAAATAATTTAATTCAATTATCTATCTTCTTAGCCTTGAAACTCAAAATATTCAACATCATGTAGCTGATAAAAACAAATATGACAGCAAAGTACACAATTATTTTAGTTTAGAATGTTGAGTAAATAATACTAGATAGCAATGCACAAGTCTGGTAATACAGTTGTTTAAACTGAAAGATTACTGGAGAAGAGATTCCTACATTGTAGTGTACATGTTATATGCAAAGGAGACTGTTCTTCAAAATATTATCAGGCTATCTTTACAGCAACAGGACTGCGGAAAATGAATAATCATTTTATCAAAAGTGAAAGAAAAGATTCCTTGTTGCTGTATTTTTAAAATGTAAGACTAGAAAAATAACCCTTCCGGTGAAAGTTGTTGTGGATGGAGCGATGCACTTCACTTGTAAGAGAGAAGTAGCAATATGTTTATTGATATAAAACATAGATTTAACAAAGGTAGAGAGTATATGTGACAGTGGCTTAACCATATTCGATGGCAAGGTTCACTTGGTATTTACTGCATAGAGGACAGGGTCAGCCAAAACCATCAGGGAGACCCTCCCGTTGAATTACGACGTCCAGAAAGGACCCCCTTGCATTGTAAACTCCTTCTCAGAGGGGAGTTTAGGTGCGGCTGGATCCAGACTTAGTCTCAGACTTGGTGAATGGTTTCTGTCTAAAGGATTATATATGCGCAATCAATCCTTTATATCACTTAGCTAAAATTTCAACGTTTAGCATGCTATTTATCACCTACTGAGAATTTGTTGTGGCAAGGACTCTCTCAACCTTGAGGAGTAACCTAGAGAGGCGTCCCTGCTCAAGGGGAGATCCTGTTGTACGCCCGCTGCCATGCAGGAGAGCTCAATGGGCCCTGGGCTGACCACTGTTTATGGAGTAAGATAATTGACTCATAGTCATATTTACATACTGACTAGAGGTGTTAGTTTCTTCCAAATTTGGCTTGAGTCGGACATTGACCGTTGTTCAAGTTACAGGAAATACAGATCAGGTTGGGGAGGGGAGCACACCGCCACAAAAGTAAAATGCAAGATTCTTCAAAAGAAACTTCAAAATAATGAGAAGCCATTAAGCTAGGTATTGCAACCTTTTGCAAAAATTTGTACTATTTTATTTGAACAATAAATAGACCAGAATCCATGCTACAGATCAGGTGGCCAGTTGATACAAGCTGTCATAAGTCCATTGACTTCACCAAAAAATGTTGTATTGAACCAATGGAAGAGCTGGTCTGATGTTAGAGTGGAAAAAAACCAACAAAACCCTTCCTGCTGTTTTTTGTCCAAAATGTAACAGATGAATGCAGCAATAAATGACGAACATACACATGCATTTTAATTACTTATTATTGTATTTTTAGTATGCAATTGTGAATTATGGGGGGTTTGCATCTTAATTAGAGGCCAGGACAGATGGCAAAAGCTTACTCTGTAATAAAATAACCTCAGCTGCCCTCTAACTATGCACTTCAAGCAACAGACATTTCATAATAACAGAGCTAATTGTCCAGCCAAAATACTTAGGATGTTCTATGGAAATTTTTAGTACAAAAAAATCATTGGAGCTATGTGGCTTTTGCATATTTTTTCTTCTAATTTCATATAATCTCATAATTTCATTTAATCTTTTACCTACAGGATTGATAAGCATTAGATTGTTGAGTTTAAAGAAAGATGGAAGAAGTTTAGTTTCTTGAGTCTGTGCAAAAAGGAGAAATGGATTGCAGTGTAAACCTACCTTCCTTCCTTTTCAGAATCAGAAACTTCAAAGAAGTTCCACCTCCATTGTATACATGCACGTCATCCAACAAAAAGGTCAATAGCTTACATTCTTTGCAGCCATGGTGCTGTAACTGGAACAGCAGAGAAAGAAATGTTCATCTCCTAACCGCAGTCTTCTCTAAGACAAGAAGTTTAATGTTTCCTCCTTTCACCAGACATTTCCTAAGATGTAGTGGAAAGAAGGGTATGGGGAAAGCAGAACAATAGGAACAGAGGATTAAAAAAAAAAAAGATAGTATGCTATTATTTATTTTCCTGTGGGACTCCAAAGCGTCAGCTTGCTTCCCCTGGATAGCTGAGACAGCATTTCGCAATTCCATATGCTTTCTGGCTAGAAGAGTCCTTTATGTTAATCTAGTATAACCTCTTCAAAGTAAAGCCTTAGAGTATCCAAAAGAATCTAAAGGGAACAGTTTATTATTCTACACTGTGCCATGCACTATTGTAAAAATGTGCATTCACTCATGCAGAATTTATGGCTTCATGCAAAAATCATTTTGCCTTGAATGTTATATGGACTGACTGAATGCCTTAGATGTCAGGCTAGTAACAGTGCCGCCTTCTGATCTGAAAATTGGTGAAGCAACAGGTTTGGGGAAAAAAAAAAACACACAAAAAAAAAAAGAAACAAAAAAAAATTCCCACAACACAAAAAAAACCCAAACCCTGACACTAGCACCACCACAACAGAAAACTGTCCAGTGGTCCATTGGGATACTAAGTAGAAACTGTGGCATAACTGCATCAAGTATGGGACAGAGGAATGCTGTCTAGCTCCCAAATCTCAGTGAACCTATTAACCATGTCACAACATCTTAGTAGGGGATATCTAAATCGCATTGATAACCAACCTAGTGTAATGGGTTCCTTTTGAAAGAAAATCTCTATATATGGGCTAGAAGGAGCTGCAGAGTATTCTGATATCCCAGTCCAGATGACCGCAAGATACACCATGACATTCACCCGCCTCAGCAGTACAGGACTTGGTTTTAAACCAGTTTAACCAGTTTCAAAATTATTTTTCTAATATTTCCATATCCTTATGCTGCTATATTTTAACAACACTTGAATTATTTATTATGTGAAAGTAATTACAGTAATTCATGAGAACAAGTCTTATGAGGAGCAGCTGAGGGAACTGGGGTTGTTTAGTATGGAGAAAAGGAGGCTGAGGGGAGACCTTATTGCTCTCTGCAACCACCTGAAAGGAGGTTGCAGCGAGTTGGGTGTCAGTCTTTTTCTGCAAGCAGCAAGTGATAGAATGAGAAGAAATGGCCTCAAGTTGTGCCAGGGGAGGTTTAGTTTGGATACTAGGAAAAATTTCTTCACCAAAAGGGTTGTCAAGCACTGGAACAGGCTGCCCAGGGAAGTGGTAAAGTCACCATCCCTGGAGGTATTTAAGACGTGTAGATGTGGTGCTTAGGGACATGGTTTAGAGATGGACTTGGCAGTGTTAGGTTAGTGGTTGGACTCGATGGTCTTAAGGGTCTTCCCCAACCCAGATGATTCTATGATTCTAATTCACCCCAAGGATTTCTTTCCTTTACTTTTCCGCATCCCCCATGAATAACTGAACAAGTGAATAAGCCACATTTAAAATAGAAAAACACTGGTCCTTCAATGTGATGACCACCCTTTTAAAATTCTATTCAATCTTTGTGTTGCATCTGGCTTTGTTTACCATTTTATGTCTGTGACAAAATGAATCTAATTGTTATATTGTTTTAAACAGTATAAAAATACAGAAATTAATTATGAGAAAAAAATAAATTTCAGCTTTGTGATAAATAGTAAGTAACACTATGTAAGCCTGCATTAGCAATATTTTATTTATACCTGGCTGTGTGGCACTACTGCTTAATTATCAGTAAAATGTAGCAGACTAGAATACCACAGAAGATCAGAGTAAAACTATATGTACAGTACAGTGCTAGGAACAATAACTTAGTTAATATACCAGGGGATACATATGCTGCTATTTTGCATGTTACCAGGATATGGAAATGGTAAGGAGAAAAGAAAAAAATGTGGTTTTATTTTTCAGTTCTCAGTCTTGAGAGGTTCTGAAAGAAAAAGCTAAAAATTGTAAACACACTTTCAAATTTTCCAACATAACAAAAAAAGCAATTTTTTTTTAATATTAAACTACTGTCTGATTGAAAGTTATTAAGTAAAAAATTTTAAATTTTCAAGATAGCTGAACCATACTCTAGAACAAATTTTTTTAATAACAGCTATGATCTGTATTACTTCAGAAAAATCCTGTCTGATACAATTTTCCAGAAACTAAGTCTAGGCTTCCATTACTATAGTGGTTTACATACAGTATACAATGAAATATGTTGCTCCAGTAGGAGCTAAAACCCCCAGGTTTACCATAAAAAATATAAGCACAACGTTTGCAGCTAAAAAAAAGAAGATAACGAAGGTCAATCAGCAGTGGTTAAGCCTACAAGTCAATAAACCTCTCACGCTTCTTTATGTTAAGCAGGCAAAAGTTATTTAAGCATTTTCTGCATGTTGAGCATATACTGCAGCTTTTGGAAGGCTTATGCTGATTTTGCTGACTGACAAATAACATTTTTCAAATGCACTTCTGAGGACAATATTCTGCACTTTGTTTTCTAAGTAAAGTGAGTTTGCAAATGCAAATTCAGAACAGCAACATTCATATACTGACATTTATCACTCAGCAGTTAGAATCAATTCAAATATGCATATTTGCTAATGTACATTTCCCTACAGAGGAGTAGTAAAAAGCTTTTACAAATTACTTCCCCCCAACTCCTGCTTTTTCATATTGGAGCTACATAGTGTTTTTCCTAGCAGATTTGCTTGTTTTCTTCATCTACAGCAAACATTATCGCCCAGATCCTCTGCAAGTACAAACAAGTGTAGTAATGCTGAACGCAGTGGAGTGCTGGGGAAAAAAAAAACCCACAAAAATCCCAACAGAGAACCAAAACGAAACAGTAATGCTGAATATAGATGGTTAGAGCCTGGAGAGGGATCACAGGTCAGTAGGAGAGCACCTGAAGAGCAGCACAAAGGAATTCCAGCCAGTAAGTCAGCTTCATCGGGGGCCCAACTTAAATGCCTCTATGCAAATGCACATAGCATGGGGAATACACAAGAGGAGTAAGATGTGCACACACCTGCAGGGCTGTGATCTTATTGGCATCACGGAGATGTGGTGGGATGGCTTTTATGACTGGAGTGTTGGAATGGAAGGATACAGGCTTTTTAGGAAGGACAGGCAGGGGAGATGAGGAAGGGGTGTCACCCTCAATGTCAATGACCAGCTGGAGTGCACGGAGCTCCGCCTGGGGACGGGTGAGGAGCCGACCAAGAGCTTACGGGTCAGGATTAAAGGGAGGGCAGGGACAGGTGACATTATAGTGGGGGTCTGCTACAGGCCACCCAACCAAGAAGACAAAGTGGATGAGGCCCTCTGTAGACAGACAGGAGCAGCCTCATGTTCACAAGCCCTGGTCCTTATGGGGGACTTCAAGCACCCCAGTATCTCTTGGAGGGACAACACAGCAGGGCACAAGCAATTCAGGAGGTTCCTGGAATGTGTTGATGACAACTTCCTTCCCCAAGTGTTAGAGGAGCCAATGAAGAGAGGTGCTACGCTGCACCTTGTTCTCACCACCAAGGAGGGCCTGGTGGGGAATGTGAAGCTCAAGGGCAGGCTTGGCTGCAGTGACCATGAAAAGGTGGAGTTCAAGATCTTTAGGGCAGCGAGGAGGGCACACAGCAAGCTCTGTACCATGGGATTCAGGAGAGCAGACTTTGGCCTCTTCAGGGATCTGCTTGGCAGAGTACCATGCAATACAGCCCTGGAGGGAAGAGGGGCCCAAGAAAGCTGGTTAATATTCAAGGATCACCTCCTCCAAGCTCAGGAGCGATGCATCCCAACGAAGAGGAGGTCAGGCAAAAACGCCAGGAGGCCTGCGTGGGTAATCAAGTAGCTCCTGGACAAACTCAAATGCAAAAAGGAAGCCTACAGAGAGTGGAAGCAAGGACAGGTAGCCTGGGAGGAATACAGAGAAATTGTCCGAGCAGCCATGGATCAGGTTAGGAAAGCTAAAGCCCTGACAATTAAATTTGGCCAGGGACGTCAAGGGCAACAAGGGCTTCTATAGGTACGTGATAAAAGGAAGACTAGGGAAAATGTGGGCCCTCTCTGGAAGGAAACAGGAGACCTGGTTACCTGGGATATGAAGAAGGCTGAGGTCCTCAATGACATTTTTGCCTTCAGGCTTCACCGGCAAGTGCTCTAGCCACATCGCCCAAGACACAGAACGCAAAGGCAGGGACTGGGAGAATGAAGCCCACTAGGCCCACTGTAGGAGATCAGGTTCGAGACCATCTAAGGAGTCTGAAGGTGCACCAGTCCATGGGACTTGATGAGATACATCCATGGGTCCTTAGGTAACCAGCAGATGAAGTGACTAAGCCACTATCCATAATATCTGAGAAGTCGTGGCAGTCGGGAGAAGTGAAATTAACCCATTTGAGTAGAACATAAGCTCGTGAAACAATACTATAAATCTTCAGAAATCAGTGGTACATTGGTTTCAGAGAAGAATTGTGAAGTGTTTTTATGATAAACGTTAACTGCGTTGGTATAGACAGGAAATCTTATGAATCAACAGATTCACATGACCACAAGCCACTGATTAGGTATGAGGATGTCATGATCCACACCACATCCAAAAGCACATTTTAGATATATAATTTTAATAAAACATACAACTTTTCTATGTTTGTAAAAATTAGCATAAGTATATACTTGTCTATTAAAAGCAAGAAGAATGGATAAAAAAAATAAAAAACCCAGAACCACAGACCAGAAGATAAATCTGTCTGTTTCTTGCAAAAATACATTTTCATTATTTTGGTTGGTTCACCTGTTACACATGAGTTGCTAGGCATAAATGGAATTATTTGTTACTGTCTTATCCCATATCATCACTGATATTAGTATATAAACTCAGTGCTCTTCAAAGTTACTTTCTGAGGGCCTAATGTCTTAGGATGGACCAAATATCCAGGTTACATGATGTTGCTATAGTGTCTCCACACACAAATTATTGATATTATTATTATTCCATTCATGCTGTTCAATTTAAGGCATGATTATAACATTTTTAAATTTTTATGTCATTTTCATTGCCTATTCTGCAAACAGAAGAAGAAAGTCCATGATGAAGCACTCTACCTCAATTAGTTCTTTATTTTATAGCTACCATTCCTGCTCATCCCATATATAATTAATAAAAAGTAATGATAGTAAAAACCTATAATACTATATAGTCTTCCTTTCTACTACTTTATCTGGGGCATAGCAGTCCTATTTGTCTCTTTCTTGTAGTCCATAATTCTAAAAGATTAACCAGTGCACAATACTGCCAACTTTAATATATAGTATTTTATATTAATCTCTAGCCAACCAGCTATAATCATTTATAAATCAACTCATAGCATCTGGACAGAGTCCCATGTCCTATACCTATGTTATCTACTTTTTGATACATCTTATGTAAATGAGATGATCCTGATTCCATAAATAAGATTTTATTTTTCACAAACAGTCTTTGACAAAATACTTCTGGATTACCACTGTTTAGTGAATTTTCCCCAAAAAAATATTCTAATCCATTCATTTTGTGTTCTCCTTCTTGCACAGTTCGCCATCACCATCTGTTTATAGTTGTGCTGGTTTTGTCTGGGATAGAGTTAATTTTCTTTATAGTAGCTGGTATGGGGCTATGTTTTGGATTTGTGCTGGAAACAGTGTTGATAACACAGGGGTGTTTTTTGTTACTGCTGAGGAGTGCTTACACAGAGCGGAGGCCTCTCCTGCTTCTCACCCCACCAGTGAGGAGGCCGGGAGGGCACAAGGAGTTGGGAGGGGACACAGCTGGGACAGCTGACCCCAGCTGACCAAAAGGATATCCCAGACCATACGATGTCACACTCAGCAGTAAAAGCTGGGGGAAGAAGAAGGAAGCAGGGGAATACTCCGAGTGATGGTGTTTGTCTTCCCAAGTAACCACTGCACTTGATGGAGCCCGGCTGTCCTGGAGATGGCTGAACACCTGCCTGCCCATGGGAAGTGGTGAATTAATTCCTCACTTTGCTTTGTTTGCGTGCGTGGCTTTTGCTTTACCTATTAAACTGTCTTTATCTCTAGGCATGAGTTTTCCTTCTTTTTTTTTTATTCTCTCCTCCATCCTGCCGGGAGGGGAGTGAGCGAGGGACTGTGTGGTGCTTAGTTGCCTGCTGAGGTTAAACTACAACACTGGTCCACAGTATCCTCAACTTCTGAGTCCCTTTCTTTAATCCTGTCACTTCCTTCTTTCCAGACCTCCTGTTCAGCTTCCTATGACTAATCTTTATTCAGTTTACCACCGCAGTAGAATACTGTGAAAAAAAGAGGAGCTTAGATACTGGTTTTATTAGGTCAGTGAACCTTGCTTTTAAGATATTTATTAATCCTACCATGGATTTTTTTTTTCCTACCTTTTGATATTCCTCATGTTTCTATTCCAAGACTTTTTGTTTTGGAAAATACTTACACAGTTACAACGCTTGTCATTATTGCTAGGTCTATCATTTCATTACCCAACTTAAGTAGAGGGATAAATCTCAGCCTTATTTCAGCCATCACATTCAGCATTATTCCTATAAAACAAGCATTAAGTAGTCTCTCTTTTTAGCTATTAGTCAGCATTATTCCTATAAAACAAGCATTAAGTAGTCTCTCTTTTTAGCTATTAGTCATTTAGTCATAGAGCTATTTCCTTGTAAGTCTTAGTATTGGATACACTAGAAGCCTGATATAACAGGGAAGAAAGATAAAAAACAATCACCTGTGGAAACATCATTCTTATTTAGAATTTGAATCATAATTGTACTACTGTATTGTTCATTCTTTTCCATGAATCATACTCATTTGCCAAATCTCTCTGTTCAAATACTCTTACAGTTCCTTTATGTGACACACTATTCATTTGTATGTCAAACCTATCCTACCGCACACCTTCTATACAAGGAGGGTCTTGAGTATTTCTTTGCATCCTGTCGCCCTTCCCCCTTCTGCATTCACCCCCTTTTTTTCCCTCCCATTCCATTCTTTTCTTCAGCACTGAACAACAGAAATATTCTCTCCACCTGGCAGCTGTTCTCTTACCCTAACTCAAGAAAATACATCTTTAGTTTCTACTTGCTGATTTCATTCTACTTCTGACTCTAGTGTGGGATCACAGTTACATATAAATTTACGTATCTCATTAGATTTCAGTGTCAGCTCTTTCCTTTACCATAGGCACATTTCTCTCCTCCTGTCGAATTAGCACCACTTTTATCTTGTTTCAGCAGAATATATGTATATCTATACATATACTATGCATGTATACACCCATATATACACACACCAGTTAGGGAATTAGAGATCACTCTGATGGGAGAGTTTAACAGACTAACAAGTCAAGCCAATTTTAAACTTTAAAACAAGATTAGATTGACATTCGGCAGCAGCACACTTTGTGCTAATAGCCATTTCTTACACATTATGACTACTTATTACTACAGGTACAAAACTGTTTGTCCTTAACCCTCATACCGTACATTAGCTGTGAGTACGCAATGCCATGGAACTGGCGACATGCAGTTAGCCTTGATGGCTGTAGTCCGTAGTCACTGAGGGCAAGGTGATCAGGCCAGAGCGATCTTTCACGAGAGAAATCAGAATTGAAGTGAGCTTGTTGTCTTTCTTCTCCACAGTTTCTCACTCATCCATGTTATTTTATGTTACTTGTCACCCTTCTGAAAGGGAGATGTCATTTGGTCCCAAAGTGCATACCTCTTTTTCTTTTTTCTCTGTCATCCTTCTGTTTTAGGCAGAACATCCTTCCTAATTGCAGTCCCATCGTGTTTATCTTGGGTTTTGTTCTTTGTTCTTTATCTTACAAATTCTGTTACTTGGGTTGCTATTTACATATTTTGCCATGGCTCCTAACTGCAACACTGCAATTCTTTATTTGCCACTTTGGTGATCACATTGCTAACATATCTATGCGAAATGCCTATACATTGTGCCTAGCTGTGCCATCACAGTGTTACAAAATTTTTATATGCTATTGTTGATTACACTATTTTACTACACTTATATTCAGGTTCAAGACAAATTAACAACATTAGCTATATCCTTATTACTGCAACTATAATTTTTAGGTGTCACAGGCCTTCACTTTGGCTGAAGTCTCACCTTGCTTGTAAAAATATTCTGAAAAAATGAGTTTGATAAGGTCTTTAACTGTAATGCACCTTTGCAGAAAAAGCAGTGTGAGCTTACTGTGAGCCAGTAATGCACCCCTGTACCAAAGAAGGCCAATAGTTTCCTGGGCTGCATTATGAAGAACATTGCTAACTGATGAAGGGGATGATCCTTCCCCTCTACTCAACACTCACGAGGCCACAACTGGAGTGCTGGGTCCAGGTCCAGGATCGCCAGTACAACATAGACACGGACATACAGTTGGTCCAAAGGAGGGCCATGAAGATGATCCAAGGGCTGGAGAATTTGCCCTATGAGGAAGGACTGAAGGAGTTAGGTCTTTCCTCCCTGGAGAAAAGAAGCGTCAAGGGATGACCTCATCACAGAATTCCTGTACTTAGAGAGCTACAAAGAAGATGGAAGCTCTCTCTTCACAAGGAGCCACATTGAGTTCCCCAAAGGCAGGCGTTAGAGGAATGTTTAGAATGAGCATGCAACTTCAGTCTTTCTTTCTCATTCCTTTGTCCGCTCCTCCACAAGGAGCCACATGAAGAAGATGAATGGCAATGGGTACAAGTTACACCAGGAGAGGTTTCATCTCAACATAGGAAAGAAATGTTTTACAGTGAAAACTATCAATCACTGGAAAAACCTCCCCAGGGACATGGTAGAATCCCCACCCCTGGACTTTTTCAAATTGTGATTAGACAGGGAGCTAGATAATCTCATGTAGGCTTCCTTTGCCATGAAATGTTGGACCAGATGATCTTTTGAGGTCCCTTCCACCCTGGGCTAATCTATGATTCTATAATTTGAGCAGGGTGCCCAGAACAGTGTCCAGTTGGGTTTTGCATAACTCTGTAGACAAAGACTCCACAATCTCCCTGGGCAACCTGCTCCAGTGTTTGACCACCCTTGTAGTAAAGACGTTTTCTCTGATTAAGGGACTGGAGATGAGCAGGGGACTGGAGCATCAGTCATATTAGAAGAGGCTGAGTGAGCTGGGACTGTTCAGCCTGAGGAAGAGAAGGCTTAGGGTGGATCTTATCAATGTGTATAAACACCCAATGGGAGTGGTAGTAAAGAAGACAGAGCTACACTCAGCTCAGTGGTGCTCAGGAACAGTACACAAAGCAATGGGCACAAACCAGAATACAGTGTAGGGAAATCTACTCATCCATTCATTTTACCCACCAGTTTGGTTATTTATACCTTTAGAAAGTTGTCTTCCCTATTATAAAATGTTTCATTCACTCATTTTCTGAATGTTTTTGACAGTTTTCTGTACATCTTGTTGTATTGCTCATTAGGCTTCTTCATTTATAAGTTGTTTTTTTTTTCTTCTGCCAGGAATCTGATTACGATTTGTGTTTGTAATTGGGATGGATAGCTCATTATACTTGCTAAGTGGAGCAGTGCCCATAACCTGCAGTTTCTAATTCTATATATTCAGTGCTGTTCATTCTATGAAGGGCAAGATTTTTAATACACACTTCATATCAGGTGTGTAGGTTTGGGGTTAGAAGTTACCTAGTAATTCTTCAGCAAGTGCTTTCATTTTTAAGATACATACGTCAACCTGAGCAACCACTACCTTGCTTTGAGAAAGTTTAATTTCATGAAAATTCAAGGAGGAAATATTTCCCTATCTTTATGAAACATATGATGTATAAATATGCATGCATTTAAATAGTTATTTTTCTTTCCTGTAAGTCCCTGGCATATAAAGGAGTTACAGAGCTAAAACCAAGTTTTTATGAATACTAATATGCCAAAAACCTACGTCTCCAAGGCACTAAAATTTTCATAAATTTCACTGTAACGTCATGAAAAGGCAAACACTGGCAAATTGAGTGTTGGAAATTGTTTCCCTTTTCATTACACAGCATTTTTATTTTAAGATTACTACAGATGACAAGAAAGACAAAAATAAACATTCAAAAAATTTGAAAGAAAAAATATATATTGGTAACATCACAGAACAGTATCGATCAAATTAAAAATTAGTTTCATTGCTGGCTTTCATTTATTTCTGTTTCAAAATTCTGTTATAGTCTGAATGAACTCAGTTTCAAGTCCAGCAGAATATATTTCAGCCTTCTCTGGAGGCCTGGAGAGAGAAAGACTAGTTACAGTTATTCCTCTGGAAAAGCAGACTTATTTATTTATTTATTTACGTGTTTGTTTGTTTGTTTTTTTTCATTCTGGTGGGATTTACAGAGATCCTTGATCTTTCTGCTGCTTTTCCTTTCTTCTGTTGTCTTGAAGCTTGAGATATTACCGGAGGTATCAATCTTTTTATTAATATATCACTATGTAGAAGGGAAAGGAGGTAAGATGACTTCTTGCATGCTTGTTCTTGTAACTCTTACGAAGAACTGTATGGAAATGTGAGTATTCAGTAAAGTAAGTATTTGTAAAGTAAGGATGACATAGACAAACCAAGCATACATTAATATGGTTTCATGTAGTAAAAACTGTCAATTCCTACTATGTTAAAATACAGGTGAAAGAGGTTTTAACATGCACTTAATTGCCTAATGTTTTTGAGAAACAGCATCTGTAATATTCAGGGCTCAAATAGCATCCAGTTGAAAAAAGCTTCAGAAATTAGCAGATTATATCTACGTATGTAATTGGTAAACAGCTCCATGCAGCTAAACTTCAAGTTTGACTGAAGTCGACATCCTTCACTGCGATTCAGTCCCTTTCATGGAGCTAAATATGTAAGTGCTTCTTCCTGGCTAACTATCCTGACAAGGACTGGTCTGGGAACTGTATCAAGTAAGTAGCATGCCTCATGTCTTGAACCATTAGCAGCTAGAAAGCAGGTGTGCAATCATCTGGTATCCTTTTGCAGCACTTCAGATCCATATTGACTTTCATCAAGGAAAAAAAAAAGAGACTGTGCTTCATGGCACATCTTTCCACACAGAAAACCTGTGAAATCTACTTAATGTTTAAATTTGCGACATTCATGTAAGCATCTTTTCCTGCCAAATTTTTTTGTATGATTAATTAAAAACTTATGAACATACATTCAGAGGATAGGTGAGATACCAAAGTGCACCTAAAGTTTCAGTAACTGAACTTCATCCTGGGTACTCATTGACTATAACTGCCTTCTAGACACCCAAAGCTTAATTCAACTGCTTAGTTGAATTAAGAGAGTTGAATTAAGGAACAAGACTCTTGCCCTATGACAAAGGTGATAGATAAGACATAGGATCTGTAGGACATCCTAGCCCTTCTGGATAAACAACTAGAAGTCAGACTTGATAATGCCGGACATCACCAATGGTATTATATGTATGACTATACCTTGTGTTAAGCCTGTAGGTCACAAGTGGACATCTTTATTTAGACATTTAAAAGTTGGAATCTACAGTCTTTCTTGAGCTGAAACTTGCCCTGAGTACTGAACTAGCAAGAACTTACTCTGCCAGAACTCCTTTTTCTCACATATTAACATTAATGTCAGATGCTTTTACTTTTCACTTTCTGTGAAACTTTGTAGCACAGCCTAAGTAGTCAGAAAGGTGCCATTAGCCTTGGGCCCTACAGAAAGACCCTGTTTAGCACAGCCTATCAGGATATAAATTAATCTGTCTGTGAAAATTTTTGAAGTTCACATTTAAGGAAACATACTTAAAGTAACCATAAATGTGAATAAGCAATAGACTACATATACTTTAAGCACCTTCCAGAGACAGAAAGCCCAAGTTACCACTGCATGGGTCCAGTGTTACAGTGGATGACATTCCGTTAGAATACGTGGGGTTACTTCTATATAAAAGTGAAGAAACATTGGTAAACCACTCATTCTCAAAATGGGTTTCAAAAGTTTCTAGAACTACATGTAGATTAAACCCTTTTCTTACCTCACCATTTTATTCCTATTTTTCTGTTCCTTAGGAAAAGATCTGAGAAATACATGACAATTTTTTTTGTAGAGGTTTGTCATTTTTTCTTTTTGTTTAAATTAAATGCTTAACTACCCTTATTATTACTAAAAATTGGATAAGATTTCATTGGAAGTTCCTTTATTCAGGCACAACAGACCAAGAACTGCAGTAGGTGCCTTGACAACACTCCAGTATGGCAAAGATTGTGATTCGGGAACAGTTGTAGGCTATGTGGCAGCTTCCATGAAAGAAAGGTTGGCTGAATATTGGAAATGCCTACCCGCCCCCCCCAAAAAAACCCAACAAACAACCAAGCAAGAAAAGCATACATTGAGTGTAGGAGGCAAGGTTCTGGTAGCTGTGGGGATGCAGGGGTGGCCTCAGTGAGAAGAGGCCGGACACAGACAGTTCCAGCCGACTCCAACGGACCCACTGAAGGACACAGCTGAGCCCCCCCCAGCCGAGATGGCGGTGCCTCAGAGAAAAAGTATTTAAGAAAGGGCAAAACACTGCACAAAGGAAAAAAGACTGTGAGAAACAGCCCTGTGAACACCAACATGAGAGAAGGAGGGGGAGGAGGTGCTCCAGATGCCAGAGCAGAGATTCGCCTGCAGCCCATGGAGAGCACCACACCACAGCAGATATTCATACCACAGCCTGTGAAGGACCCTATGGTGGAGCAGGTGAATACACCCTGAAGGAACTGTGGCCCACGGAAGTCCCACATTGGAGCAGGTTTACCCTGAAGGACTGCAGACTGTGGAGAGGAACCATGCTGGAGCAGGGGAAAAATGTGAGGAAGAGGGAGTGGCAGAGAGGAACAGTTACGCGCTGACCACAAACTCCCATTCCTCATCCCCCACAATGCACCTCTCAGGGTGGTGGGAGGCAGGGCACGTATGACAGTTGTGAAAGAAGTGAAGTTGAGCCTGGGGTGGTGTCTGTATTTCCTCACCATCCTACCCTATTTTAACTGGCAACAAACTAAATTACTTTTTCCCAGGTCAATCTTCTGCCCATGGCTGTAACCGGTGAGTGATGTCCCTATCTTTATCTCAGCCCACAAAGTTTTCCAAATTTTCTCCA
>JAVKLA010000008.1:14301503-14314750 GCA_034782735.1 Sagittarius serpentarius | reverse complement strand
CCTGTTTAATCAAGGAGGGGGAGTGAGAGAGCGGCTTTGGTGGGTACCTGGCGTCCAGCCAGGGTCAACCTGTCACAATGCTTTTTTTTTTAAGCAGCAACTTTCCTGCTTATCCTTTTTTTTTTTTTTACTGGGAGTAAAAGATGTAATTTTAATTATACTTTGCGTATATTTACAGATAACAGGAAGGTAGATGAGGTGTTCATTAAACTGATCTTAACGAAATACTCTGAGTCTGAATTCACCACTGCATACTCAAATAACATTTAAACTTGTTAAGTCTGGGTTTTTTTCCACTTCAGAGCTTGTTTGCAGCACCTTCCAACTCTTTTTGTTGTTGTAATAACTCACTACCTTTTCTGATTTTCCATTAAGATCACAGAAATAATCTTTCCATAAATTTAGCAACACTTTCACTTTTGGCTATTTCCTAAAATCTTTTACAAATACTTCACTCACATTTCTCTTATAAAACTTTTCTTGTATGTTTGTGTGTCTGAGAGTGAGATTTACAATAAAAGGACCTAAAAAGCATTCTTTTCAATTCAAAGGCATGAGGCATGTTTTTAAGACATACTTTAAAAACTGCCACACAGTTTTTCATTATGTTGAAATGCTGTATCTTTTCTCATAATACAACGTATTACTATTTTTGTTTGGTTTATTCATTTCACTGCTTTTTAATAGATACATGTACATGCACATGGATTGAAGTTATTCTCCCCACAGAGGAAACCTTTGTCTCCTCAGCAAAAAGAAAAGGTGGTAATCAATTCTGAAAAGCCTGCTCTCACCATTTGAGTTACGAGAAGTGGTAAAAAGAACATTCTTGAGAAGTAGATTAGAAATAGCATAGAAAAAGGAGATACAAAAAGGAATGAAGCTGTTGTTATACTTCCTGATGTGTCAATTAGCAGTTGATATTTTTATCATTGAAGGTACCAGAAAAAAAGATTTTCTGACCTTTATTTGGGCATTGTGGTTGCAACCTCTTCTGTGAGATCCAGGGGTAACTTTTTTTTTTTACGACACAGTTGGCCAAAAAAGAGTATTTGTATCTATCAGTCTATCTACCTGGTTTACTTGCCTTTCAATTGATTGTAAATCCTGCAGGCTAGCTTCAAGATATCCAAACTCAACAACTGGTAAATATCTGTCAATATTAATTCTATTACAAACCAAGTGTGGAAGTAAATTTAGGATAGAGCTCTAAGGGTGCTTGTGACCAATGGAGATTCTTCAAATATCTAGCAGAATGATGAAGGAGGGGGACGTTCAGGAAGAGCCTATGATCTTGTTGAAAAACCAAAAATGTACCGTTATCTAGGCATGAGACTGTTGTCTTTCCTCTAGTAGGGCGAAATGTGACTGTCAAATATTCATATGGTTATGCAGAATCTCGATGGGGTTTATGTAGAGATAACTCTTACTATCTGGTTGTAGTATTGTTCTACATCAGTGAGTGTGAAAATAGATTTAAAGGTATTTTGTATACTTGGGAAATTCTTCTGAAGTATCAACATAAAAATACAAGATATAGAAAATAGTCATACATTAATAAAGCATATTTTTCTGTGGATTATGGTAAAGTTCTTTTCAAATTTATAAAAATATATTACTCTAGAGACTATATTTCATTTGATACTGCTCACAAATGAAGATATTTGCTATTGGATGAAAAGATTGAAAAAGAAAACAAAAACCCTTTTCTGTACTTTACGACCTTATAGACTTTATAGTACTATACTATTCTTCATATTAGAACTTAGATGGCTAAATTCAGCATGGTAGTCAACAAGATTTTCTGATAAATTGTTTTGGCGTCCAAGTCCATTTTTCACAGTCTCTTTATGTAATGTGCATGCTCAGACATACTGTCATCTGGATTGAGCTGAATATATAACCACTTAAATTTGTCATCCATAAACTGAACAATCATATACATGCAAACCCTGGTGGATAATCCACTACCTGCTCAGAGCAGGGACATAAAACAGAGCTAGTAATATCACTGTCTTTTGTATAATAAATTAAAAGCTAAATATGTCTCAGAAAGTCACCTATCCTTAATCCCTCTTTTAGCTTAAACTCAAAAGATCTTCCATCCCAGCAGTGTCTTAACCACTGAATCTAGTTTCCTTTTCTTTCTTGTGTCACCACATAGGTTAACTCAGGTGGGAAGAGAATATAGGAAGTCTCTAGTCCAATCTCCTGCTTAAAACAGGGCAGCTCTGAGGTCAGAACAAGTTGCTGTCCAGTTGGGTCTTGAAAACTCCCAAGGATGGAGATGGTGCAATCTCTCTGGGAAACCTACACTGCACGATGGTCTTCAGGACCTCAAGCCCTGGTCCTTGAGCCACTCCTCACAGGTCAAGTGCTCCAGCTCTGACCATCCTAATGGCCCTCTGCTGAACTCACCCCAGCTTACTGATGTCTATCCTGTACTGGGGGACACCAAAATGAATGCAGTAGTATTGGTGTGATCCAACAAGTATTGAGTAAAAGGGAGGATAATCACTTCCCTGGACCTGTTGCCTGTGCTGCTGTTAACAAAAGCCCCAGGTGCTGTTGACCATTTCTGCTGCCAGCGCACACTGCCTGCTCAAGTTCATTGTCCCCAGGGACTTCTCCCCAGAGCTGTTCCCCAGCTCGTCTGTAGTGCTGCTGAATTTCCTAAGGTTCCTGTTGGCCTGTTCCTCCAGTCTGTCATCACCTCTGCGGGTGGCAGAGGTCCTTCCCTCATATTAACTGGTCACTCCACCTATTAGTCGTCAGCAAACTTGAGAGTGAACTGTGTCTTTACCAGATTTTAAACAAGATACATTCATGTCTTCAGAAACACGGCTAGAGTTAAGTCTTAGTTTTCTAAAATATTTTGTAAATACATGGAACTAGTTTGTGTAAGGTAGTCTACTTTTGTGGAAAATGTTGTCTAAAATTTATAAATATGCACATATGTTTTAATAGAAAATTCCTAATATAATTTAATGAATCATAACATTGTGATTTGAAGCATGAAAATGTAAGTAGCTTAATTCAAACTAAGAAAATTATGAAAAACATGCTAAGCATTGCTAAGAGATGTTTAGAATGTAATGATGGACCATTCAGACAAGTCAGCATTAAAGCTAAAGTCTTTGGATTATATGTAGAATAAAAAACAAACCCTCTGTAAATCAGAAAGTGTGAAATATTTCATTATTTTCATATAGAAAATAAGTTTTGTCTTAAGTTAACAAATGTTATAGATTGCTTCAGTGAGATTGTACACCTGAGTCTGCAAGAGTTTTTCAAGTATATTTTTACTTTTTTAGTGTATTATATACTAACGAAAAAAATGAATAAATGTTACTTGAGGGACTCTTCTCTTCCAAGATATTCCCAGCTAAGAAGAAAGCTTTATTTCAGCTTGCTGAAACAATTTACCTTCTTGAACTAGTATTTTACATGCTGGCGCACAGAGAGATCTATGACTTTAGGACTCGAACATCTGTTTAGAAACACACAATTGCTGAGGTTGGAAGGGACCTCTAGAGGTCATCTGGTCCAACCACCTTGCTCAAGCAGGACCACTTAGAGCTGGCTGCCCAAGACCACGTCCAGATGGCTTTTGAGTATCTCCAAGGAGGGAGACTCCACAATCTCCATGGGCAACTTATGCCAGTGCTCGGTCACCGTGGCAGTGAAAAAGTGTCTCCTGATGTTGAGACAAAGTCTCCAGTGTTTCAGTTTCTGCTTATTGTCTCTTGTCCTGTCACCAGCCACCACTGAAAAGAACTTAGCTCCATCTTTGTTGCAACCTTCCTTCAGATATTTGCACACATTTCTGAGATTCCCCCCAGAGTTTTCTCCAGGCTGAGTAATCCCAGCTCACTCAGCCTTTCATAGGATCATGGAATCATAGTGTGGTTGAGGTTACAGGGGACCTTTAAATTTCATCTAGTCCAACTGCCTGCCATGTGCAGATACACCTCTCATTAGATGCAACCTTAGGTTGCTCAAAGCCCCATCCAACGTGTTCTTGAACACTTAAAGGAAGTACTTTCCTCATATGAGAGATTCTCCAGTCACTTAGCAATCTTCATGTACCTTCTCTGGACTCTCTCCAATATGTCAGTGCCTCTCCTGTACCGAGAAGCCCAGAACTGGACACACTACTTCACGTGTGGCTTTACCTTTGCTTATCAGAGGGGAAGGATCATCTCTCTGAACCTCCCGGCAACACGCCTCCTAATTCAGCCCAGGGTACCATTCGCCTTCTTTGCCACAAGGGCACATTACTGGCTCATGTTTAACCTGATGTCCCCAGGTCCTTTTGTGCTAAGCTGCCTTCCTCCCCAGGTGCCGGAATGTGTGCTTCCTCTTTTGTGCTTCCTTTTCAGGAGGCTGTTGTGGTCAGCTCACTGAAGAGGATGTTGACCATGCCCCTTCTGAGAGCAGCACGTTGAAAGCTCAGCTGTTATGAAAGCAAGTTAATATAGACAGCTTTACATGAGCTAATTCATACCACATGTAGTAGAAGTTTTGTAGAGAAGTAGTGTAGAGATGCAGACTTCTGGAGGCGTCAAATACAGTCCACAGATACCATGTGATGTGGATATCAGGTTTCACCACCAAGTGCATTGCTCTAGAATACCTCTTAATGTCCTGGCTACCGCTTCATGGACATTTAACCAAGTTAATAATAATTTTCCTGGATATCTGGGTTGACGTACAGGGTGCAAATCTTGTAGTCTAGATGAGCTATGATATTAGTAGCTATATTAATCCGAAAAACTACAGACATAAAGTTATATTCTACATATTGCGATTCTTTAGTCATTTAATTCTGTTTATACCAGATATTTGAGGCTGAATTTGTCTGACAAGCTACATACTTTGATTTGTATGCTGGTCACTGTAGGTTCCCTTTGAAACCAATTGGAAGATATACAATTTTTATACTATGTTACATCTTCTTGCAAGGTAGTCTTACATAACAAGTAAGATAATTGTGCTTCAGAAACACTTCATTTCTCTTCAGTGACTATAACTAATATCTGATTAGTCAGATGTAGACATCTACATTACACCTCTCTAAAGGTAGGTGAGATGAATCCCACTCCAGCTAAGAAATCAATGAAAATTTTAATGTAGTCGTTGCTTGTGTCCTTCTGGTCCTGCACCAGGAATTGCTAGAAAGAAAATAATTAAGAAGTTAATAAACAAACACATACATATACACATAACTTACAAATTGAGTAGATACTAATTCTACAGGCTTTTGCTATAATATTTTAAGCCTTCTGCAGCAAGTATAACTCTTCTGTGTTCTTTTCCATTAATTTCATTCAGTATTTGAAGGAAAAGTTATTTCCTACAAAATCTCCTGAAAGTTTCTCTGAGAGGCCTGTAAAAACAATACCTAGATGTGAAGAAAATTTTATTCTAACATTTCCATCCCCACTTTCAATTGCAGTGTTCAGAGGCAGCAATCAGCAAGAAATCAGATCCTGTAGCTACGATACACCTTTAGTACAAGAGCAAATGTTTCAGTAACGTAAAATGAAAGCTAGTATGTG
Source organism: Sagittarius serpentarius (assembly GCA_034782735.1). Classification (NCBI taxonomy): domain Eukaryota; kingdom Metazoa; phylum Chordata; class Aves; order Accipitriformes; family Sagittariidae; genus Sagittarius; species Sagittarius serpentarius. Next base: position 14,309,189 of record JAVKLA010000008.1, on the reverse strand, counting down.
CGAACATAATGGTTTTATGTGTCAGGCTGCTAATACCAGCTTTTCCTAGTACACAATAATCAGCTCAACCCAGAAGGTGATACACAGTGTTGCATTTCTAAAAGGACCCGTTGTCCTTGCACAAACACACCTGACCGTAGGTGTTATTCTTCTCAATAAATGGTATTCTAAATCATTAGTGATGTATTCTAACTAAACAAAGCAAAACTTTCAAATTACTGAATTAAATTCATTACCTTCCAACATTTTTAAACCTGGTATTAACAGTTAATTAAAATTTTGTCTTCTTTATTTGTCAGTTTAGCTCCTACTGTATTTCAGTACTTTATTTTAATACTTTATTTCAATACTTAATCCTGCTGTACCCACTTTTCTGAATTATTGCCTTATATTCTAAGTCACACTAAGTTCACACTGCTGTGTGAAGTCAACAGACTTCAAAAATGGAATACTAACTTAAAGAAGTCCTTCATTTCAGGATCATTCAGAGTCAGACACAAGTCCAAAAGATGTAGAAGAGTACTGACATACAATTCTTCATACTTGATTATTAATCATCTAGAAGATAAATATTGATCATTTATAATAGCTATTTCACAAATTGTGCATACGTAAATGTAGTAGAAATAAGGGGGAAATAAAGTCATTAAAACCGTAATATAAGGTGAGACACAGAGTGACACCAGTATAGGCTGTGTGGCTTAAGGTTCCTGTGTAGAGTGATGATTGCAAGCAAACTGCATATGAAGCTTCCTCAGTTTCTTTTTGCCTTAGTATTTTCATCTGAAAACTGTGATAATCCAGAAGATGCTTCAGAAAGGCAAACTGTCATAAGTTAGGCAGCTGGGAAATGTAACAATTTCCACTTTCTGACTCTAATCCACTAGTATTGAGTCACAGTCTTTAGAATGAATGTACTCAAGAAAAACTTTATAAACACCACAGAACTATGAAAATAATTTTTAAAAAATTGTTACACTATATGGAAAATTTCTCATAGTGTATGTACATTACTTTTATATTTCAAAGAAAGGAAAAACTTCACTACAGAGAAGAGTTTTTAAAGATATTGCTCAGGATTTTATCCACATCATAAATAATGTACTGTTCTATTAAAACATTTTTTCCCATAGACCGTATTTAAAGTATGCTTTATATCTGACCAGTTACATTCTACTTACTTTGTTTTCAATTTAACTCTAACACATTAAAATGCAGCACACAATGACCTAGAAGGTAGAGCACAACAGCTTAATTAGGTTGCCTAACCATAGACTTCTATTGTCATATGAGATCCTCTTATGCATAGTACCTGGCCTCCAGCTCCTCTTGTAGGAGTGTGGAGGTATCTTATTGGTTCCATGTCATATCTGTCAGCCCCCAGCAGGTATCAGAGACAGGCTGAGGAGTTTAGACAACACTGCATGCGAGTCTGGAGTCAGCCCAATTGAGTCCTAGTTACCTAAACTCCCATTGGTGCTCAATGAAGAGTAGGTAACTATCAAGTGGATTAAAAGTGGCTATCATCTAGTGAACTTGATAACTTCTGCAGTATCAGAGATCAGCCTAGGGCTGACAGATAAGACCTACAAAAACCCAAACCTTTCTGAAAACAAAGCTGCACACCAGATAGGGAATCTCTGATAGCACTAAATACCTGTGTTTAGCAACTGAATGAGCTCCTTACACTGTAGAAAACTGCACTAGGTCATATGAAACCTACTTTAAATGTCATTGGTATCTCGAGGGTAGTTGTAATTATGTAGTTTTGATATCTATATAAGAGGTTGTATAAATTAACAATGATAATATTTTTGCATAAGCTACAACTAACATTTTTAAATGTGAACCAAAGAACTGTGCTTTATGCATATTTCCAGAAACAAAACAAACTGGGGCAAACATAGTCATAGATTTTTATGGTCAGATTTGACTGCAAAACCTTTTGATTTTTCTGATAATAGAAGCCTTAAACTTTTATCCACTAATTCCTAATAAAATACATCTAACTTCTTGTTGAGTGAGAACACATTTAATACAAAAAATTCCTAACCTTGTTTTTAAAATTTTCTATTACAATTCTTAACTATCTTGAGTATATTGCCTCTTTTTTTTGCGATTTTCAAACACCAAACTTAACATTTTACCATGCCATCACTGAAACAGAAATCTTAACTGCAAGAAACATTTCAATTACAAATGGATGTTTTTATTACCCTTTGAAATACAGCAAACATGCTCTTGATCTGATGCCTGCTATAAGACACAAAGCAGAATGTCTCCAAAATCAATCTGTTAATTTTTTCTCCGATGCTATCATAACAAGCACATTGCAACAAGTCATCTTCTGACACTGAATGCGTTAGTTCCAAAGTATGCCTGTATCCAGCTTCTCTGCATATACTTTATTTTTCTGATCAACTGGGAAGCTTTGACAGGTGTAAGGGAAAAGAAAATACAGTATTTTTTGCACAAATATGTTTGATTTATTTTTTGATATAGCAAGTGAAGATGCAATGACCACTTGAGAAGATCAAGGTTCAGTATGAGATTGAGTTTTCAAGAGAGTAAACATCATTTCCCTTTAGACTACACAGAGAAGCAGAAAAATATAGCAAGTTTAGCTACATCTGAAGTATTTCTCAGACAGCTAGGAAACCCTAATCTAATCTGGATCAAACTGCTCAGATTAATCCAGGCTCTGATTTCCTGACGTAGGTTAAACCAGTCTCAAATGCAGAACAGGACTGATGCTGATGAATCATTCTGTCATTTAGTATGAGAGACTTTGAGGCCTCTTCCTTCTTTAAAAAAAAGCATCCCCACTTTAATTTGTACTACTTTTCTATTTTGCTAATATGACTACATGTGATAACGTACATTTTCATGGTTATTGTGATACTCTTCTGTGTTGCTTAGTTAAGACTTGGCCAATGCACTGACATTTAAGCATTGCTCTTAATAAGAATACTGTTTAAAATGTGACAAAGCTGTGTGAAACTGCAGAAAGTAGAATATGCTTTTTACTGTAGAAATATATGACAGACTTCATTTTAAAGGTGCCAGTGAAAGAGTGTGACCGGCAATTTCAGGGTAGAAAAGATTGGACACTGTGCTCCATTTTTTTCCTTTTTTTTCACTATTCTTGTGAGAGGTAGGATAAATTGGTCACTGAACAATGTGTTGTACAGTTTTAGGACCGCTGTGATAAATGGCTTCCCAAATAGTTTCACTTTTTTTTCTGTCAGGTATGTTAAGCAAAGTGCCTTGGATACTCTAAGATCCATCCTCCATAGCAACAGAAAGTTTCAAGTAAGAAATCAGGGTGCTATTAAACATAGGTTTTGAGGGTGTTTTTCTACAGGCACATTTATTTGAGAGACTTGTGGGGTTTTATACTTTTATGATTTTAAGCTTTTCTTGTAAGCTTTTGATTACTTCACAAAAATAATTTTATATTACCTTTTTCAGTTACGAAAACTGAGCTTGTTTCTAGATCTCTATGAAATCATAGAAGCTGTGTATCTGTCCACTAATGTTTTTCTTTCATCCTCTCACCGTGAAACAGGCAACTCACACTTTCACCAAGTAGCAGCACTCCTCCTCTCCTCCAGCGTGGGAGTTGTCCGTCCAACACAGCTGGTTAGCCCAATGACCACCTGGGTCTGGCACAGGGGATTTGGAGGCAAGAGCATTTTTGTGCCCCTATAAGGAAACGCAGCCCCCTGCCCAGCCATAAGTCCATACTACAACCCCATAGGGACTGTGTGGTCTGACCGGGAGTTGTGCCTCCTGGTTGCTATAAGGAGATACACTCTCACAGCTGCAGTTCACAACAGGGCAGACTCCACCAGGCAACTTTTATGGTTGTATGGTAGATATAAGGGACGATCAGATGCAATGATTGTCATTGCAGAAGCTGAGCAATGTGGAAAGAAGACCTAGGCCATTTTACAATCAAAAGTTTGCAGGTAGTAGGTAAAAGTTTCTTGAGATAAACAATATTGCCCCAAAAATGGAAATAAAGAACATTTGCCTGTCATTACTTTGATTGCTTTGCTTATTCTACTCCCACTTGCCAAATAACGCATTTCATTGCATTTAAAATTCCTTTAAGGAAACCTTTCTCTCACCTTTTAAGATAAGTGCCTTTTAGACTGTAAGCTCTTCAGGGCAGGGACTATGTCATTTTATTGTGTGTATTGGGCTTTTAACACCATGAAACCCCTTTGGAAATTATGACTTTAATAAGTAATAATAATGCTGCCCAAATCCTTAAAATTTAGCTTTACTGAGAAGTTTCCACTGCAAGGAGAATGACAGGTGAAACTTTCTCTGATGAATAGCACCAACACAGAAAAGCGTCAGAATAATTGTAATGGCTGAGTTCTGCTGGCTGCTGTATAATGTAATGAAGTCAATGCCTGCTGTGGCCAGATAAATCAAGTATTGCTTCATAGAATGCAGCTGGACTTTTTAGTCAGATTGCTCACAACAGTGCTACTCCCATCATGGTCATTATGAACAGCACATTCAAAAAATAAATAAATACACAATATGCTAATGTAATTTTGGGATGATTTAGTAACAGCATGCAAAACATGCTCGGTTGCTATTGTACTAGGCAGCAGAACTCTTAATGCTGGCCAGAATGCAATGATTTATCAATCATTATACTTCAGATACCCAAGGTCAAAATAAGAATCTTATCAGATATTTTTTTTTTTCCTCCTTCTCTGATCTTTGGACTCAATGCCCAGAGACAGAAAAAATTTTGATGGTGTTGATAGTGCAAGTGAAACAGTGCTTCAAGTGCAGTAGGAAGACTTCACTCATTTTAGCACACGCAGAGGCTTTGGGCACATTCAGAATAAGTGAACCCATTCTACAGACTTCTCAGGGCTTGGTTTCCACTAACCAAGGCAAATGTCCTGGTTAGTGATAATGAAGCTTAGAGCCAGATACAAATTTCATATCTACTTGTCCTTGCTATCATTTGGGTCTAGGATTCTCTCAGTAATACAGCAATAAAGATAACAGGCAGAATATGGTGTCAAGCAATGATCACACTTACCTATAAGGTAAAGATGTGTGTATCGAGCAAGAGTCCTTAAGAAAGAATCAAAAGGAGGAAGGGGGGACGTTCAGAGTTCTGGTGTTTTTCTTCCCAGGTAACCGTTACGTGTGATGGAGCCCTGCTGTCCTGGGGATGGCTGAACACTTGCCTGCCCGTTGGAAGCAGTGAAGGAATTTGTTGTTTTGCTTTGCTCACGAGCTTTTGCTTTATCTATTAAGTTGACTTCATATCAACCCACAATTTTTCTTTTAGCCTTCTGATTCTCTCCCCCATCCCACTCTGGGAGAGGGAGCAAATGGCTGTGTGAGGCTGAGCTGCCTACTGGGGTTAAACCACGAAAGGAATCTACACTCATACATGTACGTACACACACACGCACACTCTCTGTTTTGCCCTTCTAATGGATTTACTAATGTGGACTGGTGTCTTCCAATAAGTGATTTATTTTCAGGTACATATACACAGATCGGCAAAGACCAGATAATAAGCATTACTTTTGATATCTGGGGAAAACTTTTTTCTCAGGCAGAAAAAAACTAAGCCATTTATTAAATTATTCCCTCTGTTGCATTCAGAATAAGAGCATAGTGCCCGTCTCCTGCTTCAAAAATACGTGGAAAGCTTTAGGAAACATTACATACACCTAGGAAAAAAGATTACTTCTGACTATCTGTCATTATTAATACGTCATTTAGTAGAACTAAAACCAACAAAGAAGTAAATTCTCAGAGAAAAAGGAGTGCAGCTTTAAGGGAAAGACCTTAATTTAGGTAAGCACAAATTTTAATTCAAAACATTTAGGTCTCCGTAGAGAAAATCTTCAATGGCTTTTAGTTCAACCCAATCTCCAACCAATCATCCATGTGCATCCAATACACCATGTGCATACAAGGTGTTTATTCCTAGCTGCCCTAATGCATCTGTGTATCTGAAAGACTTTTGCCTTTACTGATGTTTTATTTACTAAGAAACAGTAAACCAGAGAATCTTTCAGCAATATGGTTACAAACCAGCTTTATTATTTATTTATTTTTAATCTCCACCATATATATAATGATCCTGGCCAAAACCCAGACAATTTGATGTGTGTGAAACAATATGGGAAAGTTAAGGATAAACAAATTAACATTTTGGGAGCTCAGGCAAACTTTATGATCTGGCTATACATGTGATGGGGATTGAATCTGAACTTGGGGATTGAATCTGACCTAACTTTTAAGCACTTTGGGTAGAATTCAGCTAGCTCCTACCTGCTGGTTTTGTACTTAGTTGTCTACAAAGAGATGTCTCGAAGTACCTAGCAATAAGTCTCCTAGAGGAAACCTGAGCTCTTCTAAAGCAGCACCAGTGGTTAGAAAAGATACCCAAGAACACCATAAAAAAAACAGTAAATGCCTGCTTTCCAGTAACCACATCTCACCCCAAAACCACACACTTAACAATAAAATTAACTAAATCTCCCTTATTGTCTTTCTAGTATATGACACCTTGACCTGTTGAGATTTTATTTAGATTCCATGGGTTTGGATAAACTATTCTGTTAACAGTTAATAGTTAATTTTGTCTTTTAGTATAGAGTAAACCTTTAGTAAACATAAATAACTTGCAGACTCATTTTATTACTACAGACTCAGTACAAAATGGACATTTTCAGAAAACCAGAAACTCATAACTCTATTAGCTAAAAAGGATTAGGTTTCAGTGTTGTGTATTAGTAAACTGTATTTCACTTAAAAGATCCAACCATGAAGAAAAGGATTTGTATGAAGGAATTATCAATATACTAGTACATGCTTCTATTTGTTGTTTTTTTTTAAGGATTACTGTTTTCTTCTGTTTCTCATGTGAAATGTGGATATGTGGATTTATCAAAAGTCCAGTAAATTAACTATAAAATTTTCCATTGAAACCAGTGGGGTTTGGATCAAGTAATATTCCCCTGCTTCTTTTAGATATTTATTCCCTTTTGATACAAAACTGTTTAAACAAATGTATTCATATTGGGTTTAAATCCTGTGTATAATTTAACCAAACAAGTGAAAAGAAAATGTCATGTATGCTTTAACATTTACAGCAATTCACGAGACATCTAAGAGATTAGATGGTTTAGCTCTCTCCTCTCTCTCTGCATTTTCACTTGCATTTGTCCTCTTTTTGACTTTGAATACCTGTTCTTCTGCTGGTTTTTATTTGGGTTTCCCCATCTTTGTGGGCTTTTCTTTGTTTGTCTGCAAGGCAAAAGGCTTTATAAAATTACACTATTGTATTAGGTTTGCGCAGCAAGGTTTTGGTAGTGGGGGGCTACAGGGGTGGTTTCTCTGAGAAGCTGCTAGAAGCTTCCCTCATGTCCAATAGAGCCAATGCCAGCCGGCTCCAAGACAGACTCGCCGCTGGCCAAGGCTGAGCCCATCAGCCACGATGGTAGTGCCTCTGGGATAACAGATTCAAGAAGGGGGTAAAAACCTAGGCAACAGAAACTTCAGCCAGACAGAGGAGTGAGAACATGTAAGAGAAACAGCCCTGCAGACCCCAAGGTCAGTGCAGAAGGAGGGGCAGGAGGTGCTCCAGGCGCTGGAGCAGAGATTCCCCTGCAGCCCGTGGGGAAGACC
>JAVKLA010000008.1:14270281-14287445 GCA_034782735.1 Sagittarius serpentarius | reverse complement strand
TCTATGTTTATCCTAAATGAACAATAGCAACGATTGATTGTAGACACTATATAATGTAGAAGCTGACTGCAATAAAGTGAAGACGCTTTTATCAACCATATTGGCTGTCTGTGTCTTCCCCGTCGGCATTTCCCCGTCGGCAATGCCACTACCTGAAAAGGTGACATGCGAAAGAAACAAGAATAATTTATACAGCAAGATAAGACTTGATAATATTTTGGGGGTACTACTTGCTACTACAATACTTTCTGATGAAAAGCAAGCTAAAAAGATGTAATAATATCCTGGATGGTAGTCAATCAGCTTTTAAAAATGGTTTTGAAATTGTCAAGGCTTCATCTGACCAAAGTTTCAAAGCATCTTTCATATTCTGGAAGTACCACTCAAGTGCGTTGGGTTTTGCACATTAATATCTCAGGGATGGGGGTGGAGCATAAAGAATACTAAAATGAAGTTGAATGACTGATACTTTTCTCCACAACATTTCATCTTGCTCTTTCTTTTACATCGCTCTGCACTTTAGTAAGACAAGTAACATGAGTTGCTGATGGGAGTTTCTCTTCCGGCTACTTTTTGAAAGAATTGTATCTGGGTTGAACAAAATGTTGTTTCATGTGCAGATCAATCAAAAATGAATATCCCCATTGCAACCTTGAGAGAGGTAAAGCAGAACAAAATACAAAGAATTCATAGCACTTTTCTTGTTTGAGAAAACTTAGATACACCTGAAGTTATGAACCTAACTCATCTGCGCATGAAAAATACTTAAAATCTTAATTTTCTATGTCAACAGATATGAAAAAATTTAATGTTTATATATGACTTAGTTAAAACTGAAACTATTCTTCAAAGTTTGCTCTGAGTTATAAACAAAATGTGTATCTTGTGTTCAAGCCAGAAAGGACATGGAAGAAATGTATTCATTTTTTTAAAAATCTCTAGGAAAAGTAATCTTCAAAGTCAAAGAGAAAATATTTCTCCAGCAGCTATACCAACACTGGTAGCAGATTAATAGAAGTTAAGAATCACAAAGGTGAAATTCAAAAGCAAAATAATTTTTAAAAAGTAAAGCAACACTATCAGGTGAGATTCAGATACATTCACAAAATTACACGTGCTAATGAATATGTAACAGAAGATGCCCTCTGATGAGGAGAGGAGAGGGAAAAAGAACTGGTAGATCTTGTGATGGTGGACATAGACAAATAAACTATGCAGTAAACACTTGAAAACAACAGTATAAATTTAGCACTTCTAATACATGCTGATATCTGAATGTCTGTGGTATCTGACTGAAGAGCCACACGTCTTTAGATGATAGATATAGATGATGAATAGAAAACTGGGAACCTTTCTATTTGGAAGACCGATTTCTAGAGCCCTGACCTTGTATCAAACTTCCCTGCCAATATTCATTTGAAGACTTTCTGTTCTTTTTAGAAACACAGAAATTTAATAAAGAAGAGTCATGCTGGAAAGAGTAGAGGGACGTATCACCAATATGCACCAAGACATGCAAAGAAAATAGATAGCAGTGGAAGCACATTTAAAACATTCAAAACTCAACTTTAAAAGGGTTGATACAACAAAGCATATTTAATATCTTTAAAATATTTATACTGCAGTATTTATAGACATTTCTGGATCATAAATTATTGCTTTCACTGACCTTTCTATCTTCATAATATATTATAGACACTCCGACTATGTGAGGCCATTTTATTCCTCAGAAAACACTGCATTAATAAAGTTACAAATTCTCAATGTTCAATCTTTAGTCTTCAAATACTATAATATAGAATCTTCTGAGGTGCTGGAATAAACGTTGTAAGCTGAGGCCCTACTGAGAACAGAGGTTTCATAAGTGTTTTTCTTTCTCAGTACTCTATCAGTAGCATAACTATTGCACACAGAGAAGTTGCATTATTCTGCTAGCTATCTTTTAGAGATTTTTCTCCTTCATGTGCAATAAAAAAGAACATTTGTTTGTATTATGATTGAATATAGCTGCACATTATGATGTACAGTCAGATATACCAACTTAGGCATCTAGCTTGCACCTGACCTTAAATTGCTAATGCATGAACTTGCCTTTGGAAAGAAGTGGCTAAATTTCCATTAAGAATACATTATCAAAACATAAAATGCTTCCATTGGTTCCACAGGAATTAAACTAATTACTTTAAAAGATATCCCTCATGGGCATAAAATAGAAATATAAGACACGTTACCGAGGTTAGTGGTCTGAATCTCACTGTGTGTCCCAGCTCAGTCCAAACAGCAACTTTGATCAAGTATTTTTACCATTCCTGTGTCAAGAGAGTTTATATCATGCATAGTCCAAACCTCCTTTTCTGGAGGTATATTTCAAGTTTAGCTAAAATGACTGCTGAAGAGTTAAACATCCTTCGTATAGCATCACTCAGATTGGTGTTATCTACAGACTTGCTGAGGGTGCACTCAATCCCACTGCCCATGTCCCCAACAAAGATATTAAATAATACTGGTCCCAATACAGACCCCTGATGGACAGCACTCATCACCTGTCTCCACCCAGACATTGAGCCATTGACCACAGCTCTATGAGTCAATCCAGTCAATTCCTTATCCACTGAATGGTCCACCCATCAAATCCATGTCTCTCCACTTCAGAGACAAGGATGTTGTGCAGGACAGTGTTAAATGCTTTAGTTCTAGTCCTTTTGCTTTATAGGAAACTGTCCAATCTCTTGTTTGTGATTTACTTGTACTTAATGAGATAAACATGATGTGAGAAAGGCAAATGTCTTCATCTTAAACTGAATATTCCTTCTAGTTATGATCTATGAAATAGCTTTTATCTGAACTAAAATGTCTTTTTATAAAATAAGTTTCTTTACTTCTCTATATCGATTTTTAAGTAAATGTCTCTGAAAGTATACTGTAATCCTTAAACTTTCTTATAAATGGAATTTTAATAAAGTAGCTATAGAACAGCTATGCTGTAAAAATACACATTATAAGAGTGGGCAAAATGTTTCAGCCAGCAAAACCATTATTCATAATGCTTTGTTTCTTTCTTAATTATAACAGAAATTATAGCAAAATTGTTTGGTGATTAATAAACCACTCCCTAAAGTCTTCCATGAAATAAGAAGTGAAAGTAATTTAAGTTGATGTCTGCTGTAGGCAGCACTGGCATCTAAAAATCCAGGAACACTAATTAAAAGGACACACAACCAATACATTTTTTTATATTTTAGGAGGTTATGAAGCAAGCTGAAAGTATTGATTTAGCACTGAGTGAAGTGATGCCTGAATTTTTATCTTGTAATTATTTTTGCAGTGAAATTGTAGATGTGTTTGTAGATAATGGTTTAAAAGAAGCTTCATCTATAACTCATTGCTAAACTTCTCTGTAATCTTTTAATTAAGATATTCTAAAGTCCCCAATATAACAGCACAAATTTGGAATTTCTAGCTTTTATGGAAACTGAAATCATACCTACTACTTGAAATTCATATTGATCAAAATAGATCATGTGTTTAATGCAGATTTCTGACATTCTGTATGAAGTCATGTTGCTGTTTGGTCACAGTATGTCACTTTGTGTCATGTCACAAACTGTCCTGAATGGTATTACTGTAAAAAGCCGTGACAAACCAATGAGACACACTAAAAGAAATGAAGTATTGTTAAGACTATTTCACAATCACTGGAATCACAAGTATCCAGTTTGTATATTGTACATCAAGGAGATGAGTGTAATTTTAGCTGCATTTGTGCCTAACTCTCAAGTTAAGCTTCCTTTCTTTACACAGAATTATCTTTCATGTATATGCAGGTATAGGTATATAAATACACATGTATATATACATATTTTGGTCTGTGTAACTTGCTCTACAGAGCCTTTTGTAATGAATCTAAGAGTGGTGGCAGGGGGATCCTGACTGTCAGTGCATCAGTGTAAAAAAAACCACACCTAATGTGTTAATTCTAATGGGTACAGTAATATCCATAGAAAACCTTCTATGTGAAGGTTTATCTAACCCCATGCTTGAAGTATTTTCCTGTGGTCTTCCTGCCCTATTCTTTCCTTTTTGGGACAAGGACAAAAGAACCTATTTAAAAGCTTCATTTCAACCACATGTAAGTGACAGTTACTATACTGTACTTCCCTGAAGGGAATATTTTAAAGAGAGCAACTGTCACACTCAGAATAATTTCTCTAAAAAGACTGGTCAGGACTCTTGGCCAGCCTATAACCAGCATTTCTATGGTCTTAAGCAGAATTGACGTAAGAAAGTCTTTTTTTAAGATAAACTTGCATGCCCATCCAAGGAAATATTGCTTCAGAAAAAAAAAAATAAAGATTATGAAAGACTTCAAAAATTTAACTTCTCTGGAGAGTATTACATGAGAAGTGGGAGGTTTTGATCTGCCTCCTCTCAAGTGACATGCTTTCAAATCCTAACGGGAAGCAAATATTTGCTTATAGCATGGTCAGAAGCAAGCACATTAGCTATGTCTAAGCCAATTAGTTCTCTCCTAGACAAATCTATTTTACAAGGAACTCTCTGGAAGCCTTGGAGACATGAGCAACTTCATCTGTTCACCTCAGGGCCCCGATGGTCTTTGGCTTTCACATATTTAGTAGAATAGACATACTCAGTGGACTCCATGGTTATTTTTAATTTGTTACCATATAATTTATTTTCCAAACTCAAATCTGCTATAGTCTGGGCTCCTTCTAATTGATTATAAAGAAATTCTTCATAGACAAGAGCAGAATTCCTAAATTATTTATACAAATAATAGTAAATATTACTGGCATTGAGTGCACCCTCAGCAAGTCTGCGGATGACACCAAGCTGAGTGGTGTGGTTGATACTCTAGAGGGAAGGGATGCCATCCAGAGGGACCTTGACAGGCTGGAGAGGCAGGCCCATGCAAACCTCATGAAGTTCAACAAGTGTAAGGTCCTGCATCTGGGTCAGGGCAACCCCAAACGCGGATACAGGCTGGGGGATGAGTGGATTGAGAGCAGCCATGAGGGGGACTTGGGGGTGTTGGTTGATGAGAAGCTCAATATGACCTGGCAATGTGCACTCACAGCCCAAAAAGCCAATCGTACCTTGGGCTGCATAAAAAGAAGTGTGGCTAGCAGGTCGAGGGAGGTGATTCTCCCCCTCTACTCTGCTTTTGTGAGACCCCTACCTGCAGTACTGCGTTCAGCTCTGGGGACCCCAACATAAGGACATGGACCTGTTGGAGTGAGTCCAGAGGAGGGCCATGAAGATGGTCAGAGGGCTGGAGCACCTCCCCTATGAGGACAAACTGAAAGAGTTGGGGTTGTTTAGCCTAGAGATGAGAAGGGTCTGGGGAGACCTTATAGCAGCCTTCCAGTACTTAAAAGGAGCTTACAGTAAAGATGGGGAGGGACTCTTTATCACAGAATGTAGTGATAAGATGAGGGATAGCTGTTTTAAACTGAAAGAGGGTAGATTTAGATTAGATGTAAGGAAGAAGTTCTTCACTGTGAGGGTGGTGAGACACTTGAATCAGGTTGCCCAGAGAAGCTGTGGATGCCCCATCCCTGACAGTGTTCAAGGCCAGGCTGAGCGGGGCTTTGAGCAACTTTATCTAGTGGAAAGTGTCCCTGCCGATGCAGGTGGGGTGGAACTAGATGATCTTTAAGGTTCCTTCCAACCCAAACCATTCTATGATTCTATAAATAGACAATAATTGAAATATACTGTAGTGTGTTTGAGACTGAACAGTGCTGTTTGCAGTTGTTCTATTTGCAAGTTATACTCCATGCAAATATGCAACATATATGAGAACAAAAAAACTAAGACCCTAGATTTAAGGACAGCAACTTTCTGTTGACATATATGCATACAGCGATTCAATTTAGTCCTTGATCTTACAGCCAGTCCTCTATAAATCTTGATTTTAGCTGGCGAAGAGCATTCAGTCATCGAATATAAACAACAGGCAATGTTGTACCACAATTGGGCAAATTCCTTCTGGGAGATAAACACTGACTAATATAATGCACAATGTCTCAGCAATCAGGCACATACTGATTCTTGAGTCAGAAGTTCTCTACATAAAATTTGTGATTTTCATCACACCAGCATCATGCCTTTTGCTTCATTGCCTACAAGAAGGCCTCAGGGATTCACTAACCTTTATGGGAAAAGTCTTTTATAACTTAGTACCTGTTCTAGAGAGCTTTTTTTAGCTTCTTGTAAAATTTAATAGAGGATAGAACTGCTATAAAATTCTACAGGAGAGGTGAAATCGTATAGAAGAAAGGCAACTCTCATTCAGTTCCCTAGGTATAACTTCCACAAAATTCTTCTAAAATAGTCTTTTCCTATATGCTGTGTTATACTTTCTGTTGGCACATATTCTAACTTGCTCTGAAATTTATGAAAGTGTAATTGATATTTTAATACTAAGAAGCAGTATTTTAAGGCCAAAGGTAATGTTCCTCTTATTGTCACATTACTTTAATTCTTATAAGGAAAATAAAATAAATATGCGTAATGAAATTGTAACTAATTATAAAACCACTTTGAAGTGTAATTTCCAAGTCATTTATATTTTGGGGTTTATGGTTTACTTAATTTGTGTATTACACGGCTGAGGTATATTTTATTCAAGTATACAAATAATCATTACCTTATGGACTTCTTAATGCATTAGATTTCCAAAAATCTCACAAGGTATCACTGGGGATGCTATTTAAGAAACAATATGTAAATATGCCACATTTTATAGACTCACTACCATTTTTGTACATTGATTTCTTCTATAATTTTTAATGAAAAATTATGCTACCCCAGCGGGTAGCCAGTACTCACTTCTTTTTAAGTGCAATATTAATAAGCCAATTCTGCAATTTTTGAGATAATCTTTTATTAGGGAACATATTGAATTGCTGTTCTAACTTATTATTAAGGAATTCAATTGATTTCTATTCCAATAAACCAGGTGAGTGTAACTTGTCAAGTACAATTATGGAACTTCACATGTTCATAAGAGAATCCATGCTTGTCTCATGCACACCTATTGAAGATAAAATTATTTTCTAGCATGAATTCCAGCAGAAATAGCTACGACAGTGTGCTGCTTAGAAATAAGTTTTTTCAAGCACTACCAATAGTTGGTTGTTTCTAAAATGATTTCAGAGCTTTAAGCTGAACTCCTTATAACAAAAAAAGTTAAAGGTAAAATTGTATATACATTTTGCAATAAATTATCACCAGCTAGTTTTGTAAATGGCACTTTATATTACAGAAATCCTGTCATTTTCATTTAGAATTGGAGTTCCAGGTTAAATTGTGTATGCTGTGTTGCATACTAGGCTAATCGCATCAAGGTCATTCTGTGTAAAGCTAGAGAACAGGATATCAAAGGGACTATGTTTGCTATGGGGCAGGTTCCTCTTGTGCAGTCCCTAAGCCTTGGTTCCCTATGCACATCCTACTTAGACCAAGACTGCATAACCTGACAAGATACAGATGACATTCTCCTAGGTATTTTCATTTCTTTTCAAAATAAATACAGAGTAGGAAAGGAGCTGCAGTTCTTTGCAGTAGCAGTATGTTTAGGGAATTGTTGCTGAGTACATTGGCCCCATAGCTCAAATCTGTCATTAATGATGAAAGACTAGAAAGGGAGCTTTCTGCAGTTTATTTGATAAGCTTGGCAGCAAAGCCTGGAGTTCCTTACCTTAAGCAATATAGAAATAAAGGCTGTTTGGAAAAAATAGATGCCTCTTTAAACAAAGTGCCAGTCCCTAGAGAAAAAAAAAAAACACACCAACCACAGAAGACCAAATTCAGAACAGATCTTAAAGCTTGCCCATTTTAACATTAACCACACTTGGCTGACAGACAGCAATGAGATCAAACCAAGAATGGTTTTCAGAGATGTTCATTAGGATGAAAGGGGATGCAAAGAATAACAAGGACTTCTACAGGTATGTTGGACAGAAAAGGAAGATTTTAAAAAAATGTATGCTCCTGACAAATAAGACGGAACTAGTGACAACCTACACGCAGAAGGCTGAAGTCCTCCACAATTTTTTTTGGCCTCAGTTTTAACTAGCGATCACTCTTCCCACATCGCTCAAGCCTATGAACCTCAAGGCAAGGACTTGGGGATTGAAGTCCCTCCCATCATAGAAGATCAGCTTTGAGACCGTGTGAAGAACCTGAACATACACAAGTACATGGGACCCAGTGAGATGCATCCCAGGATCCTGAGGGAACTGGCTGACGTAGTTACCAAGCCACTCTCGATCATACTTCAACAGCCATGGCCTTTACTTAAAGGAGGCTTGTAAGGAAGTTGGAGAGAGACTTTTTACCAGGGTCTGTAGTGACAGGACAAGGGGCAACAGTTTTAAACTGAAAGAGGGCAGATTTAGATTGGACATAAGGAAGAAATTTTTTTACAATGAGAGTGGTGAGGCACTGGAACAGGTTGTCCAGAGAAGTTGTGGATGCCCCATCATTGGAAATGTTCAAGGTCTTGTTGGACAGGGTTTTGAGAAACCTGATCTAATGAAAGATGTCTTTGCCCAAAGCAGAGGGGTTGGCCTAGAGGAATTTTAAACGTCCCTTCCAACACAAGCCATTCTATGATTTTATGTTGTGTCTGTCAGCTAATGGTGAGAAAGTGCTGCAAGTTTCTTAAGTGAAAGATTCTAAGTACAAAGTTCTATAAGTAACAACTTACATTTTTATAGCTTCTTATCCTCCTGATAAGGAACGACATACTGCCTAGTATATGCACATTCTCACTTCTTTCACCACTGAGTTGCATAGACATGTAGCTAGAAACTCAGAAATAGCATTACAAACCATAACAGTAATAAACAAAAGTTACTATTTTCAGCTAACCTGAGCTGAAGCTGCTATCAAATTCTGTAATGTTGACTGTTGTACTGGTCAAGAAAAACGGAAATACAACAGAAGCTTCATTACAGAGGGAGATATTCCCAAAAGGTATTTAGGCATAGACTACAGATAGCAAACATTTTCAGGATAAATAAACAAAAAACCCAAAGGAACAAACACCTTTTCATGGAACAACGTCTATTTCAGTCATGTGTTTTCTTATATATTATAGAGAAAATGTAGCACGGCAAAACTGTCAGTATGGCTGCAATAATATTTTATGACTGCTACTATTTTATTTTATTTGAAGGAGCTATGCTGTAAGTTTCATTCCTACATAACCTGGAATTATGTATGTGGAATTTGTATGCAATCTGACCCTGAATGTACCTTAAATAAACCTGCTATGCCTTGTATAAGATTCTTACCGGAAGAAAAAAAAACCAAACACCAAATCAGATCCATCTGCATTGAACAGAAAATACATCCTCTCTAAAACCTAGTGTTCTAAAGGCAGAATTATAAAAAGGAGTAAATAGTAGGCAGACTGTGAAATCACAGTAAGACCACACAGATGTGCAGATGTATAACTAGCTTACTAAATTTTATTAGCAAAGTTTGCGGAGTCATTTTGTTGGATTTGAGTCAGGAAGAGCCATTTCAGTGCATTCAAGAGACAGCAAGAGAAATCTCCATCAACCCTAAGGCTAGCAGAAAATTTTCTTCAGGGAAAACGTATCTACTTCTCATGTCTCCCATTTTAGTATTTAGTTTAATGCACATCATGTATTTGGCTTCTGTCTATGCTTTTCTTTCCCAGCAACAGATTTGCCCTGCAGCATTAACTACCCTTGATAGTTTTCTCTCTTACTGTGTGATTACTTGCTTAGCATAATGACTTTGCTGTTTTTTTTTTTTAAATCAGTGTGGTGTCACAGGAATTACTGGCTAAAAAGTTGAATTTAATGCAAGATAATATTAGTAATGGAAAAAACATACAGAAAGTTAATGTAACTGCATTTCAGATGTCCTTAGAAACCTTTCAGAATTTCCATGTTTTATTTTGGACAGTTAAATTTTGAAAAGGCATTTAAAACATTCAGAACTGTAATGTGAAAGTAACAAAACACAGCTGAACAAAATTTCCCAACAGAACATTTTTTTCCTCATTAGAAAGAGTTGTTCAAAAAATGCCATTCTCATTTAAAAATACTAATTTTGTCTGTGTTCTTCTAATGCTAACCTGACTTCCCATATCAAATTATGATCATAATCACATATAAACTGTATACCAATACACATTATATTTCAGTAACATAACTCCCTCTTATAGTCTTCATTATGCTTATATTATAAATTATGTTAATTTTATGCAATTGAAAAATAGAAGTATTTGATATTTCCAGAATACCTTTTTTTTCAAGAAACTTCTGAAATTAGTTTTTATTTCTTTGTAAATTTTGAAGATTTTACTTTTTATTCAAATACAGGATGCATTTATTTTTTTTTAACTGGAATTTGAGGTGACCAGAATTCCAATTGCAGAACCATTATGTGATTTAGTATCAAAATAATGTTTAATATTGTTCTATCATTGTTTTGTTTGATTTTATTCATGTGCTAAAACTGTGAAAGAATTCTGGTGCATGGATGATTTTTGAATCAATAATCACAGTTGACAGTGAAGAAGTTTTACTGTCAGGTTTTTACTGCTCTGAACAGTGATAAATTTAAACAACATTACAGTAAAAATGAACCAACATAATATTTACATTACCTTCTTTCCCATTGATTCATGTAAAAAAAAAAAACACTGAGAAAACTACCAAAGGACAGAAAGATAAAGCCTTTTTTTTAAAAGCATTGATTGGTTAAATAGTATAACCCCACTTATTGTTTTGAGTGCATCTCCATACAAATGCAGAGATTAACTGAGAAATGAATGAACCTATGAATATTTTTGTTTTATTCTCTTGTCAGTAGAAAAGATTTCCTACAACATATGCTACACAAGAACAAAAAGAGTGCTTCTCATAAACAAGCCACTGAAATTCTGTTCTTTTGCATAATAAAACTGTATTAGTTCTGTTCTGCTTAGTCTTCAAGCCCAGGGAAATGCAGATGCACATGTGGGTGACTAGCTAATAAACTATACTTAACTGAAGAGATCATATAAATGCTGTTAAAATATGTTTTCACCATTTAATGCCATACTATGCATATAAATGCTGATACACTCACGTGTTTTCCTAATATAAGAAAGAATTGAAATACATTCGTGTATATTAGTCACAATGTTTCAGTGTTAAGAGTTAATGTAGTTTAATGAAATTATCACTAACTTTCAAGTACAGGGAGTGTTTCATATGGTAATTATAAGGAGGCCTTGAAAGAAATTTGAAACAGTCTGACCTCAAAGAAAAGTAAGATCCACTCTTAAAATAGCTAACCTGAACAAGCATTTAACACTTAGTAAGGATAATGAAGTTCTCAGTATATATACTATTTACTTTATTAATTATGCAAAATTCTGTGGTTTCTTTCCAAAAAGCCATTGAACTGGAATGTAATTAAAAACATAATAGCTGAGAACAAATGTAAACGTTTCTGGAAGTATGAGAATAGTAACACTGGCATGAGTTAACCATTATGTGGGATATATTGGTACATTTTTCACATACAGCTTTGCCACTGCACTTTATTTCTGATCTACGAGACCCCTGCTATTCAGCACTTTTGTCTCAGCCAGTTAATGAGTGGTAACAGTGTCATGTTTGTAAATGGATTCAAATAACTATTTCAGGTATTAAGCAAGTATCATCTAATTTATTTTAAATTAGTGAAAGTCTTGACCCAGGAATTCTGAGGTAATGACATAGTGTTTTGGGGGTTTCTGCCCCCTTCTTTATTGGTAAACAAAGCTAGTTGAATGCTGTTCATTATCTTTTCCTTGGGTTTGGATGATTTATGCAAACGCATTCCTGTATTTTCCACATCTTCCTTTCTGCTACCCAATTTGAGTATTTTTCTTTAATTTTTCATTATATAAATCTTAGTGATGAAATATGGGTGCTTTAAGGCTTTTATACACCTCATGAAAATTCTTGAATTATTTTTCACAGTGTAACATCCAAAAATCTCCAGCACGCCCTGTGGCTGGATCTACAGTTCAGTACACCCTGCTCTAGGCAGATTGGACTCATTGGCCTCATTTCATTTGCAAAGAAAATATGCTCCAATTATCTCCATGAAAAGACCTGCTAGAACATATTTTTTTGTTTCCTCCCTCTGGAAGGAAATCTGCATGTGCAGTGGGGTGGTAAGCTAACAGTTCCCCAGAACATGGAGCTGAGACCAAGGCAAAATACACTTAGTGCCAGAATCAAAGGATGCACTGCAGGGCATGCTCACCTTACAGGTACAGCCTTTCACTCTATAATATGTATCGCATAGTTACATGGCACCATCCGGTTACATTTTTTAATGTGCCAGGTCCTCATGGATTATAACTTTACTAATAAATTAATGATGTTTATGTCATGAGATAAACAGACACAAAATGACAAAACTCACAAAACGCCCAAAACAGTACATAAAAATTGTTCCTATGGTTGAATTCTCTTACTTTCCAAATCATGAAAAATTCTAGCATGAATTGCCTCTGGTCAATGCTAATGCTTAAATGATGATTTCAAATTTTCTGAGAGAAAACCAGCTAGCACATGTTAAACTGTGCCAGCAACAACTCCAGCAATTTAACAAGATTATGGATTGAGTTTCAGTGCCTGGGAACTTTCCATGTTTCTGCATAATTTTCTAATAGAAACGTAGCTACTGTATATTTTTATCATTATTATTTTTAAGGAGAATTCTGGTGCACATTTAGGGTTTGTCTAAACTTTCCCCTTAAACTGCCCTATGGTGTGCTCAAGACCTTTTTTAAGAACAAGGCCAACGAGTCTGAAACAGTGAGCTGAGCAAGACATGGAAAATAAGCTATATAAACTAACAAGACTGCTCACGCTTCAATTTGTCATTAACCTACTGTCCAGGCCCACCAAGACAGACTGCTCAGCTTTCTGCTACAGTCAGGTGGAGAACACACAGAGGAGGCAGAGCACAAGTGGACAACTACGTGTCAGGAGGACTCTCCTGCTGTCCAGTATCTCTTTGTGAGCAATTCACAGTCTACAAATAGTTTAACGTCACAATTTTTTAAAACACAGAAAAATAAATGAACTGTTCTTTGGCTATCTCCCCATTTTCTTCATGGAGGTTTAAGTGAATAAAGAAATTCTGTTTACCAAATGAAAATAATGTATCCAATAGTTCACACAGGTACAAACAGGATCATCTATATATAAACATAATTCAAGTAGGTTGCAATGTATTCAGCTCAGACATCACGGTCCTTTGGCAATTAACTCTTGAAAGAATTAATCCCTGAAGAAATCATAAAAAATTTTCACTTTATACAGAGACAGAATTTAGAACATACTCACAGAAGACTCATGGACATCTGCCATTGTTAGTAATGCTTATTAAATACTGTGACAGTTAGGATGAGTTAGGCCTGGTTATCACAGCCACTAGCATAATAAGCTCATGAACTTTAATCAGCCTTTTGTTTAAGTAGGCAATATACAACCAACCTCTTGATCCAAATGACTCAATGAACCTTGAACAGTTTTTGTGATCTCAAGGAAATGCATACCCAAACTATACCAACAACCTATCATCAAGAATGGCAGCATGTCCAGAAGCATCTTCTTTTGACTGCCATAGGCAGCCACACCAAGTCAGAAAGCAACCGTGCAGCTTGAACACCTGACACAAAGGTGGTAGTCTCTATCTAATCCTGTAATCAGGGAAAAATTCTGGGGAAACCCAGGAACAAGAGAGACACTGGGGGACTGATAACCCTGCACCAGCCATATCTGGACCCCCTGTACTAAGCCCCCAACTCTCCTCCTGGACTGCCCAATCTGCATTGCACAGGAAAGCTGTGTAAGGAACCACTACGCTGACCCATGTAACTTCCCTCCCAGACTGTGCCATCTCTCCCATTGAACAGGGAAATCATGCAGTTTCTAAAATTTCATACATCTGTGATTGAAGTGTTTTGGTGTCCAAATCCATTTTTTCTCCACCTGTTCATTTGGTCTTGGACCACGACAATTGCATCATTACAGACTGAATCATCAACAACATATTTTTGGTAAAAGAAAAAACTTAAGCTTTTTTTCATATTCATTTTACACATGGCAGCAAAATCAAAGTATTAAAGGAAGAAATAATAAATTAAGAAAACATTGCCTCAACCTCTAGAACACCTACTATAGAGCTATTGGAAGACCGTCTAGTAGGAACTCCCACTGGAAGCAAGACCAACTTCAATGTCAGGTCAGATTGCTCAGGGCCTATCCGCTTGAGTCCAGAATAGCTCCAGGGGTGGAAATTCCTCAAGCTCTTTGAGCAAATCCCAATGCTTTATTACCCTCATCATGAAGAGTTTTCTTTCATTATGAGCCGCCAGAATTTCCCTTGCTTCAACCTGTGACTGCTGCCTCTTGTTCTTTCACCGTGTACCACTGTGCAAAGTCTAACTCCATTTTCTGTATAACCAGACATTAGAGCACTGAAGAATGAAATTAGCTCTCTCCTTACATTTCCCTTAGTTGCCGTCCTCCAGGATAAACAAACCTCTGCATCTACATGTCTTTTGTTCTGTATTTATTCAGTTCAGCTACTAGCTGAACCCATGCATATACAAAAACAAATAAATGAGAAATCGAATCAGAGATTCCACAGTCATCAGAAGGGAGCACTGGGGGCACCTGTTTCAGGCCACCCAAAGCCGGGCCAACTTCAAAATTAGATCCAATTATTTCTTTATTTTTATTTACTTTTTTTTTTTAAGTAAAATCCAGTCTTCAATATATTATGGACTATGAACTGTCATCTGGCTATTCCTATGTGTCGCACTACCATTTCAGGTAGACTGTGCCATTTCAGTTCAGTACATTCCCCTTTGAGAACAGGAGAAAAGGATGAGATGCTGAATTTAAAGCCCTAGCCCTGAAAATTATTTAGTTACATGAGGTATGATTACATAATTATTGCAATTAATCCCTGTTCCATGTAAAGATAAACAAGAAAACCCTCAAGGTTCTTTCTTGACTAACATGGAGAAAGCCTCCTTGACTGTTTTATCTAGTTAGTCATCACTTATTAGCCTCACTTATTAGCCTCACTTATCTTAAGGCACCTTGCTCAGCATTTCAAATTTAGGACTTCTGTACAAGAGAAGAAAGTGAACATTTCCAGAGAATGACTAAAATCTCAGTTAAGATGACCTGGCTATGCCTGAACTGAAACTTGCCAAACTCCTATGGACTCCATATATATCCCAGGTGACTAAGCTAAATAATTTACGTACCCATAGTATGAAGGATGAATCCAGGACAGCAGTCTTATAAAGCTGTTCATCATGTTGTGTAGAAAGATCACATTGCTATAACTTTTCAAAAACTGTGATCACTGGCTCTTGTTATGATATTGCCTGAAAATTCCTGTATGGTTGACTAGCTATGATGATCTCCTTACTTAACTTTTTAAACGACAGACCTAACTCCAGAAGATATTTAAATTTATGCTTAAAATATGTTTAAAGCTAAGATGTAACGAAAATCAATCCTTGCTTAAGATAAGCATTTAACTTCTACCAAGAGAAAAAGATAACCTAAAATAAATTTATTGTCAAACTTTAAGTACTTGTTAGTTCCAGTATACAACTGAATATTTGAAAAGTAGTCTGATAGAAATTCTTTCTTGTCCAACTATGTTATTTAATAACTTCTCAGACAGATAGCTTCATAAAGGAGCTTATGGTTGGATTCTATTTTTAGTATATTGTTACTCTAGTGTATTTAGCTTGCTTAGACTAATACTCCACTGTTCTTCACTTCGCCAATGTAAGAATCATGCAAAAGGATTCTAAAATTTACAGACAAAAGGTTTAAAGGTTTCTCGGCATAACCCAGCTCCCTTGATTTTGGAAGTTAAACTTTGCATCTTAATCCCTTACACAGACTGTGTAATAATTTATGGGAGGATTACAAGTGATTTCTCAAACTTTTTTTTTTTTTGCAGAAAAGGCAAAGAGTGATTCCAAAGGAATCCTGTGTAATACGCAATTAGGGATTAAGCCCTTTTTGATAACCTAACCTAAAAAATCTGTATATGCCCCACTACTCTGAAAGAGAGGCAGTTAAAAAGAATGTTAAACAGATAGTTTGAAATCATACAAATAAACTGCCTGTAGATAAGAGAATTTCCTCTTTTCATGCAGTCACTTAAATTGTTAATTACCTGAAAAAAAAAGCCCGTTTAATCTTATTATCATTAGGTAAAGCTTTAATGAGGAAAGGATAATGGTATGCACTACTGTGAGAAATTCTGTCTGATCCAATGAGCCTTAATTTCTCTTGTATAGAAACCTAATCCAATCACAAAATCTTACGTAGAAATAGAGGAATATGGAGGAAATTGGGTGTTTGATCCCACAGAGCTCCTTCCACTAGGGGGAGATGAAACCTCGTTTCAACAATTATCAACCATTGTGGACCAATTAAAAAGCTATATTTAAAAATGTACCACTGCTTTCCCTCCTCTGTTTTGGACTTAGCAATGGACTTGTCCTTTAACGTTCAAATACTATCTCCTGATGCTATCATTGCTAAAGTTTTCCCCCTTTAATGAACATTTTACCTTTTACCAGGCAACAAATAGACAGTGCACAGAAAACAGTCAATATTTATATATATAGTCAAAATGTATACATACATATTTATATAGTCAATATTGTGTGATTTCAGTGATGTTATGTTAAGCAGTAGCATCAAATAATTTTGGTTGTTGAACATCCTCCACATTCAGGATGCTTTATGAATATCAGTAACAGCCAGCATTTTTAGGAAAGTATTAAGCTACTGTCAAAACCTGTGCTGGACAGACCAGGGCGGGGTTGTGAAGAGTTCAGAATTCCCTCAGGCTTAGTTAAGGTGAAGCAACACTAAACAACCAGTTGAAAATTTTATTCATGACAGAAGCAACTTGAACTCAAGAGCATAATGTTAGGTAGCGTGGTTTCTCACAACAAGAATTGGCACAGTAACACATGCTAACCATACGTCACTGTCGTGGTTTAACCCCAGCCAGCAACACAGCACCACGCAGCCGCTCACTCGCTCCCCCCCCACCCAGTGGG
>JAVKLA010000008.1:14249795-14270181 GCA_034782735.1 Sagittarius serpentarius | reverse complement strand
CTGAACTGAAAACACAGCGCTGTACCAGCTACTAGGAAGACAATTAACTCTATCCCAGCCGAAACCAGGACAGTCACCAAACAGGCCCTGCAAGCCTTGCTTGTTTGGGGATCGACTGAGGGCAGACCATCAGGAAAGCCCTCTCCCACTGAGCCGGGTGTTCAGAGCGGACCCCCTTGTGTTCTAGGCCCCTCACTGAGAGGAATCTGGGGGAGGCTGGATCCACTCCTTGTCCAGACTTAGGCAGCGGTTTTATGTCTAAAGGGATGAGGTATAGGAATTGTGGAAAAAAAAAAAAAGAAATGAAAGAGAAAGACTTCACCAGTCCTGGGTCCAGCGTCAATCCAGCCAGCCCATAGGCCATATCCTGGAGGTCCCTGCATTACTTGAGGCCTCAATTCGTGCCCTTTTATAATCTCCTCGCCCTGCCTTTGGGCGGGCACTTGAACTCGTTAGGCTAACTAGGTGCCATGGGCAAGCTTCAGGAAATGGGTGGGTGGGCAGGCTTACAGAGTAACTTCTCCCTCCCTGCAGGCACGGCCCTCCTTTGCTGGTGAGCTGCCCCGCTGAGCTCAGCCCAGCTGAGCTCAGCTCAGCGCCGGGCCCCGCACGCCCTCCGGCCCCGCGCGCCTTCCCGGCCCTGTTGCTGCTGCCGGGCTCTGCTTCCGCCGCCGGGAGCTGCTGGGCGGGGTTCGGTGTTAGGCTGAGTCGGTCCTCAGGCCCAACTTGCCCCACCGCAGTGTCTGAGACATTCACTCTCAGTCTCTCACAGCTACTGTCAATACATAATTCACTTCCAGTAGTTCAGGTTATGCACCATGTGTCTAGCTCTACAAATTCATTTGTGTGAGATTAGGTAGGAAGAGGTTTTATTTCACAGGTCTGTAACTATTTATAGCATTTACAAACATTACAGAATACCAGTTTTTTTAACTTTCTAGTTTGTTTTTTTGAAAAAGAGGTACTACCTTTAAATTCCAAACCATCTGTGTAGAGAGGATACATTATCGCCTTGTTTCTGTCCTGCAACGGTTTTTCCTGTTCTATTTTGTCTGGTTTTACAAGGTGGGCCTATCAAGTATGCTTGTAAAATATTCTGTTTGACCCCCCCTTTCCTCCTTCTTCCCCCTTAGTTTTATTGCTGAGCATGATGTCATATGGTCTGGGATATCCCTTTTATCAGTTGGGGTCAGCTGTCCCGACTGCGTCGCCTCCCAACTTCCTTGTGCCCCCCCAGCCTCCTCGCTGGTGGGGTGGGGTGAGGTGCAGAAAAGGCCTCGGCTCTGTGTAAGCACTGCTCAGCAGTAACAAAAACATCCCTGTGTTATCAACACTGTTTTCATCACAAATCCAAACTATGTCACCATACAAGCTGCTATAAAGAAATTTATCCCAGCCGAAACTAGTACAAACTTCACCCCTTACTCCATACCAATTACGTCATGCTCAGGTCCCACACTATGCAGCATATCCTCATTAACCACCATCCCCTTGCCTTCCTTTGATATATCCACAGATACCATTCCCGTAGTCTACAGACCAACCCTGTAAAATGTCCATTGATGTCCACAAAATGTCCTCCGAGCTCATTTAGTCCATGACTTTGGGGTCCATCTGTCATGGTGGTTGCTAAAGACAGGAGAGGTGGTGTGTTGCGTGGAGTTACTGGGCTCCAAAGCCAACTCAGGTCAGGTCACTGCTGCACTAGCACTGCTTCGCTGCTTCCCATCTATGCACAGTACTTTGTCTAGTATAAGAAAAAAATTTGCACTCATAATTTACTTCCTTTAAATCTTTCTTAAACCAAAAGAGAGATAGTCTTTACGCTATTTATTCTAGGATCAGCTCTATCAGATAGCTACCTAGAATAGTTCTTCTAAACTACACACTTAAAAGTGTAAGTTGTTCATCTAATTAGTCATTTTATTTTTTAAAACTATGTGAAATTATTTGGCTTGTCTTACTTCTTTATTTCCTCCAATACTCTTAGTCTAACTAATTTTTTAAACTGCAAATGTTTATATTTTCCAATCTTTAAACAAGTATTTTCTTTTTCTGTGTTTAATGTCTTTAAGAAAACACAGAAAGTCTTTTTTTCTCCACAAAAATATATGTTACAGAGAATATTGTCAAGCCTTAAAAGCAGTTCTATTCACATAGCTTCTAGCAAAAATAACTGATTTAAGGAAAGTGAAATCATCCAAAGATGTAGAAAAGGTTTTCTTGTCATAGTCAGGAATAACATCTTTTAAATATTTTTATTCCTAAAATATATAGCTTGTAGGTTGTTAGAAGTGCCGCTTATGGGCACTTAAAACAGAGAAACATACAGAATTTAATCGATCTATCTTATTGATTTTTGGGAAACACTTTAATCCTTTTTTTATTTCTGTGTAATCAGTGTTCATCTTCAAAATTAAATTCATTGCACTTTATCTTTGCTAATCTTGGCAACAGTATTTAATTCCTGATATTTTTTTAATTCAACAATCAATATGTTCTTATTCACACAGACATTTAATTATTGGATATCTGATGGCTTGCATGTGTTTGTGCCTGCATATCTGTGAGTATGTGTGCGTGTGTGTATAAAGTATACATATTAAGATTATATAGTGTAAAAATAACGATGGGAGGAATTAAAAAAAAACAAAGAGCCTCAAGGTCAAGTTACAGAAATAATTTCTATAGGAGATTAAAGTAGGCTTTGACTACCTCTGGGAAACAGTAAAACCTTCCTACTTTGAAAAAAGTGGTTTCACTCTAACCAAAGCAACAGTCACAGCCTATAGACTACAGATTTTCCCCAGATCTTTGAAACTGCAGACTGATCTCTTTATAAGCTTTTTTTTTAAAAAAAATTGTTGTTAGACTTGCCTTTGTTCCAGGGAATCTTCTGTGTGTACAGTCCACCCTACAGCCCCTGAGTGTTGGATAGTGGGGGACCCACGTCCTCCCCACGGTATGGAGCCTAACAATGACTGGAGGATGCACACATTTTCCAAAATGAGAGTACACTCTCATATTCTCTCTTTTGGATGTAGCTTTAAAATCCACTAAGGACATGGAAATCACCAGTATTTATTCCATATAAGACACAAGTAATGATTAGTACAAAAAGCAAAACAAACAAAAGCAAGTAGATAGCCTTGCCTTTGGAGCTGGTTTACTCATGTGTAAATTAAGCACATACATAAATGAGAGTTTTCAGGTCTAGGGCCCTAGGCTACCATTTGTGATGTCTGATTTGCAAGAAAATTATTTTCTTCATGGTGCCAATTACTTTCTGCTCAACTTACAATAGCTTCCAAATAGATCATTAGCCAAATAACAATTACCTTGGGCAAAGAATACCTCTTAACAATGCCCAAACTATTTGGCTGATAGAAGCAGTGTTACTTGTTAAATTAAACTGCAGCTTAAAAAGAGGTTTTTAACAAGAGACTTACAATTTTAAGTAATTTCAGATGCTGTTTTTTCAAGTGTAATTTTTGGTTCCAGGCATGTTATAATTTCAGTAGTAGCAAAATGAGATTTGCATTAGTATTGAATCATTTGTTTTGGAAAAAATCTGATATCCTGTAAACTGAATGTACCAGCTGCTGGATACCTGCAGTTTTACTTTAATAAGACCATTAATTATAAGACAAGGCAAGTGCTGAAAATTCATAATCTTAAATTAAAAAAAGAATAATCAATAGAACTTCTGACTATACACCTGCCACATTCATCTGAATTTATGAATATTTTACCATTCAATTACAGGCACTTACTATATACGATGATGCTACAAGTCAAAGTAACTACAAACGCTCCTAAAGAATGAGTAGCAAAAATTCAAGTCAAAGCTTATAAATTCACATATAGCTTATAGATGAAGAGAAATTTTTCTGTAGTCCTTATTAAGAGCAGGGCCAATTCTTTCCGTATTAAAACTACAGATACTTTTCTGCTGAGTACATTGAAGACTAATTTTAGACTAAATATCTCATAAACAGAGCCAGGAGCAAACTACTACATCACTTTGGTTCCTTTATTTAATTATTCAAACATACTAAGGAATGTGGATTTATATTTAAGGTGTCACTGCCAGTAGACCTTCTAAACCACTGACCTTAGGGCTCATAGGAGCAATGGAAGAGCAATTCGCTTTGATCTTAGAAAACGGACTCTCATCAAACACATAAACTGGTCATCTGCTAATTCAAAATTAAGAAGAAAAAGTCAGACACTAACCTATACCTCAGTCACTTGAGTTCTTTGAGAGGGATTCCAGAAAATAAATCCCTAAACTCTTCATTTTGCCTAGGCTAGTCTGGAAGCCAGGGAAATGTTCTTAAATTACTATCAGCCTGACTCTCTGAGTAGCTCCTGGCCCTCCTGGCAGATGATGGTACGAGATTATGAAGTGGCACCCTATGCTATGAAGTAGCACTCTCAAGCAGGGTAAAAAAGCGTATGCATTCTTCTCCTGAGGACCTGCCAGCCTGTAATACTTCCAGTACAAGGTGTTAACAGAAGCCTCTGCCCATCCCTTCCCCTCAGGCCTGTGTCGGGCGTGCTTGTCTCACAGAGAAGGAAGGAGGGATGTTGTGAATGGTGTTTATGAAGACCGTGGTTTCTTGGGAAGAGAGACTCCACTATCCAACTGTAGCATGTTGAGGCTCAGCTTTCATTTGTATCCTGAGGGAAACAGACACTTTGGACTTACTGTAGTGCTATTTTAAATACGTTTCTTCAAAACTGTGCAATTACCCCATATAATATTTAACATTTGAGTAGGATCTGGGTCCAAAAATCGTTTCAGAAAAGGGTTTCTTAGTTCTTTTTTGCTCTTCTGTTGATTTTCAAAAGGTCAAGCATTCAGATTTGTTCATTAAAAAATACCAGTCACTGATTTATTTTATATCTTATCTCCCTTTTATCGGTTCATACAGAGGAAAACAACCCACTCTTGCTTTTGGTTATTCTGATGGTTCAGGTGTCAGAAGACCTTTTTCAAAAAAAGAGCATACGATCATGTAAGTGAAGACTAAATAATGCCTTTATGTTTCCTCAGTAGACAAGTTTCCCACTAAAATTATTTATGTAGTTTTGGCTGAAAGTTGAACAAACAGATAACCTTCAAAAGCTGAATCAAAATGCAGACATGTTCTGAGGTAGTTTTTAGTTTGAGCACTTAAATTTGGCAAGTTGCAAATGACTGAAAGCATGATGTCACCACTATAAATGTATATCATCCCTACAAGATGATCGATTTATAGAAAAGCATGCAGAGAGATAATTTTCAAATGAAAAGTCTTCTTGGCCCTACTGATTTTTTTTAAGAATTATAACTAACAGAATCTTCTGGCATAAAGCTCATGATATTCTTAAAATAATATTATTGAAAAAAATAGTGGTGTGAATAGATTAATGGTGTGAATCCTGTTAACTGTAATACAATTTGGATGGAAAGATTTATGTGTTATACTGCAAATATATCTTTGTGCTGAGTTTAGTCCAATCCAGTAAGTTTAGAACTCATGGGGAATATTGCTACTGAGTTAACCTGCCTTTTCATCAAAAATGTGGTTGTATCTGAATAATTAGCTTTCAAGCATTGCTGTTTGATCCTTCCTTAGTTCTTTTCACTCTTGTCTACCTATTACCAGAAGTAATATATGTCTTCCTAAAGACACAGTAAAATAAATAACACACACAAATGTACATTCCCTTTTTTAATTTTGCTTGGGTGTAATCAATTGAAATTAATTATCAGAACAGTATAACAGGTTTTACACATAGTAAAGAAACTATGCAAAAAAATGTGGAGACACTTTGTGATCACAGATCTAAACTGATGTTTCAATAGAAGTAACACTTGTTACATTGAAGATCTGTCTGCTGACTCACTGTTATTTTGAACAGGACCATAATGTAATATTTTTCATTAAAAATGGTGTTCTGAACAATAATGGGGTTTTTTGAACTTGTTTGATAGCTTGTTGTCAGATACCTTCTGACACCAGAGGCGTTAACCATCTGCCAATACCATGATCAGTGGTAGCTTGCTGCAATGTGAGCACCCCCTTCCATACTGCTTGCAGAAAACCAGCAAGAGCTGGGAGTTGCCATGTTATCTACAGCAGATGACTGGTGGCACCCTGCCTGTCAGGGGTTGTAGCTCTTGTGTTCTGCTGAGGCTGAATATCCAGTCATTTCTTCTGTTTCCCCTTCCACCATCTTCCCATTACATTTATTTTAATCTCATCTGTCCTTACCTGTTCCTTTAAAATATATTCTACATATTTCAGATTTTTAAAAGGTCAGTGTTCCTATGTTTTGGGTGATACATCACAAATGTTCTGGATCTTCCCTTTTGATCCATGCAAGTCTAATGGAGCACAACTGTCTTGCCCTCTCCTTACGTCCTCTAAGTTCCTTTGTGACAAAGTACGCCTCAGAGTAACTAGAAGGAAAGAAATATAACTGTGACTCTGAGGGCAAAAATTGTATGGTAGAATTGTATTTCTGCCTGGTGCCATGCAAGGAATTTGGGGAAGGTCCTTATGTTCTGAAGACTGTTACCTCTCATGTACATGGATAAATGTCTGTCCGAAATTAGCACATGCTGTGAGCTGCAGCACGGATCTGTCTGTAAAGCCCACTTTACCTGTGTGGATTCTTCTGGCCTAGTCACTTTCTTTTTCTGTCTCCTTCTCTCCCTAATTTACAATTTTATAAAGCTCTCTTTAGGTTTGCCCAGTTTCATAAAGCTCATGTTTCGGGCCATCATCTGACCTCATCATGTGTTCTGAGGTTGACAGGACAAATGCATGGGATGGCATACTAGTAGAGACCCAGTTTCTGAACCATTACTGAGAAACGTCCTTTCTTGCAGCATGTCACCCCTGAATGCAGCATGTTTCCAGGACTGTATTGTTTTTTCTTAGCTATTTTGTTTTAGCAGTTGATCAGTAGATACCTAATCTACTGAGGAACTACAAGGACCTAGAATGGAAAGGGGATAGTGGCCTAATGCTATAAGGCAGGTGATAAGGTGAGAAAAGATACGTGGCAGGCAATGAATGTTACAGTTGGCATGTGAACTGTAATCAGATTCAGGAACATAACAGGCAAGCCTCTTGGGCTGTCTGTAGCTGGGTCGAGTACATAGGCACAATGCATACTTAAAACACAGGCATTAGGTCTTCGGCCAAAAAATGTCCTCCATGCCTCATCTCTTGAGCAGCCATATAATGTGACCTAATCCTGCTGTATGTGCCATTCGAGACTATGGCCTAGAAATTTCCTTCTTATGATAAGCATGGAAGGGATGACGTTGGAACAGAATATGGCAGTTACCCCAGGATAAAGCTGGGATGCCGGTGGTACAGGAGCACAAACCCTACCACTTCTGAGCCGTCAGGGTTGTCTAGAGTTAGGTGAGTATCTGTAACAGTACCATGAGAATCTGAAGTTCTACATCTAAAAATACTTCAGCTTTGTTCAGCTCAATACTCAGCAGAACTCTGATAACCTCAAATGCACTATGTGAATTTTTACAGAGCATCCTTTCTGTCTTTCAGACACATGTAGAATTGATGACCAAGTAAGATAAAAATCTATATGGGCTGAGGAGGGGGTCTTCATGGGTGTGAGCAGCAAATAGCTGCATCACCATGCTACGTACCATCTTAAACGAGACTGCTACTTGTTTTCTGAATATTTTTCAAATTTTTGCAGCTAATTTCTATCATTTGAAAAATTTATTTTGACTTCTAGCTGTTTGGGTCAGTATAGATAATAAATACATACTAAAATATGTCTGCAGGGTTATAACACAAGTGCTCATTCAATATGTGTCAATGAACAAATCTTTTAGAGCAAGAACTCATTCAGCCAAAAGAACTGCTCCCAGCTTTTAAATCCACATTTGCAATTTACTTACATTCCTAAGGAGATTGTACCTTAATTAACAATTGCTAGACTATGTACCTTAGACTGGTAAATTCTGCATAATCTGAAGTGTTTACTACGTGTATATATGTACTAAAGGTTGTGTGTCAACTGACTGTTGTAAAAATTTAATAGCAAAGCCGATAGCAAAAGAACATTTTGTAATTAGAAATGGAAAGAAGAGCTGATTTTTCCTCCCAATAGACAGAATATATCTATTCATTATGCAGTTTTCCTTCTTTTTGCCTTATAGCTAGACCTTCTGTAAAGAAAGGAATAAAGAAAAAAAAAGAAAAAAAAGAAAAAAAAACCCAAAAACTGCTGTGCCTTGACATTCTGAAAATAGCCTGCAAAAGCTTATAATGTTTTAAGCTTGTAATTTTCTATGACAAAAATATAACTTCATGTGGATTACACTTTGTCTTTTTAAGCTTGTAATTTTCTATGACAAAAATATAACTTCATGTGGATTACACTTTGTCTTTTCTTCAGGTTTCAGATTTTATTTGCTGTCTAGAAGGCTAGGTAATAATTACAAGATGCACAATCATCTTGCTTTCAGAAGATGCATGAGAAGAAAACACAAGAGTTCGCAGTCATGCAGTTGACACCTTGATGGCTATGCAGTAAGGATCCTCCCCCAAAAAAGAAAAAGAAATAGGTAATATCAGTAGATAGTAGATACTTTCACCAGCTATGTTGATATTCAAGCTATTTTATCTAAATTAGAAAGGATTAAAAAAAAAGTAAGAGAAGAATCTTAAATACATCTCCAATTATACCTTAAATGTATTTGTAATGTTTTTATTGCTATTTGAGTAAAACACACTCAAAATTATGGTTTTTCCTAAAACATAAAAGGGCTAAAAATTCATTTTGTGCTTCTGTTGTTAGTTCAATGAGTACACTGTAGTCTTTGTTTTTCAAAAAAAGCAACCAAGTATATTTATAGCTAACAAAATGAATTGTACAATAATTCAAAAGTTCATTTAGTTGACAATGAAGATACTCAATCCATTAGCAATGTAGGTATCTAGGAATATTATTTGGGTAAGGCTAGCAACTCCAAGACATACAACTTCAAAATATTGTGCCAGGAGTTTGTTCTAAACATAAGCTTTTGCAGCCTATTTTCAGAATGTCAAGGCACAGGGGTTTTTTGGTGTTTTTTTGTTTTTTTTTTTTCTTTGTGGAAGGTCTAGCTATGAGTCAAAAAGAAGGAAAATTGCATAATGAATAGATATATTCTGTCTGTTGGGAGGAAAAATCAGCTCTGTTATGTTCAACAAGATCTGCTTCATGTAAATATATTGCACTACATACACACATTTGTCAAAAACTATCTTTGAATTCTTACTGCTTTTGAAAGGAAATTTTCATTTTCAGCTATATACTGGTAACGTCTTATTAGAAAAGGAATAAATTTTCTTTTTCTTGTTATGATACCACCTTCATTATTTTATTGCCCTCTGTGCTTTTTATTGGTGCCTGAAATCAGGGGTGTTAATTGGAATTAAGTAAGAAAGAAACTAATTTTGGAAGAGAATTTTTTGAGGAACAAAACTAAATTCTGAAAAAGACATACACAAACCTGCTATAGCTTGAAGTTTATCAAGATTTCAACCAACCTTGATGTGCTTCACTAAGGTCACGTGTGCCTAGTTTTCCTGCTCTGCCATTGTATATTAAAAAACAATAGCTTTTTTTAAAGCCTAAAAGTGCATGAGAAGCAGAGGACTAATTAATACAGACATTTAAGTTATGTAGAAATGAAAGTGCTAAGAAACAAAAGATTAAGAAAAAATTGAAATGCATGATGTTAAAGCAGTACCTCCTGAACAAAGATGGATAGGAAATATTTTCTTTTCTCTTCCATAGCATAAAATGTGCTAAAATATAAAGAAAATATAATTCAGTATAGCGCTGATGAAACCAAGCCTGTTTAAAATTTTTCAGTAAGCAAGAGACTAACCATTAGCCTGGTAATGGAGACAATTAACTGGCTTATGATAGGAGTGAGTTTAAATCCTCATGCTGCTGTTCATCTGCATTCAAATTTGTGTGCTGATAACTGGGCCTTATTAAGGGTAGCTCTCTGATTTTGACAAAGAAAAGGAAAGAAAAAAATCCATTTTGAAGCATAAGTATTTATAACTGAATCAGCACGTTCAAGTAATATTCATAGGAGGTTTCTCAAATATCTCAGTTCTTGTAATATGTCAATATTTCTTTGAGGGAAAAATAAAATAATTAAAACATTGTGAGAATTCTCATTTTCAGAATTGACAAGTATTATATTATAAGTAACAGAAAAATGATAAAGATTAGACCTTTATGTTCACCTCAGTTTCAAAGACAAATAAATTATTGGTTGCTTACTCAGCTTTGTCAGTTACTCTTAGGCAGATCACTTGAGTACTCTCTTTCCCTGTTCCTTTCCTGCCTCAGTGTACTCCTACCTAGGGTCAGTCTGGATCACACCATGCTTTTCTCTGTGGTCCTGTTCTACCAGTCACCCACTCATGTCCGGTTGCACTTGGATTTCCTTCTAGGGCAGGACAACATCCCTCACTAGACAGAACAAAGGAATGTTTTTGTAAAAGAGTAGATTCAAGGAATACTCCAATCAGTAATAAGGACAGAACTGTAACAGATATCATATCTCATTTCCTATGCCTAACTTAGACTTCCAGGATTTTTTCAACACAGTTTTGCACAAAACATAAATTCAGTGTCGTGCTATAAAAGCATAAATACAGTGGCCTTTCAAGGTACCTGTCTCATTCTCTTCAGAATGTTAGAGGGAAATATTAATTCTTAAAGGACCATAGTAATTGTTAAAAGACTGACCAAAGAAGGCTCAGAGTTGCCCCCAGTATTTTCCAAAGGCAGAAAAGATTAGTTACTGCAAGACACCCACAGAATTGTGAGGAAGTGGCTTTAGACTGAAGCATTTGAATACAGCACTAAATAGTTCCTCTTAAAAATTAACAAAGCCGTAAAAGGTTTTCCATTGTGGTCTTCAACAAGAATACAAATAGTGATATGGCACGTAGTGCTTAATGTGTTAGCAGGCTACTCTCTAGACAAGGTCTGTGGGAAAATTATCAAGTCCAAGTCTTACTGCAAACATTGTGGTTCGTGGAACCAACTAGTCAGCCCTGTCAGACCTTAAATGTGAGCGGTATGGACACAAGCAATGAGACACTAATTAAACCAGGAAATAAGGACTAGTCCATGCAGTGGCCCACAGAAATAGCTATGAGCAAACAGCTGACTGAAATCCAGTCAAAATTCTCAGTAGAATATTCAACTCACCCTACAGTAGATATCCACCTTTAACTAACCTTTAATTTATTTTTAGATTCTGTTACTTGTATCAATTGTAAGTTCAGCTTAGTTGTTTAAACATAACTATATAGCTATTTGAATATACTTGAGGTATCCAAGACACACACACACGGCCAACAGATACAACATGGGATATACTGTAGACCTGTGCTCTGGTGGACTTGTACCTGGAGGTCAGGGTATATCATGAGGCACATCAAATTTCACCAGAAGCTACGTGGGAGCAGTTGAATTACACACTAGGTCTTCACTGACTATAGTGGAAACCTTGTTCTCATGTGGGCACATGAATATAAATCTTGAGCCAATTCCCTCTGTGTTTTTCAGAAGAGTTTAGGGTGTGAGGGAATCCTAAAAAACAGCAATAGCTGGAAGCAAGAATATACTTTTCTTTATTATTTTCTGTGATGGAAAAACCTGTTAACTAGAGCCATGTACTATGACATAAGCTATAATGGCTAAAACTAATCGAAAATATTACAGATATGCTGAAAAGACTGAGAGCTTTAAAGTGGGATGGAGAGAGATTAGGAAATTATCTTAAATTCTCGTAAAAGCTATATACATTTTTGCAGAAAGAAGGTGGGAAATTAATGTGGTGAAATATATGAGCTACCAACATGATGATAGTGGAGCATCTGTTGACATCATTAATAAAGGTAATGAAAATTAAAAAAGGTAACAGTTGTAAATATATTTAAATAAGTAATCAAGTATGTGTAAAAACTATACTAAAATGTAAATAGTCTAAGCACATGTACTGCTTTTTCAGTGAGGAAGTTATAGCTGTGAAAAATAAAGCAAAGCAGACCATTACTTTTCAAGTTCAGTTTAATCAATTTTTTTTTTTATTAAACAAAGTCAACGTAGGAGACTTGCATATAAATATGAACTGAGGTAAGACTAAATTCCTTAAAAGATTCCCACAGGTATCGCATAAATTCTATTTATTTTTTTTTTTAATCTCACAGTAATTTGTGACAAAAAGTAAATCCATGTCCAGTGTCAGCATTTCTTTCCAGTAGCATTTTTTTCCTAGGGAGAAAACTGCTTGTTCTTTGTTTCATGAACTTATTTTAAGCAACCATATAGGTAGCAAAGTCAATATCATACAGCATGCGTAAAAAGGTAAAAAGGCACTAAGATTATATTCCACATATCCACGATATCCCAGAATGTTTGACTATCTGAAAATATTGACACAGATTAAAATATTAACAAACATATTTATATTCAAGACTATACTGTAAATACAGCCCGTTTTTTTACTTATTTGTGTTAAAATATATTGCTATGTGAAGAAAGAAGTCATCAAATGTCATCAAATCAAAGGTGAGATTTTTAAGTTTCTGGCTTTTCAGAGTTGAGTACAAAAGCAAGTTTTAGGCACTTAGGCTCTCTATCCAGAACACGGGTACATAAAGAAAAAAAAAGAGTTAACATTAAATGAGATCGTCTTCAGTCAGCATGCTGAACTAAGTGCACCCCAAAGCCAGTTACTAGAGAAACGTTTAGGATGAGCACATATGAATCTTTCTCTTATTCCTTTGCCCACTCCTCCGCAACAAACCACATGGAGAAGACAAAAGGCAACAGTACAAGTTGCAGTGGAAGAGGTTTCAACTCAACATGGGAAAGATTCTTTTTTTTTACAGTGAGATCAGTCAGTGGAACAACCTTTCCAGGGACATGGTAGAGTCCCCATCACTGCAGGTTTTAAAAAGACTGGACAGGGTGCTAGATAATCTTATCTAAGCTCCCTTTCCCATGAAAGGGTGGACCAGATGATCTTTCAAGGTCCCTTCCAGTCCGGGCTGTTCTGTGATTCTGTGGTTCTATGATTCCTTCTATGTGAGGTGATGAGGAATGTTGCAAAACAAGATGATGGTAAAAAAAGAATAAAGAATAAAAGATTACTTTTAAAAGAAACGTTGTTTGTTAAATATTCCCTCAAACATGCATTTTGTATATCTCTGTTCTATGAGACTGACATTTCTTCATTAATCATGTATGACTTTTGACTGCATGATAAATTTTTTTGTAAATGTGAAAACTAAAAGCTTTGTCTCACACTTCAAAGAGACTCAAAATTTTTAAACTCTCTGTATAGATCCAAATTTTAGCAAAAATTGAAATTCTCTGGCACATAAGTTTTACAGAGCTTAGGATAAATAATAATGGATGTGAGATAAAAAAATGTTTGTAAGATGTTTTGTAGTAGTTTAAATTCAATCATTCTGATGGATTTTGCTCTAGCCTAAAATTTAAAATAGTCTATCATACATTATGTGCAGTGGGCAAAATGCTAAATATACTGCCAGTGGTACGTGTGAAATGCAAGAATATTGTAAAAAATTATAAAATATTTTTAATATTATACCTAACAATGAAAACTCCTAAAAACTCAACCACATAATATCATATATTTCAAGTTATTTAGACAACTATTTCATTGGTAGAACTCTTGGTAAAGTAATTGCCCTAGTAGACCCTTAATTCATTGTTTCGCAATATATGGCTGTCGTGGTTTAACCCCAGCCAGCAACTCAGCACCACGCAGCCGCTCACTCACTCCCCCCACCCAGTGGGATGGGGGAGAGAATCAGAAAATAAAGTAAAGCTTGTGGGTTCAGATAAGAACAGTTTAACAGAACAGAAAGGAAGAACCTAACAATGACACTAATAACAACAAGAAAGTGACGATAATAATAAAAGGATTGGAATACACAAAACAAATGATGCACAGTGCAATTGCTCAGCACTCCCTGACCGATGCCCAGTTAGTTCCCGAGCAGAGCTCCTCCCCTGGTCAACTCGCCCCATTTTATATACTGGGCTTATCATCCCATGGTACGGAATACCCTTTGGGCCAGTTTGGGTCAGCTGTCCTGGCTGTGTCCCCTCCCAGCTTCCCTGTGCCCCTCCAGCCTCCTTGCTGGCTGGGCAGGAGAAGCTGGAAAGTCCTTGACTGAGTCTAAACACGACAGAGCAACAACTGAAAACATCAGGGTGTTATCAACATTCTTCTGGTACTAAACCCAAAACACAGCGCTTGTACCAGCTACTAGGAAGACAATTAACTCTATCCCAGCCGAAACCAGGACAATGGCAAAAAAATCTGTAAACTATGTCTTAATATCAGAAGTGATTTTCTATACAGATTGAAATTTAATTTACTGAATAAAAAGTATCACAATCAAGTAATGTTACCAGTACTTTCATTACAGCTTTGTTGTCTCCTATTAAAGGAGGAATTTAACTGTTTGTACTCAATACACACACCTTCATTTCCAGAAATACCTATTTTCACAGATTATGGCAAGAGCAGAGGAGACACTGCTGGATGATTGAATATTTCTACAATACAAACTTTGAGGTGCCTAGGAGACAAACTGTTTAGAAGATGTATATTCTCAGAGATTTCCTATAGGTATGATGGAGTAAAATCTTACACTTGTGCAAAAGCCACCAAAAAGACAGTATTTCCAAATAGCTTTTGTTGTCCTTATACCTCTAGAAACCCAATAATTTCAGCTGTTTTTTGTGTTTCCCAATAAACGAGGCTTTAGGCACTAGTATGTAAAGTTTGGCACAAGCTGAAGACATCAGAAGTCTTACTAATATGTTAGTTATTTTCTTTAAAAAATAATTTAGCAAAAAAAATTGCAATGATGTTTTAAAACAGATATCTTCAGAGTTTACAGTTTAAAAATGTATCTTAGAATTAAAATAAAATAGCAGCTCCTCGTCCCAGTACTCTGGATATATAACAGACATATTGTAAGAGTTTACATGCAAATTCCTCTTTAAAAAAAAAAAGTTTTGCCTCTGATAATTTTAAACAACAGTTTACATGCTAAATAAACTGAACAACATCTCAAAGAGTCAAAATAACATTTTTTTCTTGTTAATATTGAATAAAATAAGTTGTCATAAAATGGATTTTTATATTCCCTGAACAGTTTTGAAGGAACCTTGCCTGGTATCAGAATCTGGGTGATTCTGAAGGATGATACAGTAAGGAAGTCCCCATCACCTTCTATATTCTTTGCATAACAGCCTTGAGTTTTTTCACTGCCTACCAAAAGTTGGGGGAATTTGCTAAACAAGCAGACCTGTTAGAAGCTGTGCACGCAGCATAAACAATTATTAGTATTAACATCAGTGGTTAGTATTAATAGAAAGATTGTTTATGATGCAAGTGCATTGGAAGATTCATAATAAAGTCCTTTTCCAGTTCCTATAAGAAAACATGCCTGTGATTTCTTATGTCAAAAATGGATGTAGAACATTACAGAACTACTAGAAATTTTTGTTCTAATCAGTCTGATGGAAACATCTGTACAACAGGAAGCTTGATACTTGGCAAAAATGTTCATATTAATGTGCACTTTATTCTAAGCTGTGACATATTATATAAAGACTAATATGACAATTGTCCTTGGAAATCTGGACACAATAACTTCAGCTCCATGGAACAAATGCAAAGATTTGTGAACCTTTAGTGAATTGTTAATCTTTTCTTTTCTATTTTATGCTCTTTTTAATAACTTGGAGTTAACAAACAATTGGAGTCGTTTCCATTCAATAATAAAACAAAAATACTCTGAAAGACACTAATAAAGCAGGAGGGAAACAGTAGTTTCAAGTAATCTCTGAACTTTATTTTCTGCACAAAGGCAGAGTCATAGATTTAAAATACTGAAAATATGGTAAATTATTAAATCATTTCATATGAACTAGTGACGATTTTGTATTCAAATATTTGTCTCAACAACTTTAGGATACTATACTCAAACAACGTGACCAAGTCAATAAAGTTAATGCAGTATAGAAAACTGTTCCTCTTAACAGTCATTTGTCCTTCATTGTCTATAAAGGGAATTTCAATCTGTAGTGCACTGTAGAGCCTGCCACATAGAGTCCTGAATTTGGATGTTTTAATCTGGATCCCCAGATAAAGCCAGAACCACTACTAGTAGGTCTTTCAGGACAGGCACTAGACAAATATGCACAAAACTCTGTATGGCCCAGATTTGTACTTCACTTCTAACAACTGAGAGAAAATCATTAGGAAAGTTTCTGTTGCTATTTTGCTAAAAATGTAGCTACTAAAAGAAAATCAAACATTAATATATGAAGAGTTTATGGTTATTTTATTTTTCTGTAATTGGACGAATAAATCACATATATAATTATTTTTACAAACTTCTTCCCCAAAGGTAGAAATTATGTAACAATCTGAGCGTGATATATTACATGGCAGTTTTAAGAGAGCCGTTTTTTTTCCTTCACAGCTTTTGGATTCTTGTTACCCTTAGATTTCCATGCATAAAACCAGTGTAATACCTCTTGCACTCTGTTACGGTCATTTTTCTTTCATAGTTCTGGTTTGATTGCTGTCTTAGCACATTGGTTGATCATGGATTTTGTGCTATATTTCTGATCTTTTTTTTATATGTTTCTTTGTCTGCTTCTGAGGCATTTAACAAGGTTTTCTTAGCCTTTCGGCTTCAATGAGCTTCTGAAAGTTGCAGCAATGTCAGCTTCCAATCTTATGCCTTGAGAAGCAGAGGGAATTGAGGTGGTTAGGGGCTGCTGGGCAGCAGCCAGCTATTACAGTATAAAAATTAATAATAGTCTTGCTCACTAAAGAAGGTAGCAAGAGAACACAAAACCCAGCTCACAGCGCAGCAAAGAAATATTGACTTTGTAAAAGTAAACAGTATGTATAAAACACAGAAGCTTTCT
This sequence comes from Sagittarius serpentarius, assembly GCA_034782735.1. Taxonomy (NCBI): domain Eukaryota; kingdom Metazoa; phylum Chordata; class Aves; order Accipitriformes; family Sagittariidae; genus Sagittarius; species Sagittarius serpentarius. The sequence continues at coordinate 14,253,138 of JAVKLA010000008.1, read as the reverse complement.
CATAGTACAGACATTAGGTCACACCTCAACTAATTTACTACAAAGCAACTAAATTAACTATATGGGATTATTTCTTTCCTGTACCGTTTCAGGATATTAGGCTGTAGATAGCTTGATAAACCTTTGTTCTTTGACTCCCTCTCACTATGTTACATTTGAAACCTGCACGATGTTATTTAAAAAGCTAAATCGTATGCTGTCTAGCAACTGGCACATCAGTTGAGAGACTGCATTTACCTGGCAATTGTTACAAATGAATGTAATCTTAAAAATCAGGGGAAAGGTACTATCAGCATCTGGTTTGTCCCTAACGTATTTCATCCAATGTAACTGTGTGATAATTGTATTAAGAAATTGTCTTGTACATTGTTCCCCACCCAGAATTCTATGGCTGACTTGGCATCTTAACGTGATAGCTTTTATTTAATGTGTATTTGAGATTTGAGTAAATTCTGCCAGGGAAGCTTTTAGTTTCCAGCGCCTTTAGCTGCTCAGCATTGGCTTTCCAGACACACCATTCAGACATGTTCCATGAGAAATACAAAAGAGGGCATTTTGAGTGCTGTAAATGGGAACCTAAATAGTGACCTACTGAGTAAATCTCTCTCCTTACGGGAACAGTTACCAGCACCTTTTCTTCCCAAGCTGGGGGGAAGTGTTCCCATAGCCGCTGTGCTGAATGCTTGTGTGAACTTTCCTCCTCTGTGCTAATGCTGTACGTGGTGTGAGTGTGTGACTTAATCTTATATGAATGTAGCAGTACAGATGATCTTCACATCTTCTGATTTGCCTTTACCTCTGCCTGTCTGTTGCTGCAGTCTTTTCCTCAATAAAATCTTTTTCTTTCTGTCAAGGAGCAACAGCTGGCTGTGACAAGCTAGACAAGAAGGGAGATATATATTACTACAATTACTACTGGAAGGCCAGTTGAGAGAATTTAGGTTTAGGGAAATGGGGATGGAAGGTGTATCATGATGGTACAGCCCCTGAGTGGGAGAATGGTAATGTTGGAACTAGTGATTTACTTGTTTATTTTGACAGATTGTTTTAAACTTCCAAATTATGATGAGGGATTTTGTCATCCTTGAAAACAAGAGATTTTAGTTTACTCTGGCCAGATCTTCTGCGCAAGTATGCTCTAGACACATGTTCTGAGAGATTATTAAAAAATATTTTTTCTTCTCAGAAAAATGAGAAACTGTCTCTTCTTCTCAAGTAATTTAAATTGAACATATCATAGTCTGAACCTATTGTTTTAGGTATTCAGTGATGAAATCTCAGACTTAACAAATGTACCTGCTAACATATACATTGGTGTTATTTTTTCCATACAGATACCTATTCCCATTGACTTCCCATTTCTTATTTATATTCACTCATACCTTTAATTATTTGCCTTTGCCTTTGCCTTTGCCTTTGAGTTAGCTAGCCTGAAATAAACTATATTACAGAGCAAAATCTCAGCATTCTAATATACTGCTGTTATACTGTACACAGCATACTGCTTTCTTAAGCATCTGATTGTTTCCTTTTATTGCAATTTATGTCAATGCTAAGTAAGAAATGCAGTATGAGTGAACACGAGATTAACGCCATAGTGCTTACCATAGTGAATCTGTTGCTCAAAGTTAAATTTACAGAAAAAATAAAAGCTTTGCCCTACTGATTATTACAGTTTTTTTGTTATGGTATTATGGTTACAATTCAGATGAAAGATGGCAAAATGCTTTCTTAAAATCTGTGGAATTTATGATCAATCGTCTTTTCCTGTTTGTCCCTTTTCAAAAATGCTCTTATTTACAATAGCGTTTCTGCATAAGATATTTCTTGTTAAAATATAGCCTTTTCTTCCATTAACTTCTCCTCAACTACTTTTGTGCATTCTACTTAACATGCTGCTATAAAAATGGTGCCTCCCAGAAGGAATGTGACATCTCATTCTATTGTAGCACTTAGATTACCTTGCTTTGGAAACTTGACTATCATATAATCTTCCAGTTCCTCTGGAGCTTTCCTAGTTTCATACTTAAAGCTGAAAAAGTCATGTTTTTTTCTCCATAATAGTCTACAGGGGTTTTTTTTTTGTTGTTGTTGGTTTGGTTTTTTTCTCAGTGAGTAGGTCTTACCTGCAGCTATGTAACTGTTAAATATTATTTGGTGTTATCATTATTTTCATTTCTAATTCAGTGACCCATGGAAAATAGTCTATTTCAAAATGCTTTAAGTTTTCATACCCAGTGCTGGCCAACTGTGTATTGTAGCACTGGAATAAAAAACCCCAAGGCTGTATATCTCAACCACTGAGGAGAAAAACAAGTTTTAGTACAATCCTGATAAATGTTGAGATGTGTTTTCCTAACTATAAAGCATCTAGCTCTCTTTGAAGGGAGACATGCAGAGACTTCTTTTTTGCTCCTGAGTGCTCATTCTGCCCTTTGTCTGAATTATGTTGAGCTTATCCTGCTCATCTAACAAATTCAGATAGTTACCCAAACTTTGGATGCTTGATCACAGCTTATCTGAACCTCTCGCTTTGGAAATCTGACATAAGTTGTGTGCCACTTGGGTAGTGTTCTCACTATCCTTTTGGTCTTCGGCAAGTCAGATATTTTTTGCAATGTTGTTGAAAACAGACTGTTCAGTGTAGCAAACATACGGTATGAAAAACATTAGCAGAACTCTTGCAAAGGATGAAGTCCTTCTGATCTCCTTTAGGCTTAATGGAAAAGAGTAAGAATCTGTCATCAGAGGAGCTAGTGCAGTGATGTAGAGAAGGTAAGATGTTTCTGTACGAACACTGTGTGGGATCTTAGACACTGGCTTCATTTCCACTGCCATTTTGTTACATTTTACTGTTGTTTTGGAACATCTGCTTGTTTTCTGTATCATCTACTGCTCTCATGCAGTCTAATGTTTCTTTACACACATACAGCTTGGAGACTGAGAGAGGCTAAGGTAAACCTGGCATCCTCCCTAAAAAGATTTAGACTTGAATACATAACTGCATGCTGGGACCAGGTATTGCCTAAACAAAAGCCAGAGGGATGACAAACTTCCAGGCTTGACTCTCTTCTCCTTCCCCTAACAGCAGATAAACTAATTCCATGCATTTGTCTTGTTGCTTCTCAGAAAATATATCAAGCCCTGTACCTTTTGCTTGATTGCTTCTTCTCTGCCTCCCATATGGACATCAAGCTTAGATTTGCCAAAGAAATAATGTCATGTCATGGTTTATCCCCAGCCAGCAACTCAGCACCACGCAGCCGCTCACTCACTTCCCCCCAGCCCAGTGGGATGGGGGAGAGAATTGGAAAATAAAGTAAAGCTCGTGGGTTGAGATAAG
>JAVKLA010000008.1:14215792-14240054 GCA_034782735.1 Sagittarius serpentarius | reverse complement strand
TTTTCCTTATATCTAGTCTAAATCTGCCCTCTTTTAGTTTAAAGCCATTTCCCCTAGTCCTATCGCTACAGGCCTTGAGGAAATACTTAAGAAAAGTCATTACTCTGCAAGAAAACACATAATTTTAAAGCATCTATAAATTCTGTGAGACTGTGATTCTGACTACAGAAGAACTTGTAAATCTTTCTAGAAATCAAATGATTCAATAAGCAGAGGTTGTTTCCTGAGGTGTAACACTGTTAACAAGGTAATACAAATTCTTGACCCAGCCTTGCTTACATGTGCTAAATGAACAAAGCGAGTTTGCATATGCTTGCATCCTTCTGTACGCAAATACATTTGACTACTTTGCACCCTTTCCTGATTCTTTTGAGTACAAATATAACTAATATTTAAGGTTAGAGGAAACACATGGTGATAATGTCAGGCTTTGGCTTAAGATACTTACATATACATAGGCAAATAGTGTGCATTCATTGCATATATTGTTGTGTGCATCTGAGAGGACCGTCTGATTCAGTGTTAATTAGAAAACCCATATGTTTTTAATGTTCTACGATTTTAAGAAAGAACGGGTGCTACAGATTAAAAAAGAGAGAAAAAGAATACTGAATACATCCTATCTTAAAGGTAGTTGGTGATACAATTAACAGAGGGTAAGGAGTAAAATGCCTAAAGAGAGGTGAGCACTTTGTGAGACTACTAGATTAACTAAAGAGTCATTCAATAATGTCCCAAAAGACCTATGTGATTAAAGTAGTGCTTCAAGCAAAATTTAAAATCTAAACCTAGATTTAAAAAAAATGTAGTTCAGCTGGAGGTTCCTGTATCTCATAGGTTTCTAGTTTCTTTTGCTTAAATCAACAGTAAGGATTACAAGAGAGCTCCTTTCGGACATATGCGAAAATGCCTTGGTCCTGGTGTGGCTGAAGAATGTAATATACACTACGCCTACACATTCAAAAATTGAATATTCCTGTAATTATTTTGACTGAATGGACTCAGTGTGGTAGACTTCCTCTATCAATAGCCTACATATTCCTAAAGACCATGCTCTACAGAAAGTAGAAAGGTGGCCACCTATTTCTTTTCGATCATGCAGATGCTTCCATGAAATAATTTATTCTCAGAGCCTGTCTACTCCTAGTTCTCACCATCAAGTATCAATCCACTTACTTAGCAGCTGCCTGTTTCCAAGTGCGTTTGTGTGTAAAACTTAATTCTGTATACAGAGAATGAGAAAATATCTAGTCAGACCTCCAGAATTGGATCCTTCATGGAAAGAATATTAAAACGGCTGAAGACAGAGAAAGAGACATTTGAAATCTGTCCCAAGAGTCAGATGCTTCATTTCTGGTCAGATTTCAGGGTCTGGAACTTCTTCCTGGATTTAGTGCTCAAGACATATAGGGTATACATAACTGGTCTTCACTTTCCCCTGCCTCAGGACTTACTGAAGGAAAGAATGGAGACTTACTCCTACATACTAGGGAAGCATTTTAACTATTAAAAAGAAAACTAAAATGTGAGAACAAGAGAATAAGAAAATTTCCAGCCTTGTTGGGTACTAAGGGGAGAAGAAACTTCTACTTTTCTTTGAGTTAGAACTAATAGCTGTTTTTCTGGGCACGGGATCTCAAGTGGAGCACCTCTGTGTGAATTACGTGTGGAGATCTGAAGGAAAATTTCTGTCATCCATCCTTCCCCAGTTGCTAGCTTTGGATGGTATCTCAACAAGAATGCTGGCTGTTGGTACCTCCCAGCAACTGTCCTGCTGGTCCTGGATGTCATTCTGAAGTATGACAGATGTGTCCCCATACTCTTTAAAACAGAAGTCTAAGCTCTAATATTGGATTCTGGATTCTAGCCTGGGGAAAACAATACTGCAAAATTCATCATTACTTACATCCTTATAGGTGCTTAATTCCCTCTAACATCAATAGGAACCAAATTTGTAGGTAGAGTTGAAAATCTCACCTAATATTTGCATTCAGCAAAGTGAAGCTTGTGATGCAAGCTTGTAATGCTTAAAGCTTGTGATTTTTCCACTCTACTACAAATTACAAATAAATATATAAATTGCAAACAAATATAGATATACAAACATAATATAAAATATATATTATAAAATATATAATATAATATTGTCTGCTTTAACTACATATTACAGAATGGTAAACAGCTACTGCTATGGAGAGTTTTTTCCCATGAAGAAATGCATAATTTAGCTAAAAAGTTGAGGGGGGTGCATTGGTTTTTTTAAGTAACAAACCTGTATAGAATCTTAGGTTTGATCTGGACATGAAAAAATAGTGGCAAAACAATGTACACATTTAGAGGCGCAGGACCATTAAATTGCCTTTCTGGATAGGAGCAGATTTTCTTTAAGAAAACGTAACATTCTGATGGGTTTTAGTGGTCAGAAGAGGGAGCTCTTGAACTATGGCACAGTGTTTCTAATAGTCAGATTCTAAAGAGTACACCTTTAGTCCTTACATTATTAAAATTAAATTCTCGAATGCTTAAAATATTTTAAAGTAGCCCACTCAGTCAAACAGTGTATCCAAGATGTTAACGGTGCCTTTTAAATACATATAAACATGTATGAAAAAGGGGCAAGAAAAGCAAAACCTGAAACCAAAAAATAAAGCAGAAATATCTTGTATCTCCTATTAAATAAAAATCACATACATGCATACAAGCTGAGAGTATGTGTTCACATATTTAATTAAAAGCTTCTGTAAGACATTGCTGAGAAAGATTATTGTTTGTACATAATAATAATTAAAAAACCCCAAAACTTATCACAGAGTGTCTCTATGTTATTTATCTACAATCAATCAATACATAAATAAACCTTGGTCACCTATTTAGATCCAGAGAAAAATTTTCAACATATATACATCCATAACACAAACGGAATCTGATATTTTAGTGACATTTCTCAAGAATATTTTTCAAAGCCATGGATAGGACTTATGTTAGTGCTACTGACATACGTAGGTCACTCAAGACAGGATTTATTTTACCTGCCCCGGCCATCTAGGAGTTAAGTATCTTGCCGCTGAAGCCCTCCCTATTGGCAGTGTAATGAGATCGGTACTGTTAATGAAGGAATGATTTACCCATCCTGACACAGGTCTCCAAGATATGAAACACCCTTCTTTTAACAACCTTCTTCTAATTCCTTAAACAGCCAGCTCTAAATACTTCAGGTTTAGGCTGGTAAATCTGGCTAAATACAATGCCTTTTTGTCAGTGATTAGACAGGAACTCATCCTTAGGTTATCCAGGCCATCTATACAAGGCTGCAGTATACCATAAGACCAATGAGAAACCCATGTTCTTCTGGCAGAGGGAGACAGGTCTCAGGTCTAGGGCATACCAAATAACATCAGAAGCCTCTGTTACTGAATTGTACACCTGAATTTGGTTATCTGAATCAGGAAAGAAATGTTAACGTAAAGAAATTGCAGTCTGCATTTATCAACATTTAAACCCCAGAAAAACCTCTTTCACAGAACATTTTTCACCCTTATCTGTCAGTCCACTTACTGAAGAAATCATCAGAAGAAATAATTCAAAGAAATAAAGTAATTTAGTACAGCAGCCATGAAGGCTAATCCTTTAAAAGGCTGCATCGGCAATAAGGTCCCCAGCAGGTCAAGGGAATGATTATTCTCCTCTGTTTTGCACCTGTGAGATCCCATGTGGAGTATCGCATTCAGCTTTTGGTCCCATAGTACCAGAAAGATGTTGACATACTGGAACAAGTCCAGAGGAGGGTCACCAAAATAATTAGGAGGTGACACACACAACATGCAAGATGATATTCAAAGCTTAACTGGGCAGGATTCTAGACTGTCTGATCCTCTGAAGTTTGCCCTTGCTTTGAGCAAGGAATTGGAGCATAGAACTTCCAGAGGTGCCTTCCAATCTAAATTGTTTTACGTTTTATGTATTAATATAAGGGCAATTTCCCAAAGGAAGAAAAATACTGAAAGTTTATGTATCAAAGGAGACTTTTAATTCCAACAAGAAATCCACTTCAGTAGGAAAATGAGCGGTCAAGTCGGTCCATAATGTATGGCCAGTCTCCTGAACTATCATGTCATCTGTGCTACATATTATGGCTTAAAATATAGCAATATATATATTACTTTAATAATGGATGATAAATAAATAAAATTCAGAAGGAAATCCTTTAATGTAGTTAAGAAAGATATTCAAAGAAATGACCCATATAATGACAAAATATGAATAGAATTATATAGAAAATTAGAAAATGTACCTTCAGTTACCAGAAAGAAAATCCTCAGTGGGTTTGCTATCTTGGTGGCTTGTAAAAAAAGAAGTAATTTCTCATAAATATGAACATATCTACTTAATCAGTATTCTACTAGATTTCATGAGAATTAAAAAACCCTGAAAGCTTTCGTTCCTGGAGCTATCAAACTTTGCACCAGATGGTCCTCTGCCATTCCTATGTGCTAAAATGACATTTGTATCATACATTATGATATGACATCACTGGATTAATTACAGCCACTGCTTATTGGTAAATCGTATTTTTAGTAATTAAAGCAATCCAGGAAAAGGAAGGAGGCAAGTTAGCAAATCTGATCAGCAATATCTCCAGTGAACATGAAGCACAGCATGAGAACCACTATACTAAATGGCAGTAACATTTTTTCTGACCTTTTTGTTTATACTGTCATGCTCTTTTATCCAGCATCCTCTTGACGTTAGAAGGAGGAATTACTTCTTGCATTTATCAAATAAAAATTCTCTGTGTTGCACAGGTCTACCAGTCCCTTGAAATGTTCAAGAATGCCTTTTAATATACTCTATTAAGTTTGGTGTCAAGGTCAAATTGCTATGATTTTATTCTTCAGTATTTACATTCTGACAGATACATATTGTAAAAATATAAAAAAAAGAAATCAAAATAATTCCTGTTATACATCTACAGTATCCAGAGAAATTATTCTAAAAAGGACTGTGTCATTCCCTTAGCTATTCTCTTTCTGGTTTTTACCACAAAAAACCTTTACCAAAAGCAGCTCATTTTTATATATACTCCTCCAAATCACATTCTCTCTCTCTCTCATGTATAATCTTCATTATGTGCCACAGATGTGGAATGTTATGGATGAACTAAAAAAATATCGTTCTAAAGTGACTTCCTATATGGTGTTATCAATTTGTAATAAGGGATGAAACAATGATAAGTCATTGTGACCAATCATGAAAGAAGCAGAGCACTTAAAAAAATTCTTCTGGTTTTCATAACTGGCTATTTGTGCACAGCAGTAGAGATGATTGGTAAAACTCACCCACCAAGCTGGATAAAATAAGCTCTGTAAAACTGAGAGGTAGACATCTGGAAAACCACATTTACATGTACATTTAAAAGACAAGTTTTAAGTCAATTAAAACTTCACATTTATTTTTTATTATTTTAGTATGCTTAAGTAAGCCAAAAGACTTAAGATGCTTATTCATAATTTTTTTGATGCACAAGACTCAATGGAATCCACAATCCACTTAATGGAACTTAGAATAAATATCAACTAGAAATCACAATGAGTTTCTAGAAGAAATGAAACAAATGGATTGAATTTTCAGATCTTCTGTTTGTCTGTGTTCATGTCTTATGTGTCCTAGTAGAATACATGGTTGACAGGGAAGTTTTTTCTTAAAGTCTTGATTTTCTGTAATCCAATTATTTCTAAATAAAGATTTATCCATAGAAGAACATGATGAAGCAAGATCAAGATTAAATCTTCAAATTAATTTGTTATTTTTAAAATTGTATTGAAATTTAAAATGATACAATAAGTAGTTTTATACTGTAGTAATTAATTTTAAAAATGCATAGATTATTATACATCAATCACAGATTTTTTTCATACAATAGAATTTAACACACATAGCAGTAATTTTTTAATGATTTTGAACTAGTAGGGTATTTATATCTAGCGGAGGAAGGGAGAACTATATCCAGAAATTATATGTAAATAAAAGAAAGAAGAAAAAACCAAGTTTTAAGCTGCTTTACACATTCCAAAAATAGCCTAAAAGAAAAGAGTTATTACTGTTTCAACATTTTGACATGTAAGGCCTTCATAATCAAGAGAGCTCTATAATAAAACCCTTTCATATCAATTACCAAAGAAAAACAGTATAATCACTCATATTCAGATAAGGTTGTCTTCTCAGTCACTTCCTTATTTCCTTTTACTCAACAAGATTGTTTCCTTTTTTGGTGTGTAATTGAAATGACAAAGAACCCTTAGCCTAATCATAGTCACAGAATAAGAGCTCTTGCCATGTTTAGTCAATTACAGTTTCATAGCAAGCATAACAAAAAAATATAGACTGAAAGATCTAAGGGAAAATTATCTTTCTTTTTGACTAAGTCATTGAACTATTTTCAAGAACTCTGTTCACCACCTGTGGGTGGGACCCTCCTGGCAGATTTGCCCCATCCCTTATGAACTGAGGAATTTCTCCATGGCATCTGTGCTGTTCTAGCTGTTAGATTATATGTCTATGCAGCAGAAGATATCCCAAAGAAAAATGTGGTTTTCTATCAGAATCTGGGCATTTTTATAACAAGCTGCAGTTACTGGAGGATTTTTCTCCCAGCAAAGATAGGATTTAGCATGGTCATCAGTGACGTTACAGAGCAACTCCTGATTTTCCATCCTTTGCGTATTGAAAACTAAGTAATTAGCACATGCTTACCTTTGTGTCACAGAGGTCATTATACTTTAAGCTAGGGAAAAGGAAAATGCAGCAAACTTAAGTGTAATAATTACTGTATACAGTATTCCAATGTGTCCCAAAACATCCCAATATTTTGTTAGGTTTCTTTGTGTGATTATCTCATAACAGTGTACTTTTGTCAGTGACAAAAGCACAGTGAGCTATTATTCCAGGTTTTCTAATTTCTGTAAATTACAAATAAATAAAACAAACAAAAAAGTAATTTCTATTTACAAGTTATGTCATACAACATAGATGTTTCAGTGTCAGAACACCTGAAGATACTTAAAAGACATGGAGTTAGGGACTGCAGCATGCGAGAAAAGGAAACTATAATTAACTGCTGTGAATTTAATATTTTCCTATCTTAAATACCTTGAAGAGCAGGGCAAAACAAAGTTAGACATGTATGCACTGAAGTGTATTATAAGACTTTAATTTATCTTCAAGAGAAGTTAATTAATAGTTCTTAATAAAACCACATAAAAATTACAAAATTTATTCTTTTGATAGATTCAGTGTATTTAATTTTACTCATCATTTAATATACGTATAAACACAAGTAGATATACAAGTCAGCAATAAATTTTGCATTTCAGTCATGCTTTTTCAGTTCCTTTCAGTTTATCTCCTCATTGGGTATGACTTCATAGTCATAGGGAAGGTTTTGAGGAAAAAAAGAACAAAAAGAGAATCTTGCACACAGGATTTTTTCTTTTTGGGGCAGGGGGCTTAGTCATGCATTAAGGTCAATCTTAAATGACATTATCACTTAGTGTACATGCTAAAATAAATTTAGGTGTAAGGTGTGTTCAATGACACTTTTTACTCTTCAGTGCCTCTGTAGGGACTGTGCATGCGTATTTTAGGAATATTACTTTGTTAAGCACGTCAATGTTTTCAGGGGTCTGGAGCAGACAGATTAGACTGTACCTTAAATTTGAAGCTCCTATTAAATGAATGATACTAGAAGGCAAGAAAATAATCCAGAAGACCTTAGGAAGTTAATAAATAAGGCAACCAAAAAGCTGGAGAGTCTACTTAATGCATCTTGAACTGAATAAATTCCATCACTTAAGCTAGTGATAAATTAATGGAATTCAGTACTGGAAATTCATAGTGCCTGATACGCCAACCTTTATAGTATTATTATTTGTAAACTGAGTCCTCAAGTGAGTCACACACTTATTCTCACCAAAGGCAAAGCCCATAGCAAGTATAAATTTAAAGAGAGAGTGGCTTTGAATGATGTGTCTTAACACATTAACAATACATTTTTCATGAACAGACAACTCAAGCAGCAACATCTGGAGCATTTCCCAATTTAACGAGCACAATCAAAATGGCTTCTTGAAAAAAGTTCCTCAAAATAGGGAAAAGTCCTTCAGTTTGGCAAAGAAACAGCACTGTTATGACTGTCACTAAAACTTTTCGATGATATCTAGAATTTTATAGAAAATATCTGTAGGTATATAGAATTCATTAAAAATGAAAAAAGATATTATCCATAATAGTTATAAAATACAAAATAACTTTTATTCAGTAGGTTTTGATGAGAAACATTTTTAGATAATTTGGAATATTTCATTAGAAAGTAGACACAATCTTTTGGGGTTTGACACATTACACAGGAGTGACATGGTACAATTCCTTCATCTCATGCTTCTGTTCTCTTCACCCATCAACTCTTTCATTCTGATTACTGAAAAGGTGGTTTGAAGTGGTAACGAATAAAGCATTAAAAATGAGAATTATGTTATTTTTTTCAAAGAAATTAAAAAAAAATAAAATCAGAACAAAATAATTCAGAAATACCTTTACAAAAGTATCAGGTAAACATAAAATATTTTTATTAAAAAAGTAATTTTTAACTTTTCTAATAAGGAAATAAAGAATGTAAATGCCAATGAAAAATGTGCCTGTTACATTGAATGTTTATATGGTTTTGGTAATAGGGTTGCCTTTTTAGACTAATGTTACACAACCACTGTTCTACTAACTTCAAAATTATTCCTCTTGACACTGGCTGTTGTGAATAAGGGAAGAACTAGTTGCAGATACTTCATATGTCAACCAATCATCCTTTGGTATGTGTGATTTCAGAATTATTCATGAGTACACAAAAATATTTGAAAGGAAATCTTAAAAATTAAGCTGGGCTTTACTGAAGTCCTATTCTTAGGTGAGATGATTAAACCTATGTGTACTAATTATCTGGTCCATTATTTTTCTGAAATAGTAGGAGGAATAAATAAGATATTCATAACACATACAAGGTAAGATAGTCTTGAAAACTAGGAGACCAGAAAGTAATAACAACATAATAAAAGCACATTTCTTTATCTAGTAGAGTATTCCCTGGGGTAATACTCTTGGAAGGAAATTTGAATAATGATAAAACCAGTCTTGCAGCAAGATTTTCAGCTTAATGGTTGACATCAGTCATTTAGATGTTTTACTTAATCCTGCAAAGAGTTTGTTTCTTGAGCTACCCTGGCAGTCAAATTTACATTTTTCTTCTGCGGCAAAAAAAAGAAAGTGTTAAAAAATTGCCAGCACTAAAAGTAAAAACTGCTTTATATAGTAAGGTTATAGACCATGATAAGACTGACTGAACTGGGATTTTGAGCAGCTTTAGGTGTCTTCTGCTAGGGACATCCAAATATTTTAAGATAACATGGAAGCATAAAAGCAGTTTACCCCTTTGACATGACCAACATTTTTATTTGCCTTGCATTAAACATCCATTCTATTTTTTTGGAAAGGTGTTTTAGCAACCAAAGTCAGGAATCACTGTAATAACCTTTTATGGCTTTTTAGTGCATAAGAATACAGTCCCTCTAACTTCGTGTTCTGGGTTGTAACATCAAATATTAGCAAGTATTTGTAGACTAAGCAGGCGAAGGGGACAGGGAAGTGAGACCAGGAGCAAGACTGAAAAGGCTGGGGCAGAGTCCAGGGGGTAGACAAGTAGAAGAAAACAGGACTGGAGCAGAGAATAGACAAAAGATTGACAAACAGTGCATAGTATAAAGGAAGTGGATGGGGATTACCAAACGCATGGGAAGGCAGAGAAAAGGTTACTTTAGTAATGAATTAGAAATAAATTAAGAAAACTTCAGGGGAATTCTGAAGGTCAAAGAGAAAAACTTGTATTATGACAAATGTGAGTAGAACTATAAAGAAAATTGGAAAAAGTACCTGAAGTTACCAAAATGAAATGTCCTTGTTGGGTTTACTTTCTTGGTGGCTTGTAAAAAAACCAAAACCCAAAAAGATATGGGTGTTTGACAAGGTTTGGACTTAAGCTTCGAGCATGTGAGTGTGGTGGGATGGAAGGGGAGGGGAACGGCAGCTTCCTGACCTTTAAATCTCTTCCCCGCTTCTGACTCTGGTGGACAGATTCCTGTGAGGTTGAGCAGGTGGAAGAGGAGCATAGCCATGCTCACCCTGAGCCAAGTAAACAGTACTTCAGGTCTTCCATGGCAATTTTTGGTATACATGCAGAACTCACCTTAGGAAAAGCCTCCTTTGGAGCATTTAAACCCAAACTTGATCTCAACAAAGGTGAGAACCACAGTCTGGAGCCTGCTTTAGATTTTGCCTCAGTCAGTCAGACCACTTCAGTCTTTTCTGAAGTCCAGTGCCTGCACAATTTTTAGTTTTCATAGAGAAGATTTATTATCTAGTCAATTGTTTTTCTTACGTATACATTCCTCTTCGTATAACCAGGTTAGGATGGTATAATGGCCCTTGAATGTAAAGTAATTGCGTTTTGGATCACCAGTGGCACTGGTCAAGGGAACTTGCTTTGTGCCTCTGTGTATTTTTTCTTATATAATGAGGTTAATTATACTAAACCAGGTTAAACTGATATTTCTCTGGTACTGCTTTCAAACCAGACAGTCATAACTTTAGAAAAGAGTTGAAGTTTAAATAATTTGTTCTTAATTCTGTTATGTATACTGCCACTAGTTCAAGTTGGTTTTATTAGATTAGAAGTTCACAACAATAAAATATTTTCAGGGCATCTTTTCATAACTGGCTGTATATGCTACCGAGCAATGATTTATGGGTGGAACCATCGAAATTTAGTAACAAGTATACTAATTGCTTTAATTAAAGAAGTAGTTGTTCTTTTCAGCGTTCACCCGAGTAGTAGTAAATTTCCTGCTTGTCTGTGTACTATGATACTGCTTCAAGCTGTTCTCCATTTGACACATACATAAAGCAAGACTAAGTCTTCTCTGGGAATTCATGCAAGCACTGTGCACAAAATCTAGAATACTACAGGAAACTATATCAGTGCTTGTTAGCCAAATAAACTGACCTCTTCACCAAAACAGAAGTAATGCCTTCCTTGGAATAATGCAGGAAATTCCAATGGCATAAATATAATTTTTCAGGTGATATTAAAGTTAGTAGTGAATCTTTACAAACACTTCAACATTTTTTACTGTAATAATATGTACTTTCTGGCTAGACTGAGAGTATACTTGTACCACCTATACCACAGTTACATAGACTGTTTAGTAGGTAGAGGGTATACTTTCAAGTAAAAAAGCTCTTTTTATGCTTTGCCATTTCTTCTATGTATTGTTTTGGGTTTTTTTTGTTCATAAGCATATTTTAGTCATGAACTAGTCTGAAATATTTCAAGGACCTCTAAGAAAGGGGCAGTATAAACCCACACATTAACTCTGCCCCCCCAAATACTAACCCATTTCTCTCTTATTCTGCCTGTCTTCTCATCCTCAAGAGAGGTATAATTTTTCATGCCACAGCTCACCACAATTGTTGTTTTGAGGGGATGGAAGTGTTTGGAAAAAGTAGTAATTGTCACAAGTGAAAGAAAATCAAGTTTTTTAATCCCAGTTTTATTTAAGTGTCAGCTAAACCTCTAACTGCTCAGTTTTTGTGATGTTTGGTTAAGTATGTTCAGAAGGAGGAATTCAGTCATTTGGGGAATGCTGTTGACAGAAATTTAGGCATAGAATTTCTACAGGGCTACACATCAGTCAAAAGCTAAGTGCAACTTTAGAAAATCAAATTGTTGGACTTGGGTACACAGTAGACCATATGTGAGATAACCAAGGATCTTTCTATGAATCTGCTCTTCACTTAGCACGTCTTGAGCCAGATGATTAAAACAGATCTTTTTGATCATGGAAGGATGGAAATATTCCCATTGCGTAGGTGGCATCTAGAGTAAGTTAACACACAATTTTTTAATGAAAAAGTTATTCAACTTAAAGTATTTTCTGAAGACCATCACACCTCTTCTAAGCACAGCCTTTGAAAGGGTATTCCCAGTTGCAGATTCAAATTTACATACACTGGTCCTTACATGGTGTTTTCATAATTTGTCAGCAATAATGTAAAAAACATTTACTCTTTAAATTTATGTAGTTTTGCATATGTATTATTTTTTAATAATTTGAAATAAATCTGTGGTTTTAAATACAGTTCTCTGGCCATGCATTCCCTTAAATCATCACTGATATTTTGATACTATGTTTGGATTTTTGTTTAAATTATAGCAGTATGCTTGTTAAAATACTTTGACATAAAATTGTACCAAATATAGACTAAGACCACAGAAGTATACAAAAAGTAGGCACAAGACAGTTAAACAGAAAGATTCAAATGCATTAACCATAACTACAAAGAAATGTTAGGCTTGCACCCACCTTCCAATAAATACTTCCAATAAATGCAATCAAATCATTGAAAAGTTGTGTCTCTTGTCATATGATAATTAATAATTCTAAATCTTAGAACTCACCGAGGGGACAGTTTGCGGACAGGTAAGAAAACATTGAGAAGACAGGGCAGAGAGAGCTAATGTACGCAAATCGCTAAGCTTCAAACATAGTAGACAGCAAGAGGCAAAGAACCTTCTTGAAAACGTACATTCACATGTGACTTAGGAGACAGCAAGCCAAAGCAGTAACATTGTCTTTATGACAGCTTCAAAAAATTTAAAATTCCCTGGCAAGTGGGAAAAAGGCCTGTTTGTTGGGGTTGTTTTGTTTTTTAAACAGGACATAAGTAATGGCGTAGGTGGTATGTTCTAGCGCTTGTTACAGATATGTCTCACTGTTGGTACTCAATCCTGTATATATTTAATCATGCTGGCAATTTTTGTCTCACTGGGGAGTCAGCTCAGACATAAACTTAGCCTTCCAGCATCTAGTTCAAATAACCTAATGTGAGGATATTTGACACAGTATGTAGCTGTGTATATAGATATATACATGTGTGTGTATGTACATATAACTATAGTTTTTTATATGTATGTATATGTAACTATGCATATAGTTATATATTCGTGTGTGTGTATAAAGTATGCAACTTCTCATTTTTCTATATGAAAAGGAGTTTGGGACTCCCTTGAACATTGATAACACTGGTCTGAAACCACTTACACCACTAATCCCATAAACTTTGTTCAAATTAGTAACATCACAAATGTATTTTGTTTAAGTGATTACAGAAGTGAACTGACACAAAATGTGAGTTAAGTGACACAAAATGTGAGTTAAGTAACACAATGACCTTGAAGTGACTGATTTGGAGCT
Source organism: Sagittarius serpentarius (assembly GCA_034782735.1). Lineage (NCBI taxonomy): Eukaryota > Metazoa > Chordata > Aves > Accipitriformes > Sagittariidae > Sagittarius > Sagittarius serpentarius. Next base: position 14,226,702 of record JAVKLA010000008.1, on the reverse strand, counting down.
GTAACAAAAAAACAAAACAAAACAAAAAAACCAACCCCCAAACCCCACAAAAACAATATAAAGTTCCTGCAGTCTCATCTGGGAAAAGTATTTTTACATATTTAGTCCAAAAAAAAATCTGGATTTGCAGTATCTAGGTAACTTAAAGCTGTCTGTTTAAAAAGGTTGGAACATCTTTGGAATAGCAATTAAATGGTTCCTCTGCCACAGGCTACTGGAAAAATGGCAATCAGAACAAAGTGTTTAAAGTAGAAAAATGTGATTTAACTTTTACTAAGCCAAAGGAAAATGTTTTATTTGTCTGTAATGTCAAGGAGTAGATATTTACTGAGTCAGCCTGTTAATTAGCTATGTTTACCAGAGATCATGTATGCAGCTGAAGGAATGACCAGGTGTAATTGGTCCCTACCTCAGGGGAACCAGGGACAACTCTTGTTAGACTGGAATGGCACAAATCTGGATCCTGACCAGCTGGAGCAGACTTTCCTCTTCCAATATGCCTATATTTCCCTGCTGAGAAGCCTTCTGCCAGAACAGGCCCCTGTCAAAGTTCTCAGTGTGGCTTGTCCATCACCATCATGACTCAACATTTTGTTCTGTAACAGGTTTGTAATGAGAATTAGTTATTTAGCTTCTTCCATCTTTAATCAAGAATGATATGCATAATCATTTAAAACCAAATTAGATTCTAATTAGTTTGCTTAGGAAGCTTCAAAACAAAATTCTAGTTGCTTATAATATTCTCTTGCGTATGTTACGTAGCTACCTTAAAGAGAAACTGCAAGCCAGATTCTGAAAGGGAGAGACTGTGCATTTGTTATACATAAAATCTGTTTATGTCAATAGAAAAGGGTTATTAAAATATAAAGAGAGAAAAATCACATAATAGCCAGTAAAAACATAAATTGAATGTTACTTTTCACCAAAAAAAATCCAATTTGTAAGTAAAGATGTGTACCTTTCAAATTACCATCTCCTATTTGGAAATTTGTTTGCTACAAGTTATTCCTATTTCCAGGTGTCCCAATATCTGTAGCTAGATTATTATAATTAATTTATCATCAGTGTCTCTTATGATCATGCTATACAAAATGAAAGTTGTAACACAATCTCTTGCTTTTTTTCACTTTATTGCCAAAATTATGTAAAATCTTAAACTTCCACACATAGAGCTAATGAGCAATCAGACATCCTTTATTAGGCACCAGGAAGCTCTAATTAAATTTTGTGATTTTTTTTTTTTGTCAGAACTTAATTTCTCTCCCCAAATTAGAAATAATTTTTTGTTGTTACCTACCTTCCTTTAAAGTTGTTTAGATGTGACTGATATTGCAGTTCCCAATGCTGTATGTGGTATTTTGACTTCATCAGACTTTTTTCTTATCTTCTTTCATTTATTCTGTCCTTCAGTTTGTGCCTGTTCCTTTAAACAGCCAGGGTTTTGGTTTGGTTTGTTTGGTTTTTTCCTCTGGAATGTTTATTTTCTTTAATTCTGTAGATGGTTGAAATAAACTGCCCGATCAAGAGATTCTGTCTCTGTAATATTTATGGTAAAGAATAAAGGGAAAGAGTTTAATGAGATATTTTCCTCTTGTCATGCTTCTCCACTGCTAGGACACGTCATTCAATTCTGTTATGTACAGTATGTTACCTGAAAGCTCCAGGTTTTAATAGTCCCTCAAATGCGTTCCTAATGTCACAGGGGAATTATGGGTGGAGTGGCTGCAAGAACTGTGATATGTAATCGCACGTTTATTTACTAAACAGGGTGGGCAGAGAGTGGAGAATGATTTCTAGTTTAAGATTTCCATTCTTACAGATATACACAGTCTCTCTCTCTTTCACACACCACACCCCAGACACCACCACATCCCCCCCGCCGCCCAGTTGCCTCCCCAGCCCCTCCGGTCCGGGTTGGACCTGCAGCATGGATCCCGGGCAACCAGACACTCACCCTGACCACTAAGCGCAACCGAGTCGCAGTCTCGATGCATAGATTTTCCATCTTGGGCTTCATCTTCAGGGCGGACCTGCAAGTCCAAGCACAGAGTTTCCACCACGAGGGGTGATTGTCATCACTATTTATTGGTTTCTGAATTAAACTGTTGGCGCCAGTCTTGGAAGTTACCACGTCCCAGGACAACTGCTTTATCTAAGGCCAATTAATGGTTGTTACTGGGACTCCTATCATTCTCTGGTCTCCACCTCCACCTCTGCAACAAGGCTTTGAAGCTGACAACAGTTGCATAACAAACCGCACTTGTGCTTCTCTGTTTGCAAGCAGAGGCTGGATGAATCTAGTCCATTCAAGCTGGGCAGTTGTAGTCCAGGCCTCGCTTGCCTCAGTGGTACTTTCAGATACGCACCACCCCATGGTACCCAAGTACCACACTCTTTCCTTGTTCTGCCTCACACATCTTTCTAAATTTCCCATCCTTCCCCAATTGTAACCTATTGGCCTCCACTAGACAAAGGAAAAAATTTTGTATACATCATCTAGAGCCTAAGCCTGTTCCTGTTCTAAAACAACTCCCATCTTCAGGTTTGGAGAACTCCACACAGAGACATCTCTCCACTATACTGTGACTTTTCTAGTCCTCAATAAGGTTAGATTTATTTTATTTTCATTTTTACTGGTTATGTAACCTCTTCTGATTTTCATTTATAAATATTTGTGAAAGAGAATGTTTATTTATCCGAGTGTTCAGACAAATGCCAAATGTGTAGCTGGGATTCATTTAATTACATACATGCATTTCAGGGGGAAAAAAATGTATTAAATTACACAGCTGGAACATCAGCTCTTGAATACAGAACACCTAAGAGGGACAGTTAACTAGCGAGCCACGGGGTGTTTGATTTTGTGCTCTGTTTTGTTTTGTTCGTTCACACAAAACACTTGTCAAATAAAGGAAAACATATCTGAAAACAAAAGCTTCATAACAAATTCTGCCAAGAGAAACAGGAACAAATTAAATAATCAAATTGTATGTGAGAAGTTTTTTTCCAGCTGTGCCTAATCCATAATGATACTGATTTCAAGAACAGTAAACAGAGATCCAAATTATAGGTCTAAATAAATAAATATTTAGGATACCACTTTGCCTTGTATGGAAAATCTATCTTTTAATTTCTAGTATATTTCTGTGTCCATTTTAAAATAATTTTGGTGGACAAAAAAAATCACAGCTGTAAACTTGTATCTGCAAGTAAAATTTCAGAAGTTTCAGGACAGCATGAAAACCACAGTAACAGAAAAATCGAACAACTTGGTAACTGCCTCCCTCTTTCTCCTTCTCTCTCTTGAGAAAAAAACTCACCCATTTAAAGACAGCTTCGTTATTTTGGTAACCTTAAAACTGTCACACAATAAATTATTTAACTGGACTCCACATAAATAGCCATGGTGATGAAAAATGTTTTTGGAATTCATAAATCATAGAATCAATCAAGTTCGAAGGGAACCCAGGAGCTGCCTAGAGTTGAACCTCCTGCTCAAAGCATGGTTGACTCTGAATTCAGACCAGTCGCTCGGGGCTTTGTGCAACATTTCCACTTCCACGATGAACAGCCAAAGGCCTAGGAAAGACAGAACTTCAAAAACTGAAGAAATTTCTCAAAATAGTTATCTGGGTTTTTTAATATGCAATTTTCCTAAGAGTTATAGTTGAGTAGTGTCTCAAACATGTTTCATTTCAAATAAAAATGTGTCTGTTTTTCCAAGCAGAGGTTAAAGACATGCCAGTGACTTCTCCTGTAAAACTCTGGGAAGGGAAATGGAGAGGTCATGAAGAATGACCTGATTTCTGAAACAGAAATGTCGTGAGGAACGACCTCTAACTGAAACGGCAAAAAATGAAGAAAGGATAACATAAATACTTAAATATAAATTATACAGAGTAATACAACCAGGAAAACAACTATTCTGTGCCCGTCTTCACTGCTGTCATATAGTTTGCTGCTCTTGTATATGTAGTTTCTTTTCATTCATTTGTATGTGTTGCTGTTCACTGTATTCCCTTTTAGTGAGAGATATGTTTCAGTATATCACTCCTTAATACCATGATGTGACAAGTGGTTTACTATGCTTTTAGGAAGATGGAGAAATCAAAGAACATTCACTGGCTGAAAACAAATGTTTTACTTAAAGGAAACGTTTTATGGTACAGTAAAGATTTCGCTTGTTTGTTTTTTATCTTAAATCGTACATTAAATCTTAAGGCAAATCCTGTAGTTTTTTATTTGCACAGGGTAAGGTAAATACCTTCTGCTCTTCATTAAAAACCCAGCATCCCACTGTTCTCATCTGTATCTGTTAAAAGAACAGGTGCAAGACATTTTTATACCAATAAGGCTCCCATGATACCTTCAGTTTGAATGTACGAATTGACAGAAGCTTTCCTGAGTTGCAAACAGCTTTTTGTCGAATATATTTTGGCAGGGAGCTAGCACCTTGTCGTGTAGCTGTGTCACATCATATTATACTGTACAACGTAATATACTAGAAAAACATGCTCACATGAAGTCTTACCTTCCTTCTGAAGCTAGGCAACGGTAAGGGCCAAATCCCACTGTTGGGCCTTGAGCACATCACGTCCCCCAAGCGCTTGTGAGCCTGTGCTCCAGGCTGCTTGGTACAGTGCAGCGGTGCAACCACGATCAGGTGACTGCGGAGGGCTGGGTGAGAAGGAGCTGCAGCAAACGTGCCTGGCACCTTCTTCGCCTCAGGCGGGAGCAGCGTTTCCGTGTGGGCACTCACTCTGCGTCACGGCCGGAGTCAGGTTGCAGCTGTCCTGGTCCTGGCTCTGGCTCTGGCTCTGGCCCACGGGCACAGACTTCCCGCGTGGCCTTAGGGCCACCTGGCCTCAGGGCCACCTGGTCCCTGAGGACTTGCCTGGCCATCGGGCACCCTGGTCACTACGTCTGTCCCAGCCCTTCTCTCCTGGTTGGATATTGTGGGACTGTGCCCCTTGGTGAGCTTCTGTTCTGCTGGCCTCCCTCACCCTCAGCTCCCGGCTTCCTGCCCGACCTCGCCATTCCCTGACATCTAAGATCATGTGCAGGTTCTGTCTTTAAAACTGGGAAAAAAAAAAAAAAAAAAATTTTTTTTTTGGTCTGTGATCTAATCTCAAAGTTGAAGATTAGAACTGGTAAATAACGTAATTATTTTACACTTCCATGAGACAAAACTCTGTACTAATAACTTCGTTTTTAATTTATGGGAAAAGTAGTTTTATAATTGGAAAACACTGATGCAGAACCATTCAGCTAATATCCCAAAATAACTTTATCTTGCTACATTAAGTAAGCCAAGTTTGCTCACTGAATAATGAAGAACAAAGCTGACTGAAAATGATGTGCTGGTTCTTAGTCCTATGGAGACACATTTTTAAAGTTTACTTAATTTTGTCCAGTAGTTATAATGGGTATATGTGATACTAAGGAGGTATGCAAAGGAAAAGTCCCAGTAATACTGGTATTCTGTATCTCTGAACAAGGCCAGATTATGTATCAAAACTTCACCCGTTAATAGCTGAGCACTGTGATAAACAACAGATAGCAAAGCAGATTTTCTTTTGAAATTATCAGCTCAAGAAGGAATTTAGGAATTCTTAATGTGCCAGCCATTGTCTTCTCTAGATTCTGAATGCTGACTGTTTAATTGTTCACAGAAACTTCTGTAATTTCCCAAGATAAGGAAGGAGGGGAAGAAAAATGGGAACAAACAAAGCATGCTGGGCAGACAGTAGAAAACCTGATATTTTAAAGCATTAATAAGATGGTTCATGTAATTAGGTTTGTCAAATTAGTATTGATTCCTGGAAAAAAAAAATGGAGTTCTGATACTGAACTTGTTAATAAAAAAATAAAAATTAAGCACTGCAAGCATATCTGGTGACAATCAATAGGTTTTATAATAAATAGATCTTGTTACACTAACCCAGTGTCATTTTTCATTGGATTAACAATACCATTAATAATAAAAATAATGATGTTGGTATAATAAACTTCTGTAAAGCACTTGAAACATTTTCAAACAACAATTTGACTTAAAAAAAAAAAGGAAGAACATGAAATTGATACAGTACATACCATGTAAATTAAAATATTAAATAGAATAGATCAGAACCTGAAGAACTCTGCTGTAATATAAACAGTGTATTTTTTTCTGTGCAATCACTTTTTGAGATCTATCTAAAGAATTATTTTTAATGTATGTTTTAAAGAAAACATTGGGGTTTTGGATGATATGAATAATGAGTGGATGATTTATAGTGAAAACATCTTGCCAGTCCAGAACACAGTTTTGTACACTGGGACATATATCAGTACAGCCCATGTTACTGCGATCTTCTAAGAACAAAGTATGTAAGACGTAAGATGTTGGATACTACTTTGAGAAGTGGCTTTGAAAATCTCACAGGTACAATAGCAAATGGCAAATCAGTGGAGCACTGGTGAAATCAAAGCCAATATGACCATGTTGTCCTGATGAGGTTACCCAACTAATACTGCTTTGGAATTCTTACTAACACCATTTTGAACAATATGAGTTTGAATTTTTTTATTGTTTCTATTTCTGACTTCAAGGATAGAGCACTGGGAGCTGAAAATACACCTCTGAAAATGTCACTTCTGAAAGAAAGCGGATTTTTTCTCTTTACGGTCTTTTCTCCAGGCAGTCCATGTTAATGCAGCACTTCATATTATATATCATCATGTATTTCACACTGAGTTTCATAGTGTTCACAGATAAACAAGACAGTTATGGAGATAAACAACAGCAGAGACAAATTTTTGGAAGCACCTTAATAGAAAAATGCAGTCTACCAACATCTGAAATGAATTGGACAGTCACTGAGGTAGAAAGGTACAGAGACAGTGTTCCACATAACCAGAGTTGCAGAAACGTTTCCTTTTGTGTTAACCACACCAGTATTGTATGGAGAAACAGAAAGGAAACTAGTGGCTGGGGAACAGGGGATACAAAAAGCATCTGTGTGTGCTTCAGCGTGGCACGCTGAAGTTTCGTTTCTCTGTGTGGCATTCAGGGGAGTATAAAGTCTTTTCACAGTGTTTCTTATGTTAGAACTCTATGTAGAACTGCAAACAGAAGAAAAAGGGTGTTACTAGCTTGCCAAGTTTTCGAATGGGAGCCAAAGGATTATGAAGAAAAACCTTCTGAGCTGAAAGTTAAGCACGTTAGGGCAGGTCATGCAAACTATCATTGTCACCAATACCAAGGGGAGTGTCCTTTTGCCACTTTGGGGAAGGCTGGGCGCGTGTGACTTCTGGCAGCAGGAGGACGGCTCCTTTCCCGCCCGGAGACCTGCAGCCACAGAACAGTTCAGTGCCCTGGCAGCCCACCCAGGGGAGAAAGTTCTGCCTGGGGAGGCACCACCATGGGACACACGTGAACTGTGCATCTGCACCACGGGGAGTGGTGGGTGACAGTGATGGGAGACTGCAGTGGTGGAGACCCACAGCTGCCTGCCTGACTTCCCGCCTGCCCAGATTTATTCCTTTCTGGGGGTTCTGATCAGGGATGGTATGAAAGAGACCGCCGAGGCTTGTCCAGCCCTCAGGCTATTTTCCCATGCTGCTCATCCATGCAGGCACCAATGAAACTGCCAGAGGAGATCCTAAGAGTAACAAGAGCCACTCTTAAATTGCGAGGCTCATGAGCATGTGTCATGAATGGGTGATTTAGATCGCTGAAAGAGCCACTGTCAAAGGTATTAGCAAAAGTAGTTTTAATACGCTGTTGTAAAAGTGTGAATTAACGAAGTTCGATGGCAAGGTTCAGTCTATTACTGTATGGCACAATCATTGGAACAATAATTCAAAACCACCAAGACAAAATCAAAGTTACCCAGGCACAAATTAAAGTTACCGTACTACAAGGTTATGCATAACATTGGTCGCTTGCTAAAGGTCTGTCTCTGGTAAAAGGTCTCTCTGCCTCAAGGAGCAACCTTGAGAGGGGTTCCAGCTCAAGGGGAGATCACCGCCACGCAGCCAGGCTGCCTAGCAAGGAGAGCTCAAGGAAGGTTCACTGAGGCTGTCATATTTATGGGATAAAGTGGTTGGCTTGTAGTCAAATTGCATGCAATGGGAGAGGTGTGCATGAGGCTCCTTGTACCCACAACCTTCTTTGTTCCTTAATAAATACGTTTTGGAAAAGCCACCCATTATTCATGTGTTAATCGCATGATCAGTGCTCCAAGCTCATACGCATCGATGCTGACTGTGTCACTCTGCTCTTTTGTGGGTTTTCAGAGAACAGGCTGGAACTAGAGGAGTTCTTGGCCCGGCTACAGCTCAGGCCTTTAACCTCCTTTGGAGCCTGTACCAAACTACTGCTGGTTTGGTGAAGGGGTCGAGTGCATCCGTCACAGCAGTCAAGCTCAGGGGGTGTTGCCCCAATCCTGTCAGTGAAGAGGTGAAATTATAGGCAAAATAACGTAAGAACATTACCAGCGTTCAGAGTAGTAACTTGCAAATACTCAGGGGTAGGAACACAGACACTGTTGAAAAGTCAAAATCAGTGATTTCCTACTCCATGCAGTACTTGGGACTTGAAGTTGTTATGGTGACACGTCAGTGAGTAATATAATTTTGTCTACCATGTGGGCAGGAAAAAAGGCTTTTCAAGTTGTTAAAGCACCTTCTGAGGTTCCTTAAATGACTAAATGTTCTTCAAAATCCTACTGGCTTTACTGCCGTTTTAAGGATATTCTCAGCACTGAGGAGGTGCATAACGTAAGGCAGATAATTTACTCGTCTATTTACATTTTGTTTCAGCACCTGTGCTTTATCATAGTTGCCTCTTTCTATCTGCCACAACTAGTGGACTTTTAAAAGGCATATTATGGCACATTTTTTGATAACATAGCATATCGCATTCATCTCTTTAGCCACTTCTTGAATTATTCACATAGAATGACAGCATATATTCCATCATATTGAAACAATTTGCATTAAATATTTGACAGAAAACATATGCCCCTGATTTTCTTTTCAGGGAAAAAAAATAAAATCTCCACCTATGTCAAGCTGTGGAGTTCTGCCATTGTAAAGAAGCAATGACTTTCTTCCCTTACATCCCTTTTAGCAATATGTAACGCAAGACAACAGTATGAAAGGGCAATGCACCTTGTTTTTCTAAAACAATGAGTTGATAGCCTACCAAATTTTAGTTTGTTTTTGGTTCGGGTTTTTTTTTTCCTGTAAAGTCCTGGACAAATAAAATACCAGATTTTAAAAGTGACTGATAACTTTATCAGCTCCAACAAGACTTGTAGTCATGTAAGCCAAGACTGCGGTATATAAATGATAAAATATTGTGTATCAATGTTTTAAGTAGATTGGCATATATTTACTGTTGATACAAATCAATGTTTTTTCAATAACCTAAAAAATTCTTTCTCAGTGTTTACAATGGCCATGTTCACTATACTTTCCAGTCATTTTACTACAATATGTGAACTTTCTCCCCAGTTTCCCTGAAATTTCAGGTACCAATTTCATGACAGAAGCCTTCTGCAGATGTCAAAGGAAGGATTATTGCACTAAATACAGATGATCTTTTTTTTTTCTTTTTCTTTTTCAGGTTGTTTTATAAAATAATTCACAATGAATGAAACAATTGCTGATGCATATAGATGGAAATTTTAAGAATATTTCAGACAGAAGCATAAAAGGTCTTACCCAATCTAGTCAAACACTACAAAGAACATATCTAATACAAAGAAAAACAGATAATTTTTAAGAACTTAATTTTATCATTAAAGCTAATATAGCATTTTTAAAGTAAGTTTCAATTTAATTTGCTCACTACAGAAGTATATAATTAAAACTGGACTTTGTTAATGGCACAATAATAAATTTAAGTTTCCAGCTACATAATTTTAATTTAAACAGTCAACATTAACAACAAAGTTGAACATTTTATTCAGCAGGAACACTTGCAAAATTATCTCCATTTTCATCCTAAATTTTATAAACTTGTTAATTTGTTTGTATTACAATGTGTGACATATAAATCTAAATGCACCCTGCAAACATTCATGTACATGTCTAAACATTTTCATATTGTTAATTGAGGTTTAATCATTCAAATGTCTCTGATTCTTTTACACTTGGACCTACGTAAAAATATTTTCATATGAATTTCGAAGGAGGGGAAAAATACAACCAAGCTTCATCTAGTCCTCAATTACTGCTCTGTATTCCCAGTTTTTCCTTCTGCATCCCTTACTCCCTTATTTAGGTACTTAAAAATCTCCTCACTTCTTCATGTGAAGTGGTTTTCTGCACCCCCCACAAGAATAGTTCTGATATACAATGGAGAACTAAAAACAAAATGTAACTGATGAAATCATTCACAGAATAGTAGCATTTGCTTTTCTGTCTTACGTTTTTGAGAACTACAGGCTTATCTGCTGCATTAAAATCTCAGCAGGGTTATGTTTACTTCAGGGATGAAACCAAATGGAAAATAAATACTGAGGTAACACATGTATAAATGAGAGCATGAATTCACTTATCTTCTCCCAGTAGCCCTTTGTGAAAAAAAAATATTATGTAGCACTAGATATGTTCAAATAAGAGCAGAATGTTATATTCCTATGGAAATTACATGAAGACCAAATTATTTTCATTCTGAAAGTGACAATATATCAAAATTTCATTTTTTTATGGAAGGAAATAATTTGAAATATATATCTGTTCATACCTATACTTCCATATAGAAATATTACAACATATAAAATAGTACATAAAAAAGAATATGCAATACTCCTATAGCTTACCAATAGATTAAATTTTAAACATGCTATAGAATAAACATGCTTTCCAGAGGGACCTGGACAAGCTTGAGAAGTGGGCCCGTATGAACCTCATGAGTT
>JAVKLA010000008.1:14179735-14201479 GCA_034782735.1 Sagittarius serpentarius | reverse complement strand
AAGCATTTCTTTACCAAGAGGGTGGTCAGACACTGGAACAGGCTTCCTAGAGAGGTGGTCGATGCCCCAAGCCTGTCGGTGTTTAAGAGGCATTTGGACAGTGCCCTTAATAACATGCTCTAACTTTTGGTCAGCCCTGCAGTGGTCAGGCAGTTGGACCAGATGGTCAGTGTAGGTCCCTTCCAACTGAAATAGTCTGTAAGTCTGTAAATCTGGCCAGAGCTGCTGCTGATTTTGATAAGAACTAGGAACACTCATTAAAGTTTTAAGGTAAGTTATACATTTTTTAGGCAACAAGACATAAAAGACAAATTCTCAAGATTATACATTTTCAAGTATTTTGAATCCTTATGATACAATAAAGACAATTCATTTTAAAAAAAATCAGTAAATTAATATCACATGCTTTTATATATAAAACATGGAATTCAGAAAAGTTAGGATTTCACAGTTGAAGCTGAGATATGTAGGTAAGATCTATGATGCTATTAAGATATTTTCCTTCAGAATGCAGTCCCTAAGAACATTACATAAACACTTGAAATGCAAAGCAACTGGTGAATGAATATCTATTTTATGCATTTAGTTAAAAATCTCTAATGTCAGTTTATAATCTGTAAGTATCTTACACCTTTAAAAGAATTATTATTTTACAGAATAGAATAAAACTACTCATTTGTGGGGCTTCTTGTTTCAAATGTTCTATGGCACTTAACTAGAATTAAGAAAAACATTATGGCTGAAGAAGGATAATTTGCTGAAAAATGCATGTATTAATGTTTCAGCTACAGAATATTGGTCTAAATTCGTTATTGCTAGTAACAATATAATTTTTGTTCTCATGGTAGCTCTAAGATCTTGAACTAGAAATTTCTAGCCACTAGAAGTTTTTACCATACATACTGATGTTTTCTAAAATACTTAGTTCATCTAAGTTTAGAAAGATAGAGCATAAACAGGATTAATGGGAGCCAAAGACCATTGATGTATCTTTCTTCTCTCTTCTTCCTCAGAATGGATGATCTCTGAATGAAATAGATGCCTCTTGGAAATTTCTCACACATCTTTCTCACAGATTTCAGATCTTCCACATCTTCAGATGCTTTCATAATTCAGAGATCACTTAAACTCTCTCCAGAATTTCTTTTTTCCTTTGGGGAAAGTAGACTGTTACGAGCAGCTGCTGTGTTTTAACCCTGGTATGCACCTAGGCCCCACGCAGCTGCTCACTCACTGGGGAAGAGAATCATGAGAAGACTCATGAGCTGAGATAGAGAGTTTAATAGGGAAAGCAAAAGCTGCATGCTGAAGGAAAGCAAACCAAAGAATTCATTCACTACTTCCCATCAGCAGGTAGGGGTTTAGCCTGTGTTCCTTCCCAATTTCTTGTGCACCCTCAGCCCACTCGCTGGTGGGGTGGGGTGAGAAGCAGAAAAAGCCTTGGCTCTGTGTAAGCCCTGCTCAGCAGTAACAAAAACATCCCTGTGTTATCAACGCCGTTTTCAACACAAATCCAAAACACAGTCCCATACTAGCTACTGTGAAGAAAATGAGCTCTATCCCATCCAAAACCAGTATGGTAGCATAATTATTCAGAAAGATGAATGGTATCCAGATCATGCTGATTAGAAGGACCTTTTTGTAGAAACAGATATGCTCAAACTTCATAGAAATTAAATATAAACCTCTGAATGTAGTTCTTTTTTCTTCCTAATAGAAGAATTATAATAGCACTTTTTTTCAGTCTTATTCTCTAAGTAAGACAACCTCAGAAAAACACTAGAAACTAAAGAACTACAACCCATATTCTTAAGCACCATGAATTTCAGTTAATATTTGGTCTTCAGAGTTGCTTAACCTGTTTAGTTCTTCAACTAAAAGTTCTTTCTCTACACAACACTTTTTTCTTCCTCATCCAGTAGGAGTGAAATTTGCTATAAAAGACTTTTGCTGTAACTAGAAGACCTTATGATGTCATGATTTCTTTTTACCTGCTATGTTTCTTTAAAAAAAAACACTTGAAACAACTCATTGTCAAATAATAGCTCACTGGTTGCTTATGAGTTATTACAAGATTTTGATCCTGTTCCTACATTAAGCTTTTTTTGGTTTAAGTTAAACAGGTAGTTGATTCTGCCACACTCGAGCTTATGCAGGAATTTGAGTGAAGTGACTACTAGGAAGTGGCCCCAAGCTGCAGGCAGGAAAGTTATTCAGTCAACCCAGCACAAATAGTGAAATAGAATCTAGCTACTCTTCCTAGCCAACGCTTAAGGCATAAAATAACTTTCAGTTATTTTAATTCTAAGGGGTTTTTTGGCAGTGGACTGAAGGGATTTTTGAGTAGGATCATTTTCTCCTTAGTCTTGGTTCAGAAGAAACGTGAAGTACTTTCTGCAGAATCATAGAACAGTTTAGGTAGGAAGGGACCTCTGAAGGCCATCTAGTCCAACCCCCTGCAGTGAGCAAGGACACCTTCAACTTGATCAGTGTGGCTCAGATCCCTGTCTAGCTTGACCTTGAACGTGTCCAGGGATGGGGCAACTACCACCTCTCTAGGCAACCTGTTCCACCGTTTCACCACTCTTACTGTAAAAAATTTCTTCCTTATATCTAGTCTAAATCTACCGTCTTTTAGTTTAAAACCATTATTCCTCGCTACAGACCCTACTAAAATGTCTGCGCCTGTCTTTCTTATAAGCCCCCTTTAAGTATTGAAAGGCTGCAATAAGGTCTCCCCGGAGCCTTCTCTTCAGCCTGAACAACCCCAACTCTCTCAGCCTTTCCTCATAGGAGAGGTGTTCCAGCCTTCTGATCATTTTTGTAGCCCTCCACTGGACTCACTCCAACAGGTCCATGTCTTTCTGGTACTGAGGGCTCCAGAGCCGGACGCAGCACTCCAGGTGGGGTCTCACCGGAGCAGAGTAGAGGGGCAGAATCCCCTCCCTCGACCTGCTGGTCATGCTGCTTTTGATGCAGCCCAGGATACAGTTGGCTTTCTGGGCTGCGAGTGCACAGTGCTGGGTCATATCCAGCTTTTTGTCCACCAATACCCTGAAGTCCTTCTGCGGAGGGCTGCTCTCAATCCCCCCATCCCCCAGCCTGTATTGATACTGGGGGTTGCCCTGACCTGGGTGCAGGACCTTGCACTTGACCTTGTTGAACCTCATGAAGTTCACATGGGCCCACTTCTTGAGCTTGTCCAGGTCCCTCTAGATAGCATCCTGTCCCTCAGGCGTGTCAACCACAACATCAGGTTATCACTGCAATTTTTCACCTCTGATTTTTTATTATTATTTGTCCCACAGGAGTCAAAAATGGTTAGGGAACTGCCAACTGTACAGATTTAACAGAAATTATTTCATGAGTATAAACACATGCCTCATTTTATCTCTTTCCATAAGTTGAGGACTTCTGCTGGAAAGGGTGGTGTGGACCATGACCTTTACTGTTACCAAAGACTGTGCCAATTATTTAGTTAATTTTTATTTTTCTTGTTAGTTTTATTTTTTATTAAAAAAAAAATAATACATTGCTTTTTTTTCATCATATGTCTTTATGTACTTAACAATGAAATGTCTGATACATTTGTTGATGGCTGGGGCTTGGATAGGGGAAGGTCTTGAGTCATTTCTCTTTTTTTTTTTTGCTTCATTCTCAAGGATTGCAAAGGATTATGTTGGGCTCACGTGCAGCACAAGCTCTCATGGGATTTCACAAATATAATTCTGTCACTCTTCATGTTCAAAAAGCACACAATACCATTAAAAAAGTTATTGAAGTTGTTTGGTGTGGTGTGAAATGCAATTCTTAGTGTGTAGGTGACAACTAACTCAGTATGTGCATCTTATCTAAGCCATTTATTGTAGCTGTGAAATTATTAAAAGAGACAGGGCATGCAAGACATGTTCTGAACAACTTTCCCCTTGGATAAAACTGAAAGGCATATATGCCAGTTGTTTCAGACTTCTTTTTGCATCAAGGCTTTATGGTTTTCTTTTCTAGAACTTGAACATGCAGAGCCGTGTTCATGTCAAGGAGAGGAAAGCAGTTCATTCTATACTGCTTTGTTACTAATGCAACGTCATATAGAAGATGCTTTGTTTGATTACTTATGTCACATTGATCAGATCACCTATGTCATCTGATTTAACTGGCCTATCCAGGTTACTGATTACACCTATTGCGTCCATCGCTGTCTCAGTTAATACTTAAATTTAGGGTTAATTTTATCAAATTGTTAATACTAAAAGTTAGCACATAAACCCTTTAAATTCATTCTGGTTTTGATTATGTTGGGAAAAGTAAAATAATCCTTTCATGATTAATCAAAATTGCTAAAACTGAAATAAAACCTGGAACTTAGCATGAATGCTTCACAGAAGTAGGCTAAAAGAGCAGCCAAATGAGACTGTCAAATGCAGACTTACAAATGCTCTTCAGCTAGATGTATAAGCAAAGATGCCTTGGAAAACATAGCACCAATGCTTTTATTTTTTCCCCACAAATCAGGTTGCTTTTATAGGATCAAAGGGCAATTCAGGTGGGAAGGTACTTCAGGAGGCCTCTAGTCCAACCTCTTGATCAAAGCAGGGGCAGCTCCAGTTCCATCCCCAGACAAATTTAGTGTCATCTTCACAAAAATAAATCAAAGCTTTTCTGACTGCAATAGTCTTTTTATGTAATAGTCTTGATTACAGGATGGAAATATTTAGGAAAATAAGAGAAAGCTAAAATATCAAAAATAGTTAATACATTTATACTCCAAGTATTATTCATTGCCTTGCATTCTGCATAAGATCATGCTCTCAGACTGTTGCGTTATCTATAGTGATTGGTAAATGAATTTAAAATGAAACTGAAGAAATATGATTTGGTACAGCATAGAAAATTCTGCACATTTTATGCACCAGACTGCTTTGCAAATACATTCCTTACAATCTGCCTTTAGGCAGCTGGAATTGATAATATTCCTATTAACAGATGCTCTAGGCATAAAAAGACAGGAATTAGACTTATACATACACTGCTCAGAACCACAAAATCTTTAATAAGACGCAATCTTCCATAACATAGTTTTCCATAAACAGAAATAAATGTGACAGAGTCACATGATCAACAATGTCTTATCTTCTAGTTTAGCGGTGATAAGGGGCATGTCTTTCTTATCTTAATGGTATCGTGGTTTTCATGAAAAATTAAATGTTTTAGTAATACAGAATTTGCAGTAGACATGTGACAAGGACCCTTAATTAAATTTGCAGGTTTCAAACATAATATAAATGTTTAACACTGTGAGGACTCAGTTATTCACACAGAAAAAGAACTTCTGGTACACTGAGCACTGTAACAGTCAAAAGGAAACACCACCACTGCCTAAAAATACCCCCAAAACAACACCACACACAAAAAATCGCAAAAGTTACCCCCATTCACTAGGCTACACACTAAGAATTCCTGCTATAGTAATTCCTATAACATGCCACTCAAATCATGGGTTACAACAATTTAAAGGTATTTCCATTACAATCTCCACCCCAGGTCCCTTTGAACCACACCATAGAGTTTAACATTGCAATGAACTCCTCCCGTCACCCCTGCTCCAGCTTGGACTTGTACACAGACTGCAGTCCCTTAGGGATGTACCTGCTCCAAGGGGAGCCTTATATATGACCTACAGTCTCTTCAGGGGTACATCTGCTGCAGTATAGACTTACCCACAGCCACAGTCACTTTGAGGTCCACCTCTTCCAGTGTGGCAATATCCATGGGCCACAGTCCCTTCAGAGGTATACCTGCTGAGGCACAGACATAACCATGGCCACAGACACTGATATATACCGGCTCTGGCATGGACTTATCCACAGCCACAGATGCTTCAGAGTATCCTGCTCCTGCATGGACTCATCCACAGGTCACAGTCCCTTCGACTCGAGTTCACACGGGAGTTCCAGCCTGTCCAGTACAGCAGCACAGAAACAGCAGCGATGCCCTGGCCATCCGCCAGCCCAGGCGCATCGCCATTGCTGTTATCAAAATGTTCCCAGGCACAGCAGAGTAAGATGATAAGCAGTACAGCAAGCAGCAAAAGCAAAAAGCAGCCACTAATGAGCACGAGACTGTAATTTACAATAAGGCAAGCAAGCCCCATGGCAAGCACAGGAGCCTGCCAATTAATAGCTAAACAGCAATAACAGCTATAAATTCTATCTAGCACATTCCAGTCAAATCTGTTATCTCAAACCCTTTGAGCCCCACGCTGGGCGCCAAAAAAGACTGTTGTGGTTTAACCCCAGCCAGCAACTCAGCCCCATGCAGCTGCTCACTCGCTCCCCAACTGGTGGGGTGAGGAAGAGAATCAGAAGAGTAAAAGTAAGAAAACTCCTGGGTTGCAATAAAGACAGTTTAATAGGAAAGGGAAAAGCTGTGCGCACAAGCAAAGCAAAATGAGGAACTCATTCACCACTTCCCACGGGCAGGCAGGTGTTCAGCCATCTCCAGGACAGCAGGGCTCCATCACATGTAACAGTGACTTGGGAAGACAAATGCCATCACTCCAAACATCCCCCCCTTCCTTCTTCTCTCAGCTTTATATGCTGAGCACGACATCGTATGGTATGGGATATCCCTTGGGTCAGTTGGGGTCAGCTGTGCCAGCTGTCTCCTCTCCCAACTTTCTTGTGGGGCCTCCTCACTGGTGGGGAGGTGCGAGAAGCAGAAAAGGCCTTGGCTCTGTGTAAGCCTTGCTCAGCAGTAACTAAAACATCCCTGTGTTATCAACACTGTTTTGGTCACAAATCCAAAACATAATCCCATGCTAGCTACTCTGAAGAAAATGAACTCTACCTCAGCCAAAACCAGCACATTGTGCCAGGAAAAGCATGAAGAGCAAATGGCATTCTTCAATGATTATCTTTGTAAAGTAAATTTTGGTGTCACCGAAAGACACCTTCCGCATTTTCCACTACCCTATACCATCCGCTTGTAGGGAAACAGTAAAAACTACAGGCATTATACTAGTGGCTTTACACAGCTAACATTGCTTGTGTCTGGTCTTTTGGTCTAGGATAAAGACATTGATGGTGGGAAGGAAATGTGGCCACTGTGTTTGTTCAGACTGTCAACAAGTCTTCCATTAGTGCTTACTAGGGTGTGAATATCCTTCCATTAAAAATGGGCTCTTACTCTGCTGTCACAGACACCTTAAGAGGCCATGAATAGTTAATAAGTTTTCATCAATATACATCCCAAATTGGGTTTGAAACAAATGACAATCATAATAAAACTTCTCCAGTGAGCATGAAGAACAACTTAACCTCTTGTTATCGAAGTATACTTGCTGACTTGTTTTGAGAATAACCTTCTACTTAGAGACACTTGAGGTCAACACTGTATCCATTTCTAACTAGAATGCACAAAAGACAGAAAGGAGCTTACTTTCTCTTGTCAAAGGCAAGGTGAGTGCAGTCATATATTCAAGGAGGGATGTAATATTTTCCATATCATAACCAGGACATATCAACAAAACCTGAAAGTCAGGGATAAGAGGGAAAGAAGTGTGTTGTTTTTCCTGTCTCCTACTGAGCTGTTCGTGGCAATGGAAGGACGTGGCAGACTTTGCCTTTAAGGCTTGGTTTAGTTTGTAGAGCCAAAATTCAATTAAAATTCCAGATTCTATTTCAAATTATTTCAACTGGGATTTTTTTATATTGAATTCATACCATTTCTATAAAAAGGATAGGATTTTATTGTAAACGTTGTTTTATCTTTTTAATGTAAATTCAAAGCTTAGCTCTTTTTTGTCATTGATTGTCCAGTTATTGTAGAGTTGTTAGGGATGATTCTAAGGTAGTAAGTGGCATGTCATAAGTAATTCTTCTCAGCTGCTGCACAACCTGTTACACTTACAAAGTTATGCACTGCGAAGCTATTTGACCTATTTTGAAAACTTGTTTCGTCTTGTTATTTCTAAGATTATGAATCTTCAGTGTGTTCTCACTTTCTTGTCAAACAGTCACATTCAGTGTACAAGATTTGGAATAAAGTTTCACACATTTATTCAGCAATATACTTTTCAAGCTTGTAATATAGTAGCAAAGACAGAAATGCCAAAGGTTTGACAAGGTATTAATAATCCATGTCCTTTAAAAAGGTTAACCTTGTGGATTGTTGCCTTCTAATATGGCCACTTCAAAGGCACATTACATACTTAAGAAATGGTGCAATGTTTCGGTTACTGCTAAAATTAATATCAATAATCACCATTAACTTCACCTGATGTAAGTCTTTATGCTTTTTTATGTCATTTGCAAGGCAAATTAAGAAGGAGAGGAAATTAGATTTCTTCTTAATACAATCTAATTTGAACAACTGGAAAAATGAATCATAGTAAGAAAAAACCCCCTCATTTTATAAAAGAAGCAGCATATAAAGCAGTAATTTTGATAAGTGTATAGCTAGAGAGATTCTGACTTACATTCCATATGCCTTGTGAGTAAGATAAATACTTCAGCAGCTAGAAATGCCGTATATGTGGTTTCATCTCTAGTGTAATGAAAGCTGTTTTGCTGATTGTAGTTTGTTTGATAGGAGACAAATGCCAGTAAAAACTGAGCGGCTATGTCAATGACCACTTGTAAAATAAAATGTATTAAGAAAACACAAGCTCTGCTGTATTTTTTAAATATCATTTTATATTTGCACATTCTTTAAATCTGAAAGCAATATCTCTCTAAGCAATAGTGCCCTTAGTAATGATATTGAGTAGATTACCAAGGATATTCCAGAAGGAAGGTTTGCAAAATTCTTACTATACACAGAAAATTGAGTATGTTCCCTCAAGAAAAAGAAAAAAAATAAGTCAAATGTTAATGTAATCTAAAATATGCCCTCTAGGTGATGTTATTTACCGTTACTGAGGTACATCTTTAGTAAAGAACATGGGAGAATTCAGCTATTTTTACAATTTAGGGAGGAAAACACTATCAATTTTAATTCCATTTCTCAGGATCCTAGAGATAAGAGATAGGAAAGACCTGTTATAACGTCTAGACCAACCTTTTATAAATGCAGGATTATTATCTTGCATTATGTACGATATGTTTTCCAGTAATTTTGTTAGATCAGCTATAAATCACGTGCAAAAGTTTGCATTTCTCTCAGTAAGATGTTTCACAGCTTCCCTGGAAGCTTATACTGCTCTGACAAGAAAATAAGCTGCTGACCAGCAAGGAAGCCCGCCGCAGGTGCAGTCCTGAACTTGCTGGGGCTCTTTACCTGATGCTGGACCCTGGCTGCGGGACACCGTGAGGTGGCTGTGGCCTGCCCATCGAGACTCCCCTCCTGTGGCACCAGCCCCGGGAGGCAGGGCTGCTGTATGCCTGGCTGTCACACTGATAAAAAGTCAAGACTGGGCACCCACCAGGACTTAGGAGCTTGAAGCTGTTCCAGGACTGTCTATACAGACACGGCAAGTTCCCTTCACATGACACGGCAAGACTCAACGGTTGTTGAAGGGGTCTGGTGGTCGGCGTGCCAGAAGGAAAACCTCTGCAAGACTAAACGTTCATTTGTGAGACAGGATCTCAAATTTTGCTCTAGGACCCTTCCACACCCTTTGGCTTTCACTTCTCGATGCCTTAAATTAGAGTTGTGTTTACTAATTTACTTCACACTTAAAGGTGTAAAAATACTAATTGTATAATGGTACTGATATAATCAGAGAGTCAGCTGCTTACTTTCCGGAGTGCAGAGTGGTGATTCTGGGATAATATTAGCAACCGATGAAGCACTTGGTTTTAATTCCTTTTTATCACCTACTTGACAGAACATCATTCACAGCAATTTTCTTTATCATTGCTGCCTTTTTATGAGGGCTACAGTCCTTTTCCATTTTACCGTTTTACCAAACTGCCTTAAAAACTGGCATTTATTATGAAAGAAATCACTGAATAGAAATAAAAATCGTAGCAGCTGTGTAACAAAAAAGTTCTTAGAAAACTGTGGACATGAACCAACTGTGCATAATTTTCTAAGGGTTTTCAAATTAAGCATATCTGCAGTACTGAATTTTAATTAATAGAGCTGAATATTCTCTTCAAGACTCACACCCACATTATATGTAGTGAGTACTTGAGGAACAGTCTGCCAGCAACCATGACTATCTTCAAAAAAGAAACAGTCTCAATAAGTTAAGGTTTGCCAGTGATGAATTATACAAGGAAGTCTGTCTTTTTTCTTTATTTCCTCTTTCAAAGATAAAATATCTCCTCAAACA
Source organism: Sagittarius serpentarius (assembly GCA_034782735.1). NCBI lineage: Eukaryota > Metazoa > Chordata > Aves > Accipitriformes > Sagittariidae > Sagittarius > Sagittarius serpentarius. The sequence goes on along the minus strand of JAVKLA010000008.1, from coordinate 14,191,203 downwards.
GACAACGCGTCTCTTATTCCGCTCTGTAGGCTCTTTGTGCATGTCACTTTATAAAGCATGTGGGTAAAATGCATAAGTAGTCCTGGCAGAAGGCACCTAAAAAACTCCAGCACATGTCTCCCTTTCCAGGTTATGCAGAAAAAAACCTGCCTTCCTGTGCGTGGCCACCTGAGTCTTGTATGTAGGCACCTCAGCAGGGGAATGGGGCAGCCCTCTGGTCTGACTGCCACTCCAGCCAGCCGATTACAGTGTTCTGCCAAAAAGCCAGTGTGTGGCTTTGAAATGACCCTGCTAAGAAAGGCTGAATTCCCAGGTTCCCGATTTGTAAGCGAGCCTTCACTTCATGGCAGTAGTTCACAAAAGTGAGGAGAGAGGTGCGTGGCATCCTGAAACTTCAGGTAGTTGGGAGCTCGGAAAAAAGGCCAGGAGAAGACTATGTAGGGTCAGCCCTGTTTTGTAAATTCCTAGCCAAGGAGTGGATCTGCTAACCGGGGAATTAGCTAAGCTTTCATTTACCACTATGGAAGGTTTTATATTCCTCTGAATTTTGATCAGAGACACCATAGTCATGTCTGTGCTATGGGTATGCAGAACCTAATGCAGACTTCACCGAAGCCAGTGTGAGTGACTGGCTAGATGGTGTGAAAAAAATGAATATTTGGCCTGTATCATCCTGAAAGGACTCTCCAGAGAAATGAAAACTTTCTTTAAAATAACAGTTATTAACTCAGGTTTATCAAAGACAAGGTTTTTCTGCTTCAGTGGCTGAGACAGCGAATCTGAGCTCTGCTGAGTTGTGTGGATTTATCATCTGAATTGTCACTACCATGGAGTTCACCAAGATCTGTTCAAGGCCAGACAGGAAGTCTGGGGCAGATCATGCTAATAAAACCAGATCTCAGGACCATCTTTCTTTTTTTGGCAGAAATTAATCCCCATAAGTGCATTATCGTCTCTATGTCAAAATGGTGAGATCCTGTCATCAGTTGAGTACACGTTTCAGAGATGTCAGACTGTGAAAGAAGGATCTCTCAGTAAATCATAATAAATGGCTCTGTTCAATGAAAAAAAAGAAAAACAAACCCAAAATAAAGGAAACAAAACATGTGCCCCTAAAATAAAAATACAAATTTAACATACTCTTTCGGGCTTCTCAAAGGTGTTCATTAGTTAGTATTCTCAAGGACACTAGATTTTTTCAAGGCACAATTAAATAACATTCTGAACAGTGAAATAAGCGACTGGTCCCTAACTAAACGTACCTGACTGTTTTTGAAATCTGATCCTGCTAACTTTGAAATCAGTAGGCAAAATGGCAGAACCTCTGCAGTAATGGCAAGGGATGTATTTTACAGCCCCTGAAAGACATTGAGCTGAGAGAACTCTGTTTAATCCATGGTACAGGAAGCTTTGTGCTTGTGACTATAAAGATTCAAGTTAATTGCTCTTTTATTTAGGGCCTGAGAAAGCCCACAAGTTTCTTAGTCTTCCTGTGAAGAAATGTAACATTGCTATACACCAGCTCTCTCTTCCAGCTCTCAGCATGGCACCTTGCTAGTGAGGGAGACAATAATATTCTGTATATCCTCATTAAAAAAGAGGAAGAGGGGCTTACTTTTTTCCCCTAGTTGTTCCATTTTCTCACTGGGTTCTACAGAACTTGCTGAAGAAGAGTCCTTAAAATGCCAAGAGCAGGTTTGAAATGCTACATACAGATTATTTTTAGGAGTGAGCATCCTTGATAAAATATTGCAGTTCATGTATATGCAACATGTTAAGTATACTTCAGTGCTATAATCTTGATCTACATTTGTAACAGATGATAATTAGTGTGCCATGAGGAAAATAAAAGGAGAGATGATGATGGAGTGAAGAACTTGATTAGTGACAACTCTGAAGAGGGTGAGACGTGAGAGCCAAGAGACTCATCAGCTTACACTTACCTCTTTTTGCCTTGCCTTTCCTTGCCTTGCCTTGCCTTCCCTCCTTTCCTTCTTCATTTTACATTTTTCCTTAATTTTCCCTTTTCCTTTCTTTAATAAATTTTAAAAGTATCTGACTGTCTCTGAGTCCAGAAATGCAATTTTTTCTTCATATCTATAAAATCACATTTTTAATTGGGCCATGCATTATTTCACTGTGAAAGTAGGAAACCAAAAGAAGTTTAAATCGTATTTGCAAAGTGGGACAGGGCTCACACAAGTTTTTCTCCTGTGAAGATCTCATGACTCCCACAGCTGACCAGTCTCTCCAGGTCTACACAGTTATTGAAGCCCCTTTGTCTCAGAGAAATATCTTTGGTTAGTCCTGTGGAACCATATTCTTTCAGGAATATTGAAAATATCTTTACATATCCAAAAGAATACAGAAAACAACGGTAAGGGTCAGACAAGTACATAAAGATATTATGCAGAAAAAAGACGTAAGATTTTATGGTGAAGTCAATATCTATATATTCTTTTTGCTTAAAAGTAAAATAGATCCCTAAATAATGAAGGCAACCCCCAGAGGCACAGCTATAAATATGAAATAAAAAGAATAAGAAAATGTTTAGCTGGGGAAACAGAGAATAATCTAAAATATTTTCACATTGAAAAAATGTGAAAGAGAAATTAACAGAAAGAGAAAGTAGCAAGGAAGAAAATGAAAATTTCCTTGTAAAAGGAGAGGAGTTTTGGGAAAAGGGGAGGGTAGGTGCTGAGTGAAGGATAATATCTGGAAAATTTCAAACAGAATGAATGGTAAGATGTTCTACAAACAGGAAAAAAAAGAGAGAAAAAAATGCCACTGGATTTAAGAGTTATGTCAAAAGCAGGAAAAGGTTATGTAAACAGAGCCTGGTATTAAAGAAATATTAACAGGATGGATAGAGAGAAAATTAAAAAGCAAAAATGAGAATATGAAACTGAAGTTGAAAAGACTCATGATAGAAAGAGTAAAATAATGTATAGTACATCCTTCATTTTGCACAAATTGATAGATTTTTCAACTGAATGGATAAAGATGACAGTAAATGTGAAAGTACTCAAAATAATGAAGATTTAAGAGTTCTTCTGTGGATTTCCCAAGCAATAGAGGAAAAAGCAAATATAAGATGAGAAACTGAAGGACAGCAAAGTGACTCAAGAATGGATGGTGGGAGGGAATTTGTAGATGTGTGACTTCAGTGAAACTTTCAAGAAAGATGTATGATTTTACCCTGGTTTCTGGAATCAAAGCTAACATTATTAATAAGTGTTGAGAAGGTGGATATGAGAAGATGGGAGACTTTATTGTTACTTTTTTTCCCCCCTGAATAACTATCATATCTGAATTTGATTAGATAATATCAAATCTATAGGCATCTGTTTGCTGGCTACCTATGTTTATGCTATGAATGACTCCATGGTGCTTGACAGGCAGAAAATCTTACCTTCTGTCTCTGTCTTGTGATACAGGTTTACCGTTTCTAGGTCTGGGCTACCACAGAGTATCTTTACCTGACTTTACTGGCTATATTCATGGAGGACTGCTGGGGTGACATTTTGACATGGGCTTCTGTGAAGTTACTAGTTCAGTACTACTAGTCTGTAAGTACGATGTAATCGGCCAAGCGATCCATGTTTATTTGAGGGTATTCAGTACTTTGGAACAACAGTTATATTCAGCTTTTTGCGAGTTTTCAACACATCTCTGATGCTGAAATCTGGTGAATAAGAATGTCACTGTAAAATCACCACAAAAAATTTGGTGTAATAATGTAAAAGCAAGGGAACAGGGGTTTTTTACAGCGTGATTTTAATGTATCTTTGCAATGTTACTTCATGATTCAGTTTATCATTAGCCTTCTGACTTCTCTAGCTGGCCAAAGAAAAATCAAGGATTTAGGGTCAAATTACTGTGGCTTTGGGTGAAACAGCAGATTTATGGGTTTCCTGACACAGCAACATTTTTACCTGCCAACACCTGAAAACTCAGGCACTTACGGTACAATTATGAGTAAGAAAATATGGCACTTGTCTCAGTATTTGACTTGCCACATTAAAATAAGGTATTTTATGTGTTGCATTACTTTCGGTCTTTCATGTATAAAATTATTTGCAATCTAACACTCACAATTTTAGTAGACTTCACTACAGAAAGTTACAACAGTATACACAAGGCATGACTCTCAAAACTCTTCAGTTACCAATCATTAGAGAAAGTTCCTGCACCTACAATAGAAAATAAAGTCCGTGCGTAGTTTCAGGTTTTTTGTTTAACATGTTGTTGAGCATTAACTTTCATTGGCAACCAAAACATTGAACGAACAAAAATAATTAATATTGCCTATGCTCTTTGCTGTGCCACGGTTTTGAAATAAATAGATGATATTTGAAATTTTCTTCAAAGTGGTAGGACTCCTAAAAAAAAAATGCTTTTTCCTTTTCTTTTTGTTACATGAAATGTAATGTTTGTTAGAAGCAATTTGTTGCTGCAGAGATCCCTCTTATTTTAAATCATTTTGTATGGCTTGTAAAAAAAGTTCCTTTTTCTAAGAAGATTATTGATTTCTTGCTAGCATGTCCTACACATCAGACAGTGCCTTTTTTTTGCATAATGGTTTTCATTAGATGAACACTTCCAAAGACAAAGAGAGAGTCATGATATCCTATTAATTTCTACAAAATCTGGAAGATACAGGAATGATGGTTTTGAACTAGTGTCAACACCTCCTTAACTACAAATTGTTTCTGTGTTAAAATATCTTTGACTTTTCATATATACTCCATTCCTCTCCTAAAGAGAATGTAAATTAATTTTGCCAGAATTCCCTCAGTAAAGGTCATAAACCCTAACATGGTTACATGGGTTCTTAATATGCTATCCATAATTCTTTATGCTTCACTTAAAAGTATGTTGTTTGCATGACAGAACAGAAAGAAAGGAAGACAATAAATAAAATAAATAATCAAAGATAATAATACAAGTTGTTATATCCCCAGGCACTGATGCTATTTCAGTGTATTCTAAGAGTCCAAAACCATCTATTTCATCTTATTTTTCCTGTTGTTATCACCAAAATAACCTATGTGTCTGTGAGGGAAGAAGAGAACACAGCCCATCAAGTGAGGGGAGAAAATGAAGGAAAGAAAGCCAGTAGTGTAAAAGAAGTTTTAACAACATATAATACACATAGAACCCCAGTTTATGTCCTTTGGCTTTAAGATGAATCTCTGTAAAATTTGTCATATGTGTTATGAAATATTTTTCTATTTGTTTGGATCTTCTGATAATTTACATAAAAATGGTGTTTCTCTCTCCCTCCTTATTAATCACCTGCTCATGGAACAATTCACTCAAACATTAAATTATTTAGCACCTCTTTACCTTCTGCTATAGGTAGAAGGAAACTCTCCTAAAAGCATAAATCTTGTGGTCATTAGGATATTTCAGCCCTATAATGTACCCCAAAATCTTTACATTCTACTGACTTTTGTTTTGATCCTCAGTATCTTTTAGAATATAAATGGCTTATTATGTCCTATACCTCAAGATGCCCGCACTACACATTGCTACGGATGTTCAGTTCTTAGCGTCTTTTCATTTTGTATATGTATTGTATATCTCCTCATCCTTTTCCTCCTGCCTGTGGTCTCCCTTCCCCTCTCCTTCACTGCAGCAGCAAAAGTCATGGCTATCAGCTCTGCCATCTACTTGTGTACCTCTTGTTAACAGTTTATCATCAACCCTGCTGATTTTGTCCCCACCTCGGTTCGCACAATTGTGTCTACCTTATGTTGAACAAATGTTCCATAGCCTTTGTCAGGTTACCTGATAAAAGTCTAATCACGTTAAACAAAGACCTGGCCAGGGTCAGAGAGGCACTAACAGGTGGAGGAACCCCAGTGACTTGCCCAGTGAACTGAGGACATGGGGTTAGCTGGCAGCTCCTTGGGGGATCCAAGGACAGTGACCAGCCCAGGGGAGTAAGCTCTCTGTGTACTGCCTGCACAAGGGGCAGGGGAGCTGGCAGCAGCCTCCCTCCCACCAGACCGGAGCAGGAGAACTTGCCTGGGTCCTGAAGATTTCTGGAGATGGCAGCCTCCAGCAGCTTTGTCATATAACTCATTTTATTCTGACGTTGTGTCCACTGCTCCTTAGGAAAGCCTCTAAGTAACTAGCTGGCATCCTGTGTCCATACTTTTTGCACTGTTGTTGCTGTTGAACTATTATGCAACCTGATTTTTTTTATATCTGTCAAATATTCTGGGGGGTTTTTTTTGTCCTATGTGTAAAAACCTATGTGTAGTGTCATTCCCCTCCTCCTTTTTTTTTTTTTTCCTCATGTAAAATCAGGCTTTGCATGCTGAATACTGGATTCTTTCCTGCTTCAGGTTCATTCACTTCTGGATTTTTTTTTATTTTCTTTTTCATGCACAGGGAAAAATCCATCAGAGTAGTGTCAGCTGCATCCTAGAAAATGCCTGTGTGGCAGTCTCTGCTACTCAATAAAAAATGCACCAAAAGTAATTAATTTTCCATAGATGAAACACCAAGTTCTTGTTCATGCCAACACTGCTAAAGTTAGCTCTCTCTGCAGTAAACTGGATGGGTCTGTGGTACATAGCAGCTGGCTCTAGCTGTTCTTCAGTTTTATGGTGGTGCTCCTGACATCCTAAGATGTAACTGATATTTAGATTTTATTTCAGTCCAAAGTTTTTTTAAATAGGTTTCTGATGGTCTTTGCACTGCTTTGTTTTCCCACTCAGGAAAAACAGCTTCAGTCATTTTATTCCTGCTGTCATCTATTATACCGGGATTGGAGCCAAGGACTGCAGCAGACCTAGGTTTTGTATAGGCTGCTGGAGGAGCAGGGAGTACTTCTGAGCTCTTGGGGAACAACCTAACACTCAAGGAGAAAAAAGCTTAAAAAAATCTCTAGTTGAGGTTTATCTGACTCATCTTCTACATAAGCTCTTACACACATGTAGGCTCTCATACATGTAGTCAATGCACAGAATTAAACACTTTGGTATTTTAGGTATTTACTTTGCAAAAAGCTAAGACATATTGAATCTAAAAAATGGCCATATTCATCATCAGCTACAAAGAAGCTTGGCTGCCTCATATGCAGACATCTATACCGTAGAAGCCCAAGACTAAGTGAGATATAACCTCCCTCAGTGCCTGAATCCAAACTGATTGGGATTGTGCAACTTGAGCTGCTTCATGGCAGAATAGTTTCCGACTTGTTTATGTCAAAGCCTGTTAAAATACAATTCTCCACTTCTGTTACCCATTTTTTGTTTGGTATAGAATATGATGAGTGTCCAACTAATATTCTATTACAGATGCTGAGGAATCTTCAGAGGCTGTCCCCTCGCCCTTAAAATATGCTAATATACACCAGCCATATTTTATGTCACAAGGACCAGCAATCTTCAAACAATATATTGCAAGTAGTTCAACAACCCGTTGTTGTCCAAAGCAATTCATTTGGTGTTCTATTGATCCACTCAAACAAGTGATTCCAACAAGTCTTTATAAATTTTATGTTCTCCCCTTGGCACAATACTGTCACATAAGAAATATTACAGCTACTGTTCATGGCACAGTCTAGAGATTAGGTCAGCTTGTGTGATAAACAGGTAATCAGTCATAAAACCTCTGAAAGACAACTGGCAAACATCTGGAAATGGCAAAGAATACCTGGTTAAATGCCAAGTTAGAACTGATCTTCACAGATGTACAGTAAAGACGTCGTCATTTTTCAGTTGAGCAGGCTTACATATTCCTTCCCAGCCTTTTAACATTTTTCACTTTTGGAGTCTTCCTCAGCTTAACAGTACAATATAATCCCTCTTTTACCAAATTGTTGCTATAACATTTCAGTTACAGGAGATACTAAAATGTCCTGTTAATTACTATGTAACTATTTAAATAAAAAAGGAATTCATTGCACTGTAAATTTTGCATAAATATTAAAATTAGAACATTCTCTGGATTTCAAGCACTTTAAATGAAACCTGACTTTTAATCATATGAAGTAAGTATCAAATTCTCTCTCCATCACCTTTGACTTAGATCAGAGTTGCACTTTATGCCTAACTGGCTTAAGAGTTCTTCAGTGATAATTAAAGATTAAATTTTCTAAATATTTAAGTCAGTGGCTCAGTGCACACTGTACACATGTAGAGAACAGCCTTCAGCATAAAAGAACCTGAGCTTTTCAGGAAAGTATAATGCAAAAAGCTTAAAAATAAGAATACTAGAATATTATTAGTGCTCAATTAAGTGAATATTATTTACTTTAAGCTGCATCAATTTGCCTAGTTTTGCTTAGGGTAATAGTAGTACTAATATATGTGGTATGACCGTGTAAAAACTATTCATTTATAATGTCATATAAATACAGTAACTTTAGGAAAAACTACAATGTAGAAAAGCTTTTCCTTGTTGCCTTCAGTCTTGTTCATGCTGAGTAGGTATTACTCCAGGTGTAGTCTAATTGCAGTCCATTTGTATTACTCCAAGGTATAACTGAACTCACATGGTGATGACATATTTCCACAAAGCCAGGCTATGATTCCACAAGTAATTTTTTTCTGTTGGTAAAACTGATTTAAGACATCTCCTTTTTTTTTTTGGTTTTTTTTTTTGGTTCATCTGCTCTTACATATGCCAGCACTCCTCTGCCTATGAATAGCATAGCTGTACTATTTGCTTCAGGGAAGTGTTGCCACTAAAATGACAAGCCTAAACAAACAAACAAAAATCAAAACTTAAACAAAATAAAGAAGTTATACTCTAGGCTGCTAAATTTTAGCTAAAAGTAGATGTAAAAAAGATTAATCCCATTTTCGTTCAGTAAGGTATTTTGTTATTAAGGAGGCTTCAGTTTCTTCCTTTTTATGTTTGTAGGTGGAATAACTGAAAACAGGGCGGGAGAGGGGTGGGGGGTGAATTTTTTACTTGTGTATTCCACATGATGGAAGAAACATGTACACTTACTTGGTATTTAACACCAAGATTCATATCTGACAAGTAAACCAGCTCTGACCAATAGTGTTCTTCTTTGACTGGACTATAAAAAACTACCCATGGCATAGTATTGTGCATGGACCGGACTCTTTCCACCTTCTAATATTAGTCATTGCCAAGGATTTAACTCTGTGACTCATTCTGTGATCTGAACCACTGTGGTAATACCTTCCCCCAATATTTTGCATTTCTGTTCTTCCTACTTTTGTCAAGATTTTCTACCTCTTTTTCCCTCCACCTTTGCTTCACTGGTTTTTTTTAACAAGAATATTTAATAAAACCAGTAAATACTTTTTATCAACAGGGTGTCATAATTAAACAAACAGTAAAGTTCCTTATCTGAAGTGATACACAGTCTCAAAATCTTTCTAGAGACAGAATAAATAAACACACATGAAGTAGTTAATAAATAGCTATGGAATAAAACAAGGATGTTATTGATTTTGAAAAAGAATTCTTGAATTGTTATTGAACATATATTAGATCTTTTTTTGCTTTTTGTCCAATATTAATACAACCTCAATAAAAATCCAATTAGATGGTGCAAAGTAAGATTATGTATCCAATTTGCTGCTGCTGGCAAAGGTAAAAATTTCTAATGATTTAAGTAATTATTTGCAAATTTTCCCCATTAAACATTCCAGTGCTGCTTGTCAACTGACAATAGTCAGGCCATAACCATTAAGCATGAAACACAGAAGCTAGCATACACTAAAACATGAGAGAGATTGAATCATTAAAACCAGATTTTCCCTCCCTCCCAAAGAAAAACCTTTGAAGACTCCTTGTAAAGAGCCTTAGAATCTAACCCTTAAAAAGCTATTTACTGCTTAGATATCAGATGAATTATGCAAAATAGAAATTACATGGACAACATGTTTTATTAAATGTCTCTTCCCCTTCCCTTTCCCCTTCCCTTTCCCCTTCGCCTTCCTTTTCAATAAGTCATTTGGAGGCAACACTAATAGATTTGTGGATGGCTTCTTTCACATTTTGAAAGTCATTAGACCATTTTTTGTAAATTAGTCCTAATTTGCATTTTAATTTGACAGTAATCATGATTAAAAACAGAATACAGGAATTGCACCTGTGTTCCTAGTACTACTGGCTTTTAACATTATTTCACATTCAACATTCGTTATGGTAATCTTGCAAAATGTGCAGAGTAAACTGATGCTTCATACAGCACAGAGTATAGCATGTCCAGAAATTAAAACTTAATTTTTAATTTGAAAATTTTCTCAGCAGTTTTAGACAGTCTGAGATAAATACGATTTGCTTTTATTTTTAGCTCTTGCGTTAAGCCATATCCTTCCACCATGCTGGACTGCAGAGGAGCATAACTTAAAATACAATTTAACAATTTCCAGAAGAATTGTGGGTTTTTTCACTCCTCTCCTTTTAGTAGTTACAATCTTTCCTGTTTAATCCTGAGGTGTCCCAATCCACATGAATTACCACGTACCCTTTTAATCTCACTTTGTGGATAATAGTATTCATTTCATTCCGCCTCCAGATTCTCCTCACTCACAGTAACCCACTTACGATAGCTAAGTTGTTCTCACCATCTTGTTCGTAGTTCACCTCTTCATTTCATGGTTATTATTCTTCAAGAAAAGAGCAATTGGAGAAACTGAGCTTCAATTACTCTTAATTTTTGCTTCAAATCTCCTGTTTTAAACATTTTAAACCTTTCTCAGTCTTTGAAGAAAAGCTTTTATCTTCAGAGTTATTGGTTAACGATTGAAATCTATTATTAGTTGAATCATTAATTGAAATAATAACAATATGGGAAAACAATTCCAACTAATCAGAAAAAAACTCATTGTTTCATTGTTTTCCTGTTAATGATGAGTGCTTTAATATCTGAAATCATGTTAATTATATCTCTGATTAACCAGTGATTTGTCATCACAGCATTTTTGTACTTTCGTATATTTCACAAGAAGCTATAGCGTAGTGTTTTTGTAGATAAGAAAAAAATTCCACAGTAACATTGCCCTGTTGAAAATGGTGATTGCAGAGATTTTAAAAGTCATTTCCTGTTCACTCCAAAAAAAAAGGAAAAGATGACTCGAAAAGAGTAAGACCATATTAAAGTGCTTACATTGTTAAATGGAGTGGTTAACAACAGCAAAATAAACTATTTCCAGATGATTTCAGATGACAAGCTCAATGAGCATAAGTAGAAATGAAAGAAAAACAAAGCAGAGTAGATGTTAAAAAGTACCTTTTCACCTGTAGAATAGCAAATACACAGAACTGTCCAGCAGGCAAGGATGCTGATTTAGAAATATGAGGATCAGTCAAGGAATGATCAGAATACATCCAGGGAACAAAAAAGTTTATAAAGGTGCTTTTATAAAGGCCCACAGCTCCCCTGCCCGGCCCGCGGGGGGGGGGGGGGGGGGGGGGGGGGGGGGGGGGGGGGGGGGGGGGGGGGGGGGGGGGGGGGGGGGGGGGGG
>JAVKLA010000008.1:14157545-14178933 GCA_034782735.1 Sagittarius serpentarius | reverse complement strand
AAGGATGCTGATTTAGAAATATGAGGATCAGTCAAGGACTGATCAGAATACATCCAGGGAACAAAAAAGTTTATAAAGGTGCTTTTATAAAGGCCCACAGCTCCCCTGCCCGGCCCCGCCCCCCCCCCCCCCCCCCCCCATTTCTTCTGTTTTCAGTACATTTCCTTCAGCACACTGTTTTCAATGCTGCCAACATCCGTGATTTAAACAGGCAAATTCACTGATGGATTGATTTTGCTCTTTGTTAAAAGAAAAAAAAAATAAAAGAAGTATATCCACAAGAAAAAATTGCAATGGAATGAGTCCTTTTATGCAGAAGCCAGGAACACACCTTTATGGAATTAATGGGTATGAAAACTGCTCACTCTGATATTTATACCTGCCAAAAGATTAGAATATTTTAAATCTAGAATTTCCTGATGAGAATATGATCTCTACGATGGATTTAATAACCATATATAGAGGTCTTAAAAGTCTGAATTGAAGTATTTTGTTATATATTCTCTCTGGTATATATGTGGATAACTCCTAATAAAACCAAGTAAATGCTTTAATAAAAAAACCAAAACAAACCAAAAAAAGATTCAGTAGCTAGCATCCTACTGTATATATATATACTGGATAGATTCAGATGCATTAGTGTTGAACACCTTCCTTAGGCTTTCATATTGTGTAGTCACAAATGGCTTGATACTTCAGGAAAAAAGAAAATATAAATAACGTTGCATTTGGAGTGGGGAGCAAAGCTGAAGCTGAATGAACTTGAATCTCCATTCAGTTTTTAAATTCCAAGCTGTATTTTTCCATTCTCTTTATTCTTTTTTTTTTCCTCTCCCCATTCTATTCTATTAATACCATTCCCAAATTAATAAAATGGTGGTGGAATTTGCCTAAAAATTTAACTGGAGATTTCAGTTAGAACAACATGGAATGAGAAACTTGGAAGATATAACAGAAAGTGATAGTCACTGAGATGTCCTTTTTATTCTTATAGGTGGCTTTGACCAGTACTTGCCTTGGAAAGCACACATAACTCAATTTCCTATACTTAGCAAATTCATACTGAAAAAAAGTAAACAAATAAACACACATGTGTTCAGAGCCAAGTTAACTGTGCAGCAAAAAGTCCAGGTGCTACAGACTATTAAAAATATTTGGAGTTAGTCAGCTGCCTAAACAGAGGCAACTAGTGCCATTTGAGACACCTAAGCATATTGCATCCCTAAATTTTTCATTATTTAATTACTTGATTTGTATTGAAAACATGATCAGTTTGCCTCTAATAAAGGCAGGAAAAATCCATGAGGTGATGTAACTGCATTAATTACAGACAAAATGAAGGATATTTTTATCAGCTACTAGGCTTTAAAAAAAAAATTCATGCTATGGAGTTGAAGAATATTGTCATTACAATTTTAGCTTTTTGCAAAATGTTTAGATACAGTCAATAAATCTAGCTATTTTCTATAGAGATTTAATACTGATAGCAGTTTAAATATATGTGTATTTGTGTTAAATAATGAATATTACATATATTTGCTGACTAAGGAGGATCAAGTTTTCCCAGTACCAAGATGAAGAGCAGAAAGCTGCTGGCCCAGGTAAGAAGTCCTTCTGATGAGCTTCTTTATTTGTTTGTTTATTTATTTATATTTTTATACAGTGTTAATTTCTGGGTACACCATTAGTCTTGCATGTTTTGCAAACAAGTTGGCAGGTCTGACCCAGGGTGTGAGTCCATCCTTCCATGCCTGCTATACCACAGGGCTTTGCCAGAGAAGAAGTTTCTTTCCCCATTCTCTTTGTAAGGATGGATGAATGGGTGGTCGTCCTTGGATGACCATGACCAAGCAAAGAGAAGTGCTAATTCTAACTGACCGTGTGGGAAACAAAAGACGTATTGCCCTGACAAAAGACAAGAGTCTATGCCCAGTAAAAGCTTTCTAATGAGGCTGGTGCTAACCTTGGGAATAGAGAAGCTGCAGAAATATTCCTGCATAGTAACAAGGATGATATTCTACTATTTGCGGCTCTGGCTAGGATACTGGGCTAAGAAGTCATGCCATTGCCTCATCCAGCATCCAGTCACAGCCTCACGGATGTACTAATTCACAGTGACTGTTTGAAACTCAACCATGTAACTATACATTCACCGAAAAGATTCAAATACGTCCTGGCAGGATCACAAGATTCAACAGCACTATTTGTTGCACACCAGCCTGAAGAGATACTCTTAGTTATTCCCATTTGTGTCTGACGTTTTTACCAAATATTTTGCTTCTTTTTAGAATTTGCATTTGTGCATTCAGACAAGCAGGAATAAGAACTGGAAACTAAATGATTTTGTATAACGATGTTTTAAACTGCACTATACTTATTTTCCCTTTTTTTGTCACATTCATTTCTTATAACATTCATATATATCTGGATGGAACTATATTTCCTTTGCTGTAATGTTTTTATTTTTCTTAGCCATTTCAAAAATGTTTATGGAGTAGGATGCACTATAATTCTGATTCTCTAAAGACTTAAATCCCTCTTTCTCTCTCTCGTGTAAGTACTTCAGGCTATACACATAGACAAAGCAAACATGAATGTATGTGGGGTTTTGTTTTTATTTTTTTTCTATTTTTTTTCTCTGGATCAGGCCTCATAACTGTTTTGACCCATGGTACTCTAAGCATGTTCAGAGACAGATTATTTTCAGATTTCCTTTCTGACCATCTGGGTATGAACTACTACTGACAAAACTACAAATGTGAAGAAAATACAAATCAGATTTCCCTAGGAAAATAGATTTTCAGTTATATATTTTTACTCATCTCCAGGGAGTAATATAACACAATTTTGCTGAAAAAAATACCAGAGTGGAACATTTAACATTTTAATGTAACATTACTGTGCAGTTTATGTGTCATTGACAAATCAATGCAAATTATAGAGACAAAAGAAGAGGGGGGAAAAAAGTATGTCTTACAACACACATTTAAAAAACAAGACCTGAAGAAGTAAGATCCAATATGTTAAAGTAAATCATTTTAATGTTTCTGTACAGTTCTTAGCCACTTGAGGGAAGAAGAAAAATGTTACCTATAATGACCTTAGCTTTTAACCACAGTTTTAGCAAACAAACATTCAAAATATCTGCTATATGCTCTGCTTACACATTGCATAAGAATTTAATATTTTTTTTTTTGCCAAATCAGACTAAACCAGCTAGGTCCATGTCCCATTTCTGACACAGATTAGCAGTGACACGTAAGGAGGAGTATAAGATCAAGGCAGGCTTCTAATGTGTACCTGTACACTCTGCCAGTCTTAGGACAGCATTCTGTGGCTCAGAAACAGCAGAAGCCAAATGCTGTATTTTTCTTTGTGATTTCATTCAATAACCTTTTGAACCCATGCAAAATTTGCATATCCCAAACATCTTACAGAAAGCTGTTCCTGTTCCCTATGGAAAGGAAATCTCTGAGCACCACTGTGTAAGGGAATGCATCCTTTCATTTGTTCTAACCTAGCAACCCGAGTCTCACTCATATTCCTGTACTGCAAACCATAAACAAACCTTCCCTAACCAGCCTCTCCAGGCCACTTGCAATTTAAAAACGTTAATCATCTTTCCAGTCAGTTGTCTCTTTTCTAGGCTGAAGAGACCTAATCTATTAATTGGTCCTTGAACAGAAATAATTCTGTATCCTTTTTGCCCCTATCAGTGACTTTTTCTGACTTCTCTGTTAAATCCTATTTGAGAACAGAGGAACAATAACTGAATGTCATATTTAACTTGCAGGTAAATTGTGACTTGGAGTGAAATAGTGCACTTTTCTTCTTTTTTTTTTGCTCCTTTCATATTAATTCTCTGCAACTTGTTGTTTTTAACTATGTTTGAACATCAGTTTAGATTGCTTTGCGGAGAAATTGTTGTAACTTCTTATAAGCAATACTATGATTCCTTTTTTTTTCAAAAAAAGTTCTTTAGATATTCAGGATAAATGACACAAAAACAGCTGATGACTTTGACCTTGTGGTAGATGCTATTAAAGAATTAATTCTAATGAACAGTCCTGACATTTTAAAGTTCAAAAAACTGCTGCTTAGAATAGGAAGTTAAAGAAAATTAATTAATATGTAAAGTTATGAACATGACTATTAATACTATCTGTATAAGTTTGGATCAGTTTAAAGATAACCACTTGGAAGTTTAACAACTTTAAAATGAAAGACAATTATTTTTAAGCTTAATTGATAATGTGTTTCTAAGAGGGTTTTAGGTTTAGCTGTTACTATAAATTGCAGCTAAAAATTATACTTGTTAAGCTGGGACAGTAGATACAAACAATCAAAAAAAGTACCTTGTAACTGTGACAGTCGCAGTTCCAGTTACTTCTGCAAAGACATTCAAGAACTATCAACACCATCTTCAATATTTATTTTAATAAAAATAGTTTACCATCAAGAGAACAAATATCTGGTGCCCAGACAGACTAGATAGCTAAATTCTAAGGAAAACTAAGCAATCCATTCTCCAATTTCCTAAGGCTTTATATGTATATATATATTGGAGAGAGTACACGGAAAAAATCTCCCACCAGCAGATGTTACCATTCCCACCACCATAAAGCAAAAGAGAAAATGTATCTAGAAGGATGTTGTAAGAAGCACTTTCCTAAGCTTTATCCTTTAGTGCCATAAGGCTATTAGTAGACTTCAGAGTGGATTCCCTGCTGTGTTGTGCTAGCAATTAGTAATGTAAAAAACCAAGAGAGGTGTAGATAGAGATCTCTATTACTTATGTTAAAATCTAAGCTAGACAAATAAATAAATAAATAAATAAATAAATAAATAAATAAACCTTTCCAAAAAGCAGCATTCCAGGGGCTTATGATCTTACATTGTAGGTGTTACACTGCAACATCAGGGCCCTTAAAACAGTACTGCCTTGTGGGTGACCAGGTCGGATGAACTACTTCATCACAAAATTCATCACCTGCCTTGATAATACATCATGGCTTCAGAAAGTTAATAATATAAAAAGTGTCATGAACATGCTTAAGAGATAAATAACAGTTATTTTGGTTTATTTTTCTTCTTTGGAATTGGTAGATCCACAGGGCCTGTGGTTTGTGCTAAATGTTCTGCCTGGAGTGGGAGCAGGTAAAAAGGAGGTTGAATATCATGGATGACAGCCCAAATTTCTCTAAGAAACTCAGGTTCTGACAAAGTTATCTGTATTTCTGCTAACTAACAAGAGAGAAAACCAACTGGAGAGAAATGAGAGAGGAAACTGTACTGAGACTAGAGACTAGAGACTAATCCTATAGAATTATAGTCTTGAAACTTAGGCCATCAGACTTCAAAGCTCCTGTATGCCACAGACAGAAGAGGCAGGGGAAGAGATCCAGATCCCAAAGGATGTGTTACCAGCCCTTCATGCTGAGACTGCTTTAAAAATCAGGAGTACCCAGTGAGTGCTGAGGGAAGTATTCAGCAGATGTAAACTGCATGAAGAAATGCCATCTCTGAGATACACAATAGATACAAGACAAGTAACCCTAGAAATGTAAGCAGTGGGGAAACTAGACTAGCATTCTGGCTTTTATTTTTTTTGTTTGTGTTCTTTTCAGTTACACAGCAAAAATCTTGACCTGTTGTTTCAACTTTGTAGCAAGATGTCTGCCCTTAGCCACTGAATAATAAATCTTTCTGTACTATTGAGGCAGTTCCATACTACGAGGGCAAAATGAAACTAAAAAATGCTGAATCCACAGTGAATCTAGAAATTGCTACTCCAGAAGATGTATCGAATCTCAGTAAGAAAGGACATGAATGTACCCTGAAGAATATGTGCCTAGGGTGCTGAGGGCTGATTCTTGCAAATTGCTAGAGGAGCTGCTTATTTTCTGATGATAAATTTTAGGAAGATGATTAGTAGCTCCTGTGGCTCTAAGCAAGCCTTAAAATGTCATATATGCTTAAGTAGAAATTCCAGACACCCAACTGTTCATATATATCCTTCAGTAATTTCTAGGGATGGAAAAAGCAGAGTGGAGAAATACTTGACATTAAAAGGGCACAGGGAGGTTAACATCCCCTCATCCCCTGTTGAATCTGTGCTTGAGATATATATTTAATCAGCAAGTTTTTGTCAATATAAAAGTTTGATTACTGTTGTCATAGGACTCAGCCTTATAAATCATGGCGCATAGTTGCTCCATGCTTGAAGCCCTGAATGCCAGTGGACGTGTGTAGTCTGTAATGGTAGAGAAATCATACATGTTTTCTGCATTTTTATTGCAAAGATTAGAACTGAATAATGGCATAGATGATTAGAGAGGAAATTTTGTAAAATATCTTTTTATTACATCTGAAAGCCAGATATATTTAGATGTATAAGGCCATTTCTTGATGGTAGAATGCAGCAGGATGTTAGAGACACTCAAGTTATTCTAGAATAAGCGGATATGTCTGTTTTTCAGTGCAGCCTTGATGAAATTTCATAGTAGTTGCTGCATTAGAAGGTAGTTCAGTCTTTTTACCTCTACTCCCATGCCAATGTGCACAGTCCAAAATCAATCCATTGTGCCTTGTGTTCTCCTACACAGGACAGGTAATGTTTGGCAGGATGTTCTTCTGCAATTACTTATGTATCAAAAATGCATAGGACAAAATGAAATTTGTTAATGGCCCGTCAAGTCTGAAGACTTTCCTTCAGTTATGATGTTATGACAGACGTCATATGTTTGTGCTGAAGAGGAAAGACTGCATATGCAGATACGTCAGTGAAAAAAACCCAACACAACTGTTTTCAACACTTTTTCACCATGAAAATTAGAAGACATTATTTTGTTGATGATGCTTATGTCACAAACAGCTGTGCCCTGGGTTCAGCTGGGATAGAGTTAATTTTCACAAGATGGTGAGAGGGGACACAGCCAGCATAGCTGACCCGAACCAGCCAAAGGGATATTCGATACCATGTGGTGTCATGCTCAGTATATAAACTTGGGGAGCGGGGCAGGGGGACAAGGGATCGCGGCTCAGGAACTGGCTGGGCTTCAGGTTCCGGGTGGTGAGCAATCACACTGTGCATCACTGGTTTCGTATACTTTTATTAGTATTATTGTTATTATTATTTCTTCTCTCTTTGTGTTGTCCTATTAAACTGTCCTTATCTCAACCCACGAATTTTTACCTCTTTCTTCTGATTCTCCTCCCCATCCCACTGGCGGGAGGGGGAGGAATGAGCCAGCAGCCACGTGGTACTTAGTTGCCAGCTGGGCCTAAACCATGGCAACCTGTGCTCTCACTCATGTTTTACTTTGCAAGCAAAGAGTACCACTGAGAGTCACAGCTAGAGTGTTGTTAAGCATCACTGCCAAAAAAAAAAGTCTGCCAGGACTTAAACTCTTGTCTCAGTGCATCTACAGTCATACTTACCTCATAAAATTTCCTACTCGCTCCAGTCCAAGAAAACTGCAGGAACCTTATGCCCTGGCTTCTTTCCCAGTTGTTGCTGCATATCTGCTCAGGGAAAGTAGTTTCTGCAAGGAACAGAGTGCTGCAGCAAGCTCTGTTAAAGAAATGATTTAGACAGGTTCATCCAAAACTCTTCCAGGCCAAGTACTGTCTTCCCTTCCTTCAGCTAAGCTGCAGTTTGCTCGTGTGTCAGGGATCTGCATGTGGCAGTCTGCGGTACAGGCAGCTCTTCCCTAGGGGCTAGGGGAGCCCATGCCCATCGGAATGTTCTAAGACCAGTGAAATTTTCCCGAGTCTTATTTCCCTCTTGCACTAAGCATGGACTATCACCAAACCCTGTACAACGCTATATTGGAAAAGAAACTGTGCTGAATCTGCCTGTCTTCCTATTGAGAACACCATCTGCAGGACAGTATGTCACCACTGTTGCCCACACTACTACCCATATGCATTTAGGAGAATTGTATAGGGAATCACTAGCTCATCACTTCTTGTTAAAAAGTGAGACAGAGATTGCTGCCTTCTTAATATTACCTAGAAGCTACTCTTGGTTCATATTAAATTTGGATCTCTGAAATTAAACCTATGTGAACAAGAGACTCCAGATTTTTTTCAGGGAAAAAAATGTAAATCCTTTTGTTGCAAACAGTAATTCACTGATCTCAGCAAGTGTCATTCAAGGCATATTTTAAGCCTAATCTAAGATGGGTCCTGAGAAAATAATTTTTGAATTCTCAATAGTATACTAGAATCATCACAGAATAGTGCAGGTTGGAAGAGACTTAAAAAGATTATCTGGTCCAACCTGTCATAGAGATTACCTGCCTAGATGAGATTATCTAGCACCCTGTCCAGTTGCATCTTGAAAACCTCCAGTGATGGGGACCCTACCACGTCCCTGGGAATGTTGTTCCAGTGAATGGCTGTTCTCAACATAAAAAAAATTCATTTATCTCAAGATGAAACCTCTCCTGGTGCAGCCATTATCCATTGCCCCTTACCTTCTCCATGTGGCTCATTGTGAAGAGAAAGCCTCCGTCCTCTTTGTAGATGCCCTTTAAATACTGGAATAATGTGATGAGTTCTTCCCTAAGCCTTATCTTCTCCAGGCAGAAAAGACCTAGCTCCTTCAGTTTTTCCTCATAGGGCAGGTTCTCAAGACCTTTGATCATTTTTGTGGCCCTCCTTTGGACCCTTTCCTGTCTGTGTCTTTGTCTAATTGTGGAGACCAGAAACACACAGAGTGCTCCAGGTGCAGCCCGACAAGCGCCGAGTAGAGTGGGATGATTATGTCTCTGTCTCTGCTAGTCATGCCCCTGTGGATGCAGCCCAGATACACAGATCCTAATACAAAAGATGGGTTGCAGCAACCTAAGGGATAGTTGGATGAAGCTGGACTAACAAGTCTTAAATACAGTTGGAGAATTTAAAAGTTGGTGGCTTCTGGTCTTGGAACAACTGCACTAAATGTGGTTCCGCAGAAGAATATTCATCTGAAAATTAGTAAAATTAAAATTCTTAAGCAAAGTTCTCCAAAACTCTTAAGAGGTTCTTAATTATTTTAAAAAGTTTGATTCAAACTCGAACCAAAGTAGTTGATTTTTGAAAAGCAAAGGAAGAGTCTACTCATATAATTCAGAATAACTATCCAGGGTCTAAATGGTCAATTAGAGCAAGCACAATTTTGAGTAGGTGCATGTATTCTGTGTAAAATACCTTAAGGTGGTATATCCAAGTGTCGGAGATGGACTTCATTTCAGTACAGTTAGACCACAGCACTCAAAATGGACAAATCATTTCACGGAATATCCCTTTGTATTTATGGCTGGAGACTTTTTATCAAAGTAAGCAATGCCCCAAGATACGTGATGTTCATCTCCTCTTGCCTCTAGTTTACTTCAGAGGAACTAACATCTGGAAGAACTGATTAGTGAAATCCTGGCTGTTATTAAGAAAAGAGCAGCATGAGTGATTGCCCTCTGATTATGTGAGCAAAAAGAGGGCTACAGTGACTTATAACTGATATATATTCTAAGAATATTTGATGCCTCTACTGTTCAGACAGTTTTAATCAAAATCAGAAAAGAAGACGTTAAACTTCTCAGAGCTCCTGATTCATACTTAGAAGTCTGGCTAAATTGCAAAGTAATTTTCTTTGACTTTTCTCATCCTTGGCATCAGGTACTGTAACCAGTAAAGAATAACCCTACCTCAGGTGTCTTGTCACATCTGGCAAATTCATTTTATCTTTGAAGTAGATCTGTCCTTGTCATGAATATTGTTCTCTAAAAGACTTCCAAAATTGTGCATACTCTTTTGTAGACATTTCCCGTGAGTATGAGAAAATAAACATACATGTATGTACATATGTCTACAAATATGTTTTACATATAAAATCAAGCTCAAAGCAGCAGTCATTTCTCAAAAGTGTTGTGAATAATGGGTTTTAATTCCTTCAGTTTAATACAGTTGTTATACTGCAAGGAAGTATATTTTGGGGATTACTTAACCATCACCCCCTATTTCTGTCAAATATTTTACTGAACAAACTTCATGATCGATTTAAGCTGTTAAAAATTCAAGTGAATTGAAATACTGTCATTTATGTCTTCTTCTTCTAATCCTTTGTCTCTCAGAAAGCCTTTACAAAATTTAAATAGTTACTTTTAGAAAACACTGGAAAATATAGTCAGCAAAGCCTCAAGACAGAGTATTTTAGGGCAGCAACTTTGTTAACAGAAAAGGGGGAAAAACACCAAAAGATTTACTTCAGGCCAGGCATGGTACAATCTCTTTATAAGAAGTTTAAGATACATTTTATTTCAGGACGCATAATTTATATAGTATAAGCATAATCTAAAAAGTCTTATGCTACCGGGCTCCTTGAACAGATTGAGAGAGAAGTGGTTTTGTCTGTCTGTTCCTGTTTGACTCAGACACCCATCTTTCTGATGAGGATACAGAAGTGTACCACTTTCAGGACACAACAGAAGCTGAGTTTGCCATGATGACTTCATGCAGGCCTCATTTTGCAGGTTTATGGTCTGTTAGAATCAATTCACTTTTCATGTGATAATGTGTTATCCTAACACAAAAGAGTAACCCTTATTTGGAAAATTTTAAATATCAGAAATACCTTAGAAGATCGTTATCTTTTGATTCTAGACTATTTGTTTCTTTGAAGGGAGTATTCATTTTTAAGGACAAATTCTAGGAACCCATCTGCCATTTAGGGAATTTAGTATGCTTCATTTCCAAGATCCTGATTACCATATTCCACAATCTGATAATGAAGTTCATTTAAGAAACTGAATGAGATTTTGAGTCACATCAGTTTAAATTGCTTCTCCTTTAAAAACAACATTAAAATATTCCTAGACTATTATGGTATCTGAATTTTTCCCCCGAGTGAATATATACCAAAGTCAACAAGATACCTCTTAATTTATTTTCATCTCCAAAACTTTTTCAGCCTTCATTAGTTGGAAATATGAACGAATTACTGGATGGAAAATTACTTGAGTATAGTGTTCCTCAGCATTTTGACTTACTAAACTCATGAGAGTAAGTTATTCTCTTAGACAGTCTGCTTCAGGTGTATGGCAACTTTTTATTTCTCCAGAGTGTTGGTTAAAATACTTGTGGTTTAACTCCAGCCAGCAGCTCAGCCCCACACAGCTGCTCACCCACCCCCCCGCCAGTGGGTTGGGGGAGAGAATCAGAAGAGTAGAAGTGAGAAAACTCGTGGGTTGACATAAAGACAGTTTAATAGGTAAAGCAAAAGCCACGCTTACAAGCAAAGCAAAACAAGAAATTTGTTCCCTACTTCCCACGGGCAGGCAGGTGTTCAGCCATCTCCAGGACAGCAGGGCTCCATCACATGTAATGGTTACTGGGAAGACAAATGCCATCACTCCAAATGTCCCCCCCTTCCTTCTCTTTGCCCCAGCTTTCTGTTGCTGAGCATGACGTCCTATGGCCTGTAATACCCCTTGGGTCAGTTGGGGTCAGCTGTCCCAGCTGTGTCCCCTCCCAGCTTCTTGTGCCCCCCCGCCAGCCTCCTCGCTGGTGGGGTGGGGCGAGAAGCAGAAAAGGCCTTGGCTCTGTGTAAGCCCTGCTCAGCAGTAACAAAAACACCCCTGTGTTATCAACACTGTTTTCAGCACAAATCCAAAACATAGTCCCGTAGTAGGTCCTGTGAAGAAAATTAACCCTATCCCACCCAAAACCAGCCCAATACTCTAGGCTGGTTTAGCTGAGAGCTGCAATTAGGATAAAAACAGTTACTCAGTTTTTGCTTATGACCTTTAAATGTGCACTCCTTCATGGAATTCTGTGTCCTGAAATAAAAGGAAATTGATGGTAACTATAGCTTATGTCACTAAATGTTGCCTATTACAAGATATTCACTGACGCTTAAAAAAGTTCATAGCAGATAAAGTGAAGTAATTCTGAAACAAAGGAACTTTGTTGTAGCAGCTCTGTTACCACCTTTTTGTGTTCTTAAGGCACATATTCAAATACTGTGATCTAGTACCTGGTTGGGTGGAGGTATTTTCTTTTTTTGGTAATAGAAAGTATTTAACTGCTCCTATATGTTGACATACAATGAGGTGCAAACACTTTTTTTTTTCTTGATGTAATACATTATTTGCATTTCCATGTGTCTCACTGAAACAGAAAAGGTTTTCAGACAATACTTTGCTAACAAAGTGCTTATGCTTTACTGTACCTTTAAGTATTGGGTTTGGAAAGCTTACAAATGGCATTTTGAGTCACCATTAGAAGTTAACTATTTGTTTAAAGCTATTTACAGACTAATATTAAGCATGTATGTGTATATCATTGTAGAGGTCAAAGATAACAACAGAGCTATTATTCCTTTCTGATAAAGCTGCTGAACTCATACTGTCCTGGGCTTCATTCTAACTCCACCACAGATTTCTCATCTGGAACAGGAAAAGAGTAGTAACATTTCTTCACCTTAGGCCTATTACAAAAATAATTTAACTTTACCCATGATTTTTTGTACTTAGATTGCACAGTTTTTTGCAAAAGAGAATCTCTCTTTTCCTGTTTAAGTGAGATGTCTGGCAAAATGAAACCCTTGCCTTTAATGGTAGGCTTAAGATAGAACCATAAGAAAAATTTAACTGCTCAACCATAAAACACAGTTTTGTTATACATGCATCTGTGATGAACTTTTCCTATCTCCTTTACACAAGTTATTAACTCTTTTTTCAGTGATTTTTTACTAATTTATAACAGGATAAAATATAAAAGTAATTTTACCATTGATTTTAAAAATATCATTATGAATACTAATGGTAATAAATTTTAGTCTATTAATAAGTTATGAATGGAAAAGAACAGAAATAGTATTTTTTTAATGGTTGCAATTTTTGGCTAATATGATTAAAATTAAAGTGCAGATTTCCAAAGCTTAAAAAGTGAGATGATCCTGCACAGTCTTAGAACAAGGACTCCATAGCAATTCATCTCTCAAAGTACCAATGATGGCACTAGAGAGACTTTAATGATCAGGAAAGGGCTGATACAATTTTGTTTATTACTAAACTTGTATCTTAAAGCTTACGTTTTGTTTAGCACTCAGTTATGCCCATATCTAAGTCAGTTAAAATTTTGCTATAAATTCCAGTTGGAATAAATCCACATAAACTCTAAAAGTTTTTGAAATCCTGAGTTGAAAGAGAAAGAAGAAACCATCCAGAATCATATATGCCTAATGCATATAACTAGCTCGCATAATCACATAATGCTGTTCTAGGTATTCTTCTCTTGTCTTAAATGTGTCCATTACTCTTTAGTGTGTGAGAGCTGAATCTTCATTTTATGTGGACAGTAAGGGCTTCAAGACAGGAAACATATCTTTGCCAGTCTGTGCTATTTTTGTATTGCAAATAGCACTGTCAGAGTCTTAATGGATGTCAAGAATATAGGTGCAATATTATTTTATGACTAATTACTCCTTCTAATATTTGCAAGCAATCTTTTCTTAGTTCTCTAAGGAGACACTATAAAATCCAATTTTTAATAAATATTACAGTTTGAATTAGTGTTTACCTTGAGAAGTAATATTTGTAAATTACTAAATGCACAACTGTAACCTTTATATTACAAAGTACTCCTTTGTATAACTTCCACTACAGTATGTTCATTACATTCAGATTTATTATTAAAATTATTTTTGAAGTTTAATAATACTCCATTTAGATAGCTGCCTCAGAATGATAAACTGTTCAATGATCTCAGTTTCAAGTTCAAAATACTGAGACTCTGGAACCATACTTATTTATGTTCTTTGGACTGCTGCACCATTTTGTCACTTCTAGGCACATAATTTGGACTCTGTACGATTCAGTATCTCAGGATCTTTTCAAGGCAACCTATATACCCAAAGTTCTGGCTTCTCAAAAAAGACATTTAAATTGCTGATGATAAGTCATGTTAGAGTCTAAAGAGATTTAAGTAAACAAGTTGCATTACTGCCATTAACTTTGTCATAATTAGATGTGTGAAAATATTAATAAGAAACGGTTTAGAAAAATACATGGATACACCTATGCATAAAAATACATATGTGTGTTTATGTTTGTAAACGTGCATGTGTGTATGTATGTGTGGATTTATGTACAGTTGCTAAATAATTCAAATTTCCAGGGACCTTGAAAAATCTGGGAACCCCAGAGTAAAAATCTATTTGCAACCCAGAATCTATTAGTTATCTTGAACCATACACGGCAAAACATTAGTAAAAGACCATGTCTTAACAGAATGATAATCTTCACCTGAGTAAAAGAACCCACTCTGTTGATTTCAAATTTGAACAGATTATCTGAGATTGGATGGTCCACAAGATGCACAAGTTATCTATAAATATTGTATAGATTTGCTAAGTAATTGCGAGTAGAAGTACTATCAAATTACAGAAAAGAGAGGCCTTCTGTGGGAAAACCAATTAGCCCTGGCTAGGATTCACGATATTTAACCAGGAGAAGAGCCATCAAAGTTTATGATAGCTAACAGCAGGGGAGGACCTCCTTCTAGAATGAGCTTGCAGCCCATAGGCTTGCTTGTTTTACAGGTGTCCCTGCTCTTTGAACTAGGTATTTGGGATAAACCTTCCTGAATGCCTGGGAGCCCTGGTGCCTGGCCAGCCTTGGCTAGGCTTCAAGGGAAGGTGTCACTGCAGTGGGTGGGGGGATTGTCTCCGTCCCTGCCCTTCTCCAGGCCGTGTGTGTGTCTGTGTGTGTGTGTGCAGGGAGGGGGGGACTGGCTGCTGCCCACAGTCCTAGCAGAGCCCACAGTGGGCAGGAGCACTGCACAGAGGGGCGGGGGGGGGCACTCCTGTTGTCTCATTCTCATGTCCAAGTGTCAATCCATAATTGCCAAGGCATGGGCCCCCTGATAACAATGATTTTAAAACCCCAGCTACTTCAGAACCTGTTTCGCCTTTTTAGACCCAACATACCGCTGGAGCATTGACAGGTGAAGCTTTGCTGTGGGCATCAATAAGGTGGGTCTGGATTTGGGAGGCTTCTCCTGTTGATTTTTCAGCTGTTAAATTTCTGGGGCCAGCCACGCCATCTTGCCAGCAGCTGTTTCTTCCTTTCCTTGTGCAGTGATGATATTCTCCATTGGTAGACTCTTTCCTTGTCAGGATTCACTTTTTGAAGTTTGTCATGGCAAAGTGTCCCCACAATTGCTTTGGGACCATAGTCTACTAAACAGCTCACAGATATCTGTCACTACTATGAAAATTTCATCCACAAGCATCTGCTCATAACATTTCTCAAATTTCTCTTGTTTTAACCACCCTGACGTGGTATCCTTTTTTCAGCAAAGGAGCAGGTTCTGTGATTTTAGACTGATCCCCACAGATGTTATTACAGACCCTCACAGAGTTAACAGGTTTCACATCCACAGGCCTGGCTCCAGCCAGTCTGTGGAAGCTAAAGTTTATGAACTCTGATAGCACATCAATGTAGTGAAAATACCTCCACATCTCATTTTTCAGCATCATGTTAAAACACTGTATGATGGAGGCTTTTACTTTGTTATTAGCAACAAAATGGTGAACTTTATACTGCTTTAGCAGCTTGCTTAAAGGCTAGTTTAAATTTTTCTTTTCCTCAGTCAGTGTGTAACTTCTGAGCCATGTGACCCCTATTAAAATCGGTTTTAAAAGCCCCTGCATCTTGAGAGCCTTTTTTGCCTTTTAGACCAAAGGCCCAGGCATGGTCTGCTTGCCATTGCGCACCCACGTCTGCCACAATCACCTTCTTTCTTCTAAAGAGCTTTCTGGCCACCTTGTCTAAGCTGTAAGTTGCCTGGTTTGTCAATCAGGTTGCCAACAGTCTCGTGTTCAGACCAGCAGTTCTCCTGTTCATGACTTCCAAGAGGAGATGTGTACTCTGAAAGCTTCCCAGCTCCCCAGTAGCATAGGAATATATATGTGTGTATATATATATACGTTTAGGTAGTCAAATCCTAGCTCTGCATTTGGTCAGCTGAACTGTGTCACGAGTATCGTTAAATGCCTGTGTGTTGGTAAATGAATCACACCCCTAGCTCATACCTATACACATACCTCTAGTTACCAAAGGGTAGAGTTTAATTCTGTCTTTCAAGTGGTACAAGACAAACCTCACTCACACAGGATGCCTTACACAGAGATTTAAATTCTGTGTGGGAGCTGAACACCTTGAAGTCCCAAGAATTATCACTATCTTCTTTTGTACAATGCCTCTATAATGTCTCTAAATGCCCCAAGCAACCTTTCCTTTCTGTGAAATAATCACTTTTCAGTCTCCCAGACTGTTATAGTTGGAGACTTTAACATGTTGAGCTTTTCGTTTCTTTGCTTGCTCTGAACCCTGCAGTATTGGCACAGATGAGGAACAGTTCACAGCTGGACCTGTTCTTGGCCTCAGCATGGAAATTGGCACCATTGCAGTAAATACCAGGAGAAAGGTCATTAGGATATGTCTACAAGGCTATGAAAAAAGTGCGCCAGAGAATGAAGTTGAACACTAGATCACAGGTTGTCCACACTGCACAGTTGTTAGCTCATATCCTGACGGTGTTTTGGATTGAGCTACTTAATACATTTCTTTTTCTTTTTTTTCTTTTGTTAGTGAGATAGACATGCAGACTGACCTCCGTCATCTTCCCACAGTTAGCCCTAAAGGAGATGCATCTTTTATTGACATCACTAAACAGGAAATAATTCCTGAAGTGCTTCATTTCTGAGAACCATGAGTTGTCAGTTTCAACATATAGGTCATTGCAAAAATATGTATGGACATCATAATCAGTCAGTTAATCATACTTGAAGTATTCCCACAAAGATGTTTTGAAAACAAATATACAACAGAAGATAGTGAGGTACCTACATGTTGAAATGCTGGGGAACTAACACCTACCTGACAGGCTTTAAAAAGTGTGGAATTTATGAAAAGTACATTTTAAGTGGAAAGCCCTGAAATACACAGTCAGGCTCTGAAAAGAAGAATATAACCGCAAGTCATGTTATGAACCTTAAAGATAACGTGCTTTAGAGAAAAGGCCAATTATTTTTGTTTACTAAGAAAACACATTTTGGTTATGAAAACCGATTTAAAACAAAAAAAGGAGAAAGACAAAATATATTTCAAGTTATCACAGATCATTATAAATTCAGTACATATTTGGACTTCGAAACTATAGTTGTATCCACCTCTAATTAATAACTTGCTGAATGGTATTAAAAATGAAACAGCTGCTTTCCTTTGCAAAAAGAATATGTTGTTTTTAAATTTATAGAGGCAAAAGATGTGAGTTCAAAAGACCGAAGTCACAAAACAGTCTTTAATACCCTCAACAATCTTCAGTTAGCATATTTATGAGCTTAAGCCTCATCAGCACTTAAATCATGAAAATTTAAAATGCAGAATACAAAGAGATTAACCAGCTAAAAGGATGAGAGGAAAATTATTATTACTATTAATAATAGTGGTGATGATGATGATGTTTAGGAGCAGGGAAAAGCATAAGAATGAGGACAAAACACTGCTGTGATTTGATATAAATAAATAAAAAAATGATGTTGCAGTAAATTGCAAGCATCAGAAGTAAAAATATTTTAATCAAAATGTAAAACTTCAGAAGCTCAGGGTTTTTGGCTGTCATGAAAGCTTTCTTTTACATTTTGCATGTAGGATATACATTATCACATTCCATTAAATTTCTGTGTTCTTGATGTACACAATGAAAATCTAGTATGAAAACTGAAGCCCAATTTATGCTCACAGAAACTAAACGTCACTTATTATGTTGCAGCAGCCACACATTATGGTTTCCTAGAGGAAATAATTACACAAATATGGAATGGTTCAGATTGCCCAGAGGATGTCAGTCTATCAGAACTTGTAAGCCACTCCTTCAGGTTAAGTGTGAATCACACACATTGAAGCCATTGAAAATGCATACCTACATTCTTATCATGCTTAAGTGCTTTATTCTGTGGGTAACTGGGCTTCCAGCTTTATTTTCCCTCTTTCGTTTACCAGCAACATCAGGCTTGATGCATCTGCTGAACAGTGTAGCAGACTTTGGCACGCTGTTGCAACACACCTGAAAGGACTGTGGAAAACCCACACTGCCCCTGTACCAGGACTGGAGGCTAGATGAGATACTTGAGGAAACTTCAGAGGGCAATAGACCACTATGTGCAGGGCGTACAATCAACCTCCACCCTTATTGTCATTCACATTTGAACACAGGATTTACAGCCAACCCTCAGGCAAGAATTTCCTCTTGGCTGCAAGCAGGCCACAATGCTGCATGCTGATCCCGCTAGTGACATCTCATGTTGCAGCGAACTGCTATGCAATGTCACCGAAACACGGCATAAAACTCTTCTTACTCTCCCAAATTTAATGAATTGTGTCTACAGGACCTTTCTGGTAGTAGGTCAAAATGTTCCCTCACAGAAAAACAGAGGGAATCCTTACTAAAAGAGGGATGAATCTCAATAGCTACCATCTAAAAGTGACTCATCTCTTCTCAGTCATCCAGTCTCCTTCCATAGTTAGTGGAGACACAAACATTCCACCAAAAGGCAAATAATCCTACATCTAAAATTAAGAAACTATTTTAAGGTAGGTTGAACAATCTTACGTATGTGCCTCTCTCTTATTGTTGTATTTTAGACTGACTAATGTTAATTTATTATATGCTATTATCCTCATATTTACTTACACCAGGGACAAAAAAATTATCTTTAAAACTAAATGAGTCTTTATTGCTGTAGAAATGTGAAGACGTCTTTTCTGTCACCGTGCTTATCTTGAGTACCTATACATCTATTGCTCTGACATTTTCACTAATTGTAATTAATACTTGATTTGATGATTGAATTCCGAATACTCTTTTCTTTCTGTAGAAGAGGGTATGAGTGGGTGATTGTTAATATCTTAACATAAAAATATTAACTTTCTGGCTTTATTCATTCATTCAATTCCCACACCTACAAGGTAGTGATGGTTCAACTCAGCAATGGAATTTAAGATCTTTGTAACACTCTAAACCAAAGTCCCAGTTTTGCAGAAGGATTTTTAAAATGTTTGACATTGTTGATATGGTTGTTGCATTTCCAAGTATCTCCCATATCACTCTGGTAAACTATTTTGTTGTCAGGGTGAGGACGAAAAAAACTTTCAGCCAGGTGCACTCACTGGTTGAACCTTTGCATATGGGGGAAGAAGGACGGAACACCAATTAGAGAGAATACCGATACTTATGAAGTATAGAAACAGCCAGAGGATGCACTCCTGGCAGTGATAACAAGAATCCAGTACGTTTTGACAAGTACATGACCTCTGTGCATAGCCTGAACTCTTTGCTAAGACTTTCTAAAGAACAGATGCTTAAGCCTCATTGTTAAACATGTTTAATTTTAATAAATTGCTAACCCCATGTGTACTCGATATACTTATATGCAAGTGCGTAATTGCATTAATTTAAAATGCACAGCTATGTGGTCCTTGTTCCCACAAAAGACTTCAGACATTTTATGGACTATGTTAATTACGAATTGTCGAGATACATCCAGAAGGTTTGTAAAACAAAATGCAGTGGGTTTACGGCAGTGGTCAGCTGGCCCATCACACAATAAACACGTCATGGGTAGAGGACATTAGGACATTTCCATGGATTCTGTCAAATTACTGTTTGCTGTAAGAATAAGATTTTTGAATGCTTGGTACTGCCAAAGACATACTAAAAGTAAGCAACTGTTGAGTTCAGATAACAACCAGGCTGTTTTCAAGGACAGGAAACCAGACAACCAGACAGAACCAACAAATCCATGGGCTGGATACTATTACACAGATATTCAAGGGCAGAGTGTTTGTTAAAAAAGTAATTGATTGGGATTTTTGCATAGGGAATCAGCTTTCTCAAACAGAATGGCCAACTGCTGGATGGATGGTGACAGAAGTCTGTGTTGCAATGGTCAATGTCATCTCCAGCTGGAGAGCACGTGCCTGCTCTGTCTGGATATCTCAAATGCCCGTGAACTTCCACATGACACTGAACATTTTTCTGTAGGTATCTGAAAGCTGTCTGTGCAGAGTAATTTAAGTGTTTGAAGTCAAATGTCTAGAGACATTTTAGATGTTGTAGAGTATCCTTCCTGATTGCAAGATGCAACTTCACACATCTTCCATAGATGCTGTGTCAGTGATGCCAGGTCTATGCAAGTATCTCAAATATTCTAGGGCATCTAAAGTTGCTCTAAATATATATGTTTAGGCATTTTAATTGCTTTTCTACATTGATACATCTAAATTTAGTTGTATATAGTCCGATACTGCGAAATAATATGAGGAATTCAATTCTGTTCTCTAGTAGATTCAAATCATTTGAACTATTTTTGAACTTTGTGTCAAGGTGAAATGAACCCAGTCCTAAAAATGCTGGTTTTCTTTTGCACTTTAGCACTAAAGATGACCCTGTGTTTTGACAAACAAAGCCTTTAATCTCACAGGTTGTAATTACATGAATGAATGTTTAATTGCTTATGGCAGTATACTTCTCTTTTACAGACTGTGGAAAACATAAAAATTTCCAGACTGCCCTGAAGGAAATAATGTCCCAAACTGTAGCAGCAATGTAGCTCAGTGCAAAACCTCATAGGAAGGAAAGATGAACGCATTTTAAACCACAACTGATTACAGTCTCTCACACCCTCATACCCACAAGCCGCAAGACACGTGTAAGCAGTTTGCGAGTGTGCAGGTGCTAAGATGTCTATCCAGGCAGTCTGTGCCGGGTTGCTTGCAATGACACGGAGGAGCAGGGGCGTTGGGTGTTGAGCCTCTCCCCACACTTCCGGGGTTCCTCCTAGGGATGTGCTGGTTTTGGATGTGTCTCATCGTACCCTTTAGGAGCTGACAGCGATTAATCTCTCTATCCTGCCCCACCTCTGTGAGTCGTCAGGATTTAGTCCCTGTCTCTGCTTCAGATCTTGCTGTCCTGAGCAATTGCAGGTAGCAGTGTGGAGGATCTTCTTGACCTGCTACTGTCAGTGTTAGCAACACATGACATTTTTATAACCCTTATCTCACTGATGTTTTGGCCCTATGTGTTCACATTCAGTCTCCAGACATAACAATATAAAACATTTTTACTGAAATTTTCCACAACTCTAGAAGATAGATTTTCTAACACATTGCATTTTGATACCTACTGGCTGTCGTGGTTTAATTAACCAATTAAGCAATTAAGCACCACGCAGCCGCTTGCTCACCTTCCCCTGTGAGAGACCGGGCGGGGCTAACGCCTCAAACACCCGTCGTGACTGACAGGGACCAGGACCTGTCTTTTCTGGTCTTTGCGCTGGAGG
>JAVKLA010000008.1:14144619-14157445 GCA_034782735.1 Sagittarius serpentarius | reverse complement strand
TCCCCTCCCAACTTTCCTGTGCCCCTCCAGCCTTCTTGCTGGCTGGGCAGGAGAAGCTGAAAAGTCCTTGACTTAGTTTAAACATGACTTAGTAACAACTGAAAACATCAGGGTGTTATCAACATTCTCATACTCAACCCAAAACACAGCACTGTACCAGCTACTAGAAAGACAATTAACTCTATCCCAGCTGAAACCAGGACACTGGCAAAAAAATGAAAGCCACGTTTTATGATTCGTAAGTTTTCTTAAAAGATTACCAAGCTCCTGGTATTGCCTCTCAGTGTTTCAGCAGTATAGTGTGGTAAACTTCCCACTTTTCTTGTCCAGGATTACGAATGAAGATTGCAATTCAGTTCCTTCTATGCAGTCATTTCATCTCTATATTCCAGTTTTGATTAAAACTTTATACTGTCCCTCTCTGTCTATAGGAATCAGCTGAGCTTTATGGTTGGCCTTCCCACTTTTGCATTCTCCATCATTCACCTTACATTATCATTTTTTATCCATGACAAACTGGAAAAAAGTTTGAGAGGAAAGGGAAGCAACACTTGCCATTGAGGAGACAGACAGAAATAAACTTGTTCAGTAATGGAAAAAAGCATTTATTTCACTGTAGATAATGTTCTGAATACTCCTTCACTGGGTGTCCTGATTATATTTAAGAAGGACTACTGCACTGTTTAATCAGAACTTTGTTGGTTTTAATAGAGATGTCAGCTGACATCAGATAAAGATCTTGGTCCAGGTTCTATATGTGGGAAAAACCACTTAATGATAAGCTACATGAAGGTCAGGTACATTCTAGATCTGCTTTGGCCTAGGAGCGGGAGAGGCTCATCTGCAGAGAAGCGACACCAGAGGCAGACGGTGCTTTCATAGACCTCTGTCAGATGCTAGCTGATGTGATGCTGGCCGCTGCCATTATGCTTGAGTCAGGGAACAAGTGGAAGAAGCAAGGTAAGGCACCAAAGCAGAAATTTCCTTGCTGACTGTGTGGCTACAGATGCCCTAGTCACGGTCTGACAGATCTCTGAAGGTCTTACCAAGACATAAAGGGACACTTCCAGGGGATAAGGGACAGGGAAATGAACGGCGCTTTCCCATGGGGATGAACAGGGGTGAGGGTGACTCCTGCTAGCACTGACCAAGTGGTCCTCCAAGCAATAGAGGATGTGCTTGGGGCTCTGACCATGCTCCTTACCTGACAAAGCTTGCTTGCAGCAAGGACTCTTGGCACTCAGTGCCAAGCTGGGTAGTTGCCGTCTGGGGTCATCTCAGAGAACTGCCAAATGCTTTCTTACTTGCGTAGGTCCATTTGCCCTTGGTTACCTCCTTTGGTGTCATTGTCAGTCTCAGCTGCTCTGGCCACCAGCCAGTTTGTTTCTCCAGGCCACAGCACCTCTTTTGTTCTTCCTGTGATGCCAAAGGCACCCACTGGTGCTGCTCTGCCTTGAGGGACACTGCTGCCATGTAGAAGTGTGACCCCTGTGCTGGCCTGGGCACCAGTAAGAAGAGACCTGGGTCCAGCCAGAGCCCCCCAGGCTAGAGCCAGTGGCCAGGCAAGGCCTGGCAATGGGTGCTCAGGGTGGGGTTAGCCCACAGGAGGGCTGGGGGCACCACTCTGGCTTCCTCTGCCTGTGTGGGACTGTACTGCTGACCTTCCTGCCTCTCTTGGCAGCCCCCTGCAAACAGTCAGAGCTGGCCAGCACCAGCATAGCCAGCCAGGCTGCCTCATCCCGCACCTCTCCAGCTCCTGAGAGCAGCAGCAGGTCAGACCAGACTGGGCCAGAACAAAGGCCAGGCCACTCCCAGCTACAGCACTGGCCACAAAATCCTTACAGATGGCCCTGAAGAGCCAGTGCTTCCCCACCTCAGCCAGACTCCCCTTGGCAGCTCTGCAGGTTGGGGCTTGTGGCAGCCCCAAGGGATGGCAATGGCACCCAGACCCTGCCAGAGGGATTCCCTGTGTGCCCAGTCTAGTGTACTGCCTCACCCAAGAGGGACACTGTCCTCCAACCACAGGGAACCATGCTGGGTCTTACCATCAGTAAAGAGAATTATATTCTCTCATTGTGGCAAGAGCTGTGGTATTTAAGTTATATGTGATTTAAGGATGAAAGTCTGCTTTGACCAATAGTTAAAATTGTGGTGCTGCTGGGTTCAGACTAAAACCAAGCACACTGAAGTTATTAATTCCTGGGTGGCCCAGGAGCTCCCCAGTTTGTCTCTGCATTGATGAAGAAATGGATGGATTCCAGATGATGGAACAACTTGAGACAAAGTCCATTCTTCATCTGCTAGCTGGAGACTTAAAACATGTTTTCACCTGCTAAATCTTGTTCAAACCACTCATCTGGCAAAATTCAACAACATGAATTTACAAATACACATTCTGTCAGAGAAATGTAATTTCTTTTTGGTTTAATAAAATAGAAAGTCACCTGATGCTTGTGGTAGGTTCTGCTTTTACACAATTCCTATTTTTAAACACTGTATTAATAATCAAACTAGGTTTGTGATATATCACATTGAATGTAACCATAATCATAGGTGGTGTTACTTTGAAAAAAATACTTACTGTGCTGGTTTTGGCTGGGATAGAGTTAATTTTCTTCACAGTAGCTAGCATGGGGCTATGTTTTGGATTTGTGTTGGAAACAGTGTTAACACAGGGATGTTTTCCTTACTGCTGAGTAGGGCTTACACAGAGTCAAGGTCTTTTCTGCTTCTCACCCCACCGTGTCAGCCAGTAGGCTGAGGGTGCACAAGAAGTTGGGAGGGGACACAGCTGGGGGAGCTGACCCCAACTGACCAAAGCGATATTCCATACCATATGACATCATGCTCAGCAATAAAACTAGGGGGGAAGTTGGCAGAGGGGCTGCTGCTCGGGGACTGGCTAGACATCAGTCAGTTGGTGGTGAGCAATTGTTTTCATTTGCATCGCTTGTCTTTCTTGGGTTTTATTTCTTTCTCTTTGCTATTTTCCTTTTCATTACAATTTATTATTATTATTAGTTTATTTTACTTCAATTATTAAACTTTTTTAATCTTAATCCATGAGTTTTCACTTTTACGCTTCCAATTCTCTCCCCTGTCCTGCTGGCGGGGAGTGAATGAGTGGCTGTGTGGTGCTTAGTTGCCAGCTGGGTTTAAACCACAACACCTACTTAAGCTGCAACTTTTCTTCTTAAGGAGAAGATGTACCAATATATTGGTTCTCAAAAGAAGGCACTGTGTGCTTCTTTCAGTAGACTTGCAGATTTTGCCATCCTCTTTGAGTGAGTTAGCTTTCTTAGCCAGCTATCCTGTTAGGATCTTGTGGAGAGAAGAAGATTTAGTTTTCTTTATCCAATTTCGCTTTTGCTTCATATGGAATTTTTTGGTGTAAATAAACTCTAGAAAAGAAGATTTTTGCCTGTGTGTATGGTCCTGTATGTATACAAGTGTGGGGATGAGTCTTCTGTGTAGAAGATTTTTTTTTCAAATAACATTTGTGATGTAAGAAGATACAAGATCAAAACTGTGTCACCTACCTAAAACAACCTGTCCTTCAGACCCGTCAATATTATACATGCCATGTCTGGCTGATTGCTTCCCTTAAGTCTCCTGTCACAGAACAAATGGAAATAGATCCTTTCTATAACACAGAGCAAGTGTTGCCTCTAGATAAAATACTGTGACATTTTAAGAAAAGACATCTTTTTTTCCAGGATTTCAGATTCTCAGTGATTTATTGTCTGAAGCTTTTATTCCTATGTTCCTTTTCATTTGTCAGGTTGACTATTATATGTTGATACATGTTTACCCCCAGCATTGTTTCATTTACTTGAGACAGAGAAACCTGTATTTACTAATGGTAATAGTGAAAACCTTAATGTTAAGCTACTAATGATGGCCAAAATCATTTACTTGTACCTTGGCATTGAGAATATTGGATCTTAACTAATCACAGTTAGCTCAATTACGATGTGAAAGTAAGGACTTCAGGAACATATTTTGTAATGATATGGTGAACTCTCTTGAAAATAGCTTTGGCACTGTCACATGAATTCCTTCTTTATCTGGGGCTCTTGAATGTTGCAGCAACTGTGAAGGAATCATGGAATCAAAAGCTGCACAGCAAACTGTTTTCCTTGATGAAAGCTTTAGGCAATTTGACTTAGTTCACTCCTTATTTATGGAGCTGCTAAGAACTCCTGGCATGCTTGTAAACATGGAAATAGTAAGTGGGAAAGGTAGTGTTCTGCAGGACTCAAGGTAGTATCTGTGTTTCTACACAACTACTCAAAGTAAAATGCCATGGAAAAAAAAAAGATGTAATGTAGCTTCGAGTCCATCATAGAACTCATTTTGGAACTATATAGGCCAGGTATTTCCCTTGTTTCTCAGTGTAAGTTCTTTGTTTTAAAAATATGAAGAATTATCTATTAGAATAGTTGGCCTCAAATGGGTAATTTCCTTTTTCATAAATTTCAGCAAAGTTACCATTTCCCAATGCACCGTGCTTTCTTGGTGTGATGGATCAGTAAACCGCTACAGTAGGACAGACAAGAACAACAATGCTCCTGAAGCTCAGGGAAAATTATAGGGAATGACTGATCACATCTGTTGCAAATAAAGCTGAAATTATCTCAGCACAAAGGGAACCAGTAGTGGCTTTCATTTTAGGTAAGTGGCTACAACAGTTAAGTAGATCAACTGGCTGTATTAGCTGACCAAATCAAGCAGTTATATCAGCTGATTGAATCAACCAGCTGTGTTACCGTTTGTTCCTGAGTTAACCAGAAGATTATAAATGCCTTCCTGAATAAGACCAGGATGGTGAGGAAGATTGTATATATGGCTTAGTCCAATGTGCAGTATAGAAAATGAACAGTCATCAAAAAGATCTTGGAAGAGAACAATGGGCTTGAGCTGGTTTGAACATATATTCCATTCCAGGTTTGGGGGATACCCAGAATCACGATGGTGAGTATATTACAGAGAATGATAATGAGAATCATGTTTGTATTGTAACTCATGTATATTGCCATCGTTATACTCTGCTAAGCGTAATTTGTGCTTGTATTGTGATTTAAGTACGTTGCTGTATTGCTCTGCTCAATCAAAATCCTATGTAACATCAAGCATATTCAAGCAAGTAAATTTGGTATTAAACATTAAACCCTCCGCATGAAGAATGTCTGAAAGAACCTGGTTGGAGAGTGTTAGACTGACACTTGGTTTGTTGCTGTCTTTATGTATAAAGAGCAAGCCTCCATTCCTTTCCACTGGAAGCACCTTCATAGAAAGCTTTTCATGGACCATGGCAAAGCTGAGCTGTAATGCAGAAAAACAACACAAAATTTTGAGGCATCAGTGGCAGAGTAAGTGAAAGAAAGCATGGCTAATTAACTTAATAGTTACACCATACAGCAGAAAAAGAGGGACTTCTGGTTTGAGGATTCCTACTTGGGTGTTTGCTAATGACTGTTTAAAGCACCATCTTTCTGAGGGGCAGGGATAAGAAAGGTTATAAGTACAACCCTAAGACAGAAAACTATCAGCATTACCTCTTAAATTAAAAATCTTCATGCTGTTTTCCCAATGAATAACCATAAGGACTTCTGGAGAGAATAACAGCTCTTGTTCTTTATATACGAGCCAGGTGTTTCGGCTTTGAATAACTTCCTGAGATTTCAAAATAGAATTGTCCTTGAAATCTCTCCTAAGTCTTCACAGCTTCTTGCTTTCTATAAATAAGTATAGCAAGTTGTCTGTCATTCCTCTGGAGTTACAATGTACTTACCATCATAATGTGGATACCACTTCCCAAGGCAGAGAGAGATTTTTCTAATACATAATGTTTTGAGGGTCTAGTTCCTTTATTGGATTGACGTTCCGAATCTTTTTTTTTTTTCCATAACATTAAAGCCCAGCAGGGCCAAAATAATTTAGGAAAATAATGCCCTAATCTTCCTTGAAGATTATTTCACAGCCAGGGAGACTCTTGGGGAGCAGTTAGAATACCCTATTTTGAGCTGAAAAGTTTCTTAATATCTCCTCCTACAGCAATTTCTTCATATCTTTTTAATGTGAGATATAGCATATATACTTCAAAGAATTATTTTTTTAGCTATGTTGTGCTTCACTTTCTACTCTGAAGCTTATTTGACATGTAGCAGTTGTTCTGAGTCCACACAGTCCCCTCTTGTATTCCCTTCACGGTTCTTTAAATGAAACCCTATGCCTTTCCTTCCTCTTTGTTGGAATTTGTCTTCAGAACAGTATTTCAGCAACCATTTATTCTTCTCATTATGGGCAGAATAATGAACATGAAAACCTATGGACTCTTAGCTCTATAGAGTCTAGAAAACATTATATGAAGGAATTTTAATGTTTTATTAACATTTTAACTGTGAGGAATTCAGCAAAACTGAGCAAAGATTCTGAAAACTGAGTAGCTACAGCATCTTCCTTTTGAAGATGTAAAGACCACTCTGAATAATAGATGAAGGATGGAGGAGTATAATAATGTTGGCAGCCTTTCATCTTTCGGTTACTAATTCAAAACTAACCTATAACAACATTGACCTTATTGACCAAAAGAATATGTAAAGTGCTTGTTTAAAATATATTATGACATCAGTCCTCTCCTTACGTGGTCTTACAACATCATCATGCTAATAGTTGTTTCACATTGTCAGTCATTAACAATTATTTTCATTACATTCTTAAAGCAGTCAAAAGAACCTAATATTAGAAAACAAAATGTTACATTAAAGCCCACAGCACAGTAATAACAATGACAACAAAAGTAGGGTAAAATAGGGTAATATTTTTCAGACATGAAAGTAAATACTAGAGGGAAGTATCTTTGTTTGAAGAAAGGTCATTATTAAAAAGACCCAAACACAAAACCTCTATAATGTGTATTAAAGCTGTATTTGAAGGGGGAAAAGTCCTTTAAGTTATTAATTTAGGACCAATAGAATAGAGTATTTCAGTTGGAAGGGACCTACAATGATCATCTAGTCCAACTGCCTGACCACTGCAGGGCTGACCAAAAGTTAAAGCATGTTACTAAGGGCATTGTCCCTCTCTAGGAAACCTGTTCCAGTGTTTGACCACCCTCTCGGTAAAGAAATGCAGCTGTTGTGTTAGCTGTTTGATGTGACCTTGAGGAGCTGCTGTCAGCTAATAAAATGATGATGTTTTATGTGACAGGAAGAAGTGTTCTTTTCTGTCCTTGTCAACTGTGCTAGGTTACCAACCACATAATGTTTCTATAATGCTAGAAAAGAAGTGACAGAACAGCTGTTGAGTATAAAAACATAGACTTCCCTGCAACATACAGCTAAAACTGTGTTATTCCATACTGTGATATCTGTACTTGAAGATATTCAGATGACACAGAGATTTTCTTACCAGAAGGAGTTTAAGTTACTCAGCAAAATAAATATATTACCTTTCCTTTAAGAATGAAAAAGTCATATATTTGGAAAAGTGGAAGACAGAAATGTCCTATCTTCTCTAAACATTTTCATTAATATGGCACCTTGATAAATACCAGTATGTACTGATATACACAGTTATTTGCTTATCTGTTTATTATTCCAGGGTGAAAGAATACCCTCAAGACACATATAACAAGCTATACTAATAAAACACCTGCTGGATCTCTAAAAGAGATGTTTTTCACTCAGAATTTCTAATGGTACTTCTGATCAGACTGGCTCACAATGACCCCTCCCCAAAGATAAGTTATTGACAATTGACCTATGTATGACAGATCTGTCTTAGCTTGTTGTGTAACCACAAAAATAACTCTTTGTCTACCAACATTCCTTGTTTAGGAAGTGTGCTGACCATGTCAAAGTGTGAAAAGAAAAACATTGATGTATTCATTCAGATTTGGCTCAGGAAAGCACCAGGTATGTAGTTAAAACAGAACCAGACCCCTAACTCTGAGTGGTTTTTGTCTTGAGAGCCACTGGACAGCATGCTTTCTTCCTTAATAGTACATCATCCTCAAAAGGTAAGTTAAGTTATGAAGCATAAATTTTCCATTCCTCTTAAAGAAGCTGTAATGCTGCACAGACAAAATAATTTGGAATTCCTTCAGTTTTGGAGAAGGAACAAAGGGGAGCTTGACTTTCTAACCAGTCGAGAAGGTGATTTTCTGCAAAGGACAGACCTGGGAGACTTCTTCTCTGAAAACTTAGTAATTATAAATTAAAAAGGATCCATTTGTGCTAATGCAGGTAGGGTGAATCTCTCAGTATGGAGAAGGGAAAAATGTTTCTCTGTCTCCCAGTTCAGATGTAGACAATGACATCCAAGATTATTAACAGAACAGGATGCACAAAAAAGAACTATATACACAAGAGAATCCTCTTTAGATAATTTTGAAGAATAGAAAGAACTAAAAAGAAAGCATAGAATAAAAATGGAAGAGGAGAAAATTCTGTTCCAATTCTCTCCAAGGCTATAAAAAAAGTTTTCCATATAATTACAGGAATAATATGAATTATTTCTTAAAAATATTTTATTTACCTCCAGGTAAACATTAACAACAGGAAAAATAAAGTAGCCCTTTATATCACTTACTAGCAGAAATATTCAATCTTTGCTTCCTACTTTAAAATTGTGGTGCCCAAGAAAATTACCGTCTTGGACAAAATTGTTATTCACATTAATCTCTGCTAAACACATTCATTTCGTGTTTAGCTGGGACCTATAGAATTCACTCATGAATAGGTTATTGCCTTTCAAAATCATGTAAGTTTAGTTATCCCAGATAAACCTACTTTATAGTAAAGTATGGATACATATCTAATAATTCATTCCATGGTCTCAGTATACTTTTAATTTATATTCTTATACATTATTTATTAATTTGATTTTTATTATTGTGAGTGGACATGGTCCATGGGAATTTTGTTTTATACATTAATAATGAAAACAATTAAGCTTCATTTTGCTTGAATGAACCTGATGTTAGTGAATCAAGCATTTTCTTCTCATATAAACTGAAGTTGAATAGAACTTGGGCATAAGCTTTTTTAATCACTGCTACTGTAAAAATACAGATTTTTCTTGTGAATACCTGCCATGTAAATATACATGACTAATAAAGCAGACTGCAAATTTGCTATTTAGCTTTCATCTAGATTTTGATATGTGTAGGAGCAAAATCAGAAAATATACAAGGAACAGAATTTGTAAAATAGACAATGGCTACTCACTGTACTTAATCATGCCCAGAGTTATTTTTTTTTTCCTGACTGTAATGTCAGAAGACTCTTGTGCAAAGAAATATTTTCCTTTTCTTAAAGCTATAGTACTAATTGGCATTAATAAACAAATTAGGCAGAAAATTGTGTAATCTTTTGACTGAACTGGTAGCATAGAAACTGAATAATAAACCCACTGTAAAATGTAGCACAGGTGTTTGTCAGAGCAACAGACGTATCAACTGTAAGGAATGTTGTAGAGTGAAATGCTCTTAAACTTCTCAGAGGCCTCAGGGCCACCCCTTTCTTCTAGAACTTCAGTTCCATGCCACTGAAGTGTGTTTCAGTTTTGACTCTCAATCCTTTCAATTTA
The DNA here is from genome assembly GCA_034782735.1 of Sagittarius serpentarius. Taxonomy (NCBI): domain Eukaryota; kingdom Metazoa; phylum Chordata; class Aves; order Accipitriformes; family Sagittariidae; genus Sagittarius; species Sagittarius serpentarius. Next base: position 14,147,851 of record JAVKLA010000008.1, on the reverse strand, counting down.
TTGTTCCTAATCCCCTAAGCTGAAGGGCTAGATGTCTCTTTCAGGAGGCTGTTATTTATCACTTTCTTTGCCGTGTGTTATGATTGTTGCTTCTGATTCTACTCTTAACTGAAATAACTAATCGCAGCTTGTTTCTCTGTGATTCTGCATCATTAAAGAGTACCACAGCTGTGACAAAGGAAGAAGTCTTAATCATTTAAGAGCAAGATATTCCAGATATGATCTGTTATCACAGAATCACAGGATGGCTTGGGTTGGAAGGGACCTTAAAGATCATCTAGTCCAACTCGGCTGCCGTGGGCCACCCACTAGATCAGGCTGCCCAGGGCCTCATCCAGCCTGGCCTTGAACACCTCCAGGGATGGGGCATCCACAACCTCTGGGCAGCCTGTTCCAGCGCCTCACCACCCTCTGGGTAAAGAATTTCCTCCTAACGTCTAACCTAAATCTCCCCTGTTTTAGTTTAAAACCATTCCCCCTCGTCCTATCACTATCTGCCCATGTAAAAAGTCGCTCCCCCTCCTGTTTATAGGCTCCCTTTAAGTACTGGAAGGCCACAATGAGGTCTCCCTGGAGCCTTCTCTTCTCCAAACTGAACAAACCCAGCTGCCTCAACCTTTCTTCAGGTTGTTCCATACCTGTAACTTGCTAAATGCATAATTAGATGTAGGTGTTTAGGCAGTCAAGATCATGAAGTGCATTTCACTGTTGACTATGTATAACTTTGCTGAAGTGTCAATTATAAAGATGTCCTCTTTAACATACATTTGGATAGTTTAAACTATCCATTCCTGAATTTTCTAAAGTTGATTTTTAAATTGTGTACTCCCAACTATCATAAATGAGTATGAATGAACTCCATGTAGTCAGAGGGGGTTTTTGTTCTGTTTTGCTTTTTACTTGGCAACATTTTTTATTACAAACCCTTTGATTTTTTTCTTCAAAAAATATGCAAGATAAAGTCATTCTACGTAATTGTTTTTCTCTGATAGGGCAACCATGCTGATTTTAATGAATCAGGTGATTCTTAAGTACTATTACATAGGCTTAAAACTAAAGTCTCTTTCACATATCCAAGGTATCATCAACTGTGTATCATTCCTTGTAAACGTTTTGCCTAATGTACATACAGAGTCCTCCAAGATTTGATATTTCACAATGTCCTCCCCAGACAATTCACTACTTCCTTAGTCTTACACTAAAGCGATTTCTTAGCAACATGATTTCCAGGAACGCAATATGTATTCATGCACCCTGTGTATGAATAGTATATGTATATTCTGTACAGTGCATCTGTCCACAGCTGAGCTAGTAATGTTGGAACCCCTTTGTAGTCAACGGAAAGAACTACACACTCCTAAGGGGGCTTCCACTCATCAGGTATATATAGATGTTCTTTATGATGACATGAATGGAACCTAGAAATGTCCAAAGGGAACCACAGTACTCTTCAACTAATTTTCTAAAGCATGACACTGTGACTTTACCTGAAGAATGACAGATGACAGACACCTGCAATAAAAGTGAGTTTATGAGAATGATGCTTCACAGTTCTAGCCTTCAGCTACCCTGCTTACTTACAAATATATATATAAACAGAATAATGAAACAATGTAAATCATATTATACATGATATATATTACATATTGTACCTTTTGTTCACAGCTGGCTCCTAGTCACAAAAAAGTGACTTCTGAAACTTGTTCAGTGATTCTTCAGCCTTCAGTACTCACCTTGCTATGCTCAGCCTTTCTTTCTTTCCTTTTTTTTTTCTTTTTCCTTACAAATTAAGATACTATTAACATGATTAAATACATACAAGTGCCTTAGTTACTGAAGAATCCAAGTGGTTTCTTTCTATTGACAGTGCATTTGTCTGGGCTTGCCTTAGCCTGACCTAGTTTTAGCTTGCTTTAACACCTGTCTAGAGATAACCCTCTGTACGGTAAAAGCTCTGGAAAACCTATGCATTCATCACACAGCAAACAGTGGCCTTTTATCTTGATTGAGACTGAGGGAGACTGCTGTACAACTTTCAAACTTTAGGTGGATGCTATTAAGAAGGAAGCAGGTTGTGTTAAGAAAACTCAAACACAGGTGTCTCTAAGACTGGGGAGAAAAAAATCTCCACCATGAGCATCCCACTATTCCCAGCAGATGCCTTGGGATGCTGAGAAGTCACTGTACAGCCCCCTTCTCAATTATACCTGAGGAGGACTGAACAGAGCACCAGAGAAAATGAATAGATGCTGGAGACTGTTGTGGTTAATACGGTGCAGGAATATTCACTGGTTTAGTACAGAAGTTTTCTGTGTTAATTCAATAATCTGGACTATAGGAGTGTTGAAACATAAACTAAAGTAACAATAAATTCTTGGCTCCAGAAACCTAGTATGTTCCTTTTTTTGCACAGAACAAGATTCTGGGTGTAGCATGCTGGCATATACTTAGTAATCATTGGTTTGATTAAATTTTCAGCTCTTTGTGTTGATATGGGAAGAACAAGAAAGAAGAAATAACTTGGCATGTGGCCTTCTTATTTAAGCAAAATGAAGTCTACATACAATAAACGTCATGACTTTGATTATATTCATGTCCAAAGAAACTTCTGTTTCCTTACGTCCTAGCACTGATCCTAACTCTAGCATTTTACAGTCACCAGGCATCTTCTGGCAGAACGGAGGATCAATATAAATTACTGGCCTTTAAAAACATTGTCTCCAATTTAGCCCTGAAGTCTGGTGCAGACTTAAACTGTTTTCTTCAGTTTTGCCTTTCTAGCACAAACATTCGCATTAACTGCAGCCAGCTGTATGCAACATGTAGTAGTTGTCAATAAATCCAAGAACTTCTGGAAACCTCTTCACACACCTTGGACCCTAGATCACATGAATGATAGACATAAAAATTAAATACTGAGCTCATCTTTTATGAAGATATAACAGTAACTGGAATTTCCACCTTTATCTTAACTACAGACACATCTCTGATATGCAGATAGAATAGAATAGTATCTTCCAAGCCTTAAGTTTTTGACATCGCAGCCATGCTTTTGGTCTTTAAAAATGCTGATGTTTGTCCAAGAAAAAGCAATATAGAATCATAGAATGGCTTGGGCTGGAAGGGACCATCAAAGGTCATCTAGTCCAACTCCCGCTGCAGTGAGCAGGGACACCTTCAACTAGATCAGGTTGCTCAGAGCCCCGTCCAGCCTGGCCTTGAATGTTCCCAG
>JAVKLA010000008.1:14114069-14134683 GCA_034782735.1 Sagittarius serpentarius | reverse complement strand
GGCTGGGCAGGAGAAGCTGGAAAGCCCTTGACTGAGTCTAAACACGACTGAGCAACAACTGAAAACATCAGGGTGTTATCAACGTTCTTCTCATACTCAACCCAAAGCACAACAACACAGCGCTGTACCGGCTACTAGCAAGACAATTAACTCTAACCCAGCCAAAACCAGGACATCTTCAAACTGAGAAGTTAACAATAATTTATTTCAACCAGGGTAGCTAATTTTTTTCCATTCCCTTAGTGGATTTCTCTCTCGTATTAAAATATATGACTGTTAATGCAATAATTTTAAAAATAATTTTTCATAGGGCAAAATATTAAAAGAGCAAATAGAATATGAGAAAACAGAAGGATTTGGAATGATGAATGTTAAGACTTCCATAAGTACGGAAAAATTTAATGTCAAATAGAAAGTTAATAACATACTAGGCTGAGAAAAGAAAAAAGTGTGAGAGAGTAAGACTAAGAAAATAAATAAGAAATCAATTCTAAATATATAAAATCAGAAAATTTTATCTTCTGAGATGTGAACTTTAACAACAAATTTTACCAATATGATGACATGCATGAAATATGAAATTTTATAGAACAATATAATCAAATTAAATTTATCTAAACTTAAAAAAAAGAAAACAAGTAGCGGAAACAAAAACCATCTAGCTGAAAAGTTATAGCATCCACTGTCTGAAAGGAAGACCTGGAAAAGAAGAAATCTCCACTGACAGAAAGAAATTGTATAAACAGGAGAGAATTGCCAAAACACACCTCCTCGTGTCGCCACTGAATAAATGTTTAATCAAAATAGAGGTGAAAAAGCCCATATTCTATATAACAAACATAATATATTCAAGGAAAATTTATTAACACTCACTCTGGTATAGTTAGTAAGCTCAATATTGTTTATTGTCTCTTTTTCTCTCTGTCCTTACATCTTCTCAACAGAAGCATTACAGAAGCTTTGGCAGGTGTAGCGGCACTTTAAGACAGTTATCTGACCCAGCATCGCCCCATTTCCCACTTAGATTAGCGGCAACTTGGAATATGTAAACATTCTTCCAGGATTATCAAGTGCAGAAGCTGTTGCCTACCCCTAAAAGGATATTGTGAATAAAGCAAAACTCAGAATGGGTGTTTCTGTTAAGGAAAAAGACTGGAGATACTGTGGCTACATCTATGTTTCCCACTTCCAGTTTTTCAGTTTCCCAGAACCACGGAACTGTTGAGGTAGGAAGGCATCTTTGGAGATCACATAGGCCAACTGTGCACGTCAGAGCAGGGCCAGCTACAGAAGGTACCTCAGAGCCATGTCCAGTCAGTTTTGATTGTCTCCAGCAGTAAGGACTCCATAACCTCCCAGGGCGAGCTGTTCCAGTGTTTGGCCATTATCACAATAAGGTTTTTTTAATGTATGTTTAAACAGAATTTCCTGCATTTCAATTTGTGCTTATTGCCCCTTCTCCTGTCAGTGGGCAACACTAACAAGAGCCTGACTCTAGCTTCCTTTTTCCCTGTCATTGGATATTTATACAAACTGTTAAGATACCGCTCTGAGCCACATTTTCTCCAGGCTGAACAGTCCCAGCTCCCTCAGCCTTTCCTTGTATGACAGACGCTCCAATCCTTTGTTATCTTCATGGACTTGGTGCGGTATGTACATCTCCCTTGTACCGAGGAGCCCAGAACTGGGCACAATATTCCAGATGTGGTCTCATCAGCACTGAGTATACACGATCATCTCCCTCAAGCTGCTTGCAACACCTCTTTTTAGCGCGGCCCCGGAGGCTGCGTTGCTTCCACTTACAACTTCGTGGTCCTTACCAGAAATACCTCGCTGATATATCCTGGTTGTCAGCTGATCTCTTCAAAAGCTTTCTGACACTGCTGTTTAATACTTGTTCTGTGATCAAGTGATAATCCTTTTTTTTCAGACACTTATACTTAGGTTCTGGCTTAGAGAAGAGATGTTTGGTGTTACTCTGTATTGGTTTTTGGTTTTTGTGTTATTTACATTATTTTTGTTCTTCCTGTGTGATACTCTGTTTCTTGTCTGTGTTGTTTGCATTTCAACTTCATCAGCAAAGCCCTGCATTTTACATGAAGATAACAGGAGGAAAACATAGAACAAGATCATTCTGAAGACCACCCCTTGGAAAAAGAGAAAACATCATTCCATCCATCTAAAACATTTGCATTTTTATACAAGTCAAGTTTCTCTACATCATAACAATCATCCCTTTTTTTTTTTTTTTAAATTTCAGTTCAACTAACGATTACATAGTGCTATCTCCACTATTTTTTTCTAATGAAGAGATACATGGTCTACTGTAGTTTCTTTCTCTGGGGAAGTCATTATCAAAACCAAGTATGATTAATCTTTGGTTTTTCACTTTATTTTATTTTCCATAAAATCTCTAAGTCTTTATTTTGTCTGACCTATAATATTTAATAAAAGTCTTATATATTACTGAACACCAGCCTAAGGCTATTGCTGACAGCCGCATTGTAGCTATTTGCATTGTAGTTTACTTTAGAATGTCTTACACAGGAAAAGCTTTCTGTTACATATATTTTTCACCTGAAAAAATACCAAAACAAAGAAAGACATTCTGTATCGATTTGAAAAATTAAATCAAAATTAATTATCACCATAGGAAAGTTCTCTCTTGAAAAAAAATGAAATGGAAATTCTCAGAAGCAAAGAAATTTTGATCGGGCTTCCATAGCAATATCTGATTCACATACTTGCCTGTGTGAACTGACAGCTATACCTATTTAATTTCATTTGCATGCACATTTTATTGAGTTTATTCGTATTTCTCATAGGTACAGTCACTTACACCTGTGGCTGTGAGAGTACCCACTGTTCCCTTGACAGTGATGTTCTTCTCAGGGTGTGAGAACTGCTGGTGAATGGAACAGCAGTAGACAAATCTGTTTTTAGCAGTTCTCATTTGGTAAGTCCCAGAGACTTTGGTGCTTGTCTACATCACTGTTTGTATGAGTGGTTTTGGGTACCTACCCAGGAGTCAGGCGCAGGTGACCTCTCACATTTCCATACTCTCTCTGTTAACAGACTGCAAGGGGCCAGTGAGGCCAGGCTGGGTGTACCAAACCCAAAGGACACCATCTTGCCTCTTTAAATCCCGCTCTCCTTGGTTGCGCAAGGTAGAGGAAACAAGGATGATATGATTAGCACTGACTTCACTGACATCTAGACTCAACTTTCTCCAATTTGTGGTCAACTAAATAAATGCAAATTAGGGTAAGACTCTACAAAGCTAAAGTGCTGACTGAAGTCCATGCATGGCCCGTATCATAAGGCTGTATCAGAGTGGTTAAGAGACATCTGCTCTGATTTAGTGTGGGTCTCGGATCACAGTCAGATTGACAACCAGTCATCAGATTCTGACTTGCTCTCATAATGAAACACTAATAGACTGTAACCTCACGGCCTTAAGAAAATAAAGTGGGTGGGTACTTCCAAACATTTAGACAAATTACTCCTATTCAGAAAATAATTTTAGATTGTCAGTACACACAAGCACCAATACGACTTTGTTTATAAGATACAGATCTAGTTTAATGGAAAAGTCCTTTACACCACTTTGCCTAAAACCTTCTCCCCGCTATTTTCTTTTGTCTGTCCAAGTAGCAGCTTAGCAGGTATTTCCAGAATTCTAAGTAGCTGTCTCTACTGCATCGTTAATTTGAAGTAAATAAAAACATTCCTCTTTCATTTCTGCAAAACACTACAGATACCGAGGGCAATGTAATTATGAAAGAAAAACACTAGGTGTTCATTGAGAGCAAAATCTGCCAAAAACATTTTTAGTTGTTTAGCATTCCTTCCATGACTGAATTACATCTTCACACTTTTTAAAGGAAAGCAATAAGCGCGGTGGTGTTCTTGTACCAAGACGGTCTGAAAGACAAAACAATTATTGCAATCTCTATAAACTGTTTTGCAGCATAGTTGCATCACTACTTAAAAATTTTCCCGGTAAGATTATTTTGCTGCAAGGACAAATTCTAAATAATATAATCACAGTCACTTTGAAGGCACTATGTACAACACATGCCATTCTATTGTGCAATCTTTATTTGCCTAAGCCAAAAGAGGAAGTTAAACAGTGGGCTGGAGAAGAGTAGGATTTGTTACTAGGACCACTAGGAAGTGGTGCAATGTCCTTTGAAGACAAGGAGGTTATACTGTCCCTATGTCTAACATGTAACATGTGGCACACCATGAAAATTCAGCCTGGTAAAGAAGTGTAGCAACATAAGTAGGATACAGTGTATCCCCGACCCATTTAATGCCACCTTCTAAATGTTGAAAACAATGATACAGAAAAGCACAACTGCTTACTAGATTAACTTGTTGTTGTTATATATATATATATTTACTATATGAGCGGTTGTATATTCTTCATTTGACATAAGTTGAATTTCAGAAATCAGTTTGGCGCCATACAACATAAAGGCATACAGACATCTCGGGCTCTGAATAATTTAGTGTCCCAGTGTACAAAAGCTTGCAACAGACTTTCTCAGCAAATTAATGACAGCAAAACCCTGAATGGGAAGCAGGTGTCCTTTCAGCTTTTGGTTAAGACACAAATGTTTGTATATGGGTAAATAATACTGTTGTCATCCAGCACATGAAGACTAGAGATAACTTACTGCAGCAAGTGGGTCACAGTATCAAACAAGGCAGTTTCAAAATTCCCTGGAAAAGAACTGTCTTTTTCTTTACTGCTTAAATAGCTCCTAGAAGATAGCTATCTAGTATTATGAGTGAGGCTCTTTGATAGTCCAAACACAAGCAATAACTCCAAAGAAATCTGGAAGAAGAGAACATTAATGGTACCTTGAAATAGAAATGTTAATGTTATGCTAACATTTTGTGTTAGAGTGTATTATCCCTGCAGTAATTTTCAATGTAAAGCCAGTTAGTATTTTAAAAGACTGAGAAAATTAAGTTTATGTCCTAGTAAGAAGCTTTTATTTTAAAAAGATTGTAAGAATAATTCTATTGCAATGTAAATTACTTGTTTTCTTGGTATGAAATGCAGTTATTCATATACTGACACACAGCTGTATGTCTCGATCACAAGGCAAGTCAGAACAATTAGCCCAGCAAACATGCTACATGTAGATACAGCAACTTTGAGTTTTATGCTAACGTTTTCTGAAAAGCCTTAAAAAGGCGATCTTGTTCTGTGGTTTTTAACCACGGATTAAGAAAGAGAATGGAATAACTATTCTACATAATTTATTTTATTTTTGTGTAAGAAACACTTCCTCAGTTTCGTGTAGATAAAGGTGCATTTTTTTTTTTTTAATCTATGGAATTTTCCTTAGCTTAGTTTTGGTGAGTGTTTTGTTTCATTTAAAGAAATGTTCCACATAATTATATGCACAACAGAGGTACTCTTGTAATTGCCTGTGAGGACTAACATCAATATCTTTGCACAAATTTAATAATTATGACCCATTGCATGTAACTTTCCATATATTTTTCTTCTGTGGTTTAGAGTTGATTAATATTATCCAGCAGAAATCAAAGCAAAATTTAAAAGCATTGGACGTGCTAAGGGATACTTTTTAAGCTCTCGTAATACCAAGACTGTATGAATGTATATTTGCGTTTGATGTCTCCCTCAGTACAAAGAAACGTTCATCTTTTTTAGCTTCTCACCTGGACTGTCAGATCAAAAGTGTACAATGCTGTCATTCAAAAGTTCATAATCACTACATGCAAGTGAAATAACAGATTTAATGATTCACTATCTTCAACTTGACTTGAAAATATATCAAGAATGTATTTCATAAATGGTCCATATCAAGCTACTGATAAGCTCATTTAAGACAAGCTTCTCCCATTGAAACAACCCTTAAACAAATATAAAACAAAATCTCTCAGCTATATTAAGTAGTTCTCTAAAAAGTGGTCTTTTTAATTGCATGAAGAATAGAGTATCTCATCAAAATTATATATTTTAGTGTCAAGTAGATTTGACTAATATACTACATGACAGTTCTTTTTATTCTTAAGCACCTTCTGTATGCAATGAAGAATGTGTTAAACATTAATCTTCAAAATATATTTTGTGACAAAAGGAGATTTTACAGTTTATTTATTTATATCTGTTTTTTTGCAGTATCTGTTATTTGTCAAACAACACACAATTCTTGAAGATAAATAGTGTAAATGTATCAAGTATAAATGTGTCAATCTAATTATGGTTACTGCTTTTAAACTTCAGAATACACAGAAGGAAAATACTTCTAATGACTGGTTTAGATGAAATACCAGACATCTGGAGAAGATTTCAGATTTTTTTCTTTAATTTTTGAGGTGTTCAGAGGTTTTCAGAGATGACTGTAGAATATTTATCAAAAACATACTTACTGAAGTAAAGGTGAAGTAAGCTAAATTATGGTTTTCCCCTATTATTCAGCATCCTTAAAGAGCTGATGAAAAAGTTTAAATACATATTCAAGAATAACAATGCTGCAAAATGCAAAATAATGCTCTTGATGAAAGACTTGAAATAAAATATCCAGATCTATTCAGTGTTCATCAGTAGGATCATTTGGGGAAAAACTGTATTTCATGGGGGTCATGGCTTAAAGATTCTTGCAGCTACTGAGCTGTATCTCCTTTTTGGAAGCTATGGCATTTGTGAAGTATCTAATAGGAATATTTTCAACTGTGCTTGAATGCATATCTTCCAAGAAACCGGCACAGCTCTTCCTCGCATTCACTGCCAAGGTCATCTGTCATTCCAGTTTCCCACTCCACAACACTGAGTTCCCAAATGAGAACATTCTTCCGAACTATACATGATGACTTTCACCGTGGATTTGATTTATGATGAAAATGCAAAGAAACCACAGGAAAGGACCATGGAACCTGTTTCTTAACTGGGCAATGCTTTACTTGTTACAGCACTGCAAACTGGGTATAAAGTTTTCTGATTTTGTGACATTTTCACATTTTCCAACTAAAAAAAATAGTATGTGATTTTGTCTGTGTATGTGCAGGGGTGAAGGAGACAAAAGGAGACCAGGGAAATTACTGAAGGACTGTGATCTTTTTCTTATAGATAGAAAAAGATATTAATATAACTAATTCAGAAAGCAGTTTTAAAAAGAAGATTGGAATGTTGTAGGAAGGATACTGAGGAGGAAAAAGGAAAGAAAATGCTATTGTCTTTCAGATTTAATGGGGTAAATGTATCAGATAAACTGAGGAAGTTACTCAAGGTATAGTAAGAAGTATATGTCAAAAACAAATGAGCCTGATCTCTTAATTTTCAGCCTGAAATACTTGTATTTTAAAAACGTGATATTTCCTGTATTTTGCCTCCTAACAGGCTTGCATGAAATGATCTTCTACAGTTAACTCTTAAACAAAAAGCATATTTTGATTTCAGGGAGGAGAAAAGAAACTCCAAAATGTTTCAGACAAACCATGAGTACTGAGCCTCTGATTAATTCCATGCAACTACTGCAGCAGAGGTCTGGAATTAGGGTCAGACTCTTTCAACTTTCTTGTAGACTATGCTGTCTACCATGTAGGTGTTTTAGACTTTATATAAATTAGGTTTGCCTACATTTGCTTAATGGCATTTCACATGAAGAACTGCATAGCTGATTTTATCCTCTGGTTATTAATGCAGCTTTTGCTTTTGATATTGAAACTGATCCAGAAATGTGCTAGAAGGATGATAACCTAAACAAAGCAAAACCAAAAATGACAGCTTTAAAGCAGTAAAATTAAAAACTCTCTTTACTGCGTGGCATTATGGTTTATGTTGAAATAGACCTGTGAGGCACAAAATTATTTTTTCCATATGAGATGGAAATCACAGTCTCCCATGGCTGCATAAAGACTGAAGAGTTTTATCCTACTCTGTCTTTCTTGTAAGACAACACATCAAAGTGCCTGCCAAGAAGAGGATTCTATGATGTATCACTAGCAGAAGACCATGGTTTCTTATGATGTGGTTATACGCCCTGCTGTACAGATTTGGGGTTTTTAGTGAATAGCTCTGTCAAAACCTTAAGAGACAGCCAGTTTCCATAAAAACAGTACATTGGATCACTGGAGCCAATATTTTTTGTTACTCAAGTCCACTACTTTTCTTTTTTTTTTTTTTTTTCTCTGCCCCTCAGGAAGTGGGGGTAAGACTGAGAAGGGGAGAACCAGAACAGACTACTGCTTAGCTAGCATTGATTAAAAAAGAAGCTGTCTTTCTAAAATTCCAGAAACTGCTAGAGACCTCTTCCCACCTTGTATTTCCAGGAGGAAATGACTGCATACATTTGCCACTGCAATTTAATTCCAGCAGTCTTCATAACAGAATGAAGAATTGCTTGCGCTCTCTCTATTCATGCAATTGCTCTTGCTTCCTTAGTCTTTTTCCACAGCCTTAATCCATAGGAGGAAGGGTTTTTTTAATCCTTTTGTTCACTAGTGTTCTTATTCCTTCTGCTTCCTTATACTTAGTATTCAGATTTCACCGGTTTCTTTTCTTCTCACCTGTACGTACATTAACCCATTACAGCAAGAGTCACAGGAGAGTGAGACCAGAGGGGACTGGCTCCAACCTGGCCATCCTGGCCCCCTGAGAGAGACCTGCCTTGCCCCTGCCATGGCCGTGCTGCCACAGGGTGGCGGAGAGGAGAAGTAGGGGAGGGGGAACTAGGGACCTAGTAACTCATTGGGATCCACAACTCACTAGTTAATTAAGAAAAAGAGGCATCTCCAGAGGGTGATTCAGCTCAGTAAGTATTTTCTCTAGAGGCTGCCCTGGCTGATCAGTAGACATGATGTTTAAGCTGCAAACAACTAAAATATTTGATGATCCTGGCATAAATGGCTTCAGCAAGTAACACCTCTTCAAAGTATTCCTCAGACTCCTGCCATGGTCAAGGGACCTAGTGTCTCAAAGAACAAAATAAACCCTCCCAGGAGAAATGTCATGATAACACTTGAATCACATAAAAAAAGACAGGTGGTTTTTTTTAAAATTTTGTAAATTTGAAATCAGTCTTATCACTTACAGCATCGTGGAATCCATGCCAGTTTTCAATGAAGATGGCTTCAGAAGTGAGAAAAGGGATACCAGAATATCTGGAACAGTAAGGTAAAACGGTGTCAGAAGAAAGAACGCTCAAACCCAAGGAAACCTCAGCCACCCGCTTCAGTCCGTGTCCATGTCTGAACCCTGGAGCTGGAAGAGCTTTGCAGCTCCCAGGTCTGAGGTGACCTGGGCCACAAGCTGACCAGAGGTCAAAGTGAGACCCTGGCAGGTTCTGAGCCTTGGCATGCTCTCGTAGGGTTGCAGGGCCAGCTGCAGGACAGCCTGGTAGGCAAGTCTAGCTCCTTTACAGTGTAACAGCTTCTGAGGGGAAGCGCAAGAGAGTAAGCAACACGGCTGTCATAATGTCACCTGTCTCCGGTTCTGTTTGCTTATATTGTTTATCAAAGTCAAGCTGCTTCAGCTTAGAGATAATGAAGAAAACTCACACAAAATAAAAACACTGTACAGGAAAAAGACCTCAGAACAATTAACGTAATTATAAAATGGTAATGCAAGAATTCACACTGCAGAAAGTCAGTCTGATTATCATGTGGTTATCTATTTCTCTCGAGGGAAAGCAACATCAGCAAAACAGAAAAAAAAAATTGCACTTGACAGTCAACGTAACAGTCCTTATCTCTGCACAGCAAGGGATCCAAAAAGTTATGGCAGCTGGAATCTCTTGTCTTTTCTAGAATAGGCAGCCTGCACATGTTTTGACAGAATCTGAGGTGGACTCTCAGCCTCAGTGATGGAAAGGAAGCTGGCTCATGTCTACGAACAGTCTTGAGAGAACACAGGAGAGGTATTTGTGGACTTCTCTTCTGTGGAGCTAGAAATTAGGAAGGCTCCAATACCCATCCTTCATGGCCGTGGAGAAACTCTGAGAATAACCGACTGCACTGAGATTGAATACCATATGAACACTACACGTACTGGAGGCAGAGGAAAATGATATGGAGTCTGGGTTCTTAATAAAGTGCTGGTCCAGTACTGTTTGAGCTCTGCTTTTAGCCATTCCAGCAGGCTTCAGGCACCTGAAATTAAGGGAACTGAAATCTTGTCCTGGTTTTAGTTTAATTATTTTTAAAAAAACATGTAATAATGTAGCACACTCGGCCTACACTGAGTTTACAAAATGAGCCCAGTATTATGATATACTTATTATTTTCTACCACTGTTACCAAAATAATTGGACCATGAAACCAAGGTGATAAAAAATAATAGTTGAACTAAAGAAACAATGGCAACATTAAATGAAGCATCTAAGTCATTTTGTCAGCTCTCATTTGACCTTTTTTTCACAGTTGGATTTTTAATAGACTGAGAGACAGTACGAAAGTAATGTGCTGTGCTTTCAGCCAAAGAACATATCAGTGCTGGCATAGATTTCATGACCCTGAAGAGTTCAGATATGTGTCTAGCACTCAGACCTAAATCTCTCTTCTCCCTTTGTCCTTTTAAGTTAACTTGATTTTTTTTTCATTGCCATACTGCTTTTCTTTTTTTTCTCAGCTATCAAAAAAATCTTGTTTAAAGCCAAAAGGAAAATTAAGCTCACTTCATTTTTGTGAGGGTCCACTAACTCACAAACGTAAATGTAGAATACTTGATCTGACGAATTTATTTTAATTCTGCAAACTTTCACATACATACTTACATAAATAGGTCTGTTAGCATGAATTGGATTGTTAATGTGCCTGAAGTTAAACACTTATTTGAAAAGTAGGATCTTTCTTGTACTGATAACACAGTAAAGACCACAGTACACATGCAGGTACACTGGGGTTAAAAATTGTGCTGCAGTGGCCTAATACCCTAGGAATACTTATCTCTTCTGGTGGAGAAAATACTTTTTATATAGCTATGTCACATTTATTCCTCTCTCTCTTTGGGGATCATATGCAGATGATTTCTACAGATACTTTAAAAAGTATCTGGCATAGAAAATGATGTCTGGCATAGAAATGCAACCTGGTCAGCCATAGAGTGATCATAGAACAAGACAGAAAGATACCCTGAATAACTGTTTCTGAACAGTAAAATAGCCCACAGGAACAGCAAGGATAATACGTATTTTACTCTTGTCAGATAAGCAGAGTAAGTATTTCACAGTTATAAACTGAAAGAAATTACTGTTGTTTCCCTTCTTCAGCTCCATATCTGGATTACAAATCTTTTATGTAAAAAAGAAAATATATACTAATTCTTGTAAAAATAATTTAGATAGAGAAATGTACAATTTCACAAGCCTGAGGGACCTGAGATTAACAACTGTATCTTCCCTTGTGAAGTTGTATGGCATTACATCAATACAGTATAGAATATGACCAGGCCTGTACCTGCTATTTGATGTTTTTTTATTTGATTGTTTAGGATCTCCCACTCTTAAAAATTTGCATTTATTTGTTTTTCCTTTAGAGAAAACTTTGTGGAAATTTATTTCATTATATGTGCTTGCAGACAACTGCTTCTCTCCATAGCTATTTAATTGACAGGAGGCATGTAATAGTTTCAGCTGATCTTAACATCTTTCTTAAAAAAAGGTTGGTTTTTTGTTTTGTTTTGGGATGGGTTGGGTTTTTTAGTGAAAGACTTTTAAAATATGACTTAATTGACTTGTCAGTGCACACTGAGGCTTCCAGCAGGCTGGCTGCAGTACCCTGAGACTGATCCAACTTGCATACACAGGCTCCTTTTCTGTAGAAATCAGGGTGCAGATCTTGGCCTCATTTGTGTCCAAATCTGGAGCCAGTATGAAGTAAGTGTGGGTAGATGAGAAGTGATTTGGCTCTCGGAGTTAGGTCATAGCTTTCTTCAAACAGGAAAAGGCCTTACGAGATTGGGTAAACCCAGATAATATTTGTCATAAGAACAGAAAAAAGTTGAAAATGTACAATTGACAATTCATACTTGCAGTAGTGTTTCTTCTGTTTTGTCAAGGAACAAATATTCTTGCCTGTATAGACCACAAACACAATCCAGTGTGAACAGCACAGACCCATGGAGAGCTCAAAACCTTGGACTAAAATATTATTATCTGTAAAATAATGAAGGACAGACATTAGGAAAATGAAAATTAATACCAGTGTCAGACCCAGAAATACTACTTCTTTTAAGACACATTCCAAATAGAAACTGGGGGGCATCTTTAATCTTTCATTAAGTCTCAGAACAGACACAAGGCTTTTGCAGCATTGCCTCTAGATGATGGTGTAGTGACCTTGTTTGTTGTTTATCAATTTTTCTAATGTCATCACAAAGAAATATTTTCTGTTATATCTTTCTTGGAGCAAGAGACTTCATATATTGCTGAATTCCCTTACTCCAAATCTGTGTATGCTACCATCTAAATTAAGTTTTAATATAAATTTTATAATTAACCAATTAAAGTAAGAAGAGAAGCAATTGTCTCTTTGCCTTACCGAACTATAAATAGCACTAAGGTTGCTTTAATCAACCAGCTAGACCCATGCAGACACCAGTCCTACAGGGAAGTGCAACATAGCTATGTTTCCCACATATTCCCCCCAAGACAAAGAACTGATAGGGAAGGAGAAGTTGAAACCTTGTCTACTCTGTTTCTGGGTCAGAAACTGAGAAGTAGGCTGCATTCTTTCATGTACTGTATTTTTTGTGTTCCTGTTCTTTCGAACCCCAGATTATGGAGGAAGAAAGAAAATCACAACTGAACATGAATTCCTTACAGTTCATATGCTGTCTCATGTTCAATTACAATTTTGCAGTAAGTTCATAGTGAGTCAAGATATATTTAAAAATTCGGAAGATTTTGACCCATTGCTTATGTAGCACCTTGCATGAATAACATAACTGGGATTATTTATGGAGCACTATCAGTAAGGAAGGGTTTATCTCAAAGTCTACAGAATAGCAGCCAGATTTTCCCTGTTAAAGAATGTATTTTCTCTCTAATTGAGGAATAATGGACAATCTTTCATAAACAGTAATTATTTCCCCTTGAGCAATTACAGCAAATATGCACAGACTATGTAAAACATAGACTATTCAGAGCAGTTAAGCACACATTGCTCTGACTTCCAGCTGGCCATGAATTCTTTGTAATTAGGAAAACACCCAAGGTTCTTAGTCTCTGATTTGGCTTCCAGCTTCCATTAATGCTTTGCAAAAAATAGAAACTGCAACATAACAAAATCTTGCTTATGTAACATTTTTGGACATACAGAAATAGTTGTTACATAGTTCATATGGTTTTAAGTTTCCATAACTATTCAGCTTGACTTTTCTTCTGGATGCTGCTTCAAGCCACTGGAGGTGAGAAGTTCTCTAGATGCCTGCCCATGTTCTCCCACATGCCATGCCACCCATGACCATCCAGCCTTGGGGCAGATCTCTGGGTGATATTCTTAAATAGTCATTTAACCTTAAACAAGACCTGAAGCACATTCAGGAGACACAGCAATAAGAATATGCTGGCTTGAACATGCCAATGATATTCAAAATTCTCAAAAGATGTTGTCATTGGCCTGAAGGAGAAAGGGGAGGTGAAAGAGCAGGAGAAAAGTATCCCCCACCCCTCTATTCCCCATAGATTGGGTGCGATTACTAATAAATTCTGAGGAAAGGCACCCAAGGTATTGACAACAATGCTGCATACAAATACCAGGTTAACCTCATGACCAGTGATGTAATCATATCATAAGTCGACATTACTAAGTACAGCAAAATGATAGTCCTGATCCCTCTCCCAGACATGATAAACATCACTGCAGGGGATACATAGTGCATATAAGAATTTACATAACACCATCATGTGAACAAATAAACCAACACTGTGACCAGAGACTATTTAACTAACATAAGAAATGTGTATAACAAATTTTGTTTTAACGTGCTCTGGTCAGAACTGTCTTTATCTCAACCCTTCGTTCCCCACGTTGGGCACAAAAAAGGACTGTGGTAGTTTAGGCAGCTAAGCAGCAAGCGACTGCTGGCTCACTCCTCCCCCCTGCTCGGTGGGATGGGGAGGAGAATCAGGAGAAAAACGTAAAACCTCGTGGGTTGAGATAGGAACAGTTTAACAGGACAACACAAGGAGAGAAGAAATAATAATAACACCACCACAATAACAAAAGAATATATGAAGTGAGTGATGTACAATACGATTGCTCACCACCAGAACCCAATGCCCAGCACGTTCCCAAGCCGCTATCCCTCCTCCCCTGACCAGCTCCCCCCAGTTTATGTACTGGGCATGATGTCCCATGGTATGGAATATCCCCTTGGCTAGTTTGGGTCAGCTGTCCTGGCTGTGTCCCCTCCCAGCTTCTTGTGAATTAACCCTATCCCAGGGACAATTAAATATTTAGGAAACTCTTTTAAAAAGGCATTATGAAGTCCTGAATTATTTTCATGAACTGTAATATTTACTTCAAAATACATTTTAATTTTTTTCCTCTTCTTTTAGAAGAAGAAAAGCAGCACCAGCATTTTTTTTTGCTAAGTACCTCATCTTCCTCTTTCAGAATAGCTAGTGGACTTCTCCGTACTATTATATAATGTAATCTGACTCTGATTTTCAGTAATTTTACTAAACTAAGACATTGATACATCACATCTCTATTAAGAACTGGTTTCTCCAGAATACGACTACAATCAACAGAGACAGACACTACTCTTTCTGTCCTTTGACTTTAAAAGTGCTGGGGGTGACTGAACTCAATTTAACCATCTTGGATGTATTGCTAGAATGGAACAGGGCAAATTGAATCGTGTGTATATATCACATTAAAAGATATATTAATTATGGTTTCAGTCTCTGCTTTTGCATACATAATGTCCTGGCTTCGGCTGGGATGGAGTTAATTTTCACAGGAAACTGGAAGGGGGTACAGCCAGGACAGCTGACCTGAACTAGCCAAGGGGATATTCCGTACCATGTGACATCATACCCAGTATATAAACTGGGGAGGGGGCTGGGGGCGGGGGGGAGGGTGGCAGAATCACAGCAGGGGCAGTGGTGGAGCATCAGGTTGCTGGTGCTGAGCCATTGCATTGTGCATCACTCCTTTTGTATTTTCTTTTATTAGCACTACTGTTATTACTGTAACTTCTCTCCTTGTGTTGACCCAGTAAATGGTCCTTGTCTCAACCTATGAGCTCCTACCTTCCTTTTTTTTTTTCTTTTTTTCCTTCTGCTTTCTGATTCTCCTCCCCATCCCACGGTGGGGGGGGTGTGGGTGGGGGGTGGGTGTGTATGGGGTGGAGGGTAGGGGTGGTGCAGGGGGAGAAGTGAGGGGCAGCCCCATGGTGCTTTGATGTCGGCTGGGCTGAGACCAGGGCACACACATGTACACACATATACGTATACATGGCTGTATATATATAGATACAAATAAAATGTATGGGGTTTGTACTTGGAACAGCATTCATAAGATGAAGCAACCTCAGCAGAGTGTTAGAATGCAAATAACCATTTTGTATAGAAAGTAAAAGCTTAGTGCATGCATATACTAAAACTGCAGGAGTTTGGTGGTTTGGGCGGGGCTTGGGTTTTTTTTTTTTGATCGAGTCAGTTGTGATTAACGACAGTAAGGCTTATTAGGGTTGTCAGAGAGGTTCTGAACTATTAATGAATACTACTGAGTTCTTATATGCTGCAGTTTGTATGTGTACATGTGTGTACTTTTAATTATTTCTTGCAAGAGTTTTAATTTACCATTATCTTAGAAAATCCAGAGGGTCTGTTAATACCAGATCTGCAGTAGTAGAAAAAAATCTGCTTTGTTTCATCTCTTACAATGCCTTCCAGGTGTGATGTTACCTAAGAATAATTCAGGCACTGCTTGTCTTAACTGCTTCATTACTAGATGCACATTTTTGTCTTCAGAAGTCAAAGCAATTGCTTTCTAAAAATACAGAGTTTACAGACTAGTGTTTAAGTCCATTTCTTTGCAATCTGTATCTAAAGTGAAACACTAAATTATCATGTATTGAACCTATTTTAGAACATGCACTAGAAAATAAGAAATAGGGATAAGACAGCCAAAGTTTCCTTACTTCTGAGGAGACTATTGATTCTATTCAAAATTAGAACACTACAGCCTACTTAAAAATCAACAAATATTCCTGCATGTATGTCTTGATGCATTAGAAACTGGCCTGTGCTGATACTTTAAATTATCCTTGTGTGCACAGATTAGCTACTAGGGTTGCCTTAACTCTATGAAGGCCATTGTCCTTTCCTTTAGGCCCTTCAGACTGTTGAATTTGAGGTCTAATGTGCTGCTTCTCCCTTTCCAGCTTATCTCTACCCAGTGAGATGTGAATAAATCTTACTGCTGATTTCTGAATAAACATCTGCAACATCCTCATAAAGCAGGATATAACAGTGAGAAAGTGGTGACATGAGTTGGTCTGTAAGCGGAGACAGGTGTCCAGTAAGACCCTCTTTCTATACCATTTTGGAAACCAGACCATGTGCTACCTGCATAGCTTGCATAGCTCATGGGGCCTGAAAGTGTAGAGCTCCTATTATGAAATGTGCAGATGATTTGATAATAGCTTACCTAAAACTGATTTCTTCTTGTCTTTGGAATTTTTGCTTTTGCACTTATTTCTGCTGTGGTTAATCTTAAAACAGAATGAGAGTGGTAAAGTAATTGAGAGGGGAAAAAAAAGAAGGGAGCACAGGAGACAGAAGATTGATACTGTTCACCTCATTCAATTATTTAATGCTGCTCTCTGAAGGAATCTGTATTACCTTACATTCTAATACGTAACAGAATGATTGTCTGCCCTATAATGAATGCACTGTCAGAGGGTGAAGCCAACCCAAAAGCACCTTCCAAAAGAAAGAGACCTTGAGTATGCCTACCCAGCTCTGGTTAGTTGACTGGTTGGTTTGGTTTCTTCTATTTTTTCTAGCATGTAGAAGGAAATGCCAAAAAAGTAGTACACATTTTAATTTCTTTCTTTTTCTTTCTCACCCATACGCTATAATTTGTATGACATAACTACCAGTCATTTGGACACAATGTTAATACAGCCATTAGAAGTTATCTTAATAGACAAGTTGGCGTATGTTTGCTTCTGACGTAATCTTTACTCTTTGAAGATCAGTATCATGATGTATGTACTTGAATGTACTTTTCCATGAACAATGTTATAGAAATACCTACACGATAATTAAACCTTAATTTAAAAATACTATTCGAATACAAATACACTTTAACAGTAAATTTAAATATATAAAGAGAATTTAATTGTGATATTACTTAATATTTAAAGCCAAAACTAAAATATGGCCAAGTTTTTGTCTTTTTACGTCAACAAACTTTAACTCGATTTGAGAACAGCTTTATATGAATGAGGACTGAAGAGCTCAGACCTTAGGCACTATAATTTTAAATATCCATTAAATGCTTTTGAAGACTCCGAGATGAAATTAAATACTCTCTACTCAGGAAGGAAAACCCAGCTAGTTTGTTTTACTAGAAGGGCAGTGAAATTTCTTTTTTTTTTTTTTTTACAGTGAATCATTAAAAAACGTATATGCACATGATTTTTTCTTTTTTTTTTCCTTTTTTCCCCTTTTTTTTTAAATTCTGCCAGGATATGCTGTATTTTAATAACGCATAAATGATTCTTTCTAAATAATAGAAAAAGGCAACTTCTTGATACCTTTGTTCAACTCTAAATTAACAGAACCGAAGATGCTAGGACGTCTAATAAACATTCAGCATCTGCTTTTTGCTGTCATATCCCTTACAATCTAATGTGGAGGTCAAGGTAGGTGGATAAAAGGTTTAATATTTTTAACTGAAGAAAGTTCTATTATGAATTAAGTAGTCAGCTGAGCCTTACTAGAAACACAGCGCTCTAAAAAATTTCAAAGAGGATTTGGACCTGCATAAAGTTAACATAGTAGGGAAGAGAGTATTTTAAAGATACAGGTATATTTCTTGTGTAAGTCCTGGTTTACAGGAGAGGGTTCAGATTTTATGGTTGATTTTGTCCTTTAGGAATGTGTACATCTTGTGGACACATCTAATGGTACTAACATGTATACACATGGTGTTTCATTCTCTGCCATCTATTTCACCAGGTGAGAGTTGATCTCAAATTTGGCAAAATAGTGACTTTTGTCTATCTAGATCTCCACTGACTTTGAAAATAAACTCTCTCTTTGGACCAGTGAAACTTTCTATAACAAAACTTTGTGCATTGTATTGTATTTTATGCTGTTGTTTTTCATTTCTTTTTTCACCACCCAAATCACTTAAAAAACAATACTACATTTAATGTTTTAAACACTTATCTGAATTTTTATGGATATGTTGCTAACAATTGCTATTGACACAAAAGTGAGAGTTTGACCAAAATCGTAACAAAAAGGAATTCAGAATGCACATGAAAGTCAAAGAATTTTTGTCATTTTGGCTTTGTCCTTCTCAACAGTCAATGCACCACTGCTTCACAGACGTTTCATGACTATGTTGCCTGACCCATGAAATTGCCTTTTTCTACTTATGCATATGTTAACAAACATTGATTTATTGTGTCCTCCCTGCACTAAATGGGTCAATGGTAATGCAGTATGGATTAAATGCTTGGGGGGGCAATGTCTGTTTTGTTCCATTTTTTTTTCTCTTTTTTTTTTAACGTAATGATTATATTAATTCAAGATTTTGCTGTTTATAATAAGATATGATGTAATTTGTGTATAAATAGCATAAACATTTTTTCATATTAACTAAAAATGCATGATATATTTTTAATGGAGCACTGTGAGATTAAAAAGTCCTATATATCTAATAAAAGTGACATGAATTAAGGAAGTAATTATAAAGATATGGTTGTTAGGTTCGGAAACTGTAGGTCAGCTTTGCTCACAAAGTTATATCCTTCATATCATATGAAAAATCTTTGAATTCTGGAAGTTGTACATTATTTATAGTCAGGACAGCAAAAGTGCTGGTCTTGCTCTTTGCAATTATAACTGGCTTGTGTTAAGAAATCAACTGAGATGGCGGACGTCAACAATTTCTCTCGATACCACTTTTTTTATTAGCAGAAGTCTTGAGTGCTACGACTTTTTCTATCAAAAATTCAGATTATCTCTTCATGATTTATTTTTTAAGGATATCAGGTGTTTTGAAAGGTTTATCTTGTTTAAGATCCTTTTTTGACAGTGAGTCATTTGATGTTTTTTTTTTTTATTTTGGGTTGGGGTTTTTTTTGGTTTGTTTTTTTAGTATGTAAAATCAATAGATTTCCTTGATGTGTAGTATTTTTCCTGCCCATTAATTTAGGTCCCTGTAAGTATGGGAGATCTCAGTGATACATACAGGTATCAGCATACTGGTATGGATGTTTTCTTTTCCTGTTATTCCAGCTCTGATCTTTGTTATTCTAGGTCGTCTGACGAGCAAATCGGAGGAAAAAAAATTAATCTGCTGCAACATAAACATATCAGCAAAAAGCTTTTTTACTAAAACACATCAGAAAAATGCAGTGACTAAAATGGGGAATCTCTTTAGTTTTCTTTTTTAAATAAATATTCCTAAAAAATGCAAGTCATATCTAAGACTGATTTTCACTGGTTTATTGTGTGAAAATACACTTTTAAAACCATATTGTGTGCTGTTCATCTCACATGTTTGCAAGAAGTGACAGTCTCCAAAATTAATGGGTGGAAGAACTACAGAGTGAAATTTTTAGAATGTCGTAAAAGTGCAAAAGTAAGATTGAGCTGGCAGGTGCCATATAAGGTTTAAAAGTAAAAAGCTGAGTTTGAAGCATAAAAGGAAGTGAAGGAAAAAAATGGAATAATGAGTTGTTTCTACATAGAAAATGTAAGCATATGGAAGGAGAGTATCATGTAAGTCACATAAGTCATATAAGTAATTCTTTGACTACATAAGTTCATTGTACTGTACTTAGAAGAGTTACTTGAGTTTGCTCGACTTCATTGGTGTTCAAACCTGAAGTATATTTAGCTAGGCCCTGGGGTTTTTTAGTGAACGTTTTACTTTTATCTTTTTTATTTTAAGTTATGTCATACAGAATGGAGAATCTGTATCAGATCTGGTAAGAAAGACAGTCTTCCCAGGTGTTGTAAAAAGGGGTGGATGTGAGGATGGGAAGTATCATAGAATCACAGATCACAGAATCATTTAAGTTGGAGAAGACCCTTAAGATCATCGAGTCCAACTGCTAACCTAACACTGCCAAGTCCATCTCTAAACCATATCCCTAGGTGCCACATCTACATGTCTTTGAAATACCTCCAGGGACAGTGACTCCACCACTTCCCTGGGCAGCCTGTTGCACTGCTTGACAACCCTTTTGGTGAAGAAATTTTTCCTAATATCCAATCTAAACTTCCCCCGGCACAACCTGAGGCCATTTCCTTTCATCCTGTCACTTGTTACTTGGGAGAAGAGACCGACCCCCACCTCACTGCAACCTCCTGTCAGGTAGTTGTAGGGAGCGATAAGGTCTCCCCTCAGCCTCCTTCTCTCCAGGCTAAACAACCCC
>JAVKLA010000008.1:14091303-14106789 GCA_034782735.1 Sagittarius serpentarius | reverse complement strand
AAATTTTTATGTCAGAACATGGTGGTTCAAAATGTCTTTGATAGTACTTATACCTGAATTCTTTCTCAGAATTTTGAGTTCAAAGAGTGGGATTTATTTCCCTAAATACTTCTAGATAGTTACAGGAGAACATAGGCCATGGAGACAAACAACTAATTCCAGAGCGAAAGGATGTCATTTAGATTCACCTTGTGTAAATTGCTCTCTGGAAATGCCTATTTCTTTCCATGTTTTTAGAGGGACTAGAGTGACCAGCGCAGATGGACATACAAGCTATGACTGAGATGTCTATACACAGCCAATTTGTGCTATTTGAGACACCCTCAAATAGCCCGTTCGGCATTCACCACAGAGAGCACGAGGTCCATGGCCTGTTACTAGCAGTGGCAATGCTATTTTTTATGCCCTACTGGGTACAGAAATGCTTTTACAGTTTTGCTGTATTAATGTCCTTACAGTTGGGCCCCAACAAGTCAATATTATAGTCTGATTAAAATGCCTCTACTTGTAAAAGTACTACATAGCATTGGTCCCAGTATGGACCCTTGAGGGACACCACTCATTACTGGTTTCCACTTGGATACTGACATGTTGACTAACTCTTTGGACATGGCCATCCAGCTAATTCCTCATCCAACAGTCCATCTGTCAAGCCCATTTCTCTCCAATTTAGTGCCAAGAATGTTGTGGAAGACCATCTGAAAGACTTTACAGAAGTCCAAGTAGATGACATCCATAGCTCTGCTCTTGTCCACTGATGCAGTCAGTCCATGATAAAAGGCCACTAGATTAGTCAGGCATGATTTTTCCTTGGTTAAGGCATGTTGACCATCTCTAATCATCTCACTATATTTTGATATATCTTCCAAGAGGATCTGTTCTATGATCTTACCAGGCACAGGGGTGAGGCTGACTGGTCAGTAGTTCCCAGAGTCATCCTTATTACCCTTTTAAAAAATGGGTGTGATATTCCCTTTTTCTAGTCACTGGGGACTTCTCCTGACTGCCATGACTTTTCAAACATGATGGAGATTGGCTTAGCAACACATCATCCAGTTCCCTCAGGACCCTGGGATACATCTCACCAGGTCCCATGGGCTTGTGTATGTTCAGGTTCCTCAGGTGGTCTTAAACCTGATCTTCTCCTATGATGGGAAGGACTTCTTTGGCCCAGTCCCTGCCTTGAGTTTCAGGGGCTTGAGAGATATGGGAAGAGAGATTACCATTGAAAATTCAGGCAAAAAAATTGTTGAGGACCTCAGTTTTCTCCATGTCAGTGGTCACTAGTTCTCCTGTCTTATTTATCCGGGGGAATACATTTTATCTTCCCTTTCTGACCAATGCACCTGTAGAAGTCCCTTCTTACTGTTCTTCACATCCCTTGCCAAATTTGGCTCCAGCTGTGCCTTAGCACTCCCAATGCCATCGCTGCAAAGCATCCTCGTATTCTTCCCAGGATGCATGTCCCCGCTTCCACTGTCTGTGCACTTCCTTTCTAGTTTATTTTGACCAGGAGGTCCTTACTCAGCCATGCTGGTCTCGTGCCTTCCTTGCCCGATTTCTTACACATGGGAATTGAGAGCTCTGGCAGTCTCAGATAAATGTCCTTAAAGAGCTGTAAGCTCTCTCCTGCTCCTTCAGTTCCTTTAGTTCAACTCCTAGTTCTGCTCCTTTAGTCCAACTAAAAGAAACATCAAAAACTTGTTTCTTCAGCATAGTATCTTTGCAAGTTTTATACAAAAATAAAGCATGAAACATTAGTCTGCGGGAGTGCAAGTGTATTTTTACTGACCCTTGCTATCACTGTATTTGCAGCATGAAAAAGTGATTGAGCAAACTTAGTGGTTGTGTCCTTAGAGCCATATAGTCAAATCTGCATTCAGATTTGCTCTTATTGCAGGTTGATTTGCATTCATTTCAGGATTAAATCTCGTCTTTTACATTCTAATAATTAAAACTGAATTTCAGTTTTCACATGAACAATCTGCATTCACATAGTTTAATTATGCATACGAGTGTGTATATATGCACATGCAAAAGCATGAGTGTATGTACACATAAAGATTAAAATGGGGAGGGTAATTTTTAACCTTACAAAAGCTTTAGCTCACACTACTGTTAAATAAATACATATATTTATAATGTGTAAGTATATAATAAATTGTGAACTATATAATGCATATTTTCATTTTGGACAGAGCCTAGATAAGCCTTGCAAGGAAAAACCATCTCTGGCACCATTAGCTTTCCCCACCCCCCCACGACCAATTACCAGTGCTAAGAGAATACTGGGCATTTAGATGGTCTGTAATAAGTTAACAGAGGTTGTGTATTATTCAAAAAACCCATACAGTTCACACCTACTATCACAGCTTAGCACCAAGAATGGGAAGCACTGCGTGGACAGAAGGGACATGCAGAGAAGCTTCTGTTAATGAGGCGATTCAAACACAATCAGCAAGCGTAAGTCAGTGGAAGAAGCTGCCCTCTGAGGAGGAGGTCTTGGGATGAGCGGTGAAAAAGACCTGTGCCCATTTTCATACTCAGCTGATGTTTAAGGAGTGCCAGTGATCACATATTGTGAAAATAGGAACAAGGCAGTTATCACAGCAGCTGAAACCTTATGAAGGTGTACAGGAGGCCTGGAGCCACTGCTCCAGGCTGCACAGGATTACCAGAGTCTTTGCAATGAGGTGACAAATTGCCATTGGACAATGTTAAAGGAAAATACATAGCACTCCCAGACAGCTAAGGATGCTGCAGCTCCATGTCCCTCCAGGTCCTACCAGTTGCGAGGCTGAAGATGTATTCCCAGCAGGCACACGTACACAGAACAATACCCTAAAATCAAATCACACTCACCTGGTTTTGACCCCTACCTAAGCCTGACTTGCAGAGGCTATACATCACATTAATTTCATGAAATGCAGAAATGCCTGTAAAATACAAATTCTCCAGAGCTGCATGCTCTACATAGCCTGGAATGTCACAATGTCTCAGGAATGTTTGATGTCAGTCTAAAAATGAGATGAGAAATGAGTAGTCATAAAAACCTTCTGACGGTCTTGTCACAGCA
Organism: Sagittarius serpentarius; assembly: GCA_034782735.1. Lineage (NCBI taxonomy): Eukaryota > Metazoa > Chordata > Aves > Accipitriformes > Sagittariidae > Sagittarius > Sagittarius serpentarius. The sequence goes on along the minus strand of JAVKLA010000008.1, from coordinate 14,103,713 downwards.
TGTGTTTCTTCAAAGCAGAAACTCCCCTCAGCTGACACTTCCCAACCCAAAATTTTCCCAAGTCATTTGTAGGAGCTTCCTTATTTTTTTCTGCTGAAAACCATCTGTAATATGTGCTTTATCAAAATGATTTAAGGCAGGCTGAAAGTCCACTGAATGGCTATCTATCTGTATTACCACTGAATTTGTCCCTGGGACATCAGATTTTTTCGTGTTTTGGAAACATTAGTTGTAGTCTTGAAAACAAAACACCAAACAAATAAAACCCAAACCTCCAAACACACAAAGCATGGAAAAAGAGTGACAAAGTGACAACATTTATTCTACATGCAGGAAGAATTACAGCTACAGTTCTCAGGTATCAATTCAAACTATCAACAGATTTTAAGTATACAATTCTAAAAAGCAGTGTTCAATCATAGTAACTACTGTTGACCTCTTTCGAAACACTTCATTTTGTAGTATAAGCCAAAATATAGGGCAATCTACACAAAACTTCAGACTGTCAGGAGCACTGTCCTATGTACCATCATGGGAAGAATTCAGGAACTGAAGAGCGAGCATAGTTGTGCTATGGATGTGAGATTATATTCTTAGCATTAAGTGAAAATATTCCACTCTACTTTCTCCTTTCTTAGAAAAGGATGTCTGCTTCAGACATTGTACCACTGCACTTTTTTTGCCTGTGGGAGGACAGAATGAGATGAATGCAAAAAAATTCTGCAGCGGTGGCTTGGAAAAAGAGCAAGGAGAAGTATTTATGACAAAACTGTTAATAAAAAGGAAGCGCTGAGGTCAACTGGACTTATTTCTGATTTTGTGTTGAAAAGATCTCATTATATTATATGATGCAAAAAGTTAAATTTCAACATTGGCATACTTTCAAAAAGAAGTATTTTTTTTTTCCTTAAAATAAAACTTTATTTGGAAATTTTAAAAACTTTTAATAAGGGGGAGTGTGTGTGTGTGTGTCCCCGTATATGATTGGGTAAATTTAATCTTTGGTCACCGTATTATGTTCTTTTGTTGCTTTTTATTTTGAAGGACAAGCAGACAAAATATTTTTATTTGGACTTAAAAATTCCCTGTTATTCCCTCCTACCTCCTAACTATTGTTCTTTTAAAATGGGACTGAATGGAAGTGATGACTCATTAAATTAACCAGAGAAGATAGAATCCTAAACTTAATTTCTAACAAATGCCATAGAACCAAAATGTATTTTTACAGCAGTTACTGAACTGAATTTTTTAGTCTGTGTTTCTCAAAGCACTATGTATTACCTTCACATTTTACTTCCTGAATTAATCTAATCGATAAAATAGTGAAGATTTGGGGTGGGGATTGACTTACTGGCTGATTTCTGTTTCTAAGTAGCATATCCCTTTGTGTATTCTATTTCACTAAATATTTCAGCAAAAACATAGACAACATATATTGAGACTGGCTTGATCTTCTGAAACAGCCAAGATATAATCTGAGCATTGGAAGGCAGTAGAACTCCAGTTGTAGCGTTTTATGGTCTCAAGGTTCTGAATTTCAACCGCACCATTTCCCTTCTCAAAGCTGGACCATGATCCCTGCTTAAACTGTGCTGTTAGTCTAGCACTAATCATTGCCTGTCTCTGACAGAAAAAAACCCCAAAAAACAACAAAAACAACCAACAAACAAAAATGCTCAAAAAAAACAACAAAAAAACAACCAACAAGCAAAGCCAAAAAAACCTCAAACCTATTTTCTGGAAAAGGAGAAGCCTAAGAAATATTTTAATATATATAATATAATGTTTGGCACATTGTGACTGTATCTGCAGCTGTGTATAAAAGGAATCAGAGAAACATTGCCTGGTACTGTAAAAAATTACTGTCTATGGGCCTAAATCCAGCCCAGCGTTTAAGAACATATTTATCTTTAAATATGTACATAATCTCAGAGATTTTAGTAGGATTCATCTTTTGCTCTAAACTTTCAGATGTGGTATTTTGATTGGTCATGGTGTTAGATGGAGTGCCAGCCAATTCTGTATATCCTTCCAGTATTTAAGAAATCTGTTACCTTTTTATGCAAGTATTTTAATTTTCTTGATGACAGCATATAGCAGTTTAACAGCAGTTCCAATATGTAACATATATCCAGTTTACCAGTCCAGAAAATTATGTAACTGGAAGTCCGTTCCATTTCTTTCTACCTTCTATTGCAAGCCACTTACAGAATGTTTATCCTCCAAAATTTCATTCACAGTACCAGCTGTGTTTGCGAAGTGAATCTTGAAATAAACGAGATTATTAAAACAAAGTTAATGGAGGAACTAAAACTTTCATTGGTAGGTACCAAGGAGTACACCGAAATTGAGAATTCAGAAATAACCTATTAGAAAGAAACAAAAAGCTAATTTGTAAAGAAATAACACAAAGGAAAAGCAAGCCTTTAATTAACTTCTAAAAAATCCTAAGTAAGAATAAATGAAGAATCAGTAATTTTTTTTTTCAAAACCAGTTCAAAGCAATTCAGAAATCCATTTTCAAAAAGCATGCATATAACTCTGTGAACTCAGAAGGAAACAAGAGGAAAGGGATTATATCATTGTGCTGGATCCTTAGTAATTACGATGCAAGAGGTGGCCTGCTTCGTGGTTCATGTAGTATATTTGTTGATTGCATAAAATGGGGCCATGATCTAAATTTTAGAGAACTTAAATTCAAAGCCTATTCAAGACACAAAGAACATTCATTATCTATAAAAGAGGAACAAAAGACGACTTTCAAACGTACAAAGTTGACCTATGTGCAATAAGTAAAAAGAAAGTAACGAAATGTTAAGTAGTAAATAGAGGTCAAGCAATTGAACTTCAGTACTGAGCTGTCAGTTAGACAAACTGTGATGTCTTGATAAGACATCTCCATCATGGAGATTGTGATTGTGAGTGACAACGGAAGCAATTAAGTCTTCCCTCAACAGAGGAATTTTAGAAAGAGTGAGAAGGGAATAGGGAAGAGAATGGGGAAGAAAAGCAGAAGAATGAAATTTAGCCTCACAGACAAACTAAATTTTGTCTTAAATGTCTAGATTGTCTCGGGTGAAAACAAGATTACATACAACTGAATAAAATAACCGATAAAAAACAATTGAAACACCCAAGGTAAATGACCAAACTGCAGAACTGCAGAAACAATTGATCAAACACTTGAATCATAACAAGATAGCACTGATTTCCATCTGTGCTTAGCGACACTCACACTAGAAACAGTATAATTGAGAGTTCGTTGACAAGGGGCAGTCAGTGGGAAAAACATTCTTTATGGTGTGCAACTTATTGAAGTACTGTAGTATGCATCATTTAATGAACACTGTATCAATTCCAAGGACTGTGCATTGTGGTACAGAACTACATCTTAGATTGCAGTAAATGCCTTTTTTTCTTTCTTTTAAAGAACTTGAAAACTTTTTCAAATTAATTTATAATAACCTTTCTTCTCATCATGCTATAGTAGTGAATTACAGCAGCAAGATTTTGAACCTTGTGATGTAACACGTACTGCTTGACATCACCCAGATATTTCTTTTAGTAACTTTTATTTTCAAGTTAATGCTAGCTCTTTAGTACCGATGTGTTAGGAGTATTTTATCAACTAGGATAGGTAAGTGGACTATGGTGTGGATCAAATGGATGGGCAGGAAGTCCTACCTTGGATTCAGCTTGTCACCCAGAATAGAAAGGCTTTGTATTTCAGGCTACTACTAATGATGCATTCTATTACTGTTTTAGTAACATTAGGCCAGAAAACCACTATTTGGATGAATAAGATATACAGTTCACCTTCTTTTTATGGATATATTAATTGAAATCAACTTGTAATTGAATGACTGGCTTTGAAGGTCACCAAGAGGACCTGAAATAAAGTTTTCTAGAAGCTAAATTTAAAAAGCACATAGGACAACAGATATTAGACAGAGTAATTCAAATTCTTGCCTCTGGTGAACAAAAAAATTACAGGAAGTTTATTTTATTTTTTTTTACAACTCCAGGTGTGGATGCAACCCTAGTATTAGTATGGAAGATAAGCGTTACCTTTCCCTCCACATTGAGTCATGTGAGAGGTACACATTTCTTCCATCTCAGTCATAAGGGAGGTAGTACCTCCAAGGGGGTTTTCTGGGGACTAAGCCTGGCCAGAAGACATGAATATGTATCTTTTTAGAAGTTGCACACCAACCAAGTTATTGTACATTATTTTCAACACCAAGGCACTGAAAGATAGCTAGGTCTTTAGAATAAATCTTTGATTTCCATTACACAGTAAAATGGAATACATAGTAATGTGCTGGTTATATCTAGTATAGTAAGATGGTATGAAGCAGGTCAAGATGTTCCTATTTTAAGTTTTCTGTACCGTGTAAATCTTCCTAGGACACCACCTATAAAAACCTTTGCATGTGATCTTCTTTAATGCATTTGCCCTTGGCAAGACCTTTCAGAAGCTTAAGAGTTTTCTCCAGGAGAAAAATTGTCTGAGAAATATACTGTGTTTCTACCGTCAGTAGGAATCAAGCTAGCATCTTTTTCACTTTCAAGAGAAAGCACAAGTTCTTAGACAAAATCTTTAATTTATGACAGTTGTTTGCCACTCACAGATTGGTGGCGTATCCTTTCACTACACATTCTTCTTACACTTGTCCAGTCCGTCCCTGTTTAGCATTCGGGTTCCTGGAGGCATTAAAACAAAAGTGATATTATTAGAGTAGATATGCAACATAAGTAACTGTACTGAGGTAAAGGCAGTTAAAGAAGTAATCTGTGAAAGTACTACTGCAAAAGTTATTTTGTTTCTGGTAAATATTCCAGAAAAATAGCATAGCTACAGAAGACATCAATTTGGTCCTAACTCTGTAAATAGGGAATTGATATTTCACTATTTCTTCTTTCTATTAACAGAGTAAATAATTTTCTTAGTTAACTTGCTGATAAATAATTATGGAATAAGGTTTGTGTCTTCATCCAGTCTTATCCTATGTAGAACAAATATAATTAAAAGGTCCTTTGAGGGCTTACTATAAATAAGATTAAATGAAATCACAACATTACTTTTTCTTGAGAAACTCCCCACCCCTTTTTTTGTAGGTATTTCACATGACTCTCCAGCAGTTTAGGGATATCACAGTGCCTGGCTGCTCAGATTTTGTACTGAGACCAGATGTTTTGCCTGCTGAATTTGCTGCTGTTCACACAACCCATAAAGCCTAAGAGCATTTGCAGTGCTGTATAAACCAACGCATTAGCTCAATCAGCTTTCTCAGTTCCACCTCACCTTCCAGTCCCCTCTACAAAAATCAGTTTCACAATAGTAGGCACAATCTCCGTCTAGGAAAAACCCTACCTGGTATTCAATCAATTTCTGTCTCTTTAGCTGATAGACTCTTTACTGAAAGATATTAGCATTTTCCTTTAATTCCACATATATTTATACAGTAAAATTACTTGTCATGAGCTGTATTATCTTCTGAGTACTGGCTGCAGGCTATAAGCAATATACTGCTGAACTCTCAGGCAAAACTGTGAGATCTTTCTTTTCAGGCAAAATCATGGACAAGTTATGATTCTTTGTACAGTTGTGAAGTTGTGACACTTGTTTTTGAAGAGGTTTGAAGTTACTTGTAATGGCTATGTGTATAACAGCATTGTGCAAGGAGAAAAAATAACCGAGAACTCAGAAAACAAACACCGTGGCTTTTTTAAGAGACTTCTGTAGGAAGAGGCTTTTCAGAGAGGACTACCAGAGTCATCAAGACCAGTCATTTTGCTTCAGAAAATACATCCAAATGCAGCTGTGCTTGTATTTATGCTAAAACCAGGCCAGCCTGGTCTTTCACGTTCTCTCTCTTTAGGCATGCAGGAGGTAGAATTGGAAACATTCCAGTAATTCTACCAGTTGTCTGCTTTTTTAAGTACATCCACTGTTAAAAGGCACTGATCATTGCTGAAGTCAACCCCTGTTTATGCAGTGATTACATGTTTTGAAAACACTCCTGAATTGCAGTTGGTTGTGGCGACAGCATGAAAAGGATTTCTCTCAAAAATAAGAAGATTGTGTACAGGTGGCTCTAGCAGATAGTCCAGACCTTTCAAGCACGTATAAGCCTTTTGAACTCATGGCCTGAGTGGAAACTACATCAGGTATGGTGTTACACTTGTGTAAATCCGCTTTGAGTCAAAGACAGACGACTCCGCCTAGTTGTTTCTCCTTATTTTTTCTGTATTGCAATGGCATCCACAACTATGAAAATGGACTCTTTACCAAACTCATTAATTGGCAGGCACCATACAAGTCCAAGAAGAATAGAGATTAATGGGTTGAACATTTTTCTGGTTTTTAATTAATACAGTAATATAGCAAATCCCTTTGAAATTTTGCATTAGTTACATATTTACTTGAGGGGCAATAAAGCATGTAAGATGCTCAGCTGTTCTTATCCTAAATAAAAAAAGCAAACTAAATATATTTTAAAAACAAAAGCAAATCAAAGCTATTTTTTAACTAATTTTAGTATTTATTTTACACAATGGAAAGTGGAGTCAGCTACTATGAACGGAATTAACCATCTCAAAGTTGGGCATTTAATCTAAACTTACTATGTAGGCTTTCTTAATAGCCAGTGAAATGAAACAGGTATTTCTAAGAAATGGTTCATCCTGAATTGTAATATTTGTTGAAGGGAAATATAATGAATCATCCCTGGAAATAACTGTCCCTTGACTCTTGGGAGATTCTAAATGAATAGTTCAGATCAAATGATAGCTAACATCAGGTGAGATGAGTTATATTCTGAATTTTGAATCCAAACCCACAAAAAAGTAACAGTCAAAGTAAGATTTAAATGTTGGAATCTCCCAAGACCCTTTGATGCTAATTTACCAGGACCTTCTTTAGCAAGATTTTAGCATTTTGCATCTAAATATAACAGTATTTGCTGCCATCTCCTGAAATACCATTTTCAAAATGCTTTTACAAAATTATCTGGAGTTTCCAGGAACTGCTTATGTGTCACGGATGGAATGATGCACTTCACTTGTAAGAGATCCTGTCGTGCAGCCTACTGCTGTGCAGGAATGCTCAACAGTCCCTGGGCTGTCCACTATTTATGGAGGAAGATGATTGATTCAGTCATATTTACATACCCACTACAGGTGTTAAGTTTCTTCCAAACTTGGCTCGAGTTAGACATTGACCAGCACTGTGGGCAGGCACATTGCTCAAATTAGCTCCTGGCTATTGTGCTGTTATCTGTCTCCCAAGTCCACGTTGAGCCAATGCAGCCATCACAACCAGACCGCCACTGATGGTTATCGCTTGAGCAGGGTTATGGGAAATAAAGGTCAGGTTGGGGGTTGGGGAGCACACCACCCCTCTGTGCCTAACAATTAAATTGGCTCAATGCCTTATCACTTTAGCAACAGCGGTAGCTTTTGTCTTACTGCCAAGGGAGTTGTGAGCTTTTCCTAACGATACTGGGTGTTATGCTAATGACTAGGTATGAACAAGCATTGAACCAACTTTTGCATTGCCTTGAAATAAACCTGAAAGATATACTGAAGTGTATTCATGTTATGAAAACTTCAACAGTCTGGTGATTGTAACAAGACAGAATTATTGGCAAAAGGCATAGAGCTTTCAGTCACCTTGCAAGCTGCTTTTCAAGAAAATGTTTGGGGAAAGGAATGCTGAAATTTAGACCCTCCTCAGAGTATCATCACTGTAAATATAAAGAATCGAATTGATCAATGACTGATAACTAATTATACATATTAAGCCAAGTCCATTATTAAAAATCAGTAAAAAAATTAGAATTTAAAGTTACTGCTTTCTGAATCTTACACGCAACTTAATTGCTACAAAATTGCCATCATCAAGAAAAGAAAATCTCCAGTAAAAATAATGAAAGTGTTATTTATAAGGAAAAGTAGTTCCTTCATAAAACATTCTAATTGCAAAAAATAATGTTAACAAGCAAAACCATCTCTCTATAAAATAAAAAAGTTTATGTAAGACAGTATAAACAGCTAGTATAACTAAGGGGCAGAACTATTTCTGATTGATTAAAATATGTAAATAAATCTGCTCATCTTCCTGAAGATCTTCTGTACAAAGTTTCTTACTTTATTAACTGCAGATTAATTTTTACCAATGCAAAGAACCTGCAAGAAACTTTAGACACCCCTGGAGTTGTGTAAATTTTTAGTCTAAAATTACCTAACATGAACATCCCTGAATAAGGCCGTATTTGTGACTTAAGATTCAGGTATCTTCTTTAGCCTCAGCTTCACAACACACTGTTATAGGCACCTAAGTTAGGAACTTAGTGCGAGACCTCTTTCCATGTGACTTATTATCCAGTTTGCAACCATATATTTTACCAAGAACAAATAACCAGTGGAACACCTTAACAAAAATATATTGAAACCTCCAAAAAGTATCCAAATCGAGATTAAACATTTCTCTGTAATGTGCACTGTGAATTACATGAATGATGAAGGAAAACTGAAATTCTGTGGCCATCTTTGGTGGAAGCCATATGCACCTGTTACAATGGCTCTTCCTAAGTTTAATATAAAGAAATCAGCTTCTTGTTTCAAACAACAGTCATAACTTGCTGATTAGGTGGAGTTATATCTAAGAAAATCCCGCATTTCCCATATTGAAAATTTTCACAGATTGGTTGTGAAAAATAGTCAAGTATTATTTTCCTTCATTCAGTGAGACATTTCAAATATCTAGTGAAATGTTGAGCTACATGCAATTTGCAAACAAGAAAATAAAGTAAATTTTTAAACTTAATTTTTTTCAGTACTACATTCCATTCATGATACAGTTCTCATTATTAGAAAACTAAAAGTTTTGCTGTGCCCCATTTTCCCTAGCATTGTACAAGTTACCAAAATATTAAGAATATTTCTTTTTTTTGTCCAGTTTTAAGATTAACAACTAAAAATTGCTTCAAATGTCAATTGATACTGATTTTATGAGAATCCATAACTGAACCATCCTATAAAGTGAATATTCGTCCTCTCAGAGAATTGTACAGACATCATCAATATATCTGCAGGGCAACTTCTAGCTATAAATGTTTGTCTGTCATTTTAGATTATCTGCAGATGATGCTTTTGTTCATTGTTCTTTCCACAAGGTACTTTAATTCAAATTGATCCCTGTGGAAATAGAGTCGGAAATCACAAACTTTCTAGTAAATCATCAGTAAGATTGATATAAACAATCTTTTTCAGTTCTTGTTTTTACTAATTTTTATTTATTTCTAATTGAAACTACAAAGGAAACTTTACCAATAGCAAAAATGATTTTTTTAATTAGTATTTGGACAATGACTACTCTGGTGCCAAATAAAACATTAAATTATTACTTTGAAAATAGCATTTTAAAAGCAGTTCTTACTAAAATACCGCTGATTATCACAGTAAAATACTGCATGTGGAATACTGCTGTACCTGTAGTGCTAGTCATATCATGGTGAAATCAATGTAGTACTATATGGATAAAAACACTTAAAAGATCAAGATCTAGTGTAAAATGTACTCAAAGAAATAAAGGTTTTAATTCATGTTTGGTCCTGCCCTTGCAAACACTAAGACAAATGTTCCCACTGCTTAATGGAGTGCAGAGAATCACTCATGTTTACATACAGAAGCAGAAATATTTTTATGTTGTTGAGACAACACTGGACAGGACTCAGTAGCTTAAGTCTGGCACTGCACTAACGTGCAATCACGCTTCAGTACCTCAGCTGACATCTCTCTGCAGCACGTTTAGCTCGATGTCTGATCTTTCACAATTATATAGTAAGAATATGACACACTGTCTCTGACTTTTTCAGTGTCTTGACACATATTTCCTTTAATGTTCTAATTTTAAATCACAGAATTTAAAAAAATATATCTTTAGAGTATCAAACACATTGGGTTTTTTAAAATGTATTTATTTTTATAAAGGGTTTATGCCAATGAAGCCTTTAAGTTCTTTTTCTGTAAGGTAATCTAAAAACGTTCAACTAAAATATCTTCCTGCACATCAGTTTCTGTTCTGAAGTGGATTTTTGTACATTAATGGTAAGTTGGATAGGTTACCTGTTTCTTTTTCTTTAGAGGATTCTTTTCAGAGGACTTTTAAAGGAGACAAGAGGTGAGGTGGGGAAAAAATATGAAGTACTTACATGTTGAAAAGACTACACACTTCAGTGCATTATAAAATCATCACTGACAAGAAGTTCCACCTGTGCTGAGTTCCTGACATCAACTTTGATCTTACATGTTGAGTCCTGAAATACTATTGAGTCACAAGTCATGAATGTCCTTTATTCTACGGTCATTTTCTATACAAGTGATTTGGAATATTTTCTTCTGCATTTACCAATTCAAATAACTATGTTCTTTGTTTTCTGATACACACAGTACTATTATTTGTTATTTCCGTGACAGATGCTTTTGTGGACTCTTCTGCTATAGCAGTTGTTAAATACGCCTTTAAGAAATTATTGCCCTCAAAATTGCCTTCATCTGACAGGAAGAAAAAATAAAAGCCTGTAAATTTTGCCTCCTCTATAGCTCATAGTCTTCAGTATCTTTCAAAGTCAGAAGAATATGATATTTGGACAATTCAATGGAAAGTGTAAAAATAGCTCTCATACATAATTTTTAAAGAACTGCCAAAAATAGCACCGTACCAAAAGCAGCAATTTTTACATCAATATGCTTTCAGCTATTTCCTATTTTTATCTAGATGCCAATTCTTTCCACTAACTTTTCAAAGTAAGCAATGCACAATTGCAAATGTTTGAGTACCCTGTGCTTTCTGGTGGGGGGTTGGCGGCGGGAAACAGAAAAAAAAGAAAGTGTTACAGTACATGACCATACATCTCACCCTAGATATCTGAGGAAAATTTGAGTGACAGTAAAGTAACAGAAAAAGAATATTAGTATTTTTATTGTACCTTTAAATATTACTAATTCTGATATCATGTAATCAATACATTTGAGATCCATTTCTCAAGACCACGCCTCTGAGTAACGAAGTAGCATGACAGGATTTCTAATTAGCATAGCAGAGAACTCTCATTTAAAATGGTACAATCTCAGATTCCTTATGCGTATACACTTCACTTAAATAGTATTTTCTGGCACCACAATTTTAAGGAATGTGGTATTAGTGACTTTTGAACAGTTATAATAACCTGAAGATTAAATCACCATCACAACACCCACTTAAAAAAACCTTACATTCTGCGATTTCTTTCTATAGACAAAACTAAATTTTAAGCCATTAATCCTTAAAATGGTATTTATCAGCTTTGTAGAGGTGATACTATATACGTCCTCCAGCATCGTAGGGATTTATTTATCCTTGCATTAACCATACCAAAAGACATAATCTCAGATTAGATTTTTCCCAATAGTAAGTGAATAGGGAGAGAGAGAACTTTACTTTAGATCAGGTCTGGTTTGTTTTCCCATAAATACTGAGAAAACTAGTCACAAATATTGGGTTGTGGTTACTTAATTTCAGATCCATTTGATCTTTATTGCTTCACCATTACATGAAAAGTAACAACCAAAACAAGAGGGTATCAGTTTACTGTAGAAGTTTCCTGTAGCCATTTAGTCCAGCTGTCTCTACAAAATGCCTGTACGTTGTCAGCAGAGAGAAAACACAACTGTCACCCAACAGCGTTTACAATATTTGCTGAAATTTGTTTACAGGTATATGGCGTGGTTTAAGACCAGCCGGCAAAAAAGCACCACGAGGCCGTTCGTTCGCTCACTCCCCCCCCCCCCCGGGTGGGACGGGGAGGAGGAATTATTAAAAAAAAAAACTCTCGTGGGTCAAGACAAGGACAGGCAAGGATCAAGCACCACTTATGGTCACGGGCAAAAGACAGACTCAACTTGGGGAAAAAACAAAATCAATCTAATTTACTACCAACCAAATCAAAACAAAGATAACGAGAAGTAAAACCAAATCTTAAAACACCTTCCCCCACCCCTCCCTTCTTGCAGGCTCAACTCCACTCCCGGTTTTCTCTCCCTCCTCCCCCCAGCGGCGCAGGGGGACGGGGAATGGGGGTTGGGGTCAGTCCCCCCCACACCTTGTCTCTGCCGCTCCTTCCTCCTCAGGGGCCGGACTCCTCACCCTGCCCCTGCTCCGGCCTGGGGTCCCTCCCACGGGAATCAGTCCTCCTCAAACTTCTCCAGCGTGGGTCCTTTCCGCGGCCTCCAGCCCTTCAGGAACTGCTCCAGCACGGGTCCTTCCCCACGGAGTCACGGCCATCTTTAGGGGCACCCACCTGCTCCGGCGTGGGGCCCTCCCCGGGCTGCAGGTGGGCATCTGCTCCCCCGCTCCCCTCCATGGC
>JAVKLA010000008.1:14067386-14089534 GCA_034782735.1 Sagittarius serpentarius | reverse complement strand
GCTTCTGGCAGCTTCTCACAGGAGCCGCCCCTGCAGCCCCGCCCCGCTGCCAAAACCCCGCCGCTCAAACCCAAAACAGTATACCATCCAATCAATTAACAAACTTGACCCTGAAAGAAGGAACACAGCCAGTAGTTCGCGATACCCAGTACAACATGGAATCTTTTTCAGCAAAGGGTAGAAATTAACTATGACTGCAAGTAAATGGGAAAGAAGCTGAAGAATTAAACTCATTGTGATCTTTTGGGCTTTGGCTGTATAGATTGCGCGGTCATATCAAAAGTACCTGGACAATACTTCTGTGGTGGTGCAGCTCCCCCCGGGGCCGCTCGGAGATCGCAGGATAAGCCATGCATGCTTTTGGAAAACCTCCCATTGCGCTGTTTATTTCGGTTGCAAGTGCAGAGACTTATGGGTGCCAGGCACCCCCTGGCCACAGCTGGGCCATCTGCTGCCTAAATTCTATCCCAGAATGACTGAGCACGAATTGTGGCCAGAATGTAAAATACCAAAGGCAATCATCTGGAGACCCTATAAATAGCGATCCAAGGTGAGACCTTTGGAGCTCTCCCGGACGGCAGCGGGCTGGGTGACCCAGTGTCTCCCCCTGAGCTGGGACGCCGCTCGGGGCAGATTTCACGAGGACTGCAAGATTGTCCGTCGGCAATTTAGTGAGGACTTAAAGGCCTGATTTCGCAAGGTTCACTGACCGTCCATTGATGAATGCTGACACATAAAAGTGAGTAATTCATGAAACTCACAGAAGGGAAATTTTAATCATAGCTTTATTTCGTGTGTGTGTGTAAGTGTAAATTTTGTTTCAGAACTGTTTTATGTGTGCATATGCATTGGCAGTTTGGTTCGGAACTATTTGTCTGTCTCTGTGTGATTTGGTTCAGAACTATTTTGCCTGTCTGTGTGTGGTTCAGAACTGGTTTATCTGTGTGCGTGTGTGTGATTTGATTTAATCTCCATCTGTGTGTGCAACCTTGCTGTAAGTTTCAGGTGATCCTTGCCATTTTCGAATCTTAAAGTTGCAAATTTGATTGTAACAAATTCCATTGAATCACTCTGTTAAACTGGCTGATGATTAAGTACTGTTAAAATTATACAACCTAATCTTGTGGTCTATCAAAAAATATTAATAAATCCTGAATTGCTGCTAAACCAAAGCTGTGTAACAAAATCTCATTTGCAACAACTTCTTTATACAGTTTAGCATCTTGGCAACTATATGGTTAATATTTGTATGCTGCTTATACTCTTTCTGCATCTTACTAATGTTTTGGTATGGTTTTTAATGCATTATTATACCGTGTACTGAAAAATGCAATCATTCTCACATACTAACTGTTTGCCTAGTGGAAGTCTATACCTGTAGAGAGAGACCCTCACTCCTAGTCACAATGTTTCATGAAGTAATGATTTCTGTTTCATGAAGTAATGATTTCTGCCAACAGAAGAGAAGTGTTCAGACCTGTGATGGAGTCCATAATAGTCACAGAAGTGACTGCTAGTGGATAAAAACTGTAACTGGTGAGCTAATCACCTCACCAATCAGGGTTTTTAAATTATTATTATTATTTCTATTAGTTTTGTTTTATTTTGAAGGAGTTATATGCTTATTGAATGTACTTCAGGTCTTCTTTAGGATATTGGGTGGCAGTTCAGTATATATGCACAAGAATAATATTTGGGGTATATTTTCGATTGCTGGTGTTTGGAATGAATTTCAACATAATTCTTCAGAATTATGTATAAAGATTAAAATAAAAACCATCTGAGAACATGGCAGACAAATAATAGTTAATGATCTGTGAAGATCCTTTGTAAAAAACCTAAGGTTTATGATTTGTAACATTAAAAAGTGCATCCATTAGACATTAAAATGCAAAAGTCCGGATTTATGTAATTGAGGATATAACCTGTCAGGAAAAGAATTACTTACGCTTCACTTGAATGAGTAAGTGGGGTATCCATTGCTACATAGGTACTGGATAGGTAGTGATATTACTGATTAGTGAAGTTTATTCACAGATTTTCCATGAATGTAGTTTTGATACTTGTTAAGTTTGTTTACAAAATATACTTAAACTGTATTTTTAAATGTACCGTATCTTCCTTAAATGTTAATCAGGTGATATATCCCCTGAAATAAGAACTTACAAACATGCAGCATAAGTAGATGAAAGTACTGTTCCACTATTGCAATTTTAATTGTCTCTGTAATTCTCTTCTCACCATGAAAATGTTTAAAGGAATTTTCAGACTTACTAATGTATAGACAACAAAATTTACTGACATTTTTTACATGAAATTCTGAGAAGATTTCCACAGGTCCTGTTTCAATTAAGTTATACAAAATCCAGATAAATTGCTCTAAGCACTTTCTGTTTTTTATCTCAGTTGTAAGCTCACATGTATATGAAATTAATACATAATATCTGAGCACATAATATCTTGGTATTTATCAAAAAAAATACTATGAAGTTTATTTACTAAAGGTAATCAACCTTTTCTACTCTAAGGTGGAAGGTTCTTGAGCAGATGAAGTATTATCTTTGTATGTTGATGACTGGTTCAGAGTGTCATGGTTTATCCCCAGCCAGCAACTCAGCACCACGCAGCCGCTCGCTCACTCCCTGCCCCCCCGCAGTGGGATGGGGGAGAGAATCAGGAAAAAGGTAAAGCTCGTGGGTTGAGATAAGAACAGTTTAATAGAACAGAAAGGAAGAAAATAATAATGATAATAAAGTCAATAGTAAAATGACAATAAGAAAAGGATTGGAATATACAAAACAAGTGATGCACAGTGCAATTGCTCACCACTCCCTGACCGATGCCCAGTTAGTTCCCAAGCAGCAATCCAGCCCCCCAGCCAACTCCCCCCAGTTTATATACTGGGCAGGACGTCCCATGGTATAGAAAACCCCTTTGGCCAGTTTGGGTCAGCTGTCCTGGCTGTGTCCCCTCCCACCTTTCCTGTGCCCCTCCAGCCTTCTTGCTGGCTGGGCAGGAGTAGCTGAAAAGTCCTTGACTTAGTCTAAACACAACTGAGCAACAACTGAAAACATCAGGATGTTATCAACATTCTTCTCAAACACAGCGCTGTACCAGCTACTAGGAGGCCAATTAACTCTATCCCAGCTGAAACCAGGACACAGGAAAAAAGATACTTTCTTTTTCTGAATCTTTCAGAACACAGGACTGAGTAACACCAGAACAGTTCTTAGAGTATCTATTTCTGTTGTGTGTTCTAGCTAGGGAAAAAAAAAAAGTCCAATGAAAGAGAATTTTTTTTTTAATATTTTAAAAGAGCCCTAATTCCGCCAAATTTGACACTCTTAGTGTGACTGTTAGTTAATTAAGTAAAACGGTTCTTATTCTTCCCACTCTCATTGGTTTGGAAAGTCATTCATAGTAATGTAAGGGTGGTTTTTTGTCCATTTACTGACTATTCTCTCCACTGGAAATAAGAATATAAGTCCAAGTCAACAACAATCATATCACCAGATAAAAGTAATGATATTATGGAAATAATACGTAAAGCAAAAATAGAATTGAATGACAATTTACTACACTTCATGCAGCTTCATTGAGTAGAAATACTGTTGGTGTGCATATCACAAAAAGATGAAAGAAATAATATTTAGAACCATTAATATACAAAAATACATTTTATCAAAGATAATATGAGCCTTCTTACGTCATGTGATACACCATCAAGACTTCTTTCATCTTGTTGGCAGCTATAATCCCCTGATTTTGTAATGTAAGCATTAAAAAACTATTTTGCTCTCAAATAGAAGCAATATTCTAGTATGTTAATATAAAAAGAAAAAAAAATTACTTCAACTTCCATTTTCAGTGATTTTTTTTCATAAGCCAGACTGTGCACAGATTCCTCAAAGAGCTATTCCTTTTTTGTTTCCCTGACTCTTCGCCTTATAGCTATTCCTTTACGCAGGCTGTTCTCTTTTCTGATAGCAATCTTTTCCTTGCTCAACTTGAGAGAGATAAATCCTAGGCAATGTTAAAAGGCATTTCCTCTTATCTTTCCACATTTCATTCTGAATCTAGCCATGAAACTACTCCATCAAGCCGATGATGAATCCTTAGTGTGGGATGTGTATCAGTTTCTTACAACAGCAACAACAAAAATTTTAATCCTTGCAGAAAGTCTATTAAACAACTGTTTTGACAAAATTTTATTATTAATTGCTAACATAGATTGTGATCCTGCAAACACTTACCCTAGGATACTATAAATATACCTCTATCTGTAGATGACGCTAATTATAAGCAAAATATGTAGCTTTCTATAAAAAGAGTTTATTGAATTAAACAACACACTCACTGCTGTCTCTTTTGCTAGGGATTCAGTCATAGAGCTTGCTCTGATTGCCACTGCTGAAAGAAGAGTTTGGGTGTATGAGAATACACAGACTTCTGCTGGGAACAGGAGCGTAATACGATCGTTGCCTCCAGCTCTCTCTTCTTACAAAGACACCAAACTCAGCAAGCCTCTCCCCAGAAGTCTCTCGCCCTCTTCCTTTCTCAGTGCTACATCTGCCTTCTCCAGTTTTCACAGTATAACCCTCCTTCTGTGTACCACTGTTTGGGCAACTTCTACCATTCACAGAGACAGTCTGCAGGCAGGATAAACACAATTTCAAAGTACAAAGTAATTATTTATTGTCACACAGATAACCAAGAATAATGATCTCCTATCCTAAGCATTCGTATGTTCACCATTCCCAGTCAGGCATCCAGTGAATCTTTGTCACGTAGGCAGTCATTGCTCAGGTGGTAAAAATTCAGTATCTGCTGCTCCTTGAAATGGAGATGATCTCTGATGCTGCTCTGCTGTTGTATTGAAATTATTCCCTCCTCCATTAGAATTCTATACATTTTCACTTCAGTGTTTTTCCTCTTGAAACCTTGACTTTTTATTTCAACAATCCTACCTTTACCAGTATTCTTTTTTTTTTTTTTTGTCTTGCATAATCTATGTACTTTCTCAGACTTTAGCAATTTCCTCAGAATTTACAGGAACCTAGCATAACAGTCCTTCCTTAGAGGTCCTTCAGGAGTATTTCTTATAAACATGGATTTCTAGGCCAAAGAACTACTTAAAAATGCAGATAATTTTGATACATTATGGCCAATAATAAATTCTTTCTTTCCTTCTTTCATTTCCTCCCTTTGTAAAAAGTAATGATTAAGCCATACCTTTTCAGTATTGCAGGAATATGTTAATTGTACTTCCATTCTTCTTTTAGCAAGCTAAGCGTGACATGTTTGCTTAGAGTGCATTTTTAAAAATTGCTTAGTAAAATTACTGAAGGAAATGCAGCTGGAAAACGATATTGAAAAAGAATGGTGTCAGCAATATAATAACTTCTGGTATTTATCAACCCTTGGTATTAAAGTAACAAAATTGTTCTCTGGTGTCTCTTTAAAATGATTGAAGTATACCAAAAACTGAACTACAAAAGTACGAGGAACGGTGACTCTCCATCAGCTGCATTGTATGTGGAAGACTAGTTGACCTTTATTTCATGAACAAACAGCCAATGAAATTACTGAGAGCATTGCTAGTACTGGCAAACAGGGATATATGATAACATTAGTTCTCATGTAGGGGCCAAGTGCATGATTCTTTTAAAGTTTAAACTCAAAGGCATTGAAAAGCATCATAAAAAAAAAAAGTAAAGTAAATAGTGGGAGTATTTCTCTTGAGAAAAGAAAAAATGAGATTAAAGCATTTTTAAGACTTCAGATCATCAAAGCATATGCGTTAATCACTCTAAAGTTATTCATGTGCTTAAACTTGTCCTGTAAATTTTGTGGACTGGGATCACAACTTCATAGGGATGGTGTTGCTTTCTGTTGCCTTCAACACACAGCTGTGACCAAAACCCACAAGACTGCTAGCTAAACACAGGGAAGATTAGAAGTGTTTATCTGAAATAATCACCTATTTACTTTACTTCACAAATTATCCCTATGATCTTATGAAATTTGTCAATATTAAGTGAAAGTATATATTCTAGTTGCTCCTTGTACAGTACTGAGAAACAGTTTGCTACTGGTATTTCTGCTTTGAGATCAGTCATTGTAACTGTGAGACCCAGGTTGTATGTTGTTGATCTTTGTTGAAAAATGGCATCTCCTAATTTAGGGGTGAGTGGAGTGGGTGTCTATCCTAAATCTACAGAATCAGTCAAAGTCTGAATGAGTCCAGATTTCTCCCAGGAGTCCTGTAGAGAGTTTGGAGGTTCTTTCTTTGTTTTTTTTTAGAAATATAACTTCATGAGTTATACCATGAGGAGAAAACAAGCCTGAAAGAAAAGATGTAATTTATTTGCAATGTGTCCCAACTGCCTGCATTTTATTGCATTGACCTTCCCCTAAACTAATCTCTCTTAAATGAAAAATGCTACGTTAATGCTAAATTTTACAAACTCAGATGAATCTGTGTAGGTAAAAAATAAGTAATCAAGGAAGGAATAAACTTACCAGCACAGAAACCTTTACATTTCTTAAAAAATAAAACAGTAATAACAACAAAAAAAATTCTTTAAGATGTCCAGGTACTAGCTAACAGATGAGACATCATTATCTTGTAAAGTAGTCTAAAACAAAAGTTTGTTAAAGAAAGAAGTCTAGTAAAGACTACAGCTTAATAATGATTATCCATACAGGATAAACTGTTAAGGCACCATGAGATCTGTTGTTATGCTATGCTTTTCCATATGCAAAGTAACTGCTCTCCTTCTGAGAACTAAAGATTTCCACAGTTTTGGGTACCAAGCTTACTTCAGTAAAATCAGAGAAGCAAAAGAAGCTGTACAATCCGGATCACTTTTTTTTTCCCTTTTCCTTTTTTTCATTTTGTATTGCTTTAAAGGGAGTGAGGATCATCTTGCACGCTGGATGAAGAATCCTTTTTGTTCCTTTGCTAGGTATAACCAACTTGTGATAAGAACTTACGCTTTTCTTCTAAGGGTTTTAGTTATTTGGCTAATAATAACAAAGACAACCAGATGCCAGATGTAACTGAAGTTTAAAATTTATTTTGTATTCCTCATTAATACAAATAGTTGATGCATTAAAACTGAGCTATAAGAAAAATAAAGAAACAGAAATAGACACTATAAAACCAAAGATATGTGAAAAAAGCTCTGTGACTTCCTAAACATTGAAGAAAATCAACTGTTAGTTTTCTTGTAGCTAGAGAAACTGAACTTCTGTGTATTTCAGCAGAGAAGAATGTTTTCTTTGAAGAAGAGGATTAAATGACGGGATGACATCAGCCTGCTGTAAAAAACAGATAAAGATGAATAAAAATCCATTTATACACCATACTACCTGTAAACTGTATTGCTTGAACAGCCACAAATGCAGTTGTTAATAGAAAATGTCATAAACATTAATTTTTGTGCCTGTATAAGGATGACCAAAGTCTGATCAGATTTTAAGACAAATACTAAGACACTTCATACACCTTAAGCTTCTCAAACAAGAGTTTAAGGTCTGATGAAAAGTGGATGATTAATTGGTTAGTGAAAAATCCTAACTAATGAAATGCTGCCATATTCCCAGAAAGAAAACTGTGCAAAACTTCCTTTGCCTTGAAGTATACACGCATGTACACGCACACATACATCTTCC
Source organism: Sagittarius serpentarius (assembly GCA_034782735.1). Taxonomy (NCBI): domain Eukaryota; kingdom Metazoa; phylum Chordata; class Aves; order Accipitriformes; family Sagittariidae; genus Sagittarius; species Sagittarius serpentarius. The sequence goes on along the minus strand of JAVKLA010000008.1, from coordinate 14,081,857 downwards.
TTGAACTGCATTTATCCAAAGACATGCCTAGATACTATTTACTTTAACATGGAATATATTTAGATCAATTCATTTTGTGTTTCTTTAATAATCACTTAAGTTTGTTTAAGATTAAATCTACCTATGAGTCTCTGAATTGTGCTACGTAGATCACATGAATGTTGCATATGCATTTTTGCAATGGTGTTACTGTTTAGTAAACTCGTAATTGTCGGCCAAGAAGTACCTGATACCATGAGCACAGGAAAAAGAAACCCTAGTGAAATTTCAAATTGAGCATGAGCAGGCATTAACCTAGAAAGCTAACTTCTGACAAAGGTGATGAGAGTATATACTTCAGTATCTTTGAAATACTTGAATAAGTTAATTTCATGCAGTGGCTAGCCCACACATCAAACTGATCAAGCTGTTTCCTATTTTTGTGTTAGTTTTCAGAATAATATAAAGGAACTTGTAGTCTTCTCTATGTAGAACAGGCTCTTGTAAAACTATAAATGTAAACTTCTAAAACAGTTACTTGGAAACAATGATCCAGAAGTTTAACAAGGAACTGTTAATTATGCTTGTACCTCCTGAAGCCTTCTTTCTGTTAAAAATGCTGAATCTGCAATGCTGTAGTAGTAAAATTTATTTGGGTTGTCTGAACAGGTATTTTTAATGTTATTTAACAATGATCAAGGTGCCAGTTAACTAAAGGTCTAATGGCAGCTATCCAAATAATCATTTAAATCCACTTAAGTCCAATATTTAAAAGAGTTTAAAAATTCAGTTCTCTATAAACATAAATTCTATAAATAGTGGCTTTTGGTAAGAGACACAATTATCTCTAGCTTAGTATAAAAAAATACCACATTTAAATAATTGAGACTTACACCTTTAATTTTTCCTTGCGTAGTCATGACTTGATTGCACTTTCTTACATGCACAAAGACCAACACAAACTTGCTTAAATAAATTCCCCCATTAAACCTTTGTTTAGCTGCTGTAATTAAGTTTCTTAGATATTTAAATACAATATTCTCACTCTAACTTTAGCAACCAAATGAGGGGTGGATCACTCTGTGCCCCCCAAACAACACAAACCAACAAAACCCTCAAGACGTAACTGCTAAAAAATTGAAACTATAGTTAAGTAGACTTCAGGCACTTAAATCTACAGTCATTAACTAGAAACACAGAAATCAATCTCAATTACCCTGCCCCACTCTCAGTTATGCCAAACCCATTCAACTGATGCCCAGCTGCCTGATAAACTTTAAAAACCTAGAGATGCTTATCTGTATTCTGCTTCTGTGTCTTCTTGGAACATCCCTAACCAGAGGGGCTTGGCACAGAGCTCTGGACTGCCTTCTTTGAGGGCTTAGTAATATACAAGGCAAAGCAAAGTCTACATTTCTGAAGAGCCTTACACGGAGGATGTGTGAGAGAACATAGTGAACACCCAGATCATATGTCAGTAGTTATGGTTTCTAATGCTATTTGTATTTGTTTACAATTTGGAGAAAACCAAAATGCAAGATGCTTCCATTCCTGCTGCATGCCCTAAACAATAAGCTTCAGTCCTACTCCTTATGCAGCCTTCTCCCGAATAGCCCACAGTATTAGGAAATGAAGCGTTCACATTAATTTGCTTCCAGGTTGATTCCACACCACTCGGAGGCAAGGGATGCCATTCAGAGAGACCTTGACAGGCTAAAGAGGTGGGCCCATGTGAACCTTACGGAGTTCAACAAGGCCAAGTGCGAGGTCCTGCACCTGCCTTGGGGCAATCGCAAACATGGATACAGGCTGGGCGATGAGTGGATAGAGAGCAGCCCTGCAGAGAAGAACTTGGGGTTATTAGTGGATGAAAAACTGAATATGAGCTGGCAATGTGCTCTCACAGCCCAGAAAGCCAATCATACCCTAGGCCGCATCAAAAGAAGTATGGCCAGGGAGGTGATTCTCGCCCTCTACTCTGCTCTCGTGAGATGCCACCTGAAGTACTGTATCCAGTCCTGGGGTACTGCAGTACAAGAAAGACATGGACCTGTTGCAGCGAGTCCAGAGGAGGGCCACAAAGATGATCGGGGAAAAAATCATTCTGGAGACAGCTTTTATTAGTAAGAATTTGGAAAATAATCAGATGTCAAATTCAGTCTTTTGCAGAAAAACTTAAGAATGGAAGAATTCAAAGACATTACAAATTGTACAAACTTCATGAACTCAAAGCTTGCCCTAGATTTTGGAAATTTAAGCATACTCTTAGAAAGACGTTTTTAAGGATTGTTCTCTTCTGTGAAAACATTGTCTTAGCTTTCACTTTGGGGTAACATCATCAACAAATATAAGGCAGTAGAGGACAAAACTTCAAGACAGGAAGATAAATGAATGGCTATGGGCAAACATGTTAGCTAGAACCAGAGCTTTATACCCTATGAGCACTGCGAGGAGACAAACAATGTATTATAAAACCTACTTGAAGATTTCTGTTTCCAGATTGTATGAAAATCTGGAAATTAGCTTTTCTTGTAATAGAATCTGAGTGATAAAACAAAAAACTACTTGCTACTGTTACTAGGATCTTACACAAGTAATAAGATCCACTGATAAGACTTGGAATCTCCCTCCGTTCCGTGTGTCTCTCTGCTAACACTTCTATCCACTCTACTCCTCTGTGCTGCACCATGAATTCCTTAGTCCTGAGTTTCACATTGTCTATTTTTTCTGTAATTACTGCTGAGTTCTGTTCAGTGTGTAATACTACAGAGTGCTATAGAGAGATGTGAGTTTCAAGATGGGTCTAACAAAGAGGGGCATCTGAACTTTCCATTCAACTAAATTACACTTGGTAAAAGGGAAATTTTACTATCTCTCTCTTCCTTGCTTATGGTCAGCATGTTTGAAACCAAACCAAACCAAAAGAACCCTAAACCTTTAAAATTGTTTTTTTGTAACCTCAGTTAAGTGGGAAGTCAGGCCACAGGCATAACTGTTCTTTGAAGCTTATACTTTTTTGCAGGTAAATATTTCAATTTCTATTGATATAAAAGCAAAAAATAATTAAAAGTTTGACCTCAAATTTCAACTTGAAACCCAAGTAGTTTTAGACTTTTATGGCAGAAGAGATTATTTTAATCATTTATTCCGATGTGCATTACAGAGAAATGCAATTCCTTCAGCCAGACCATAAATTCCATTCAGGCTAATACAATATGGATTCACTGAGTCTAACTTCATTCTTTTGGGTCACTCCAAAAAGCTTCATTTCATTGCAAAAAGCTATAACGAAAAGTGTACCTACTACCTTAAATTTAGAAGATCTGATAGGAGCTCACAAGCTGACATCTTCCTTTAAGTGCTTTTGGCACTTACTGTCGTTAAGGGAATGGCTCAGGAATCTGGCAAGAATAGATGCAACAAATAAAATTGCTTTAAATCTACTGATTTGTTACATGTTTAGGTCCATTACATTTAAGCATGTTTGAAACCTATTAAAACTAATGAGTAACAAATGCTTTTAAATGTTTTGCTGAAGGGAACAGATTGGTGAACTGGGACCTTAGCTACTTTTTTTCCTCTACACAATACTTAAAATATTTTTTTAATGTAGATTAAAATCACAGTTCTTCAGAATACAATAATAGCAAATTGTATATAGTAAACTCAGACTGTTCTTATTTTATGATAATTCCCTTTTTAATAACTATATTTATTACAAAAGCATTCCACATTTAATATAAATAAAAAGAACATTAATGAAGCAATAGTAATATGATTAACATAGAACTGGTTCTGTCTTCCTTGGCTTATTGTGAGCTATGGGCAATGGAGTAAATCCATTCCTATCTGCTAATCAGAAATTCAGTATGCTTAAAGCCTCAAGATTTAGCCGTAAGATAAACGAAATGTGAAAATAATTCTGCTTGCCCAAACTTTGCTTTTAGGTAAGTAGTAAGCCAACTGAGGAGAACTGGAGCCAAACCAGCAATATGATATGCCCTACTACGAACAATTTCTAACACCAGTATGTGCTGTGTGTTTCTCCCCAAATGAAGAAAGCTGGATGCAGAAGGAGCAAAGGAAGTTGTTAACTCCTTGTCTATAGATGCAGATCACAAACACTGAGTGTCTGTGTTTGTTTATAAATCTATAGGTATAGGAGAAATGGGTAGTTCTGTTTACTGATCTTACTTTAATCCTTCAAAAGCTAAACTGAAAGTTTAATGTATATTTCCTGTGATTGTTACGAGACCTGACTGTGAAGCTGCTCTCAACTTCTGGTTATATTTCAAAAGTCAGAAAGATTTACCACCTCTCAGGTGGACATTCGTTCTTTCATTTGTGGAGTGAGATAACATGCTTTTAAACTCTCTTTTCTTAGATACTGAGCAACATTGTTTTAAAAAGAAAATGGCTGGATGATTATTCAACTTCCATAGGGTGCTGTAGATGTAAGAAAAGGTTGAGCCTTCATGACAACTTGTTTCACCACAGCCATTTATTTTGATTATGTAAATGCAGTTATCTGGTAGAATTTTTCTATTATAAGCACTGGCTGAAAATATTGAATCTAGAGATATGTAAGGGCTGAGGGTACCACACTTTCAATATTCCTGTATTAAGCTCCTGTGAATGAGTGTTTACTGGAGAAAATCTGAAATGCAGGTATGGAGGTATATGTTTCACTACCTCTTTAGATTGTATCAAAGTCCTTGAAAATGTGTACCATATTCAGAATGCTGAATATTCGAACAAACCATTACAAGTATTTCAAATTGATGCAGTACTAAAAGAAAAAAATTCTCATGAGAAACTTCTCATCTTATTTAGCAAGGTCTTAAAAAGCATCATTGTATAATTTTTGCCTTACATATATATGTTTACATAGAAAAAAACTAAAACAAAACTAAGAGGATAAATAAGAATGGCCTTCTGGGTTCTGTTACAGCCCTTTTGGGAACCACACACTGACTCCAGTCCAAATGTCATTAGCATCTGTTGCCCTCTGTGAATCAGGTTTTGATCCCAGGACTTTTTCAAGTGCATGTAATAATTCTACTTTGAAGCAGAACTACTGGCAAACTCAGGAAGAATAGCAAGCCTGGTGCGGAGGCTGGCACATATTACCACTATCAACAGGACAGGGTAATCTACCTGGAGTTCCTTGCACTTTCAGAAAATAGTATTTTAATAATAATAAAACAAGTCAAACAATTTTGGTGTGGGTCTGCTGTTGATGGGTTCTTGTTAGGCCTGCTCAGAGTACAGCTTTTGGACAGGGTTTATCAGAAGCCCTATGTTGTGTCCAATTTAAGGAGCCTGGGAGTTTTTCATGCTTGGGGACTGTGGGAGTCCAAGCCTCATCCTCACTTCACATTAAAAGAAAAAGTGTTTCCTATACCTTTTACTCATTGCTTTCCAAGTAAACTAGACCTGGATTTATATGTCCTAGCTGAGCTGGGACTCTAATGAAGTGCCCAGTCCAGGTAATCCAACATACCCAGATAAACCAGGACATATACTAGAAGAGAAGTCTACATACAACTATAGTTTTTACTGGACTTAGTTTCTTAGTCTCACTGAATCCCAGGAGAGAGGCAGGCATGTCTCTGCTCGAGTGATAGAAGCTCTTGGTATGGATTGCCTGAGTTGTATGGGAATACATAACTTTTCAGTAAAAAAAACAACTCACTCTAAGTCTTTCTAGAATAAATGAGCTGCTGAGGTTATTATATCACAATTTTTATAGGGTACCCCAAATTATAGCTAAATCCCGTTTTATGTTCTTACTATCTTTTTCTGTCAAGATTCCTGAAAGGATACTCTACCCAAAGAGTTTACTGGTTTACTGGATAAATAAAGATTTTAATTTTTTTTTCCTAAAAGTGATGGTTGTTTACTAAATTTACTGGTAAAATGCTTGTTAATTTAATGAGTAACGTTATATTGTATATTTATTTTAGAGCCATAACATTGTATAATGTATGTCACAGGGAGTTAAATAATACATTAAAAACATAAAAAGGCAAGTTTATCTTTAAATGCAGAGAATAACATAAGACTGTAGGAAGATTAACCTGAGCAAAACTGCTAACAGTTGCCAGTTTTTTACAATAGAAAACTAGATCTTTGGGCAGTATGCAGTGGATTCTTGAAATCCACTAAACTGCAGTAATTTAAGATAGTCAAAGATCTGGCTTTAAAAAATAACAGAAATTTATTTAATATTTTTTTTAAAGTATTCGGTTATTTTTAAATTTATCTTTTTTATATTAAGCTAGAAAGCATATATGTAAAGCATATTTAACTAGACTCTATATAATGCATATGAGATGTTTATTGTATGCAAAATTCCCTGGAATTATTTTCTCACCAAAACCACAGTGAACAGAAAACAGTGGGAAAATCCATTGTACTCTTTTGTGCCAGTGTGTGACAGAGCTATCACATCTATTGTTTTTATTTTTCATTTTAGTGGAAAAGCATTTTGATCTCTTTTCCAAATATGAAAAAAGAGATTTTTTTTTTATTTGAGAATGCTATAATCTTGTTAAATTAAAACATGAATGGGTTTAAACTTCATAATAGATCTTTTAGGTTTTCACAAGTCAGCAATACTTGGATACTATGAGTTTGTAGGAAAATATACCAGTTTAAGCACTTTGTTAAAGTTATTTTCTCAGTCTATACTTTCAGCTGAGTTTTTAAAAAATGACTTGTGTTTATGAAGCCTTCTGTTTTGATGCTCAACTTTGAACAGCTTTTGAACAGGCCTATTAAGACATGTTCAATAACCTGACGCCTGGGCTTTCTTCAGCAGCCTAAACACAGGCATTAAGTAACTTCTGACATGATCACCTACAAACCAGTAATCTTTAGAAAAACTGGACCTTCATTTTTTTTGCTTTTCAAGACTAAAAGCTCAAGCTGTTGGGGTTAGCAGAGATACAAACATTTCTATACACTAGCAAATATGTTAGTGACGTCAAAATCAAAGTATAATATGTACTTCATGGAGTATTAAGACAGTCTGATCATCAACAATTGGACTACATTTAAAGAATACAATTTCTAAAATTTCCTAGATCTTCCAGGATTAATGTGTCACTTCCGGGCCAAAGGGAAAAAGGGGTAGTCAGGATGACATCGGCGTGTTTGGTACTCCAGCATGCCCTTCTGGGTGGAGAGTTCAGCAAAGCAGAGAAAATATATTCACATAATTAAGCTTTACAACAGAAGATCAGATCTGATTTTTTTTTTTCCTTGCTTGTTACAAGCTACTGGATTTTGGGTAAGCTTATCGCACTATATTTTCCTATATCTACGCCTCTTATTTGGATGGTTTTGGTGAGTAAAAACATGGTCAGTCATCTTTTTATTCAAATAAATGTATGTTTTAATAGATGTAAATACCAGTATAGGAAGCCTGAATGTTAAGCTGGGGGTTTTGTTGCTTTTGTTTTTCAGTGCACTGACATCACAAGCTGTTTTCTTACCCCACAGTTGTGTCTAACTCTCCTTGTAACTTGAAAAGGAATCAAATTAAAAAGTCATAGCAATAACAATTCCATAAGTGGAGACATGCTAGTAAGAAGTGATTAGGAAAGTACATTACATATATAAGTATATATGTACATATAGAATCTTAGAATCATTTAGGTTGGAAAAGACCTTTAAGATCATCAAGTGTACGTACATGCATTCACACATGTATATATTACTATAACTCAAATTTCTGGGGGCTCTGAGAAGTAAGAATATGCAAGATAGATAAAGAATGTGTTAAGATTATTTTGAACCGTAACTGGAAAAACATCAGTATCCATTAAGATACTGCATCTTAATGCTACTTAAAAGATAATTAGCTATGCTACCATAGGTGACCAGGCTGAGAATGTATACTTTGATGGATGATCTACAGAATGAATGTATTAAAAAACTGAAGAAAAACTAACCTTCAGTGGGAAAACCTATTAACCATTATACAAGGATCACAAAATTTAACCATGGAGAGGATGCATCAAGGTAGACCATAGCTAATTGCACAATGGGTTGCCTGTAAATTACGTGTATAAAACTAACTTGCACAACCGAGTTGCTCAAGCACTTTTCTTCAGAATCAGGTATGCAAAATCAATCACTCTGCTTTTCTATATTGATACAAAGCTTAGTATTACTTTATTATCATTAAAGAAAAGTACGTATTCTACCCCTTGTATTTAGTCTGATAGGCTGCCCTTAAGGCCTCGTTGCGCTTTGGATGCAGCCCTGGGTCCAAGCACCTTCCCCGCTGCCCAGGTTGTGCCCTGGTCACAGCAAACTGCAGCCCTCATCTGATCGGTGTGTCGGGGTTCACTGGGTGCTGTTGCCTTGGCCCTGCCCAGCGATGCTGGGACTGTGTCTGTCCCTGCTTCCCCCCACCGGGCCTCGTCCTGACCCTCGCCCACAGGACAACATCCTGGCCTGACCTCAGCCCGTGCCCATCCCCAGGGAGGCGCCCAGGTCCCGAGGCTGGGGCTGCCCCGGTACCCCCGGCTGCCCTGCTCCTGGCTGGGGCGGTGGGATGGACCCTGGCTGGCCGTCCCTGCCCTGACAGGCCCAGTGCAAGACCCCGCTGTTCCCAGCGCCCTGGTCCCATGGCGCCACTGACTCACACTGTGCCCAGACTTTGTCGTCCCTTGTATACTGATCAGGACTTTTTTATAGTTTGAAAACTACAACTGCTTTGGAGGACGCAGTCACAGCCTGTCACTTGGCTGGACCAAATAACAAATAAAGGCATAAAATAATACCAGTGTCTAAACCGCAACTGCTGTGTCTGGTATAATTTATTTCCTGTTTTCTTCAGTAAGTATAGGTATTTATCACAAAAACGTAAGTAGAAGTAGGTGAAGCAAAAAATTCAAGGAAAAATAAAAATTAGAACAGACACGTGGCTTGAGACTGACTATAGTGACATCACCATATACTCTAGGATGAATCAGGTGCTTAGAAAGAAAATTTATTAATATTCGGTAATGGGAATTTATAAATAATATTCACAAAAATAAAATTCAAAAATATTTAACAAAGTCAGCACTTTTGTCATAATAATTCACCAGTTATAAAGTATCGTTTACAATATACATTTAATAATAGATCAATATTTAATAACAAAATCAGTGTAGTAATAATTTTAAAAGAATGAAACTAGTGGAAGTGTTTTATGTATGATACCAACCTTTAATGGGTATTACATGTTGTTTTTTTCATTCATCTTCAAAAAATCCACCTTCATTTAAAAAAAAGAAATACTTTCTGTAGCATCTGTCTGGCTTAGTTCACCTGAGATCTAGATTTTTTTTTTTTTTTTAATTTGCAATGAAGTAAAATATTATTTGGTTGCAAAACTGTAGATTCTCTACAAGAAAATACAACCGTATTCCACTAAACACACCAGGCTCTAAAAAATAAGAGACTCATAGTTGCATGTGCCTTTTAGCTTATGCTTTATTTTTTAGGTGAAAAAATCCTCTCTCATATTTTTTTTTCATTCTCTGTTCTTCTCTGTCTGCTTCTCTTACAATCCTCTGCTTCCCCAAACTCTACATTGTTTGGCCGTAATTAAACAAGGTTTTTTTCTAGAGAAATACTAACATTATCTGCTTCAACATTTTCTGTAGTATTATTGCTTTGGATAGCTATTTCTGTCAGTGAAAATATTAAGTTTCATGTGGAGTATGTCTCACATGCTTACTCTAGATGAGTTGCAGTTTTTCCTACAAGCTTCAAAATGCTTCAACCAGCCACATCCTTTTTTTTCCAGCACAAGAGTATTATTTTAAAGATACATGTAATTGTGTTGCATTTTGAAAGCACTGTAAATTATGCACAATCAACAAAGCTATTATGTGACACTGCAGAATGTACAACTAATGAAAATGTAATCACCAGACCTTATCACTTTAGCTGAAGTTCTAATTTAATAATACAGTTTCGTATCCCCAAGAGCCTTCTAACATTTATTTATCACGCCAATTTCCATTACCTAATCCAAAATAATTGTGTTGATTCTCCTAAATTATACTAATAGCATCCTGAAAAGGTCTGCAGTTTCAAAAGTTTTATGACAATGTACACATATACATCACATTAATATGTACATGTTGTAGTATACCTCATTAACAAAGGTTTTTAGAATTTATAATTTAACCTTGCAGATGTACTCTTCTGTGACCAGGCCACAGATTCAATTGGTTTCTTACCTCCATAAGACAAAGACTGCATCACGAGCACTGGATTTTCATCTGCTGTCTTCACTTCAGGTAGTTGCTCATTTACAATACGATTTTTGCTTTCTTCCTGTCCCACTTTTGAAGCTCAATTCAGTTTGAAACTTAAGACTTTATTTTACAGTCATAAAATCAATGGGAAGGATCCACAATTATTATGAAAATATCTTATAAATATTGCAAGATTTGGCCTTAACTGCAGAAATGGCTTGCTGACAGAATGTCCTTTTCTTGCAACTCCCATCACCTGTTGGAGCAGGGAGGGAGATGGAAGTGAGTTGTCAGTGAGAAAGGTTGAATGTAGTTTGTTCTGCAAACACAGAGAACTCTGGTTTGAGCCCCTTCACCTTCCATATACATCTTGAATACCGAGCAATTTGAACATTTCTAAGCACTCTAGACACGGCTTGCCATTCTAATATTAATGCACAAAACAAAAATGCATTTTGCTAAAGGAACTGGTGCAGAGAATAAATAAGAAAAATTCAGTAGTAATAAATTCACAATTTTTATTCAAACACTTTTATCATATTTTCACTCTACCTCTAAGCATTAAGCTTCATTCTTGACGCATATCTGTATTGCTAGCCCTTTCTACCTTCCTTTTCCCATGCTGCACCACCCTCATTCACTCTCTGTTAAATGGGGATGAAGAATGCAAACAATTCACCAAGATCCTTCTCCAGCTTCGAAGGGAACTTCCTTCCCACCTGCCTTTGGTTATATGCTGGTTAGAATCTTACCCAGTGTAGCAAAAGATTTTCATAAATGTTCTCTGTAGCTTGAAGAGGACATCTAACCGCCACCTCAAGCTGCACCATGTATTGTTCAGCGCCTCCACAGTATCTACTGAGTCACCAGGACGACAAGAGCTTTTTAGAGCTCTAGGCTAAGCAAAGCACCCAGCTTATTTTGCCCTTATTTCACTTCAAATCTCTACATAAACTTCTCTGTTTAAGTGGTGGTTTGTTTACTCTTCGCAGGACATTGATACATGTCTCCTTTTTATTACCAGTGACAATGGTGTTTAAGCTGTCCAAAGCTCAAAACATAGGTTTGCTCAGATCTTTCTCCTAGTTAAACCTATCTAATAGTTGAAATGCAAATGACATCTTTGCTTTCCAAAATAAGATGTCTGAAGTTAGTTCCTTGTTAGTGACACATCTTCCTGCTCACCAAGCAAGTTGTCAAAAGTATTATAGTTTGTTTACATTTATAAAATGATAGCCATTTCAGCATGGTAAACTCCATCTCCAGACCAGTCTCTTCACGTTAAGTACTTTAATTCAGTGAGAACATGGACATGAGCATTAAGAACAGGTAAAAATGCTTTCCAGAAATGGGCAACAGTGGTAACACTTTTTAGTACTGGGGTCATAAACAGAGTTCAGCTAGTACTAATGCGCAACTCCTTTAAAAAAGGGCTCTTTTAAATGAGCAGGAGCTAAAGAAGTTTATTTGTTTAATATTATATCAATAATTACACTAACATTCTATCTTTTGTAATCATCGTTCTGCCTTTGTCATGATATAGTCATCAAACATGGTAAGTTCCACAAAAATGTAGGGAACAATAACAATATAATAAAACCCCCAAACAAATCAAAACTGAAAGCTATGTCTTCTGTTAACAGCTATCAACTGCCTCAGCTGCTTCTTTACTTCCATTTCAAGTAATTCAGAGGAATAAAATGCTAGAGATCATATAATAAAAAGCATTTCAGTGTCTGTTCTATTTATACTGTTTTGCTCATTTAGTACTGCACTGTTTTGCTGCATAATTCAGCTTTTCATTATCTTGTATTACCTATAGCTCTAGCTGATCTCAAGTTCAAGGGAAAGAGAATGAAAATACATGATGTGCAGACATCATTTCACCTCACTTTTTTGTTTCCATTTATCAGGAATTCTAGAGACTAAACCCAGCATACTTATGTATACTAGAATGGGTCGTTGACTGTAAGCTGGGGCACGACAGTAGATCTGTACTACTTTTATCTACTCTGGACACAATCATCTCTCACATGCAATTTATCAGACACAGCAGGGGTGAATTTGGCCATTAGATTTTGCAAAGATTTCTCTTTAGATTTCTTTAGAAACAAGCCATCATGCCATAACTATGTAATCAAATAAACTGTTTCTAAAGGAATTGCTTGTATTTTTTTTTTTCAACTTGTCCTTCTACAAGTGCTTTTGTTGCCCACACAGACTTTGGTAGTGACCTATACAAAATGCTTTTATCAGCGGTGGGTATGATAGAAATTACTATACCCAGGCATTATTTTTGTGCACACAAATTCATGTAGAACAGAGCAGAATACATTACTGTATATTCCTTCTTCCCACAGTTAGCTCAGTTCCATAGAAAATGTAACAAATTCATACCTGAATTTTTAAAATTACAAAACCTAAAAGCATATATAGATAAGCAAGAGAGGTTTAGAGAAAATAAATCTAGGAAAAAAAATCTAGGTGAAAGTTTTGATTATGAAGTATTAAGACACCCAGGTCTGGATCTGAACTCAGCAGTCAAGTCCAAAGAGTGTAACACAAGGCAATGCAAATATAGTGTATTATGTCTGGAACAGGTGTTAAATATCTCTATACCTGTTACAACGTGTTCCTCCACCACTGCTAACCTTTCCATGATTTCCCTACAGCCTATGGAGAGGACTACAATTCAGCAGGTGGTCCCGGCAGCCCACGGAGAAGACCACAGCAGAGCAGGTAACCACGCTGCAGCCTGTGCAGGACCCCATGCTGGAGCAGGTGGACGTTTCCTGAAGGAGCTGTGGCTTGTGGAGAGCCCATGCGGGAGCCCGTTTTCCTGCAAGCACTACAGCGTGTGGAGGACCCACTCTGGAGCACGCTGAAGGGCTGCAAGCTGCAGGAAGGACCGACACTGGAGCAGGGGAACAATGTGCAGAGGAAGGAGCAGCAGGGAGGAGCTGTTATGGACTGACCACAACCCGCCATTCCCCATCCCCTTGCGCTGCACAGGGAGGGGTAAGGTAGAGGAGTTAGGAATGAAAGGGTGAAGGTGAGCCTGGGAAGAAGGAAGAGTGGGGAGGCAGTGTTTTAGTTTTTGTCTTTGCTTGTCACCATCCTACTCTATTTTAATTGGCAATAAATGGAATTAGTTTTCCCTGAGTCCAGTCTGCTTTGCCTGTGATGGTAATTGGTAAGTGATCTCCCTGCCTTTATCTCTACCCACGAGCTTTTACATCTTATTTTCTCCTCTGTGTCCTGTTAGGGAGGGGCAGTGAGAGCTGCTAGGTGGGGGTCTGGCAATGGGCCGCCCCACCACAATAGCATACCAATGTTTGTGCTGGTAAAATTTATAACAATAACCAAGTATATGTAGAAATCTTACGTAATGAGTAACTCCATTGCTATTATTTTGGAAATGGTTCGTTTTCTACAGTGACTTTCTCACATTCTGAATCCCTGTTATTTTCCTGAGCTTTCTCTAGTAGAAGTAGAGCACCTCAAAATGATACTTTGCTCAGACATTACCCCAAAAATACATCAATACAGACAAGCCTGAAAAAGTTAAAAGGAATACAGTGTATAGGTAAAAGACAGATCTTATAAATTTGGCAAGGTGCTTCTTTATAAGTAAAGACAAACAAACAATCAAAATCCAATTCCCTCCCTTGAAAAAAATACCACAATGGATTTGGCTATTATGTAATTCCCCCTCCTAGGGGCATGGCCTGTCTTTGAGTGTGGTAAATGTTAGAGTTCCTTAGAGAAGCCAAATCTCCAGAAGCAATCTGCTCATATGCAGAGATCTGACAGAGTACAAAGATATATGGTAATTTTTTAAGTGAGTAAGATCTACTGTAGGAAAAAAACCTCTCCAGCAACATGGATGAGACAGGGAGAAGGGAGAGAGTCCTGGGTTTAGGAAGAGAATATGAAATCTTGACCTGCCTGAAATCAGTTAAAGAAAATGCTCATGTCAAGGCTGGTGTTTTCCTTGCAACATAAACTGGTGTCATGGTTTAACCCCAGCCAGCAACTCAGCACCGCGCAGCTCCTCACTCACTTCCCCCCCACCCAGCGGGATGTGGGAAAGAATCAGGGAAAAAAGTAAAGCTCGTGGGTTGAGATAAGAACAGTTTAACAGAACAGGAAGGAAGAAACTAACAATGACACTAATAACAACAAGAAAGTGACAATAATAATAAAAGGATTGGAATACACAAGACA
>JAVKLA010000008.1:14054049-14067286 GCA_034782735.1 Sagittarius serpentarius | reverse complement strand
CTTGACTTAGTCTAAACACGACTTGGCAACAACTGAAACCATCAGGGTGTTATCAACATTCTTCTCATCCTAAACCCGAAACACAGCGCTGTACCAGCTACTAGGAAGACAATTAACTCTATCCCAGCTGAAACCAGGACAACTGGGTTTTGAAGGAGACTGTAACACTTTCAACAGATCAAAGAATGAAGAAGTAGACCACAGAATTATTTAATAGATGAGGCAATGAGGCCACAACGAGATACACAAAGCACAGTCAGCCCTTGGAATCCACCTGACAAGCAAAGAGGCTGACAATATTCAGAATATTTAAGAACTTTATATAAATAATGAAGATTTCTACAGCTAAATTAACTGGAACAAAAACTAACGGAGGCATGAAACAAAAGCAATCTGCAGAAGGAAGCTTTTCTGTTTTGACAGGTTATTCTATAACTTCTGCTGCAGGAATCCCTGAACATCTTCTGTTGCTGTTACATGGTTATGATGAGAAATAAGATACTGGTAAACATATGAAACAAATATATTAAAGACACTTTACAGTTATAAAACAGCTTTATTTAGGACTCGTAAATAAAGAAAGATAGCAAACATTACAGGAAAAAGCTCTGGAAGGAGGAAAATAGATCTGTGGGTACATCCATACAAATAAACTTTAAACACAAACAGAGCTTCTTTGTCTGAGGGCTGCTGATACTGGATGGCTCATGTCTCTACAGCCAAACTCTCTCCCGTTTCCTCTCCAATAGTGTGGATAAATCCATGTTGACTAACAGGATCTGTCCTGTGCTAGCTCCTGAACATTTCATGAGGTTTGTTTAGGAAACTACTGACTGGTACAGGCTGAAACCGTAAGTTTCACACCAGTAAGTGAAGAGCTGTGAGCCAGTGGTCAAGCTTGCACCTTGGCAGAGTTTGGTTTACTAGCAGAGGTACAGTGTGTAATTCTTTGTAAAATCAACTTCTCTTCTCCAGGCCGAACATATCCTGATCCGTCAGTCTCCTCTCTCGTCACAGATCAAAAGCTGCAGCCCTTTAATTGATTCAGTACTAAGAGTACTTCTACTGCTTTTGTTTGTGTAAAAACATATGAGCAGTCCGATATTTGCAAACATTCATAAACCTCTGTCTTAACTAGGATTAAGATCCCTCAGGTTAACCATGTTAGCAGCTTTTCAAGAAATAAAATCTCTACGTATCCGTTACAGAGCCATAGCATACTGTGAGATAAAATAGTGATGATTCTCTTCTGCTTCTCCCTATTGCTTCTTGGGAGAAACTTGGTTTGGTTTGGTTTGGGTTTTTTTTTTGTGATTTGCTGAAAGATGTCCATGGACATAAGGTGTGTAAATGCAGGTGCAGAAATACGAAAACTAGCAGAAGATACGCTGTCTAGGAGAGGATTCTCTGGTCTTCTTTCACCACACTATCCTAGTTCAGATGTTGAGGCTGTCAATTAGAAATTTCTTAGCCCATAAACCAGCTCCTGGGGTGTCCTTCCTCTAAGAAAATAAACTTGTCACACAAGTGGTTTGAGCAATGGAAAGTAGTATTTTTTTAACACCACTGTTACTGGTTGAAATGTGAATGCTCTGTAGCTCTATACCACATTACATCTAGATAGTTATCATGAACTAGAGAAGTTAGACTTGAGTTTTAGTGAATAAAACCAGATTTAGCATTACTTTATTTTTTTTCCATTTTGACCCACTCAACCTGGCAGCCCGTCAGTCAGATACTTTCCTCTTGATGTCTTTTAGATTTCCCATAGTCCTTGCATTCTAATTCTTTAGAATCAGAAGCAATTTCTGAACTGAAAGAGACAAAGTAATTCATTAGCATAGCATTCACACAAGTCTAGGTTTTACCATGATTTTGTCAATGAAATGTTTGATCTGGTAAACTGAGGAGGAGGAGAAAACTCTCTTCTTCATAAAATACCTGCTTTTTTTTTATATATGCTCACATCCCCACTCTTTCCTCAATTTTGGATAGATTTTCCAATTTTCTTTCTTGTAACCCAGTATTTCAAATCTTCTTGCTTATCTTATCTGTCCTTTAGTCAGCTAATAGATCTAAGTTGCAGTATTTTGACTGCAGATAATGGTTTAAATCAATCTACCTGTCTTAAAAGCAATGTGAGTTAAATTTCTTGAAATGCTTTTTCTTAGCACTATTTCTATAGTGAACAGAAATTACCATAAATTTGCTTTCACTCTGCCAGTATAACGCTTACATTTCTCTGTAAGAAGTTTATGGGAAAGACTTTGAAATTTTAGAAATTTTGTGATCTTCCTTGAGGCAAAATCTTTTTTTTTGTTTACTTTCAATTTGCAAAAGAAACAGAGCAAGAAAAGGGACAACTCAAAGTGTGAATATTTTCATTTCACTCTCTTTGTCTTCTTTGTACTTTACTTCTATAAGTTTAATTCTGCAACTGACAAATATCTCTCAAGAGAAACTTGCTCAATCCAGAATGTTCCCCCAACATATTTTAATTTGACAAATATTATATTTTTTTAAGAAAATTTTACACCTTTTGTACAAGGTAGAAGTATAAAAAGGTGAATACCAGTACTGTAAATCTGTAATCTGTAGACATAAACAAGAAGGTGAGCTAATGTAACAAGGAAATAATTTTTCTTGTATTTAGAGGAAAAAAAATAAGGTACTTGTTAAAGACATAAAATAACTTTTTCTAGAGAATGATCTTAAGTGGTTGTAATCTACAGATTTTTCTAAAAATTCTGCTGAAAAACTTACTTCTCAGCAAGTATCTACTCAAGTGATGCTCAGCAGTCCTTACCTGCTTCCCAAAGAGTCATCTCTGGAGTTTTTAACTAATGAATTGACCTTTTACTGGGTCTGAGAACTCCTCCACTGTAATTTTTTTTCTAGAATAACCTGAATTCCTGACTCTATTATTCAAAGTCTGTGTTTGTTCAGGAGTCATTAGACACCATGCTGTCCTCTATAGAGGACTGAATGAAAGAGAAACACATGCATAAAGAGGATGACTCTGGTTACCCAGAGTCATGCTACTTGTATATGGAATAGTAGTAGACAGAAAGACATAGTAATATCAATTTGAAAAAGCTTTGCTTTGATATATAACCAAGAGGCCTATTTTGCCCTCAGAACTGAAACAAACTCTTGGTGACTGTTTATATTTCTGTAATCTGTATTTTGAAAATTTGTACCTTTAGAGTCAATATCTTCCCAAAGCTGGAAATTGCTGTTGCAACAAACTAAAATTACGTATTATACAGTGACAGCCAAAAAAGTTATCTGTGAAAGATCTTAAAAGTTCAGCTATGATTAGATACACTTTAAGAAAAAAATAAAAAATAAAAAAAAAAGCCAGCAGTCTGCAGATTCCAAGGGGTGATTTTTTTTTTTTAAGTTATTCTAATTCACAGTTGAAAGTGGTTGAACCATTATATTCTGAGAGCAGATATTAATTCTTAATTAACTACTAGAATAATAAAGGATTTAGTAATGACTTTCTCATTGAAGAACATGTTGCATCATTCATCCAACTTTGCTGTCACTGTATGGTAAATTAAAAATAACTGTGTCTCTCCTTTCAGTACATGCTCTTGTCTCATTCATCATATCTAATGCATTCTAATCTGCTGTCTTTATTCAAAAGACCACAAATTACATAGAATACTTCAGGTTGTAAGAGACCTCTCTAGTCCAACCTTCTGCTCAAAGCAGCATCAACTATTAATTAAGTCCAGGTTCCTCAAAGTTTTATGCTTTCGGGTCTTGAAAACCAGAGAATGACAACCCCTCTAGGCCACCTGTTCCACTGCTCAACTGTTTTCATTGTGAATACTTTTTTTCCTAGTATCAGGTCAGAACCTCTCTTGTTTCACTTTATCACCATTGTTTCTTCTCTCTATGCATCTCTGTAAACAGCCTGCCTCTGTACTTCAAATAATTTCTTCTTAATTATTGGAGGCTGCTGTGAGTTCTACCACGTCCACGAGAAACTGTCCATGCTGAAAAAGCCCAGTTTTCTCAGCCTCTTCTTATATGGGATGTGCTCCACACCCAGACCATGCGCCTGGCCCTGTGAGGGACTTTCTTCAAGACTTCCAACATTTTTTCTTTTACTTAGGACCCCCAAGCTGGATGTATTCCAGATGTTGACAAATGAATGCCGAATGAAGAGGAATAAGCAATCAGTAGATTGAATCTCTTAATCTAGTGGGTATGTTCCTGCTGATACTGGCAAGTATGCTTCATCTTTCCTTGCTGCCCAGGTACATTGCTAACTCGAATCTGGCTTGCTGGCCACCAGGTCTCCTAGGTCCTTATCCAAAGAACTGTTCACCAATCAGTCAGTGCCCAGCTTATACCACTCCGTAAGGTAAGCCAGGAGAAAACATTAATTTTGACAGTCTCATTTTTCTACAAAACAGTAAGCATAAATAATTCTAAGGCTACAAAGTATTTTCTGGATAAATTTTAATTTCAGATAAAATAATTTCCATAGATGTAAGCAGTTTTAAACTCAGACTGAGGCTAGATTTTATGCTTTGTTCAAAGAATCACAGAATGGTTGAGATTGGAAGACACATTTGGAGGTCATCTGGTCTGACATCCCCAACAGGTTCACCTAGAGCAGGTTGCCCAGGGCCATGTGCAGACGAATTTTTGAGATCTCCAAGGGTGGTAACTCCACAGTCTCCCTGGGCAACCTGTGCCAGTGCTCCGTCACCGTCACAGTAGAAGAAGCTTTTCTTTATGTTCAGATGGTACCTCCTGTGTTTCAGTTTGTGCCCACTGGCTCTGGTCCTGGTCACTGGGCACCACTGAAGAGAGCCTGGCTCCATCTACTTTGCACCTTCGCTTCAGATATTTATACACATTGATAAGATCCTGCTGAGACATCTCTTCTCTAGGCGGAACAGTTACAGCTCTCTCAGCCTGTCCCTACAAGAGAGATGCTCCAGGACCTTAATTATCTTCATGGCCCTTTGTTGGACTTACAGAAACCTTCTACGCTTATTGCTGTTTATACAACAGCAACACAAGATGTATCAACCCTGTATGGCTGTAATAATTACCTTTACCACGCATAAGTGTGTCTGTTCAGGAACTTGTCACAATAGTTTTACTATTCTAAGAATCTTCCAAACCCAAGCTTTTTTTAAAAGCTGGTATTCTACTCAACTGTTATACATAAATAAATTACAGTGATGGAAGTTAAAGGGAGTTACAAATGCCTGTCTGTGGTAACTGAGAAAGGATTGTAGTACTTACAGAAACCAGTATCAGAGGTGAGCTAATGAACCTAATGATCTAAAGGTAACCATTTCCCCTGCACTCTTTTTATGCTAAAGCTTTGCAAGTAAGTCATGAAGTAGATTAATTGTGTAAGCATAAAATCTTATGACATCTATAGAAGATATTGAGCAGTAGTCATGGTGCATTGAATCTATGGCAGATCAGACACTTTTACTCAGTGGAGTTTATTAAAATGCCAGTAAAACAAATCATTAGGCTAATGTTAAATAATGATTACGCAAAAAAATAAGCCCAGCAGTTGACCAGTTTATCTGCTTGAGCTCAATATCAGCTTAATTCCTACCTCAAGTCTTTCATGCTATTAGATTATAAACAGAATTTTAACTAAGTATAACAAAATTGCTAAGCTTTGTTATTGCATATTAATAGCTATAGTCTATATTTGATCTCCATACAAAACAAGTGGAAATCTATGCATAGAACTAATGACTTGGGCTGGCTGTAAATATAATAAAGGATGAGTTGAGAATTCATGTTTAGGAGAGAAGAACAAAATTAAATGAAACAAAACGCATCTACAAAGCCTTACTGGAGAATATAAAGTCACTAGAAAAGTAATTTAAATATTAATTTAAAGGAAGAGAAGTGAACAAATAACCTTCCTCAAGCTGCTGTACTTGTAGCAGAAACCTTCCCCCCAGCCCTCCCCAACAAGAACATTAAAGACCTGTGGAACACAATCAAGAACTGTGTGTATAACTCACATGCTTTGTATTGGCATGGCCCCTTTCCGCACTAGTTCTGAAAACTGAATTAATCAGAGAACCATGGTAGGGAAAAGTTGCAAATACAGCAATCAAAAGCATCTCTGCTCATGCTTCTTACTGTCATTAGTATCTGTTGTAGTTTTTAGATGCTGATAGGTGTCATTCTAGGAAAAGCTCTTAAGAGCTTATGTTTTATTGCAGGGTATAGATTACTGAAGAGTGTTTATTCACCTAGAGAGAGGGCTGATTAAAGGGCAATTGCTATTTCTAGCATCTATGTTGACTAGAGTTCATAGTGAAATGTTACCCAGCTCCTTTAAAAAAAAAGGGTTAAAAACACCCTTTCAGAGAGGCAGGGCTGATGGTTTTTTACATCCTTATATAACATCAGCTGTGTCTGTAAAGAAGAGAGAGCTCCTTATTGAAGGAGAACACAGCAGAAATAAAGAGAACAGCTGTCTATTTCAGTTTCAACTGCCAAACAATTTTTAAGCTGTTGGTTGACATGCTTCTTAGATTTAGAGGCTTATTGCTTTGATTTAGAGGTCTGTCATGTTTAAAACTCTCTAAATAGAGTACCAAGGGTGCATGTCTGTACGTATGTGCTAAAGTATATATTTTTCACTATGATTCATGGATGCAGGTGTATTTTCCAACATGTGGTGTCTGAAAGTTAACCATATTGTTCAAGCAGGTATATTTTCTAACGTGGTGTCTGAAAGATACCCGTGTTGTTAAAAAAAACCGTAATATGGAGTGTTTACGAAGTTTTCAACATTGCTATGGGCTTTTTTTTTCTCAGATTTTTTTTTCGGATTCTTTTTCTGAGAAATTAGAAGTGTTCTGTCCCTAGATATTTAGTAGGCTTTAGTGGATATTTACTAGGATTTAGTGGATATTTACTAGGTTTTTATCTAAAAGATACATTTGTGCTGTTTTCTGATAATTTTGAGCAAACAAGGTTTTGGACTGCATTTCAGCAGAGAGTTAAGGCATGATGCGCAAAAGAAAAAAAAGGGAGAGCAACAGTCACTTGTAATATTGCTTCAGGATTCTCTACCATTGCAAAAACAGCATTATAGTAATCTTGATACCTAGAGCATAGAATCCACATGAAGTTCTGAGTGCCATGGGTTGCTTGCTTATTTAGCAAGCTTGATTTCTACATAGTGGAAGCCATAGTTGTTCCAAATTTTTGCCTGTGAAGAAAACAGAGCAAATTAAAATGTACTTGACAGATTTACAGTATCTTCATAGCATGCTGAGACACTTGTAATTCAGAGGAAAAAGTGGTGTCTTCTCTACACACAGACAAAAGTATAGGGCTGTCTTTTCCTTACACGGTATTCTGTGAGCTCTTCTCAGGCTTCAATAGCATATTAAAACAGTTATGAAACAAAAATAAGAAGTGATAGCATTAAGGAAAAATCAAGACTGAACCTTGGAACAAGGACTACGTAAACAGCTGTGCTCTGTTGACTGGAATTTTTGAAATTGAAAACCTAAAATATAAATTAGGGTTGGGCTTGAGGATACAGTGATGTCGGAAGAAAGCACTGTGAGTCTCTTGTCCACAGCTCTTTCATGTAAGAGTCACATAAAGATTCATGTATGTTTTAAATCTATAGAGATCATTGTTACTGTCTCATCTCATTTTCTGTAGAGCAAAAGCCTAGGACTTCCAGAACCTGTAATCTAATTGCAAACATAATTTCAGGGTAAGGTATCTCATGTATAAATGGCTTGTTTCCGACAGTGTACTTGGATATAACATGAGAATAGCCACTAATCTGCAGCTGTAGCTAATATCACTGGTTTGGCGCTTTTTTTTTTGGTATGTGTTTCTCAGCAGTATGGGAACCAATTGTGTAATTCCTGTAAGTGTCTTCTAGGTGTCCCAGTTTCTTTGCTGTTCACACATCCAGGAGTAATTTATCTTATATCAGTCAGTTGTAGCAGTACTTTCAGATTCATAAACGTGTTCATGAAAGGAAATCAATTCCAGCTTGTCAGTAAGAAGGAGGTTCAGGATTACTTGTACTTTTCACAGAGTCCCTGTTTTCTGTGTTTGTGCAATTAATGTCTGGATAGTCAAAATGCCCTACAATTAGTTCATTTTTTTCTGTCTCTTTGCTTTCCTCTTGCCTTTATGATCTACCAATGATCAGGGTTAATTTGGTTTGATTTCTGTGAGGTCTTTCATTCACTGTAATGTTAGTAAGGAATGTAGGTCTTAAATCATCGAGTTCGGAGCCAGTAGCATCATATACCATTTTGACAGATGGTACTACTTCTCTTCTTTTCCCTTTTTCACTCTTTCCCAAAAGCACGTGAGAATTCACCGCTCATTTGTTTATGCTTGTTGGTAGAGTAAAAGTAGTATTCAGAGATATTCTTCAATCTTCAATAAACATTTTTTCATATCATGCTTTGTTAATTATCTCACATGTATTTGTACGTTTAACTTAACAGGTAGGAACAAAATGGTATTGCACAAAATGTGTACAGGATTTGTGAATACCAGGAGAAAGGGTTTTCAGGTCACCAGATGAGCTGAAAGGGGTTTGTAATTCTCTGTTTTTAAGAAAAGACTTTTCAATTCTCAGTTTAGAATATTTGGAAAGAGATCATATTTCTCCCCAGGCTAGTAGTTTGCTTCTGTAACTGGAGAAGATTTTTCTGTGTTGTGAGTGTACTCTGGTGCACCTGCTCTTCGTCCAAAAGTCAATGTACTACAAATTCTTCCGTGTTTAACTATTTTGTGTGTCCCAGTTATATTTAGCAGCCAGTTCATGTTAAAAGAATTGTTGTTTCACTGCCAGTAGAGGGAGCACAAATCATTGGATTTTACCAGCCAAAATAAATGAAAATAGCAGCAGCTTTTACATAGTCTCAATGCATTTTTATTTAATTAATTAACAAAGAGTAGTTACTTTTTTATTAAATAATCAAGCTTTTAAATCTGTTTAATTATTATGGTCATTCTGAAAATACTAGTGTGTCACTTATATGAGATTTTAGGGTGAGGTGGCTGCAAGTAATTTTCTTTCAAGGACAAAATTATTTCCTGACATTAGTCGTCTGCTCGAGTTCTCATAAGCAGTCCTTTAAAATCAGTTTGTACATAATCTAGAATCAGTCTTTACCTACTTAACCTTTAAAATCTGCGACAATTTCACTCAAAGAGAATCATCAGAATGAAGATAACTTTAGTACTGTAATTAATCTTTCACACAGTGGTTTTTCTTTTAAAAATTTCCAGTGAAAATATATTTGGTTTTAACAAGTGGAATTTACATTTTCATGTGAACAAGTATTTTTGAGTATCTTAGATTCTTACATTACAATATGCTTGAGAAAATCATTGTTTATCTTGTTTTTCTTTATTTTCATAGCTTGTATTGGAATGAATTTTTATCACTCCTTTGCATTACAAGGTGTCAAGCTGCAGGGAGTCTTATTGCATGGGTTCTTCTAGAGGTGCATTTTATGTGTTGATTTTTTTGTACGTTCTTCCTTTATCAAGCTACAATCTTGAAACCAGCCAAACACCCCAAACACAATAGTTTCTGTAGGAGTTACAACTACTTGGCAGCTCTCAAAACGTATAATTTTTGTAATATTTAATATATTTTTTAGTGATATAGCAATAGGCCAATTAAGATTATTTGATTGCAGGTGGATCTTTTTTTGACTAGTAATTAATCACTGTGAAACCTCTGAATAGTCAGTAAAAGCTGTGCTAGGTATAGTTCCAGCTCCCAAGCCAACATCTCCCTGTTAACAGTTGATGGCAAGCAATCATAGATTATGGTTTACTATCACATAAAGGACCTGTATTTTTTTGTTGTTGTTATGTATGTGTATTGGGTTTGCGTGGCAAGGTTTTGGTAAAAGGGGGCAACAGGGGTGGCTTCTGGGAGAAGCTGACAGAAGCTTCTCCTGTGTCCAACAGAGCCAATGCCAGATCCAAGAGGGACCCACTGCTGGCCAAGGCCAAAGCCAAAGCCTTTTAGCGAAGGTGGTAGCACCTCTGGAACAACAGATTTAAGAACAGGAAAATGTTGCTGTGCGACAGCAATTGCAGCCAAGAGAGGAGTGAGAACATGTGAGAGAAACAGCTCTGCAGACATGAAGGTCAGTGCAGCAGGAGGGGCAGGAGGTGCTCCAGGCGCCGGAGCAGATTCCCCTGCAGCCCGTGGGGAAGACCCCGGTGAGGCAGGCTGTGCCCCTGCAGCCCAGGGAGGCCCACGCCGGAACAGATCTCCCCCTGCAGCCTGGGGAGGACCCCACACCAGAGCACGTGGGTGCCTGAAGGAGGCTGTGACCCCTTGGGAAGCCCGCGCCGGAGCAGGCCCCTGGCAGGACCTGTGGCCCCGTGGAGAGAGGAGCCCAGGCTGGAGCAGGTTTGCTGGCAGGACTTGCGACCCCACAGGGGACCTACGCTGGAGCAGTCTGTGCCTGAGGGACTGCAGCCTGTACCAGGGACCCACACTGGAGCAGTTTGTGAAGAACTGCAGCCCGTGGGAAGGACTCACATTGGAGAAGTTTGTGGAGAACTGTCTCCTGTGGGAAGGACCCCAGGCTGGGGCAGGGGCAGAGTGAGGAGCCCTGCCCCTGAGGAGGAAGGATCAGCAGAGACAAAGTGTGTGAGGAACTGACCCCAATCCCCATTCTCTGTCCCCTGCGCCACTACGGGGGGAGGAGTTAGAGAAAATCGGAAGTAAAGTTAAGCCTGGGAGGAAGGGAGGGGTGGGGGGAAGGTGTTTTTAAGATTTGGTTTTATTTCTTATTACCCTACTCTGATTTGACTGGCAATAAATTAAATTCATTTTCCCTAAGTCGAGTCTGTTTTGCCCATGATAGTAACTGATGAGTGATGTCCCTGTCCTTATCTCGACCCACGAGCCTTTCATTATATTCTCTCTCCCCTGTCCAGTTGAGGAGGGGGAGTGATAGAGCGGCTTTGGTGGGCACCTGGCATCCAGCCAGGGTCAACCCGCCACAGTATGTTTTTGAACATGGGCTATAAAGCATACACATATCATATTAATGTCAAGGTAATGGGTTTATCATTGTGCATTTAATAAGCAATACTTCTTCTATGATCAGAAGTGAGATAATTTGAAAATTAGTCTTATGGGGGATTCTGAGCATACCCTAATACTGTTTGCTCCTACTTTTTTTCTTTTAAAGAAACTCTGCTATTGCTGTTTCTTTGTTAGCAAAAGCACCCCAACACTAACTCCACACACTAACTGACTCTTCGTATCTATTGACAAAGATATGTACTATTACATATGCCTCTATCTTATTATATCTCTGTTGCACACAAGAAAGTAGCACACTGTGACTTCGGAGTCAAACTTTAAATTAGGACACAAAACTAAACCTCTTGCATGTACTTGTTCAAAACCAAAGGAGATGTTGTCATAGCTGAAGCTTTTAACTCTCAACGTTTTTACTGCTCCTGCTGCCCAAAAGCCCACCTCACTCTCTTCTTACTTCTAGCTGCTACCCTTTGATTTGTGTCTTGTAGCTTTTGACTACAAGATGAGGAAACAGTATCTAAGCAGGCAGCGAAAAATTCAACTTCTATTTCTATCCCAGCTTATTTTTCCAGAAAAAGGCAATGAAAGCCTTTTTTTTTAGAAATTATTTACTGAAATAGAAAAATTACGGCTCCTAAAGCATTTTAAATGCATTGGCATTCACTTGTAACAGAACTTTCTCTAGTATTTCTTGGGGTCTGGGGATTTCTTTTCTGCTCCATGGATACCCTCTGTATTGTGAGCCTGAGCGCTCACGGAGTGCGTATTGTAGTTAAAATCCTGCCTTTGAAATTTTTCTCAGTGTGGGAAAATGACCCTTTCACCTGCTAAAGCCAACCTCTCCTGCGTTGTCTGATTATAATTTCAGTGTTTTCCACTGGTTTTAAGCAGTGTTTTGAAATCTCATTGAGTATTTAGGCTGTGTATATTCATGGATCTATGAAGATGTGTGTGCATTTATAAGTTTTAAAAAATAGACACTAAAAATGTAAGTTATTTTAGAGGTTCTTCTATTTTCTTTAAAATTATTCAGCTATGTGTTCAAGTAAAAGCAATAAGGCCTTATAGGCTCTAGGTAACTTTCATCATAGATACTGAAACAACCAAAGTTATTAATGATTAAAAATTATATATCATGGCATCTGAATGGATTTACTTAAAATGTTTCATTCAAAGCTACCATGGAAAACGTTGGTGCATGATTTAACAAACTGCTCTAGTACAAATTATTTAAATGTAGTGTTTAATTTTTATATTCCTGATAAAATGGTTTAATAGTTTTCATTTTGATTCAATTTTTTTTTATTTTAGAAGACTGAAGATGTCTGAGTGAAAATATTTTTTTCTATCCAAAGCAAAATATTTTTCCTACTGTAAACAATTGTTAGAAAGCCAAAACTCCTTAGTTCACATGCGTGTAGTGATAAGAGACAATCCTTTCCCCCCACAAAGCTGAAGTTTGCGCAGGGGCGGGAAACAAACACTTTGAGTGGGAAAATATTATCCCTGTTTTTCAGATGAAGAGCTGAAGCATGGTTTTCAATTGGTTTGTCTACTGAGGGGCCTAGAGGGTGAAATGAGCTTGACATTGGAGAGACTGAGGGAAATTTCTTTATGTACTTCTGAAGGGGAAGTAATACTCTGAGGATATGGACTAATACTTCTAAAAATGAACCAGTGCATTTCTCACTCTGTTTTCCTGTCATGAAAACAGAAAAAAAAGAAATTCTCAAATATACCTTTTAAAAGGGACTTATTAAAAAATCATACATGCATTTTTCAAGAAATTTGAAAAAAAACCCACAAAACACCACTGTTCCTTAGCAGAGATAATAAATTATAGTAAATAGTGTGTTTTATAGAGTTTTTTTGATTCATTCTTTTTTCAATTGTTTTACCACAGAGTTCCCTTTGTTTTACCTGCTCTAGGACATGTGCTTCATGCAATTATCCCCAAACTACGATTTTGCCATCCTAAGATTTCCTGTTAAATAACTGTCTTCCAGTTCTGCATTTCTGTTGGTTTTATCTACCCTGCTTGACCTTTTTTTCTTATTTTATATTCTCTGCTATACTAAATGCTTTTACCTCAGTAACTTTTGTCTATTCCAACTGAAAACTCTCTTCCCCACCTGCCGCCCTAATATCTCCATATAAACA
>JAVKLA010000008.1:14038714-14049750 GCA_034782735.1 Sagittarius serpentarius | reverse complement strand
ATCAACATTCTTCTCATACTGCACTGAAAACACAGCACTGTACCAGCTACTAGGAAGACAATTAACTCTATCCCAGCTGCAACCAGGACAGGCTGCAAGAACACATTGCTGGCTCATGTCCCATTTTTCGTCCACCAGTACCCCCAAGTCCTTCTGTACGGGGCTTCTCTCAAGCCATTCATCCTCCAATCTGTATTGATACCGGGGACTGCCCCGACACAGGAGCAGGACCTTGCGCTTGGCCTTGTTGAACTTCATGAGGTTCATACTGGCCCACTTTTCAAGCCTGTCAAGGTCTCTCTGGATGGCATCCCTTCCCTTTAGTGAATCAGCTGCACCACTCAGCTTAGTGTCATTTGCAAACTTGTTGGGAGTGCACTCAATTCCACTATGTCATTGATGAAGACATTAAATAGTATTGGTCTCAGTACACATCCTCAAGGGACATAATAATAACAACGACGACAACAACGACGACAATAGTAATGTATAAAAGATTGCAGAAAGCTACTTAATAGGTAACATAATATCAGTAAGATATTAGCTCACATGTTGGACAGTGAGATAGAATACTCGTGGTCCACTGAAAACTTAACCTTAGATTTAAAAAAGCAACTGAAAAGAACAGGGGAAAAGAAAAATAAGAAAAAAGAGAAGTACAAGTACTATTTGCACTTTTCCTGACAAAGAAAAAAAAAAAGAAAAAAACCCACAGCACAGACATGTAAAGAGGTTTAATGCAAGTTTTACAAAAGCGGCTAACAGTACAAGGGTGAAAAAAAATGACATTAAATTGTAGGTAGTGATACATTTCAGTGTCACAGAGTAGAAAAGTGATCACAGCTGCCAAAAGGAAATAGTCATAATTACAGAAGAGAATCTCTAAGGATGTGATCTTCCCTCTTTCCGTATCTATGGGATACTTCCCATTTTCATTGGACCTCAAGAGCTGCAAAAATGTTATAAGAGTAATTGGTTTTAGAAATAAATAAATTAGCCACATTTCTAAAATTAATTATATATAACTTCATTCTTTTCCTCCTTACATCAACCTCAGACAATATCTTATTATAATTTTCTTATCTAATATATTGTAAAATTTTGTTCCTGAGACTTGTAGACTGAGCTACCGAGCCTTACATCCTAATATGTAATCTCTCAAATAAATAACTAACTAACTAACTAACTAAATAAATAAATGTATGTTTCTCTAACCTGAACAACTTCAAGACTAGCTTCTCAGCAGAGCCAGCTGATATTGCTTGTTTCGAAGACTTAATGCAAGTATATCCCAGGCCTCTTAAATATTCTTTGTATGCTATCTCTACCATTTGATAATTTTATAAAGTGAAAGTGGAATTTGCATTCAGAATGGAGTTGCTTAAACCTATCAGTGCGCCCCATAATAAGGAGTGACATCAATTTGTCTGTTTTGTTATCCTGAAAGGGAAAATGTTTTAACTCTTTCCTGATTTTATTTTCTTTAGAATAGTAGCATTATAGATTCCACACAATTTTATTTCATGTGACAGGAGATAAAAAATTCAAAATGGCAAAATGGAAAACTTCTCTTGCAGAGAGAGTCTTCCAAGATGAATACATATGTAGTACTTTGGTTGAGCTACATTATACTGGTATATGTTTGTTACACATTACATACATAAGAAATTATTATGAAACCATGTAAACATAGTTCCAACTAACAGACACTGCAATAGGATTACTCAGAAGACTAGTTTTCAGTTTGATTGTTTAAGTCAAGTCTACTTCATGTAAATAAAATGGAATTTTATAGGAAACAAATGTTAAAATCGATGAACAAGGATGAGGAAACAAAATTACCATTTTTTCACTTCAGACAATACATTGTGGAGACCTATTAAATTTAATTACTCATTAAATTGGATAACAAAGTTAGTATCGAGTCCTGCAATTTGGCGGCAATAATGTTTGGTGATTTATAATTACATAATTATGTAAATGCACACAGAAACATGCATTGACTCGCACACACAAATCTGTAAGGAAATCCAAACCCCGAGAAACTTTAACTGGTGACTTGTCCCTAGCCCGCAGATAAGCCCCCACCCAATTGCTCATTCCCTCCCCTCCGGTGGGATGGGGGGCAGAATCAGAAGGGCAAAAGTAAGAATAACCTGTGTGTTGAGATAAAAACAGTTTAATAAGTGAAGGGGAAAACCAGAAAAAAACGACGAGTGATGCAAAGGTAAAAGTGACTCACCACCTCCCACCAGCAAACTGATTCCCATCCAGTCTCTGAGCAACAGCTACCTTGGGTAACAACAGCCCCTACACCCCCAGTTTTATTGCTCAGCATGATGTTATGTCGAATGGGCTATCCCTTGGGTCAGCTGGGGTCAGCTGTCCCGGCTGTGTCCCCTCCCAGCCTCCTGCACACCCCCAGCCCACTCGCTGCAGGGCAGGGTGGGAAGAAGAAGACCTTGATGCTGTGCAAGCACTGCTCAGCAACAGTCAGAACACTGGTGTATCAACAGCGTTCTCGTCACAAATCCAAGCCACACCCCCATACGGGCTGCTGTGGCGAAAATTAACTTAATCCCATTCAGACCCAGCACAAAGTGTCTGCTGTTAATATTGTGTGCTCAACTTTAGATGATTAATATTTCAGAATATCTGGGTTTTAGTACTTTTGGGGTGAAGAAGAGAGCCATATTTAATCTTGGTTATGACTACAAATGCTACTGAAAATTGTTTATCAGATTTTCTTGTTGGGAAAATGACACCTACTCATCTTATGGCTTCCTCCTAACACTTTGGTATGAACTGTGTGCTTAAGATTGGTAGACAAATGATCCGTAGTAGGACACAAGTGTTGCACTGACTTGACAGTTACAGGGTCAGGATTGTCTGGACTTCCCCTGATGTGAGCTGGTTTGAGCTTGTTTAGCTGTAATTACAGTTCTCTAGCAATCAGGTAAATATTTTCTAAATTTGTTTTAGTTTAATTTTAGTTTATGAAGAAAACAAGTAGTTATTCTGTGTTGGCTGAACTGTGTATGACTCCAGAACAAAATGTGGCATGGAAGAATGCAAACGTAGGGGGATATCAGAGGTCCCAGGCTACAGAAGTGCAGCCTCGTATTGTTCAGGTAAAACCAGTTTCAGAGATGAGAGAGATTAGAAAACCAGAACAATTGGGAACCAATGAAAAGATAGAGCATGTACATGTACTATTTTCAGATAGCATTAAAATAAAACCATGCAGTCTCAAGACTGAGGAGGAAGAAACCATCAACATCAGTCTCTTCCTGCCGGAGAGGAGGAAGAAACTCCTACCATGAACATCACCTGGCAAAGATCACAGGATGCTGATGACTGGCTTTAGCCCTCTCTGAGTGAAGTCGACAGCCTTATGTCTCAGAGGAACACTGGAAATTTGATCTTAACACCAGAAAAGTGGTAGATAGCATGAAGGTTTTCTTTTATATAAGAGTTTTAACTGTATTATATAATGAAGCTTTTTTGTATAAAATGGAGTTATGAGTGTACGTTACTGACACTAGACTAATAATCTGGACAATTAGACTGTAAAAATTTCAATCAAATCAATAATAAACTCTTGACTCCCTGTATGAAGTGTGTTACACTTTTGTCCATGAAAAGATTTTGAGCACAAAAAATTGCATAAGAGTCCATGGTAGAAATATGGCTAAAATTCAGCTCTACTGCAGCATTCAGTTGCCTAAACTCCAATACTATACTGTATTTTTTGACATATATTTTCTGTCATCTCATTTATTGAATAACTTTTTTTTCTGTAACAAATTTTTTTTTTAAAGTAACTTTCAGGAAACAGTGTCATTTACTCAGCTCCTAGAAATTCAACAGCAATTTCTTTTCTTTGGAAGAGTCTCTTCTGAGCACTAAATTAAGGAATGGGTCTGGCAGATAAGTCATTCCATGAATGTCACAACTGACAATGTCTAGTTTCTTTTGGATTAATGTTCTTGAACTGACTGAATTAGCAGGGTTATACTGAGAAGTAATGCTACCAGCATGAAGAAAATACCTCCTCACACTGAGAATTTTGGTGACAACAGCCAAACCGTGCACGTTTAACAGAATAAATCAATCAGTGATAATGTCTGTTCTCTACCTGGCCATCTACTTGCATAAAATATAGAGCAATGTATTTATCTTTAAGGCCTCTGTATGTCTATCAGTTTTCCTTGGAACATTAACATGTTCACTAGGGAGGGGCCTTACTGACACGTAGCGTTCGGATGTAAACATATATCCAAGCTAGTTCTCCCAGGTTTCTGTAAAGCTGTTGGAGATAAACAGGCACGATTCATTTTGAGCAATTCAACTTATACTAATGTAGTCACCTAAAAAGATGAGAGGATTTGTGCTCTAAACCAATTTATTCTCTCCACTGAAAAAGAAACATCATAAGATGTATAGTCTTCTACTATCTGGACTACTAGTTTAACTGCTAAAGGTGACATCATCCTTCACACAAGCCAGACACTGACAAAAGAGGTTTAAAATTTTCCTGTGGTTTTCACAGAAATTTGCTGAGGAACTGTAGTGCTTTGGAACCGTAGGACTGTAGAATAATTCACGTGGGAAGGGACCTCAGAACATTTCTAATTCTGCTCAAAACAGGGGCAGTTGTGAGGTCAGACCAGGTTGCTCAGGGCTTTGTCCAGTTAGGTCACGAAAACCTCCAAGGACAAAGACTGCACAAGCTCTCCAGGCAACATCTTCCACCACTTGACTCTCCTCACGGGAAAAAAGCTTTTCTTTAAGTTCAATCCCAAGTCTGTCTTGTGCCTGCTTATGCCCGTTATCCTCCAGCTACACACTGCTGTGAAGGGCCTGCCTCCGTCTCCTTGACGAGTTCCCCATAGGCACTGGGGAGCTGCTGTGAGGTCCCCCCAGATGTGTCTCTTCTCCAGTCTACGCAAGTCCTGGTCCCTCAGGCTTTCCTAACACAGCAAGTGCTATAGTCCCAACCATCCCAGCAAGCCCTCTGCTGAACTTGCCCTGGTGTCTGTCAAAGTCTGTCTTGCATTGGGGGTACATTAAGATCCAACATAACTCAAAGTCTGTCTTTACTTACCTACCTTCACAGAACTATAGAACAACACAGGAGTGCTTTCTAAGTTTCAAACAGTTTTACCTGTATTTTCTATGCAAAAATGCATTCATTCAAGCTCACTGGTCTTGAATTAATTTTATTTTGACATTTCTGTTCACATCTGAATCTCAAAGTAAAATTTAGGGAGATGTAAGCCCCAGCAGATTAAACCCCTCTGCATAACAAATCTTGTGATTTTTCAACAGCTGTAGAAAGGAATGGAGAATTTTTTCTTTCCTTCATTAAAGCCTACCAGCTGTATTTCCAATATTTGACTTTTAAATTTCCAAATATCATCTTTTTCTTCCCCAAATTTCCTTTGCTAATTACAGATGCAGGATAAATTTTCTAATTATACTTAACATCTTATATTGGTATATTTGCCAACACAGACAGCTTCTTTTAACATATGGTTCATTTACTTGATGTTATTAGCACATTGTAAATATATATTAAATACCCATGGTCCATAGTCATTTGAATCACTCAGACTTCATTTATTCAGTCACATTTTATTCACACATTTCTGAGACTGTTCTTTAAACAGAACATTTTTTTTTTCACTCTCCTTGCATGCAGTATGCAGTGTGTGTGAGTGTCATGCTATTATAAGACAGAGAGTATTACAGATGTAGGGAAAATATTCATCTGAATGTACACCCTTTGGAAAGATCAGTGCTTGAAAAAGGCTTTGATAGGACCACACAGTACTGCAAATGGACATTTCATGGAACTTTTCCTTTTCGGAAAGGATCCTGATAAATCAGATGTACTGCCTCCAGAACATTTCAGTCATGGTTAAATAAAAGCTGAGTTAGGAAATAAAAGACAGTTAAGCATATATATGTATTTTCTGCATCTCTTTATAGCAACAAAAAAGTTCTTTTAAAAATGGGATAGCCACATAGTGGTTGATAAATACGGACCTCTGCCTTTCACTGAGAGCTCAACACTGAAGGCAGTGGCAACCAGCCTTCTTCACAGTATGTTTTCATCAATTAAATAAACGTATCATGACTTCAAATGTTTTCTTCGATCTAGGCTTGAGAAAGTTATTTATTTGGAAGAATTTATTTTCTCTGGGTATTTGCATCTGTTCTTAACAGAAAGAAAGTTATGTACTTTGAGATGAATACAAAGCTTCCATTTAAATTAACACTTGTCCTTCTAAAATTAATGGTATATGTATCTCACAGTGTTTTGAATCTTGTTATTTCCTATCAGAGGGAATTCTAGAGCAGGGTTATAACTCTTGTTATTTTCAGTTACAGGCTTGTAGGTCAAGGTCTTTGAGAAGCTGTGGAGCAGACCACGTAAACAGCTTTACTGAAAATATTTTTCAGTGAATTATTGCTAACAGTTATGTAGTAAAATTATGTAACCCTCTAGGGCTATGCAATAGAGGAAGCAGCTTTACTGCTAGTGCCAGTTTGGCTTGATTTCTTCAGGGAAATGAGTCTTACTGTCCTCTTTGATCTCTGGGTACTCCACACAGATTATGACTTCAATTGTCTATTCTTACTTTTTAGATACACGCAAAGCTCAGCTTAATATAATTGCAGTGGAGTTCTTTCACAGATCAACAATTTGTTTTTTTCAAACACAAGTTACGTATATGCAAACATTACCAGTCTTTAAATCTGTTACTTAATGTTATGCAATCAACTTATTTGCACAGTTTATTGTTTGGGGTTTTCTGTTTATAGAGAGTGATCAGTCACATTAAAATACAAAGTTGTGCTCATTTGCTGTGTATGGAACATGGTTTTGATCACTGAGACTAAGCAAATGATTGCACCGACAGTATTTTAGTTTAGAAAACTAAAATGTGACTAATTCTGGCTTTAGACAAGACTTGCACATGATTTTCTCTGGAAATCCTAAAGCTAAGTAGGACTCTTCCACAAGACTTCTGCTGAAGACCAAGTGAGATTTCCTCAGTACTCTAGGAGTTAAATGTTCTAGATAAACACGTTGTGTATTGGCTGTGGAGTGAATGACAGATTCGAGCACAGAGTGTACCTCTGAGCCTTGGAAATGATGCAGACATCAGACATATAGATGAAGATGGGAATAATGAGGTAACCTGAGAATCAGGTGAAAGATATGAAAAAAATCCTCTTCCTGGAGAAATCCTGCTACCAAAATAATGGTAACTGCAGGGAAATTAGGTATGCAAGAAATCCTAGAATCAAATTTGCATTAGTATCTTGAGGCTAAAATTTTCTGAAGTAACTGATTAAATGAAAACTTCAGTAGGTTTTCTCTTACGTCTGTCTAAGGATCTACTTGAAGGAACATTAAGGAAAAATACATAGCCTTCTGTTTTTGGGGTAATAAAAAAGTTATCTGTCAGAGTCCTGAGTGCACCAAGAGGCTCTAGCTGACCTGAAGAGGCTATAACTGTCTTTTTCCATAATTCTTTGCAACCTCTTCCCCAGGGTTTAGCTGCTTGTGTTGAAAGCCAGCTATGATGTAGTGCAGCTGTGTGACCTTTGATCAGACCTCTATAAATACAGATAAATTTCCCAAAAGAGCAGCAAGAAGTAGAAACTGATACACTACAGCAGAGCTATCCGGTGCCTCCCCTGGGCCTCTGTCTATGCAACTTCTGCCTATTGACCTGTGCATTGCATTTAGGCTCAGGTTCTCAGTCCTTGCCTGAGCTACATCAGAGGTACGCTGTGCTGGGCCTTATTTCTTGATGACCTCAGCCTTGCCATGGTGACTTGAGTTCCCAGCTTGGCCTTAGACTTGCCTGGTCACTGTGGATTTACCCTGTGATCACTGGGCATTCAGCTGACCCCAGTCACCATTACCATTCCTGCCCTGGTACTGAGGCTTCATGACTGTGGATGAGTTGCTGCCCTGCCAGCTTTACACCACCCTCAGCTCCCAGGTCCCTTGCTCTCATGGAGCAGCCCATGCTTGCTGCTCCTCACAGGTAGCTCAAAACATCTTGAGTCATAAACCGAGCACCATGGAGTATGTCCCTCAGTTTGTGCAGGAAATACCTGGGGGTTTTGGTAGGAGATTTTTTTTTATTTCACTTATAAAGATGAACAAAATAAAATTAGCAGGCATGAGCAGCCAACATACAATGCATAAAAATGCATATCACCCTAAGTTCTCCTGCTTCTATTGGCTATTATCTTCAATTTTAGAAAAAAAAAAATAAATTTATTAATTGTAACATGAGAGATGCTAGAAGGATGCTTCCAGTCTGCCCCTAAAGCCCCAGTTCCATTCAGTCTGTTAAATCTTGACTTCAAAGGGAACTTGATCTAGCCCTTTACACAATTTTTGTATCAGGCATATTTATTTTAGCTCGTTTTACTTTTTTTTTCCACCTGACTGGTGATAAGAGGTCTTGGGCCTGTAATACTGAACTCATTTCCAAAACATGCTTTGCCAGGGTTCCTTCTGCCCTCCAGAAAATATTGCTTCCAAAATTTGCATTTTCATACCTCAGCTCACTAATCTCAAATAGTTCATGAATACATGCAGGGACTTGACAGATGTAAAATTGGGCTGCACAGCATGTAGGAATGCTGATGTCCTATTAAATGTTAAGTGAGCACCCAAAGTATAAAAACCAGAATTACAGGATATTGCTGTTTGAACCTTCATTTTCTATTTCAGATTCTTCTTTGAATCTGTTCCAGTCTAGAATTTATTCTGGAAACAATTACTAGTTACAGTTTCTTGCTTTTGACCTGCATTGATATTATTGTTCAGTTTGTTTCAGCAGATGTACTCTGGTTGATAGTGGATAAAAATTTAGGCTGAATTGTTTCCATTTGCTCACTTTTCCTTAGCTCACCCATGTAGAAGCACAACTTATAGCACCTAGATGTACTTCTTTCTGTTTTTCTTTACTTGAAAGTATTTCGTTTTCTTTTTATTTTTCTTCCTATTCTCTAATCTACCACCTTTAAAAAAATGAGAGACAAGGAGTGAAGGCAGCCAGATCTCACAGACCTTTAAGCTTTATTGCTCATGCTGAAAGGGGAAAAAAACAAATCTATAAGTCGTTTTACAGTTTCCTCATTCTTGGAAATAGAGGACAATTAGAGATATGTGAATTTGCAAGAATGCAACTGTGCTGCCAGCATTTAAACAAACAAAGCGGGGGGGATACAGAGAAGATTGATTTACTTTTGAAACTGGTTCCTAAGGCTATCAGCCTTCTGCTGGTCTTTTCAATTGCCGTGTGACATTTAAAAAACTGAGTCTTTCAAATTACTCTATGCCAAATGTAAACAACAGTAATGCAGTATGATCTGAGGTTTTCAGTATTTTTCAAACTACATAGGAATGATGGAGAGAGCTGCTGTCAAGAAATTAACAATGTGATACAGAAATGGAAAGTCAAAGAGGCAATGGGGTGAATTCATTCAAAAGCAGGGCTTTTTTCTTTTTTTTTTTAAATACCTTAACATTCAAAGTCAGTTTGTTCTTAAACTCTGTGGATAAAAGATATAGAATTTTTTTTTTGACTTGCAAGAATCGCAGTCTCAAAACTGATGTTTGACTACATAAATGGAAATTGCTGAAACAGCAGCTGAAGAAGGAATATACCAAAAGCTGTTACAATAGCTAGGAAGTAAATGGAAGAATGGGGAAAAATTGTTGTCAATTAGATCTAAGTCAATATCTCAGAATTTTTCACCTTTTCTTCACCTTGATTTATAGTGTCTTCAAATAGTGTTCAACAACTGTTTTAGTGGGTGATCTGTTTATTAACATCTTCTTTGAAAACAGAAAACATTAAGTGCATTTTTGTGATCTATGGAAAGTACATTCTGAGTGAATTGACCTGGGAGATAAGAGGGAATGCAACAATGGAAACACGATAGGTAATTCCAGTCGTGGACCATAAACTTCATTGTTAAAAGACCTTCTGGTCTCTTTTACCTTTTAGTTTTGTAGCTGGACATAGTCATACCTTTGGCCAGTCTCAAAGTGAGACTGTTAACACCATGCGATATCTTCTCCTGGTTAAGGTATCTGATGGTTATCTACTGGATAGCAAGCTAACGTTGGGTTTTCATCTCTAGAGTATTTTTTATACCTGTCCAAAACATTCTTTACTGTTTATGTGAAGTTTCATTCAATATGCATGAAAATATGTGGCTGTATTACAATTACAGAAATGTTCAAGGATAAACATTATAGCAACCAAGGACCACAAGCCTGTTAATGTCTTTTTAAAAATCCATTTCTTTCTTTTTTCTTGTCTTTTTCCTCAGTTGAAGTAGTCTAATCTATGTGCTAGGAACATGAGGTACACACTGAAGTAAATCCATATAATCCATAAAGACATATTTTTAAAAGAAAGCCATGTTCTGAAGAGAAACCTTCTGGCTAAGGATCAAGAAGCAGTTTTCTTTTGATCAAGGAAGAAGAGACTGTATTTCACAAGTCAGCACATGAGGGAAAAAAAGCTTGCTTAACAGCTACCTTAAAATGTATTAGTAGGAAATGGTATCAAGACTATTCAGATTGTTTATTTCATATAGGACTCTGTCTGGTTTAAAATGATAGAAGCAGAACCAGCTTTCAGACAGATAACCGATAACTGTGTTAGGCCATATAAAACGCCTTCTCTTCTGCTGACTGAGATGACATCTATGTTATGCTGTACTAAACTCATACTGGTTGTGGCGACTGGCCTTAAAACAGAGATTATGTCAAAGGGAAGTTTTATTGTTGCTATTTGGATGTAAATAGGAAGATATCATGGATTATTCCCAACAGTCAGGGAATGAGACAAAAATAACTGAGGTTCTATGTGTCTCCTCACAACAGCTACTGGATGTTATGAATCATATTAAGAAAGATGGGGAAAAGCTTTTTAGCAAGGCCTGTAGCGATAGGACTAGGGGAAATGGCTTTAAACTAAAAGAGG
>JAVKLA010000008.1:14023352-14034929 GCA_034782735.1 Sagittarius serpentarius | reverse complement strand
GTTATTAGTGTCATTGTTAGTTTCTTCCTTTCTGTTCTGTTAAATTGTTCTTATCTCAACCCATGAGCTTTACCTTTTTTTTCTGATTCTCTCCCCCATCCCACCAGGTGGGGGGGAAATGAGAGAGCGGCTGCGTGGTGCTGAGTTGCTGGCTGGGGTTAAACCACCACAAATGGTTTTCTCCAACTTCTCTGAATAATCTTGTGCCCTAGAAAACCACAGGTTTCTCAGAACAAAGAAATAAGGTGTTGAATGAGCATGTCAGAAGCCAGAATTAAAAAGAGATTAAATATAAAGAAAAACATAAATACTTCTGCCCCAGGGATGTCTTTCTTAAATGTACAAGGAGGAAGCTAAGAGAAGAGAAGGTATCTGCAAAAGATTGACAGACTGAACAGTTTAGAACAGAGGCCACCTGAAAGGAATGGGGATCTTGAATTCCTGAAGAGATTACAGCCTACTTGCAAACAAGACAACGAGAGTATTAAGGAACTATATATCTGTGTTCCTCAGAGTGAAAGGCATTCTTATAGTGTATTAATACATAACTTTTCTTATCATGCCAGGACTCAACATAGGCAGTGATCTGCGAACTTTAATAGCAGTAATGCAGTCATGTCATAAAAATAGGAAGTTGTGTATATAAAATAGAGTATATACATGTTCAAATATGAATGAACATTTCCAAGTTTGGGGCAAGGGAGCTGAAATTGTTGAACTCATGTTGTTTCTTGTACAAAGCGAGTTAAAATATATTAAGATTATGGTCAAACCTTAGGGCACCTGGTAAGCGTGGTATATGATTAAAAGTACACATCAACTAGTCACCTGCACTGCCTTTATAATCAACTTAGAGAAACAGGGACT
The DNA here is from genome assembly GCA_034782735.1 of Sagittarius serpentarius. NCBI lineage: Eukaryota > Metazoa > Chordata > Aves > Accipitriformes > Sagittariidae > Sagittarius > Sagittarius serpentarius. The sequence continues at coordinate 14,034,062 of JAVKLA010000008.1, read as the reverse complement.
TCTAGAATACTTAATCTCATCCTAATATAGATGTTTAACATCAGTCAGTGAATCAATCGTACCCTAATTTCACTTTCCTGGCTATAAAGGGAGTTTAGCATTAATGCCTATATCTAACGTAATCATATTTTAGAGATCTGAAGTTAGGCAACAAAAATCACATGCTAATTTGTGCAGAAGAGCCATTTCAAAAAACCCTCAAAGGCACATAGCATCTTCAAAGTGGGAAATGGCAAACAAAAGTTTGCTGACAGGAATGCTTCTGTGACATAGAGTCAGCTATGAGATTCAGCAATAAAAAGGAATGAGAATAGTGTAAAAAGTGGCAAATGACAGTTATAAATTAATGTAGTACTGAAAGAATTAAACTGAAAATTGAAATGGAATCAACCGCTTTTGGTAATTGTGGGTCTGAAGAGTAATGGTGTACAACATAAGGATTTATGCTTTTTTCTTCTATGATCCACATGACACCTGAGTTTATCATATATTCAGTGACTTACATAAACTGCAAGTCTGCATTTCTTTTAATATCAGTAATTGATATTTTGTGATTATTTTTTATATAGCGTTAGGCCTCCTGTATCACTATGTGCCCCTTTTCTTATGATATTATACCTGCATTCGGTACCCCTACTTTCAAGAATTCTTCCTCTGCACTATATAATTAGGCCAAGGTCATGTATATTTCATTCCACACAAAGTAACTACTTGCTTGTTACTACTAACTACTACCTGTATAAAATTATGGTTATACCACACAATTATACCCAACTAAATTATAATAATTAATAGCATTAGTTTAACTTATTAGTAGCTAATTACTTTATTTCATGGTATAATTAATCATGAAAAATAAAAGGGAGCTAACATGGAACCATGAAACACTGATCTTATTTTCTGCATCAGATCACCTTTACCATGATCTGGACTGGAGGCAAACATGATTCATAAGGATGTGCATGGCAGGTGTTGAAGTGGCATAACATTTCTATTGTTACATGACAGTAACATGTTACAAGACTTTGCATTCTTCATTGGCTAGTTCTAAAAATGGGAGACCATATTACATTTGCATATTATATTTCCCTTAGGAGCCAATAAATCCACCCTGACCAATAACACTCATGCAGGTGCATGAAAGGGATCGTTGCAACAACACATGAAAGCTTGTAATTCAAATTTTTAGTTATGGATTCTTGGATTTGTACCTTGCTTAACTTGCCTTACTGTGAAAAGAATCTTTATTGTACAAGTTATTGTTTTCTCCTCCAGATACAAAACTGATTATCAGGTAAGGCTGAAAATTTTGTTTCTTATAATTTAATATTTATGAACACTGCCAGGTTCTTGGATTAGACCTGTCATTTCCTAGTCAGCTTTTCTTTTATGATTCAGATCTGAAAACACCTCCAATTTTTCCTTCATTGGTAAAGAACATGCCTATAGACCACATTCTTGCTTAATTAATATCTCTATATTGCATTTTTCAAACTAATTTCTTTGATTATCAAAAAGTATCCTTATTACATTGCGATATGTGGTGACTTCTGCATAGCATTCCTCTGTGGATTTTTTAAATATTCATCATAGTGGCTTGTTCATTTTTCAAGAGATTAATTATTTCCATTATTAAATGTTTTCTCCTTTTAGCTGTAGTTTTGTTTCCTACAGGTGTTCCTACAAACAGCATGTATTTTTAATATAGTTGTTGATTAAAACAGTGACTCAAATATTCTGTTAAAGATTAAAATATGGACTGAGTGGGTTTTGTTTTGGTTTTTTTTGTTTGTTTGAATGTTTGTTTTTTGTAACCTGTTAACACTCTTCCGTACACTCAAAATGAAAAGTGTGAAACACTTTATTTTTTAACATGAAATGTAAGGTCTTTGTTCAACTCAGACCAGAACTGTAAGGAAAAGAAAATAAATCCTTATGCTTATTGCCTAAAATAATCTTCAAACAAAAACTGATTTCTTTGCTCATCCTCTCACTCCTGACCACCAGTTCACGATTAACACACTTGTAACTGCAAATAATGTTGGGGGAAACATTATGTCACAATTTGCTTATTCCATTCCCTACTCATCTTTGCACAGCCAACAAGGTTCAGTTACTTATGTGGTGCAGGACAAAACTGGGAGAGGCTTACAGGCACAGAGGTTCCTTTGTGGGGTCTGTAGCTAACGGCATGCATCAAATCCAGGCACCCAAGGCTGCGCGATCAAACAAACAAGCGAACAAAAAAATAAATGAAGGGAAGAGAAAGAAAAGGGAAAAACTCTCCCCAGTGGCCAGCCTTGAAGAGCAATGGGCACCTCAGACAAGTCTCCTTCTCTGGGCATCCTGTCCAGCACAGCACGCAGTGGTATTGCTTTCTCGCTAGTACAATTACACTTTTAATTGAGACCCATTGAAGCTCCCTATTGGTAGTTTCTGTTTAGGATTCTGTTGGCATTGGTTGGAGCATACCTATATTAGGGTTGGGTACTGCTCACTAACTCGTCCTTAAATTCTGTGTAGATATATCACTTGGTAATAACAGATATGAAAAAGACCATTTATTATCTCTAGGCTTTGTTGTAATATTTTATAGGTGTGGTGGGTTAACTTTAGCAGCAGCCAGATGCCATCCAGGTGCTCACTCACTCCACCTCCTCAACAGGACAGGGGGAGAAAACAGGATGAAAAACTTGTGGGTCAAGATAAAGATAGGGTGACTGTTACCAGTTACCATCATGGCTAAGACAGACTCAACTTGTCCCACCCCTGCAGCTCCTACACTACCAAAACCTTGCCATGTACCTCCAATACAATAGGCTAAAAGCTACAAGGCGTACATTGAAGGGATCTTAGCTGCAGCTACAGACTAAAGCTATAAGGAAAAACGTAAGGAGACAGGGAAACAAAGGGTCATTTTAACATCAGTGGCAATTATTTGCTGTAAGAAATGCAGCGTGACGATGATTCATGCTCTGCCACTGCCAGGCCATCAGGGTAAGAGTACTTGGACACCAGGGTAATGGCACTGTACAGCAGCCTCAGGGTGTGGACATGAGAGATCACAAGGTCGCAAATGAATGGCAGGCTACCCAGTTGCAGGTGGAGGGCCAAGTTTAAAGCGGCTTAAGCGTGGTGCAACAGGTGCAGGAGCCTTCCTTTTTCCACCATGAGGTTATACTGTGTTGCTCTTCCTTGCGGATCCAGAGACCTGTTTGGTAGTATAATGGTTTTTATTTAGTACATCAGTAATTAAATATTATTGATGTATCATTTAATTACTTCAATTATTCAAGTAGAAGTTACTTATTATTTGAAAATTTAATTATAAAATTACTTTTTCATCTGTTTTATGTCCATCTTCTTTATCTTCTTTTTTGTGCTTACTTACTACAGTCTCACGCTTTTTTTTTTTAATCCCAGATTAAGGCAACTTTTTTTTCTTTTGTATTCCAGGTAAATGGATTTACAAATGAAGTTGAAAGAAAGAGGCAGTCAAGAAAATGCAGGAACTATTTTGCCTTCAGGATAAAGGCAGCTCCTCTCTGTAGAAGCAGATACTTTTAGGAACTTTTAATGACCCTGCAGTAGTGTGTATGTATTTGCTCTCAATTTATTTCGGCAGTAGTTGTGTTTTGATGCCAGTTTTTTCGGCATGCTGTGAGGAAGGAAGATGAAAGGCTTATACTACCTTTTATACAAGTAACAGTTACCTACTCTCTGTTCAAAATAATTTGAGCATTTTGGTCTAAAGTCTTTGAAAAGATAAAGTTAGCAGAACACTCTAAGGCATTTAGTTAATGTAAACAAAAAAAACCATTTAATGTAACATTTGTGGGGAGATGTTTTGTAAGCTTTAGACCATTTTGTGTGCCAATTCTAATGCTTTTCATTTTATGGTGCTTCGTTTTATTGAGATAATAAGGAGTGATCAATGGCTGGCAAATAGATCAGTGTTCTTCTGAATCCTTTTTCCTTCGCTTCTCATACTAATATTACAGAGATGAATGCCTTTCGAGCTTTAAACCTCTTGGAGGGTGGGTGGGGGAGAGTGTTAAAAAGATTCCAAGGCTCTGTATGGATTCTGACACCCTTTGCCAAACTTTGATGACACCACATGCTGCTTTGGCTGTTACTGCCTGGGCTAACATCAGTCTGTATCACTCCTAATGGCACACCTTCACTTCCCACCCCAAACCAGAAACCAAGCGCTCTGATCTCTGCTGCTGTTATGTCTCACTGCATCTTCCCTCAGGGACCTGAAGCTTATATTCCCAGATGCCAGTTCCTCTGACTAGAAGCTGCCTACAGCAACTGACTAAATGTTACTTGACTCTAATGAAGTCTCCATGCTGGCTGGCAGGATTTGCTTTCATGAACTGCCTGAAAGTGCTTTGCATACTATTATATTGTGGATTGAGAATGGATATATTACCTAGTGAATCTGTGGCTGGAGAGTTTTACTTCTATACTTCAGAGTCATGCATAGGAATCTTACAGTGCGGATTTATTCCTCACTGTATTTCAAAGTCTTTGCTTCTTTAGCTTTCCCATTTCCTTCTGTGCCGGACAAATTCACATAAAATGCTAAAGGAAAAAAAAGGAAATATTTCAAGATTGATTCTGTGAATTAATTTTCAATATGTGCTGCAGACTTCTGTTTTTGAATATAATATATATTTTTCTCCTCAGAAGATAAAGTTTCCCTGAGAGTTAACTGTATTCAGGAAGACTGACAAAATGACACTTCAAAGGGCGCACACTAAATACGCTTAGGCTTCTCTTTGTGCAGTATCTGTTTGTATGGTAATAGATTCCTGGAGCAAAACTGCACCTGAACTCAGCTGTGAGGAAAACTAAGGGTTAAGCAGTTAAGAAATAGGTAGAAAATGACAGTCTGGAAGTCAGTTAAAGGTGAGTTCAGGACTAAAGTGCACCTGAAAAAATAGCATGTGAATGTGGAGCATGTCAGGATAACAAGGTATACCAGCAGACTGAGTAGCTACCTGGCAGCTGTGTGAGGTCAAAAGGCCAGAATGCAGCTCACTGAGGAGAGACATGTTGATTGCCACGTCCTAATTTGTGTGCAGCAATAAGTGCAGAGAGTATTTGCAATCATGTTCCTGGAAGAACCATTACTTTGAGGAAGAGGCTGAAGACAAGCTGGGAAAGGTTAAATAGTTGGGTGTCAGTGGTAGAAGAGCTTACGGCTTTTGGGGTCAGTCTAGAGATCTTATCATTTTAGGATATTGTGTGTATTGTAGCTTGAGCCGTATAGTATTTGGGTAAGTGTTGAGAGGCAAGGACTGGCCCTTTTTTTTTTTTTTACTTTTTTGTTCTAATCTGCCCTGCCCATACTTACAGTGATAAAACTGAATTCAAGAGAAAACAAAGTATTTCTGAGTTGGTATTACTTATAAATTGTAAACACTAGAGATAAACTTTTCAACTCAAGTCTAAACTAAAAAGATTAAATATTGGAAATATTATTTAAAGCCAAAATACATTGGCATAAAATAGTTATTTAAAGTTGTACATCTGATATATCTGATTGCCTTTCTTGCTATTAGTGAGCTGAGCCAGAGTATTCACATCTAAGTTTTAAACATTTGCAGAAAAAGATGAGAATGCTTGAAACTTCCATTTTTATGACTGGAACTGGGGGGGAGGAAGAATGTATGTATTAGACCAAATCAAAGCAGACAGTTTCATTTAGAAGACCAATCATAAAATCTTCAACTTTGACAATACTCAGGTTGAGTAGAGCTTGTAATGCTACAGAAATTATGCATAACTGTAAAAGATTAAGGCTATTAAAATAAAGGACGAGCAAAGGATGACTAACATGTCCAGGTGTTTAGTAATAACAAATACTTCCCAGATCATTCCTATTTACGGTAGTGCTGTCATAGGAGGAAGACTGGGGAATGTCCTCAAAGTCTGACAGCAAACTGGCAGTTTGTTTTGCTTCTCAGTTATGGACAGGCAGGAAAGGAGCAGCACGTGATGTTGTGTTAAAGGAAAGGCTGTGAGAAAGCCACCCGAAGGAGATGTTCCTGAGCACACTGGAGGCTGGGCAGAAGATACCACCTACAAAGCTCCCTCCTGTCCTTTCTGCTACCACCCTCAGTAAAGCAAGGGTCTGAAGAAGACACCTTTCTCCTTGGAAACATCCTGTATTCCTTTAAATACCGGCCAACCATTAAAGCTCAAAGGTTGTAATATTTTTATCTCTATAGGCTTTTTATTTCTAAGCTGCTCCTATTTTTTTCTCTAAATAATCATGTGTAATATAAATTTTAATTTCCTTTTCAGCTAAAGGAGGTTTCTCAGCTATTTGTAAAGCAAATTATACTCTCCTAATTGTCTTGTCATTCTATTGTACCAAGTTCATACTGTAAAATAAAAGGTTCTGTATTTTTTTGTTTTGATGAATATCACTTAAAACATTAATGTTGTTAAGAATATACGTAATATCTTTTTCAACTCATTTAGCTCTAATATTTTTACATATCTTCATGAAAAAAACATAAGTTTTGTCAGTCATTACACTTTAACCATTATAGCTATATAGAAAAATTGTATGATATACTAAGAATAAGCATATGGAATTATATTTCTACAAGAAGACACATCAATACATCACTTTATAGAATTAATTTCTTTTCTAGCTGTATATTTCTTGAATAACACTAAACAACATCTTTTCAGAAAACATTACTGTACTTTTTAATAGGTTTATTGTGGGAGAAACAAACTACTTATCAAGAATTTCTGTTATAAATAGGCATGATTTGTTTTTTCATGCAACAACATCTCATTTGTATAGCATTCTTCACATAACCAGTCTGCAGGATGCTTTATAAGATCAGATAAAACAGAGAATCACAAAAGTACTTCAAAATGAGTGACAAAACCAGTGAGAACAAAGAAGGAAATCCAAGTCTGAATTAATTCAAAATCCCTTTAAAAAAAAAAAGTTTTCCTTCAGGTAAACAGAAGTACCATTTTTCTAATAATTCCAGTCTATTAGTGTATCTAGGATTGATTACAAAAGGATTACAAATCTGGTATATATGTGGAGCTTTTACTTTGCAACACTTACTGCAATTTCAACACATACACTGTTTGACAGACAATAATTAGCAAAGTATTAAATATAATTTGTTATATATGCATTTCATAATTTTAGTTTCCATATGGCTGTCTCCTGAGGGCAACGTTACATTATGCAAACACAATACAAAGCAGAAAAAAACCCACATCAGAGAATATGTATATTCAGCTCTTAGAAATACGATTTATAAGAAGGCCTTTATATTTTATGATGTAAGTTAATATTTACGTGAAATACAGGTGGGACAAACAAATAAAAGGGGACTGTCAAGACTAGTTGCCATATAGATGACTCCGAAGTTTTTCAGAGGACAGTTCCTACTTTATCTCATCATCATTATGATTGTCATTATTTTTTGAAACAATGATCAGGATGCTCAAGTAACTGTAAACATGCAAAGATAGTTTTTATGTGGAAGTCTGCTACCTTAACAGGACTAATTTTAACTTCATAAAGGTAAGATATTGAGTGTGTTTTTACAATGATGAAGGAGTACCCAGAAACTTCCAGCATAGCTGAGTGGAGATTTACTTTTTGCAGCACAGAGAATTCAGCTCAGTCTTTGAATCAGCCTCTCCTCCCAGTTCTGTAAAGGAGCAGAAAGCAACAAAAGAAAGATACATTCTATGAGGTCACTTTTCTGCAGTTTTGCCACCACCCTTACACTCCAAGAGCCCTTTTTCTGATTCCATGCATTTTGGAAACCTTAGCTGTATGGTACTATTTGTCACTTAAAACAGCCTTAAGCATCATGAAGTTTATGTTGTGTCCTGTGTTTGACATGTACCAATAAACACTTCTAAAAAACTGAAGTAATTTTTAATGGGCCTTCCTTTAAAGTGTTATGAGAGACTACCAGCCCCTCTACAGACCCTAACCTGCCACTTCTTTTTCTATGTTTTGTTTATGTGAGCTTGTTTAACCGTACATGTCATGTTCACTTCACAAACACATCAATTCCATGCTGTGCCAGAGTATGTTTGCTTATTGTCTACATTCTTCTAGACTCAGTCACTCCAGCTAGCTCTGGGAGAGCACTGAGAACTTTTCTAGTGATGCAAATCCCTAGCATGTTTATTGGTGCTTGTGTGTGTAATTCTGTAAATTGTTATATGATTTTTCACTTAGAAAACACTGAATGCAGACAGCTTTAGTCTTGAATATTGGCTACAGTCAGTATAGCAATCTCACTGCTCTTTTTTCAGTGCAGACCTAGATGGAATGCTCATTCAGCCTTGTACAGAAAAACATTCTGTAAATGCAAATAAACTTAATACAACTTGTGCCTACCTTAAGCACAGTACCGTAACAAAAGAGAGGGAAACATGTTAACTTTCAAGTCCTCTATACTGTAAAAGTATTCAAAATTTCTTGGACCAAAGTTAGCTCTGTTAAAACCTGCTAGCCTAATTAATGCCTTTTTTATTACTTGCAGGAAGCTAAATATCTGGGCTGCAATCCATGGCCTCAAACCTGTAGCAATAGCTAATGATTTTCTGCTAGATGACTGAGCTTGGACTGCCTGGACTATGTATTAAGCTCCTCTGTCTAAATTCCACTTTGGTCTTTTCTATTTCTTCTGTTTTTCCTTTGCTTCCCCCCTCCCCCCCCAGTAGTACAAAATTTGTGATTCCTAGCACAGTTCTTGTACTACTTAATGAATACTCAGGTGAATCCCCACCATCAGCTTTGTGTTACCGATTTGCCAACACATATGTGTTGAAAACAGACTTCTGTGAGAGCTTCTCTAAAAATAATTTCTACCTCCGACAGAAATAAATATTTATACAGAATATTACTTGTAGAGCATGAGGGTATTAGGAGTCTTGTGGAAGACATTTTATTTTGAGGAGTTTGTGATCTTGAGCAAGGCCTGACAACCATTTTGGGCCTTGTGTGAAGGCTTGAGATACCCATATGTTAGCATGAGTGAACATATATAACCCCAGGTGCCTAACAATAAAGGGGAACTTGCTGGAAGTCTCTGGATATGTACCGTTCCTGAATGCAGATCCTAGATACATGTAGCTAGATCTGCTCTGGTGGGCATTAGGAAAAAGACCTGCCAGAGAAAATGTATAGCTGTGTTTGTTACGCTAGGTATAAAGAGCCACAGTACTATGTGTGTGGGGTGAACCTCTCCACAGATGGGATCTGCACAGAGTGCTGTGGCTATTCATCTGGGGTCCATCTGATGCTGCAAGAGAGCAGGATTCCCAGCTCCTGAAGGAATATAAGATTTACTTGCTATCTATATTTCTCTTCCTACTTTCTATCATGTTATTACTATTGTTATTAAAGCAGCTTTGTTAGAGCATTTGCTGCTGTGTCTTTCTTATCGAGAACCAGAAAAAACTCTGCATCTCTTCTGTTGCAGAATAATAAGTGACAACTGTCTATAACTCAGAGCCTTTCCTGATAGGTTTTCCTGGTAGGTTTTTATCTTCCTGCAACAAATTTTTTTGCCATTAACAAGACTGACATAGTAGGCAATCTTAAAGAGTAGATGAGGTTAGTCTCCAAACTCCAAAAAAACTGTGTGTACTCATTACCAAGTGAAGGACCTAAGTTACTGTAGCCTATACAAGGTAATATGACTATAGAATCATCAAGGTCATTCTGATCATTCATGAAGGCCTTTCAAACAAACACATTTTAAGTCAGCACACCTACAATCTCCAGGAGGAACCTGAAGATGACCTCTGGGTCTGTGCTCCACAGTCTCTTGTTCAGAAACCAAGACAAAACCACAGCAGTGCGCATCTCTTCCTTCAGTGGATCCTACCAAGAACTTAAAGCACAGACAATCCAGGTTCACACACTAATGCAATCTGTATATTAGGTTAGCTGATTATCAACTTTTTAATGCAAACTACAACAGACATTTCAAAAAACAAGAGTTATTTTCGTGTTTCTTATATTTCACATCAGTCTAAAAAGTGCCTTCCGCTAACACCTGAGGGAAAAATAGAGAACATTCTGGTAACAGTGAACTCAGACACTCAATAAACTACCACTACCACATTCCTCTTGAAAATACTGAGAACAAAGAAATTCTGTGTTTTCAGGCGACTACTTTAAATGTTGAGAACACAGGGAGGGATATAACTCCTCTGTCCTCTGTATGTTTCTTCCTCTATCCAGAATGATGTCTGCCTTGCCTGAGCTGTTTTCCAAGGCTAGATATATTTAGTATGGGATGAAATGAGGAGGGAATTGTCAGTCTTAGAACTTCTTTTTGCCTATAAAAATTGGTTAACCTTATCCTCATGTTCAGTCACTTGCAGAAATGAGGGTCTATTTTTGTGTAATCTGTACTGTTCTGCTGTTTCAGAATACAAGTTCTAGTGTAAAGCCAAATCTGAGTGGCTGCATACAAAGTTTTATGCAAAGCATGCATACACATGCTAAGTCTTTTTATTCATTGAACTCAAAAGGGACAGGATTCAATGTGACAAGTTATGATTAATAGATGTTCAAAATGTGTTTAGGTAAAGTAAATAAAGTTTTTCATAGAATCATAGAATCATAGAATGGTCTGGGTTGGAAGGGACCTTAAAGATCATCTAGTCCAACCCCCCTGCCGTGGGCCA
>JAVKLA010000008.1:13998320-14023136 GCA_034782735.1 Sagittarius serpentarius | reverse complement strand
ATTTCCTCCTAACGTCTAACCTAAATCTCCCCTGTTTTAGTTTAAAACCATTCCCCCTCGTCCTATCACTATCTGCCTGTGTAAAAAGTCGCTCCCCCTGCTGTTTATAGGCTCCCTTTAAGTACTGGAAGGCCGCAGTGAGGTCTCCCTGGAGCCTTCTCTTTTCCAAACTGAACGAACCTGGTTGCCTCAACCTTTCTTCATAGGGTAGGTGCTCCAGTCCTCTGATCATCTTCGTGGCCCTCCTCTGGACCCGCTCCAGCAGCTCCACATCCTTCTTGTACCGGGGACCCCAGGTCTGCACGCAGCATTCCACATGGGGCCTCACAAGGGCTTTGAACTTTGGTTCAAAGAACTATTTTAACCCAAATGTTATCACTATATTGACTGTGAACTAGCACTTTCCTTTATCTGACCATTCAAAGGTAAAAAAAAAAAAAAAAAGAAAAAGTGAAAAAAAAAAGAAAAAGTGAAACAAGCAAAAAAACAGTTACATTCCACTCCCTTTGAACTGATGCAATCCCAGAAAAACTATGCTGTGATATTGTTCTATATACCAGGTAGATGTTACAAACCACACAAGCAGGGAGCACAAGCAGTGGAGAGTCATTCTTAAGAGAATTCTTAGGGTAATCCTTAATGAATATATGGGTAGGTTGTATGTTCAGTTTGAAGTTCTGTTTTAATGGACTTTAGATATGTTATTGTATATATCTTGTTGATGCAGATCCATATCTAAGATCCATAAAAATACAGTTTCCCTTTCTGAACTATAGCCAAAATTAAGACATCATATATGACAAAGCTATTTGTTATCCCATATTGCCAGAGTAGTAAGAGCTGCAGCAGAAGTATCTGAGTATTACCGTTTCCATTTGTGACCTAAGGAAAGAGTTATTCATCTGATCTGGAGTTCATTTATTTAATGAGACATATGGTACTAGTCTTCATTTCCTTACACTTCCCAGTCTGTGGTTTATTTCTTCATCATTCATGTGCAAGGCTCTAACAAAGTGCTGGGTTATAAGCGACCATTCTTCAGCTATATAGTCCGTATTTTACTTGTATGTAAATTTGATGATACCATTATAAATTATCTCTTTTTTAAACTATTTTTTGCTTTATTATGGTCTGTGGATATGTACTTTTTATAGTAATAAGTAGCAAACTAGTGTCTTGGTTAAGGCTTTTAGAATGCCTCAGTCATATTGTTCACTGAAGCAGCACTGTGATGTAATAGTTCTGCATTTATGGTTAAGATCATTTAAACTCCTTTTCCATAGTTGTATCATGTCTTCAGTTAGATTTTTCAGTTCCATCAAGATCATAAAAATGTCAGGTAAAATAAAATGATAGGTTTTGTTATAACGTAGAAGATTTCATCATAGCTCTATGTCACAGTATCACCCCTCATTATCTCTCCTTATTACTATTTTTGGTATTATAATGTGAACAGTTAAATTAAAAGCTTAATTAAAAAGCTTTAATCTTACTGGTTGTTAAATAAAAAGTATCCAAAATCCACTATTGGTTGTGAACTACTCTGCGTCACCCATGACAGAAAAACAAAATGTTACTTTGAAAGATAAAAAGGGAGTACAAGTCACTGAGGAGCTGAAACTTGTTTGAGACTGACACCTCAAGGTACTAGCAGAAAAGAAGTTCCTCCTCCTACAGTTTTGTCACCTGCACCTGACTCCCTCTTACAGTACTGGTCCGGGATTGAATGGAGAGATGGTTCATGGCAATTCCATCTATATTATGGATAGAACTTCCTACTTTCTTCCCAGGAGATACCCATTATCTAGGTATAGCAAATGAGCTGCAGAGCTGGGCTGTAAGGAGAAGGATTAAAAGAAAAAAAGAGAAAGGATGTTATTTGTCCTGTAGGATCTCTGTGTAGGCAAGAAGAAAAATCTGAGCAACAGCAAAAATGAAGAGGGTCTGCATATGGGTTCAAGATATTTGTAAGGTTGTTGGTAGATACTGAAGGTGAACAGAGAGAACGTGCTGAAGGCAATTGTTCAGGACTGTAAGAAGCGTTAAAACTGGCCCTATTTATCAGTCTTCCAAACTCTCCCATCACGGTGATCTCTAATTCCCTAACTATATATACGTGTGTGTGTGCGCGTTTGTGTGTATATACATATATGAATATTTATACATACGTTCTGTTGCAACAGTGCTGAAAAAGAAGTGAAGTTCAAACTTTAAAAACTTGGAAGATTTATTTTAGGAGAAAGGTTCCCTACCCCTACCAAAGTGTTCAGATATTTTATTATTCCATTTCAGTTCAACAGATGGTATTAGAAAATGGTTTGGGCCACATTCTCACTATTTAATTCCACAAACCCTGTAGTTCTCTCTGAATGTTGGTGGAATATCCTAGATTGTGAGAAAAGGCACTGAAAAAGGCTCCAAAGCATTTTGCAGAGTGTATGTATTAACGCTTCATCAGTTCATTAGGGCAGCTGTGTCATTTAAGAGCCAATAATAATATTGGAGACTAAGTAGGCAATTTTACTATAATTCATGCTTTAAACTTCTTTCAGCCTACTTTCCCTCTTTTTACTGACTGCCTTTTTCATCTGGCTATAACACTTGTCCTCCGAGTAGGAAAGATTGCCTTCTTTTAGATCTATTTATTGTTTTTCACCAGTAAAAGAACTTTTTAGTAGTACAGAATTGCTTGTTTATACTTGCCCAGCTGTAGCTACCTATTTTCACTTTATTACATTATTTGAGAAACAGCCTCTCATCAGTAAAAAGAGAGAAGAAAAGGCAAAGAAAAGAGGAAGCGCGCGTTAGAAGATACCCTGAAGAGGGGAAGTACAGTATAAGGAATTGAGTCTTAAGCATCCTTTGGCAACACTTAGATCACAGCTATTATTATAGGACGTAGAAATACACTTTAGAAGGCAATAAACCAGCACCTAACAGTTTCAAGATAAAAATTTTCCCTGTGCAGACCTTTCAAGAGTGTATGGACAGTAGTTTAAGAAAATCCCCAAAATCAAGATTCCCAAGATGAATTATGGGATAAAGAGAAATAGTACATTGTATTCTTGGAAGATATTCTTGACTGTTAAATTTCAAATAATAAGCAACTCTGTGAAAGAGGCAAAGAAGCTACCTCTGGAGACAGTATTCTTGCTGCTGGATAAAGTCGAGTGTCAGAACAAGCCTAAAACAATGGATGCATTGCAAGCAGCCAAAATGAGAGAAAGAGAGAACAAGCCAGGAAAAAGCATACAGCATAGGGCACAGACCTTGTTCAGGAGCACAGCAAATGAATGGAACTGGAATGAATGGACTGCAAATGAATTGACAATATAAAGCATGGGACTGAAATACTTCAGTACCTTTTTGGAAACAGTATGCATTATCTGAGAAATAATTCAAGAAAGACTGATCCAATTTACAGCCATTATTATAGTGACTATTAGCTCTAAGACTATTTTTGTAAGGATAGAGATAATTTTTGTAAAATATTTTAAACCTCAGAGACTAAAGAAACAAAATTTGATAATAAAAGACCTAGTTTTGTGAAGTCTAGGAAATGGAATTTTAAGATTTATCTCAGGGTTTATGTTCAAAATGAAATTCTCAAATTAACTGAATCGACAGGGTTTTTTACTTAATTATTCTTTAAATCATTCAATCTGTGCCTGGCAAGATCATGAAGCAAATCCTCCTGGAAAATATGCCTAGGCACATGGAAAATAAGGAGGTGATTGGTGACAGCCAACATGGCTTCACTAAGGGTAAATCGTGCTTGACAAAAAAAAAGCTGGGGAGGGACTCTTTCTCAGGGAATGTAGTGATAGGACAAGGGGTAATGCCTTTAAACTGAAAGAGGGAAGGTTTAGATTAGAGGCAAGGAAGAAGTTCTTCCCTGTGAGGGTGGTGAGGCACTGGAACAGGTTGCCCAGAGAGGTTGTGGACTCCCTGTCCCTGGCAGTGTCCAAGGCCAGGCTGGATGGGGCTCTGAGCAACCTGGTCTAGCGGAAGGTGTCCCTGCCCATGGCAGGGGAGTTGGAACTAGATGATCTTTAAGGTCCTTTCCAACCCAAACCATTCTGTGATTCTACGGTGACTTTGGGATTGCTATCTTAGATCAATATTTACAGGTAGCAGAAGTACAAATTAACAGACTTGCAGACAAGGAAGTATATTAGCAGATATAAAACATAAATCAGCCTCTGAATACTATTTCCAATTCTGTAAGTCATATCATAAACTATTAATGTATCCCCAGACTCCTCAGGATTTCTGAATATTTGAATTTATAAAATATTATCTTTTTGTTTACTTTTTAAAATGTTTGAGTGCAGATCTAACAATCACAAAGGAATTCCAAATTGTTCTTTCAACTGAATCTGATTAATTCATAGCACAATTTTTCTCAGTTCTCTTTTTGTTGCTGATATAGCAGAAAGAGCTCTTGATGCTTCCCTTGTTACTTTCAACTCCACTTGAACTTTGCTTTTCCTATTTCCATCCCTGCATACTCAGGCAATGTTTTAGTTTAGTATTCCTTCTGGATATCCTGTCCTCACTTACACCTACACTTCATTTTTTTCATTTGGGCTCAGTCAGGTGTTCCCTATTCAGCCAACCTGGAGTCCTGTTGCAACACCTTGACCTGTCCAGTGGTATGGACTATCCTTGTGCCTAAAGAGGTTATCTAGGATCTCTCCTTGACGTCTTTACTCTTCAGGGCAGCTTCTCATAGGAAATGACAACCAGATTCATGAACAAAATGAAACCTGTATTCCTCAAGCCCAAGTTTGCAATTCTGGTTTTCGTTTAGCTGACTTCTGTCCGTAGCTAAAACACCACCACCTTTTGGGTGTTGCAGTCAAGTCTGCCATCAGCCTTAATATCCCCAACATTTTTTCTTATTCAAGAGTGGCAAAGTTCTCATTTAATCAACTTGTTAATCATCAGTGTCAAACAACTGTCTTTGACATTCTCCAGAAATCTCCAGGATTGCTTATATCTCTTTCCAGGAAATGCTGTGGTGATCAAAGTCTCCCATGAGAACCAGGAGCTTTGCTCCATCACCGCGGACTACTTTCTTCCCCCTGCTTTGTAACCGCCTCAGGTTACACTCAGTCCCTTTGCTGAGGGAACTAGTGGCGCAGCGTGTGTGTGCTGGGGAGGGTACGGTAAATACATAGCCTTTTTTCTCTGCTGCTCTTCTCTTTTCATGCTTTCCCACACAGGCTCTTTGCAGGCCGCAGTTCCTTCAGGAGCATCCATCTGCTCAGGCGTGTGGTCCTCCACAGGCTGCACTATGGATATGTGCTCCACTGTGGAGCACCTCCTCCTCCTCTTCTGACCTTGGTGCTTCCTCTGCTGTTTTGCTCTTTTTTTGTCCTCTCCTCCTCTGACTGACTGACTGAGGCACCACCACCATTTTGGCTGCGGGGCTCAGCCGTGCCCTGTGGTGGGCGGGCTGGAGCCGGCTGGAACCGGCTGCGTCCGGCCCGGGGCAGCCCTGGCCTCTCCTCACAGAGGCCGCCCTGCAGCCGCCCCGCTGCCAGCGCCTGGGCGCCTGCACCCAGTACATTAAGAAAGATTACCAGTCTGAGTAAAAGTCCTAATAATGGCTACCAGTATCTCTTGGAGCTCAGGTAGAAGGAAACGTATATGGACTATTGGGCTCAACACGGATAAGTGGGCATGTGAACTGAAATGGAAAAAGGAAAATACGCTGCTGGTCCTTCAGTCTTGTACATAGTGTTGGATTTTGAGAAATGTTAACACTAGTCATACAGACAGACTCAAAGGAATTTAAAAAAAACAAGTAAAACTAAGAAAAATTAGATACTTGGGGCTTTACTAACCACATTACTTTCACAGTTTTCTTACCTACATTGAGAATAATTGTGCAAATACACATGAAAGACAATTATTATTATGTGAGCAAATAATACAGTCTAGGGGAAAGTTTTTAAAATTCTGTACCAGACTCTATATTAAAGAAATAAGATTCAGAACTTGGCAATTTTGAAATTCATCTTATGAACATTTATTCCCTCTTCGTAGCACTGAGGCTGTTTTTATGTTTGCTTGAAAAGAAAGCAAGCTTGAGGAAAAACGTACAAACAAATTGCCTGATTCACTGTGAAACATACAGTGGAGGAAAACAATGCGCTGGTCCGGAGGTGAGTAATACAGATATGACAAAACCACTATTCCCCAAACTCAAAATACATTCCTTAGTTTTTTGGCACCGCTTCTCTCAGGCTCTTTTGTGACCTATGTGTTTAACACGTGATGTGAGACATAGGGAACATGGAATTCCTAAGCCAACCTGTTGTGAGGGTAAGAGAGAAGCAAAAGAGAAATAAGCAATAAAAATTCTACAAGAACTGTTTTGGTTTGTTTAGTTATATTTTGTTTTTGTTAGGTACAAAAGGACACTGATACCCTCTTGAAAACATAGCAGCCGTAAATTTCACTAGTAACTGGAGAGGGAGAAAAATTATAGAACCGAAAGGTGCCTGTTCTTCTTTAAAAGCTTTGTTTGAAAAAAAAACCTGTGAGATATGAATTTGTTTTGATTTGAGAGGGACTTGCCTTGTGTTTGAACTCTCGTGGGGAAGACAGCCTTAGGGTGAAAATGAAATGAGCTTAGCATGCCATTATGATGTGTACAAATAAACAAAAAACTGTTCTATAGGAACTCAGGACTTCTCAACAAAATCACATTCCAGTGTTTCTTCCGATTTTTTACCAAAATCATTACTCCTAAAGTGTTACTTTAGTATCTGTTTTCTATAATTCTCCTTTTTCTTTTTAGAACCAGTTAAATTCAGTGTGGTTTTGGAAAAGCAAAATACCTGGTAAATACATATGTGAAGGAAATAAAGTGAATGTTAGAGAAACAAAAATTTAAGTTATACTCAGACCTGGGGATATAAATTCTGTTAATGGAATAAGAAATTGCAAGAGCTGGAGTTTGAAATTGAATCTCCCAAATCACACTTTCCCCTTTACTTTAAGATCATCACAGATTCCACAAAAAAACCCCAAACAATGGTCACAGGATCTGGCTCCATCTATTTAAATAACTCGTTTTCCCTTGTTCTTCCAGGTCTCTGATGCCTGTCTACAGAATCTGTTTTGTTAAAATGTTCTTCACAGGGAGAAAACAGGAAAGTTTAACACTGATAGAGTAATGTTTGCTATGTTAAAAAATTCTGAGATGCACATGTTGTCAGCTCCAGAACTTTATCCATTTTGCATTATACTGGTTGTCATCACGATTTTTTCTTTTGTTTACAGCCTAAATCTTAATGGTTACATATTTTATACCATATTGCCCAGGAACATGCTCCAAGCTCTAAATTGTCTTCTTTACGCCTGCATGACATGTGACACGGAGTGTTCTAGCTGATAGCATCTGTCCTACTGCCCTTACAGCATCTTCAACAGTGTGGCTTTAACACTTGCCATGTGCATATCCACCACATTTATTCTATTATTCCACTATGCAGATGTACATTCGCTAGGGACCAAACTACGACATCCCCTCTGTAGCCAAATATAAAGTTCAGAGTCCTTCACTTCTTCTGGCATCTCACTTCTCCAATCCTGATGTCTCTGTCCTGACTGTAAGCTTTCAGGTTGTTCACCTTCTTGCCCTTGGTTCCAGGGCTACCTCAGCCTAACTAGCTGATAACCAGTATTTCACATAAATACCACTTCATTTTCACAGAGGAGCCATGATATTCACAAGCACACTACTTTCAAATGGAAGGGATTGCATGGCCCCAATCTGCCTTCTGAGCAACAGGATCAGAGTTGGCATCAAGCCAGCCTGAGCATCATTATAAACAAGCATGCTGTCTGTGCAACAAGGTTTATGAAAAAGGCATAAGGTTGATGCCTACATAGGTAGGATTAAATCAAGAATAATTAGATGCTTCAGAGGAAAAGATAAAAGGAATAATGTGAGCAACATACAGGCAGGAACAAAAGACGTCTCAAAGGAAGATGTATAAGCAAACTTTAATTATCTGGTGTTTCCTATGGGCTGAGACCAAGTACCTGTGCTGTTACGTGAACTTAGTTTTACATCTGTGGATCCAAGTTCACAGGAAAATATCAGACTTGCACTGCAGGGGTAGTTATGCCTCATTAATACTAGCTATGTTAAACAACGTCTTAGGAAAAGTGCTTAGGATCTGTCTTGCACCAGGAGGTGCCGGTTCATTCTGATCCCAGTAGAAAGGCACTTAGGCTTTGTAAGGTATCATTTAAAATGCTGTTTATTACAGCTAACGCTCTGCAGTAGTACAGATAGTCTTATGTCCCTTTAGGTGCTGGAAGCCCGGAGCGGTGTAGCATCAAAGAGGACTCCCTGTGCAGCACACCGTGCTGACCCCGTTCATATCGGAGATTCTCCCCTTTCAGTCATCCAAGCTATGATAGGATTTTCTTACAAGGAAACAACTCTTTTATCATGTCTACAGTCAAAACAGAAATGATGTTCTCATGAGAACTTCTTGCTGCACCGTTAGATAAAGGCACGGCCACGCAGGTGGCATAATGGCTGGTACCAAGTGGGAGCTGCCTGCAGGTCCCTCTGTGACAATGAGCTGGCTGCGGCTATCGTGCAGCAAAGGGATTTGTGCAGCTCAGCACAGACTTGAAGGCCACACTGCACATGTAGCGCAGGGCTGGGCCTGCTCAGGTTAACTGTGTTGTGCATCATTAACTCCTCGACATACAGTGGTCTTCCAGTCAGGATCACTACAAGATCAAGGAAAAGCAAAGTTCTGAGAACACCTTGAAGGTAGGCCTCCATTTGTTGGTGTTCTTAATGAAGGTAAATGATGAATGTAGAAAAGAGAGGGGAATTTCTGTTGGTTCATCCTTGACTTCAAACAACAGTTTGATTTCTAAGCAGCCAGAACATGCTTTTTGCAAATTTCAGGCTGGCAAATTGATCAGCTGCATCTGCTGCTAAACACTATTTGATTTGAAATCTGTAAGTTACAATAAGGTTGTTCAAACACTGTTATTTTGGCCAGAAAAGCAACTGATATCTGATTTGTCAGCCCAGCTCAGTTAAAAATTGTGTCAAATAAACCACAAGATGATTTGTTCCTACAAAATGTATTTTGATTTCTTTTTAGTAAGAAGATAACTTCTGCTATTGGCCACTCCACTATAGTGTTGCAATTGCAAATTTAGCTGTAATTGGGAGAACTAGAACATATAATTTGCAAATCAATCTTGGAACGACACTCAATTTTAAATAGATTTGACTGAAAATACATTGCTTGTATGCAGAAACTGATGGATTAAAAATGGAAGATTCCTAGTTAACAAATAGTGGTTCACACTAATACTGTATATAAAGGTACAATATTTCTGTCAGTTCTTCCTGTCATATGTAATTTATCTATTGAGGAGTTTATAGACATAACCTTAGATACAGTAATCATAATTCAGAGGTTTTCTTGAGGAAATAACCTATGGCTACCACCAAATTTTTAGGTTCCCTTTGTTTTATATAGGATAGTTGTCATTGCCTTCTTGGACAGATCTGTCACTTGATAGTAGTAAAATACAGTTCATTGAATAACTTTCTAATTGGGAAACTCAGATCACTCCTTAGCAGTAACCTGTCTTTCTCATTACTTGTTCTTTACTGATCTTTCTGTTTTCTTGTGAGGAAAGGCTGAGAGAGCTGGGACTGTTCAGCCTGGAGAAGAGAAGGCTCAGGGGGATCTCATCAGTGTGTTTAAATACCTGAGGAGAGGGTGCAAAGAAAGTAGAGCCAGGCTCTCTTCAGTTATTCCCAGTGACAGGACAAGATGCAATAAGCACGACCTGAAACACAGCAGGACCCTTCTGAACATCAGGAAACACACCATGAGGGTGACTGAGCACTGGAACAGGTTGCCCAGGGAGATTGTGGAGTCTCCATCCTTGGAGATATTTAAAAACCATCTGGACACTGTCCTGGGCACCTGGCTCTAAGGTGGCCCTGCATGAGCAAGGGGTGTTGGACCAGATGACCTTCCAGAATTCCCTTCCAACCTCAACTATTATGTGATTTTGTGACTAATAACAATTAGACTCTTAGTATTTCAATTACACTTCTATTATATAATTCTATTTTATCTTATAAATTACATGTATATTTTGGCTTTTCCTGTATATAAGGTGTGCTTCCTTTATGCCCATAAATAATATTTTGAGCATAATAAAGGGAATTTGTGATTTGATATTGGGTTTTGATCCTGGTACTGTTCCTTGATGGTATTAGGTCAGAAATTTTTTCTGTTTTTCTTTGTTACCCACACCAGTCACTCATCAGAAGTTCCTAAATCCTGTGCAGCACTTGTATATTCTATCCAATCAGGAGCTTTATCTTGTCTACAACAGGCAGCTGACCCTCAATTTATATTCTCTTCTATTTGTTGTGGTCTTCAGATTGTTCTCCATCTAGTGGATGTTATTACTAAATTAGGCTACTTAAATAAGACTTTCTTAGTTACCAATCATCATCAATCCTTCATTTGCCAGCTTATTTGACCAAGTATGTTGGGAGACCTTTATGCAATCTGAATAAACTTGCCTTCTACTGATTTTGTAAAGTATGTATGTCATTTACTTTGAACTTCAAAAATTTTGGGGAATCTCCATCTACAAGCATTACTGCAGACCTCCTTATCCAGTGTCTTTAGGTGTCCTACAAAAATTATGTGTGATTAGTCTTTTGAAAGCGTTTCATGTTAGTATATGATCCCACACTCTCCTTTGTAGAAAATGATAATTTACAATTCCATCCACAAGATATGGGAATAATGTATCATTTTAAATATAGGAAGGACATACCTTTATCTTTTTTACATGCTGTGTTTATTTTTGCTTGTGTTTTCATCATTGAACAACTGTCCTTGTTCTTGTTTTAAATTTGTTTTCAGTCATTTGTACTAACAATCACTCCAAAAACTTTCACTGTTCATTATTCCTATTTCTAGAATACAAAACAAATGTTGAAATGCCAATGTCTTGTGGAATGGAAGATTTATTAGAACCACTTGGATATTATTTTCAAAATAATTTCTCACTTCTGATATTCTTTCAAATTTAGTTTTTCATTCCAAAATAATAAGAAAAGCAAGTTCTTAGTAAAGCCTTTAAAAACAGCTAAACCCAGAATTTTTGGCAGCTACAGGAAGACTCTCTTGCAGCCTGGAACAGAGCTGCTATGTCTATGTCATAATCCACAGGTTGCAACAAATGGATACAATGTATATTATTGTGCAAATAGTAGATTAATGTAACTGAAAGTGTGTGTACAATTGTATTTTTTATTTAGTAGCAAAGCAAGGACAAAAACGCATCTGTAGATATACGGAAATAATAAGCCAGAAGGTGTTGAGGAAATGAGAAAACCCTCTACCAGTGCAATAATTTCAAAGTCTGATTCAAGTGATTTTCAGAATTTTATGTTAGTTTAGGACCTTGTAACATTTGCTATAGCTTTGGCTTTACTCCTGACATATTGGGGCATGGAAGTCATTAAAGAATCTGATCTGGGATCTTAACTAAATACCTCTATAGGTTGACAGAAGATGCCATAGCTGCTCTACAGTAATAAACAGAATAATAAACAGTCTTGACTAGAAAGCTCTCTGACATCTGCATATATATATACATATATATAAAATCCCTCTTATATTGAATTTTTGGTTCCTATCATCCACTTCAGTTTTATCAATAGCCTTTTGATGATGAGTCTCAAGGTGTATACCATAGAGGTTACAGAAAGAACATCAAGGAATAAGATTCTTTCTTAACGATTACTTCAAATTTTTTCTTCAAAGTATTTTTGAAGTCAATATACTTGGAAAGTATAGTCAATCTTTGGGTAAAAAAAAAAAAAGAACAAAAAAATCCCCAAACACTTTCCCTCATTAATACTACTAATAACAAATTGGCATCATGATGTAGAAAAAGATTAGCAATTTTCAAATTTCACATTACTAAGCTTTATGTTAAATTTAATAGCTGTATCTTTGAAACTCTGTCAAGTACTTGTAATTTAAAAAACTATCTAGCATACAGTAAGTCAGCATTTCCTAATGGTAGTGACTGCTGCTTTCTATTCTGCATGAAAATATTTTCCAAAAGGAAAATTTCCAAGTGTTTTGTAGTAAAAGAAGATTAAAGGAACACTTCATAGTATATTAAAGGAAAAACCCCTACTAGACTGAGGACAACAATGAACATATTAAAGCATTAAGTATTCACTGACCTTTTCCTTATTGACAAGGAAAAACCTGTCAAGGCTTCAGGATGTTATTGTGATACCCTAAAATACTTCCTGCAGGATATGAAATCCCTTACAGAATAAATTAAATTTAATTTTTTACATGTATGAATGATAAATGGAAAATATTGAGAACTTTGCCCATAGTGTTCATTTTAAACTTCATGGAGCAAACAAGATCCCATATAGTTTATCTTTTTTTAAATAAATAGAAGTTGTAAAAAACATTGAAATATTATATATTTTGAGAATGTCCTCCAGCAAATTTGCTCTTTTATCTTTCTTTTTTTCTGCAAAGATGGAAACCAAACCAAAGAAAACAAGAAAGTAATCCAATTACTTCCTTCTTTTGTTTACCAGTCCATTCTGTATCTTTATTTCAGTGAAAGAAAGAGTGTAGTGTGATTTTCTAAATTTGTGCAAGCCCATCACTCTCAGCTCTTGCACAGCCTTTGTAGCTACACTTATAAATAACTCAAAGATCTCTGGAACCTTCTGTCTCGATATCTTAATAAGATGAAATCTTGGTAACTAAATGAACTGTATTCTCTCTAGCTGTCTCTTTGTGGTCCTGTGGTAAGTAAAATATCCCTTCCAGTTTAAACACAGAGACACTTTAATTGTATATATCAGTCAAAGTGACTTTTCCTTTATCCTTTTTTGAAAGCATTATTTTATTCATTTTTAAATTAATAATAATGTTGGAGGGGATCATATATGCATTTCCTCCCACCTTAAGATTGCCCAGGATTCAATTTTCACACTTTCTCAAAGACTGTTAGGTAACTGTTAGGTAACTGTTAGGTAATGCTGTATTAGCAGAGGACATTTTAATTTTATAGGATTCCTATCGGAACTCCGTGATGATGGAAATGACATTGTTCAGTCCCTGAAGACTGTGATTACCTAAAAATTTCACTAAATATTTTTAACTCTCTTATAAGTGTAGGTCACTACTGAATACATTTTATAGATGAATGAGTTAGCACACAAATAGCTTAAGACTTTGTTGAATGCTATACAAACAGTAAAAGCCAACCTGAGACTAGACTTGTCCTTCTATATCCCAGTTCAGCACCTGAAACTAATGGAGAACAAATTGCAAAGTATGGACAGAGAAGAAACCACCAAAACAAGCACATTCCTATCCTTCTTCCTGAAGGCTCCATGAATGTGAGTGCATATGTTTAATTATGATGAGATCATGTATGTTTTGCTTTATGTGATGGGTAGTGCCTTGGCACATGACAAATGCACGCCCAGGCATATGATGTGAAAGCATCTTATTTGTGGTTTGAATGGCCTCACAACAGTTTTCATTGTATGCCTCATTTATTAGCATAATCCTTTTGGTAGCAAAAGTGTACTACAGACACAAAGTTTACAATGTATTGAATATTACAGCTTTTACAGCTGTAAATCTAACTTTCTTTTTCAGATTAATTTCTTACATTTTCTTTGTCTTTATCTCTTTACATATATAATTGCAATTATAAGAATGTTAGAGGATAGTAAGAAACACCAGTATACAATATATCTTCCATAATTAAAAGTAACATTATTTTCTGCAATAATGTGCACTATTGCTTTGACAAGTCATTATCAAGACAGTAAAGGAAAGCTAAAAAAACCCTATCAAAATGCTTCAGTATCCTACAAGAAGAGTGTTCACATTGCATGTCAATCATTTTGGCTCTTATGACCTCTTAATGGATGTTCTAAGCTCAAAATTGAAAAGCATAGATAATTGGTTTTAGAAAAAATGCTTGAATTTGAAAAGAAAGTCTGAAATAGTCTTCAGGTCAGAAGGTACAACATCTTTTATGTTACAAGTAGATACAAAGTTTATACATACAGCTTCAAAGAACAGATTTTCTCTACGGCAATTGAGGTTACCAAAGTTCTGTGGACTCAAAAGTTTATAGCAACAGAAATAACTATTAGAGAATCTAAACTATTGTATAAAGAATGACTTTTTCTCATGTATTGTATTCATTGATTGTATTGTACTGATTATGTCATTAGTCTGTTTCTGTCTTTATAACTTTCCAAGAAATGTTCCAATCTGCTAAGAGCTAGAGCCTCAGGTTTGTCACAACTAAATTTGCAATTTCTTCATAATTCAGGACTCATCTACTTCATGTGTCTACCATTTTAAACTGTGGACTGTATCTTTAAATACTTGTGATTTCTATTATCTTTTATATCAGTGTAAACAACAACACAGCTGCAAAGAAGCAGCAAGTCAAGTTCAGTACCTTTCTGTTATCAACAGCAGGTTGCTCTGCCAAACTGTATTTAAGGACCTACTTTATTCATGTTCATTAATCTTTGCTCTTAAAGAAGTATATTTGACTTCAGTGGATCTTGTTTAAGGACTGACATATTCTGTTTGTAGGCTCTGAAATTTACTCAAGCCCAGACTGTAGATTACGCCAGTTGAGATCCATTATTCTTGACTAGTTTACCTTCTTTCTAAAGAAACAAGTTCTCAATTTTGTCCCCTTTTCAAAACACTCTGGTCAAAATCGTGTTATTTTGACCCTTAAATTTCATTCTTCTGGCAAACCGGATTGTATGAACTGCTAAAAAGTGCTCATCAACAGTGTTTGAAGAAATACAAAAGGCAACTTGGTTTGGTCTTCAGAAAGAAAACTTTTATTTTGTTCCTTAGTAGATGTTCTGCACTGGAAGGGGTGCAGGGTTCTTTCCAGATCTCAGTAAGAATGGCAAAGAGGCAAAAGGTGTATTGTAACTGCTTTAATAATAATGCAAGAGAAATAAGAAGAGAAATACAGATAGCGAGTAAATCTTATACTCCTTCAGATGCTGGGAATTCTACTTTCATGCACCATTGGATGGACTCACGGTGGCCATCCATAGCATGCTGTACAGGTCCCATTCGTGGAGAGGTTCACCCCCAACACACCCCCTGCAGTACTGTACCTCTTTATATCCACTGTACCAAACAAAGCTAACCGTCTTTTTTTGAAAGGCAGAAGTGCCGTCTCCCTCTTAATGCACACCACAGCAGATCTAACTACACATATCTAAGAAATTTAGCCAGGAACGGTACATATCCAGAGCCTTCCAGGAAGTTCCCCTTTATTGTTAGGTACCTGGGGTTATACAGTGGTCACTCATGCTAACATATAGGTATCTCAGGCCCTAGCACTGGGTCCAAAATGGCTGTGAGGCCTTGCTCAAGATCACTAACTTCTCAAGAACAGTGTCTTCCACAAGATTCCCCAAAAAAGAGAGATACTCCAAAATGGCATAATAGTCTCTTTCTTTTCCATTAACATTGGCCATAGCAGTGCTGTCTCCCATATCATGCAATGTGGATTTGCAGAGCTCTCTCCCAGTTCTGACACATTATTCCTTCCCTACCTTTTGTTCCCATCACCTTCTCTTTTATACTCTAGAATAACACTTCTGCTATGAGCATCTTTCTTTCCCATGTATATCTTGTGTGATCTATTTTATTTTCCTGTAACTTTCTAAATTAGAATTTACAGGAATGTACCGCTAAAAAACATTTGTCATGGAGAGAGCTCAGGCATTAGAAGTCTGACTTTTCCTGTCTGTCACTACTAGCTTCCTGCCTCATTCTGCATAGACTGGTCTCCCTATGATCCTGCGTGCATAGTCTAGGGGATATCTTACTTCACAAACTACTACCAAAATGTGGAGTGAATGAAACTGAGTTGTATTTCAATTGATTGTTGTCACAAAACCTTTGAAACCTTGAAACCACCTGTATGCTGTCATGCTTCAGGATCTGGGCTATATACTCTCAGCATTATGATTAAAAAAATGCTTTTTTGGTGCTTTATAAAACACTCCTCACATGTTTTCGGATGTTGTTACCTAATTAAATACATATTGAAAAATAGTATTTTTGTCTTAGTAACAATAGGGAAATATGTAATCCTAGAGGAGACTCAAGGTCAAATACTATGTTATGCGCTAGCATGTGGCTAGCAGTGTGGGCAAAAGAAAGTCCATGACCTCGTGCTCTTGAGGCTAGTGATGCCCTCTCTGTAGTAAATGCATTCAGAATTTTAAGAGGCTTAGAAGGATACTAATTTTGCATTGTACTCAAATGTGGGACAAGCAGTAACGAAATTAATAACTGTCTCTGTTTACAAATACTCCTTTGCACAGAGCATGAGGGCCAGCATCAGTGTTCTTTTTCCATGGTCTTTGGTATCTCAGCACAATAACACTTGCCATCCAAGTTGCTCACTTGTGCCACAACAGAAGTTACTTTTTTTCTTTTTTATTCCTCTCAGTCATTTCTTTTCATGTTTTTTTACATGGGAACTAATTCAAAACAAACTGCTTTAGTTTTGTCATATTTGCCGTACTTTCTGTTTCCAGTCTGCTAGGATAATTTGCTTATTATTTATTTGGGAAAGTTTTTCTGTTGCATAGTGGATGTTGAGACAAGTTCACATGCACAAAGATTTATAAACAGTCTGTAGCTGATGGCATACATCCATTGTAATGGTGAGTTACCTTTGTGGAAAAATAAGAGTTAAAGAGGAAAGAGATAGAGGAAAGATAAAAATAAAACACTCCCCCTTGGACAACCCAATATTTGTCGTCAGACAAGTATTCCCTGCTGGATATCCTCTCCAGTGCAGCAGCTATTCCTGCATAACACACTTCACATAACTTTGTAGTTTTCATCACAACCTGCTCATACGTGTCATAGTTGTTCCTGCTTAATATGTTGGTATTGGATCCTCTGGTATTAACAAGTAGCTACAACCAAAGGACAGGAAAAGGAGAGAGGGAAGGGTTAATTCTCATGCTGTCGGCAGTCACTTCCCGCAAGAACCCTCCATAACAAGCAACATTGGAACTTGAGGGTGCAAGGCCGTGAAAAAAAGCTGCATAAGGGCACCAACATGTGAGCATCGAGAAAAATACTGCCACATACTGGGAAACACAGCCGTAACACCTGTCTGAGTTCTGAGGGGCAAACAGCCTCCAGAGTAGCATACAAAAGGCGCTTGACAATACAAAGCTAAGGCATCTGAAGTGCAGTGCACAATTTCTGTCTTATTATCCATTAAGTTAATGGGAGTGTTTTAAACTTACCTTTTAGATAATAATTTATTATCTTAAGGAGAGGCGAACACATTATTGACATCGATGGGATTTCTAGATGTTTAAGCAAATTCTTTATCTAACTGTATCCTATTTTGATATAGTTTATTTGGAGAATGATAAGAGTGTATTACAGTAAGCAATGCACAAGTAGACAAAATATACAAAGATTAGTGGAATGAGTAATTATGAGAAAGACAGATATTCAGAGTAATCTGGAATGCTTGGAAAGCTTTCCACTTTAAATTGCAATGTATCAAATAAAGTTGTACATCAAGAATGGAGGAATGGAGACCTTATTGGCTTAGACATTGTAACAGATAACAGGTTAATATGAGTTATAACAAAAATTTTTTGAGGTGAGAGTCAATGTGATTTTTGAATACAAAAAAAGAGAAACCTACAAACAAACAGACGTAATTGGGATGTTCTTTAACTATACATTTATCCCCGGTGTAATAATCTCTGAATCCACATCTGTATTTCACAAGGAAATAAGGATGGGAAATATATTCAACTAAAAGTTCAAAAATATTACAGGCTTGTGAGAAAGACTGTAAGAGTTCAATCTTTTTAATCAAAAGACAATAATTGTATGAGATGATTTAATTTCAGACAACAAGAAATTTGCCTGAGGAGTAAAAGTGCAAAGTAGGACAGCTAAAAGGCTGAAAATGGTCTAAAAAAGATGTTTGTATCATTCAGCAGAAAATGCTGAATTTTCAGATAGCTTAAAACACAGACACTTTACAAGACCTTGTAAGGGACTCCCCATCTTCGACAGCTTTAGTCAGAGATGGAATGCTTTGATATAGTTGAACCAAGAATTAATTCTTAGAAGTTAACTTATGCAGAACATCAAAACTTGACTTAAAAAATCTCATTCAGGCTTCCTGAATGTATTACTTTGTACTTAAAATGATTAGCTCCTGATATGAAGGCTTTGCTCAGAATGAAAATATTTGGAGGCAATGTGTGGAGGCAATTCTGAGGATGAATTTTCCTTGCCTGATTTGTTTGACCCATGAAAGTAAGTTCTAAAACTTTTTTTAAAATTTACATAAATAAGCAAAGTTTTGTCTAAGAAAGAAAGGGAGTAATACTGTTTCACTGTTTGGCCTTTATGCTATCATGAGACTCTAGGATTTTACATAGTCATTATATGCATTCAGAGTACTCAAACTGAAGAGGAACTTGGAATATTGTTTGAAGAAAGTTCTTTTTAAAAAGAACAAGGGGAGCTGGGGCTGGATGTAAGGGGAAAAAAAATCACCAGGAGGATAATTAAGCCCAGGGAATTTTTCCCAAGACTTGACTGGACAAAAGCCCTGAGAAAGGTGGCCTGAATTCAATGTCCATGCTCTGAGTAGGACTTCGGAGTGGATAACTTCCCAAGATCCCTTAAAACTTGAATGAGTCTTTGATTTGCTGATGTCATTACTCATTTCTTTTTCTATTCAGAAAACCGTTTTAGATTAACAGAGGTTTCTGGGTTTTTATTCTTGATTGTGTTTTTTCTTAATACTTGTAGTTTTCCCAGTATTTCCCTCTTTATTATTAGAGGTGGAAAACAGAAATGGAACACATATTTGAGATTTCTTAACAAAGGTTAATACATTTCTATTTGTTCTTGAACATTTCATATACTCTTTTTAACTGAATCAAGATGTGGAAAATAGTGTATACGAAGAGATTGTTCTTTAATCTTCTATTTAGCTAGCTTCTATATAGTTAACCTTCTATGTAGCCCTTCTAAACAGCTAGCTCAATATATTATTGCATTTACTCAACAAGAAATCTGTAAATACAATTTAATGCAAGAGTACAAACTAAAGTATATTAGATATGACATGTTTCAACAATCCACTCTATTTTAGAAAGATCATTCCCAAAGTAATGTGTCCCACCCCAAAAAAGAAACATTTTTCATATCCAAAATGTCTTATTATTCCTCTTGGTTTGCATTTACAGATGGTTTAACAGCAGCAGTTTTTATAGTGCATAATATATCTGCATCACAGAGCAGATATCAGTTTTCAAGCCATACTTTCTAAATTCTGGTGATAGATCTCTAGCACAGACTTAATAAATACAGGTTGCACTTATTTCTGATTTCATTTGAGAGTTGTAATTCATAGAACATAATTTCTAAAAAAAAAAAAAGCCACTGTATAGTCTTATGACCCGTGGTAGC
Source organism: Sagittarius serpentarius (assembly GCA_034782735.1). Taxonomy (NCBI): domain Eukaryota; kingdom Metazoa; phylum Chordata; class Aves; order Accipitriformes; family Sagittariidae; genus Sagittarius; species Sagittarius serpentarius. Next base: position 14,003,520 of record JAVKLA010000008.1, on the reverse strand, counting down.
TTTATGATATTGGAACTTTTTTTTCCTGTTTCTATAGAATAATATTTATATGAGAACCTGTAGAAGAAGACAGGATATGCTGAATTTTGAGCCAACTTACATTATTTTCAATCTAAAATCAATACAGAGTTCCTGAAATAATATTCTGAAACCTCACAGACTAGAAAAGTTTTGCTGCAGTGGTTTGAGGCAATTACAATTTTTATAAGGATAACCAGCAAACCATCAAATTATAAGACTTGCATTTCATTTTGACAAGTTAAAAAATGACTATTCTTTAGGTTTAACTCACCTTCTCTGCTTTCTCACCCTCTAGTTGCAGTGTTTTAATTCCCAAACTGCATTACCTACTTTTGCCTAGTCTCATTATAACCTCCCATGGCAAGCACCTGTGATCATTGCAAAGATGATTCTGACTTCAGAACAGAAGGGTGTTTTTGAAGAAGGGAAAAATATGAGAAAGGTAATATCCATAACTTCCTTCAGCCTTACAAGGAAATCCCTGCATCCAAGCTATTTCAATGCAAACATCAACGCCTGTTGGAAAGAGAGACCACAATATTTGAGTCCTTTATCAGATACTAAAAAAATATCTTGTGTATCTCAAGCTTCTTTCTCTCTCTGTAAAACTCATAAAAAATATACCTTGCACAAATATAAGTCCAGTCTGTGAAAGTCAATAGTATACACACAACAACAACAACAAATAAATACTTTTTTTTTAAATATATAAAATAATTTGCACAGTTTAGCAGCACCTGCTAATGTAAGATCAGGCTATAAGAGCACAAATCTTGTTCTGCAGTGTCATAGAGCTTGCAGTCTTGGGACCTGTAGTCAGAAAAGGCAAACTATTCCTCAGAGAGTTTTCTTTAGTCATATGGAAGACTGTAAGCATTAAAATGAATACTTGAACTTGAATTGGGGGCAGGGACATTGACTTGATGTGCCTGTTGTTGAAGAGGCAGGTCATGAGATTGTAAGTGAATTCAAGTAATTTGCTCAATTTCACATGGCAAGCCACCGACAGAAAAGGGCATGTGTATCACCTGTCTTTATGATTATTTTGAGGAAAATGATTCACAGGGACAATCTCAATAAGTCAATGTTAGACAGTAGTGACTAATTCTTCATAATCAGGGTTGAGGACCAGTCACCAAATACACCCAAAAGACAATGATTATCACACGGGTACAAACAATCAGAAGTTGCATGTATTAACCCCATATATACCTACAAACACAACTGCACAGGCATTTATGTTGTATAGCTGAATTTGTAAAAATTATAACCTTATATAAAGTCTGAAACTTCAACCTCACCCTGACATATTTAAAAAAAAAACCATTAATGACACAAAATTAGGATAATAGTTCATTAAGCTACTTACTATCATGAGAGAATTCCAAATACCTGTGTCCAAAGGACATTACTGTATCGGGGGCACGTGCCCAGGTGCTGGCAGCAGGGGCTGCAGGGGTGGCCTCAGTGAGGAGAGGCTGGGGCTGCCCTGTGCCAGGACAGTTGGTTCCAGCCGGCTCCAATGGACCCACGCAAGGGCACAGCTGAGCCCCTCAGCCAAGGTGGTGGTGCCTCTGTGGAAATTTATTCAACAAAGGGCAAAAAATGATGGCCAGACAGAAGAGGAAGTAAAAAAGAAAGAAAGAAAAAAAAAGATAAATAGGAAAGGGAACACCAAGGTTAGAAGAGGACGAGGTACTCCATAACAGAAAAGATATCCCCTGCAGTCCATGCAGGACCATGCTGGAGCAGATATCCACACTGCAGCCCACGGAGGACCCCAGGCCACAGCAGATAGCTGTTCCTGAAGGAACTGCAGCCTGTAGAGTGCCCATGCTGGAGCAGGGCAAAAGAGGGAGAAGTAAGGAACAACCGAGAGAAATCATTATGTACTGACCATAACCCACACTTCCCATCATTCTTGTGCCACCCAAGGCAGGGGTAGATGAGTCTGAAGCGAAGGAGTGAATTTGAGTCTGGGAAAGGAAGGAGGAAAGACATTGGTTAAATATTTGTCTTTTTGTTTCCCACAGGCTTTCTCATTCCATTCTTCTTATTTTCTTCCCCCATCTCACTGCAGGTGGGAGCAGAAATGCAGTGAGTGGATGGGTGGGTGTTTGGCTGATTCCAAAGTGTAGAAAGGGCAACAAATACTTCACATAAATCCATGTCCACACTTAAGCTGTAGGTCAGGACATTTTGGGAGGTAGAATGAAAACTTGATATGAACAGAATCGAAGGAAAACTTTTGCATGTGGTACATGTGGAAGAATGCACCCAAATTAGCCTCTTGTGCTGTAAAAGTGATGTTAAAAACCCTGGATGCTGGGCCCTGTGCTTGCCTGAGACCTTTGACAGCTTCAAAGCCGAATGAAATAGTATAAGAAATCTGCTAATATGAATGTATATATTTTCACATGTGTATGTGTAGATAGATAGATGGAGGAATGATTCTATTTTTATTTCTGTACTTTTTTCTAAATTGTTTCTCATTGTGCTTTCACTTGGACTCTGTAGACACACTGTTCCTTATTTTTATCCTAAAATGGATTTGCTTCAAGCACAATTTTCAGAGTGATATTTTCTCAAATAAGTGCTTTGACAAGTACTTTATTATTTTTTTTTCAGAAATGAAGGAATTCTTGAGGCATGCCTTCTGCATCACCACCATCAGGGCATAATAAGCAGTTATAGCTAAATTTTCAAGAATGTGCATGTGAATATCAACACTCCTCTGTAATCTTTAGCAAGGACCAGAAACTTCTTTACTTGCAGCAGGACAGGAAATTGTGCCAAAATTTCATTCCTAAGGTGCTTGAACTCAAAGATCTATTTTTTTTTATACCATTAGAAGGATTCCCACACATTTTGGCCCAGATCAAATAACAGTTCTCAAGCAATTTTTAAGCACAATTCAGGAGCTAGTGTGAGTCAATGACCGTTTTCAGTGAATTGTTTGATGGAGACCACCATTTTGGAAAGGTGGGAGAGTTGAATAGTATGGATACAGGCCATTTTAGGCCAGCTGGTCTCTGTACTATGAAACAGTTCACGGTAGCCCAAGGTCCTGGCTATGTTTGTAACAAGAGGACAATAGTCAGGATCTAGCAAGTTAGTTAAAGTACATCATTGCTAATATCAATTCAGATTTTCCCTTACCCAGCTGTAAGATTTGTCTTTTGATCAGCTTGAAATCAAGCAACTGAGCAAGACTTGTTAATACTCTTCACAAATCTAGAGAAAGAATAAATATAGGACTCTAGCTTCTGTGACCAGAACTCTTAGCATCTACGTTTTCTATTATCCCAATGGAATGCATGACAATGTCTAGCCATCATAGTTGATTTCTTCTCATACAGTGTTCAAGTTTTGTGATGAATAATGAAGACCTGATGCAAATAGAGCTAAAGGAAGGTTTATATGGGGCTTACATTTGATACATGGAAGCATGCAACAAAATCAAGATTTTCCACTGTAAAGACCATTTTGCAGATGGAGGTCTTGGGAAAAATCTGGATACTCTTGGATTTGAGCTATTGATCCAGGGTTTGTAGCTTATTCAAAAAAATATACAGTATGTTAGATATTTCTAGGACTTAGCTAGAACACAGTGAGCCTTAAACTGTTGAGAATTACATGTATTGTACAGCTTTTATCCTGCCTACATTTGTTGGTATTCTGATCATATTGCTGTATCTTCTTATCTTGATAATGATACTTTCCATCTGGGTAACAGTGTTCTCTTGAAGCCTGTGTGTATATTTGTCATCTCATTATTCACTAAATGCTTTAAACTTTATTACCTTTCTCTGCTCCTAACTGAAGACATTGGATGTTTCAGGTTTAATTTGGCATTTCTGCCATTTGTTCTGTTTTCCTTTTAAGTTGTTGTTCATACCAGTCAGTTGTTCCCAGCCATCTAAAGCTGTCTTCATTTGTAATGATCTCTTTCTGTTTCCTTCCAGTATCTGAAATCCTAGCATTATTTTAAGCTGAAGAATGCTTAATGATTTTCAACTCCAATAATAACAACATTTATTTGTCTTTGGCTTGACAGTGAATTTCACATTATATAGATCTCACCTTTTAGTCCATTTAAAATCTGCATCTCTAATCTACCTGATCGCATTTCTGGGTGCATTATTTCTTGACTTGATTGTGGAGCTGAGATGAAGTGAGTTTGTTGTGAAAGTGTCATAACAAGCTGTGAAAATTATTAACTCAGATAACCTTTGTTCAAATTAAGTTCAAAGAAGTCCAAAGAGGCAGCTATAAACTGTGGAACCCAAATACAATAGAAAACCACACTCATTTATGTTTTAGAAAATATCTGTGTTCACTGAATGGTATGAAGAGGCTATGGTGACCAGGACAGCTTGTCAGCTTTGCACAGTCTTTTCTTTACAGGTCCAGGATGGGTCACCTACTGGAAACAAAGCCTTCTCCTTTATACTAAGGTGTTCCAGGCACCCCTTGGATCTCTTGCTGTCTTTGCTGCTCCTTTAGGCATTCATTTGATACCTCTCTTACTTCACTTCTGCTACTACTTTATGAGATATTGCCCTCCAGCCTAGGCTTTAATGAATCCCTCCAGCACTGTAGCATAAATTAAGAGTCGAGCTATATCAGAACATCTCCAGTTAATTATTTTAGTGTCCTTTTAACACAACATGCTACCATTTTTATAGGAAATTGCAAACTTGGCTGAATAAAAAAAATCCCCTTTGGAAATGAAAAATGAGAATCTTCATCATTTTATTATCTATGTAATGGAGGTGTATCTTCTCTTTAGGATAACATAGTCACCTGCATCACGTTTCAAAAAAGATTAGATATTGACAGGAAGATACAGAAAAGAAGGAAATCAGCTCTTGCTAAGATTAGCACATCAGTATAAATCTGGCTATTTTCTCACAAGATACCCTACAGTCAGAAAAAGAATGCTGTTTGCTGAGAAGGCACAGGCATCCTAGCCTCTCTGTTGTACAGCCAAGCAGTTAAAATCTGGGGGAAATCTCCCTTGAGTAGGTATGTACAGATCTTCTTTTGTGTGTTGTTGTTTTTTTAAATGATTGATGAACATGGCTGCAGTTTGCATCCTTACTGGTGTCCTGGTTTCGGCTGGGATAGAGTTAATTGTCTTCCTAGTAGCTGGTACAGTGCTGTGTTTTCAGTTCAG
>JAVKLA010000008.1:13974095-13998220 GCA_034782735.1 Sagittarius serpentarius | reverse complement strand
TCCCACTGGGTGGGGGGGGGAGCGAGTGAGCGGCTGCGTGGTGCTGAGTTGCTGGCTGGGGTTAAACCACGACAACTGGGCTTCACAAGTTCTTTACATAAATGCACAAATAGGACTTTCTTAACAGCAGGGGTTTTTGGTTGGTTGGTTGGTTGTTTTTTTTGTCAGAGTTACTGTGCTTTAACAAATGCTGCTGCTCTTTGCATTCACATACCTGAAAGGATTGTGATCACGCCTGTGTGTTTGTAGTTCTAAAAGAGATTATAAAAGCAGTATACAGCAATGTGTATTGTGTGCCACAATATTGACAGAATAATGCTACCTAGAGTGAAAATAATTTTAGCCTGGTCTGATTTTTTTGGCTGGCAATGCATTAGCCCACTGTTGAGAGATAATCAGATGTGCTAAACAGAAGTGATTATGATTAATGCTTAATATAGGTTAGTCTTCAAAAGGTAATAAGTGACACCTGAGTTAATAATTTAGAACATACTATGTATTTAATGTATTATGTCTGCTTTGGTGATGACAGAATATTTTATACAATGAATTGCTTAAGCACAGGCTAAATTTATGTACATCTTATCTAATAGCATTGTTCAGGAGTATAAATGAAGCATATGAGTAAGTGTTTTGCTAGAACAGGACTTGTCAGAAGGCCATAGAAAGAATATAGATTGTTGAGAGCAATTTTATTATTTAAATATATTTTGCTGTCTTTTCATTTTTAAGAAATCATCACAAAGTAAGGAAAAGTTCACAGTGAGCATTTGATTTTTGATATGTGACTTCTGAGTGGGATTAATTAGTTGTAGTGACAAAAATCACAAGATACTATTTTTGTTCCTCGTTTGTTTTTGTATAAATCCTTTAAGCAGAAGGAGAGACTAAAAATTTAGACTATTACAGAGACAAGTAGTGCTAGATCTCACTGGCGATGTTCAGAAAGTGTACATAGATCACTTTTCCTTTCCAAGGTAAACACTATTCTCTTTCAAGTCAGCAACATAAACAAACAAATGAATAAATAATAAATAAAATATCCTGTGGAAATGAGTTGTTGCACAGAAAACACCTCCAGTTTAAGGAGAAAGCTTACAGCAGTATGGATGTCTGAAATGATACTCTGGAACAGTTTACCAGTTACATTTTTGGAAGAGTTACAGTCTTTGGGATGACTCATCTTTGTTTTATCAGTATGTGGTTAAATGAGTATTTTTAAAGCAAATAATGGCTTATATTAAGATTTACATTAAGCTCTTATTTTTCTAAAAAGAAATATTCATGTCCTGTAGAAATTGTACTAGTTATGCTTCTAGAGTCATAACATCTAGAGTGAAGTGCAAGGGCATGTAAGTCATAGGAAGGGAAGAACCTTATCAACATTTGAACAAAGGCATCCTTATTGCTTACTCATGACTACTAATTCATGAGCACGCAGGTCAATTTTTTTAACGAAGACTCATTTTCAAGAGGAATGAATATTTTTTATCCAAAAATATGTTAACCGAACAACTTGGTTTTACTTTTTCATGTGGGTATTCCTTCGTTCCATTTGATCTGATGTACATTATTTCCTGCATGTTACATAATGATAGTGTAGATGTGCTACAAGGAAACTGGATGTATTTACCAGTACTGCCTTACACCATCTTGAACTTTACTATGTCTAATTTAATTAATATTATGATTAAAATGGAGGGGTTTAATCTGAAGACAAGTGGATGATTTAAGAACATTTAAAATATCCTCGGTTCATTTTTATGCATTTTTATCATAATATTGATATACAATATTTATGTACACCTTCAGAACAAATATTTTTTCTCCTATTCCTGGGACATTATTCATACTGGCAGCTTTATATACCCTGGCTATGTTAGTATCAATCACAGCCGCCACATTCCAAGATTGGCCATTTTGTTTCTTTTAATTTAAAACAAATATATGTGTATGCACTGTAATTTCATGAGAGCACAGAATGTGGTTCTGTCAGGGATTTGCCTATGTAGAAATGATAGACTTGGTATCAAAGGACAATGACTACTTTCCTTTGTAGAAATGTGCTTCGACTGATAGCTGAAGTATCTCTTCACCTTGATGGTTTGGGCTACTTTTTCCTATGCTCTGAATAAACAACAAGTTGATACTGCATTTTCACCCTCTGCCCTATATTCAATGGCATGCTACTAGGCTAGTCCTCTGGGAAGCAGATCATCGGAGCCCATATTCACCTGAAGATGAACACAAATCTCATATCTCAGAAAAGAACTCCACTGATTTTTCTGGTTTTGGCCTTTTTTTTTTTTTTAATTAGATCAGTCCTGATGAGGTTGTTCCATTCTGTACAGAGAATGAAATACTAACTCAAGTAAAGACTGGTTTTTAAAGAGTTTCCCAGAGAGGATTACATTAATATGAACTGGTTATCACTGTTCATTAACAAAATGCATGGTGATAATTAGGTACCTTGGACTATGATTCCCACTGGCTGGTAAATGTTTAAAACTTCAAGAGATCATACAGTTATATTCTCTTCTCTTTGTTTTCAAGCTTCCTCCTTGTCTCTGTAGCTTTTGTATTCCAGCTTGAGGGATAGAGCCTTCCCTCAGAAGACGACAAATTTGAACTTTGCTGGCCAAGGTTGGAACTGATCTTCAGTTTCCATTCTACTCTAGGCAGTAGGCTGTGATTTAATGTGAACCACCTCCCTCTCTGGCTGTCATTTTGCATGACAGTGGCCTTGGGGTTGCTGGGTTTTTCTTATAGGGATGATATGTGCATGTCACATGTTTTGAAAAAACTGATCAGCTTGGGCCTGTCAGTGCAGTGTGTGCCTGATTTGTGAATGCCCTGACATTTGTGAAAAGGCTTGAGAGCTTAGATCTGCCAACTTCATGATATCGCTAGTCATGAAAACTCCAAAACTGGAGTACAAAGTTTAATAAAATTATCTACAACGGACATGTACATTCTTAAGCATTTTCTGGAACTGAAATCTTGGATTTAGCTACTGAAATTCTATTTAAGTTGCACTTCACGCAGTAAGGTTTTTTAGTTTTTTGGGGGGGTAGTGCTTAAAAGAGTCATCAAATTACTCCTCCTCCATAACAGAAAGGTGTTTTAGGAGTCTAAGATTCCTGGTTTACATTCACTGCTAACCACAAGTGTTAAAAATATTCCATGAAATAGAAAGTGATGCAAACATATTTTATATTCAGTCACTCTGAGATAGAAGCTAAAGAATATTGTTAAAGAAAATTAATAAAAATGTGTGTATTAGTTTCTCTGAGATGATAGTAGCAATGTCCCTATACCAAATCCAACAGTATGTGGCATTGTTTTAGGTTTTGTTGTTTGGTTGTTTGGTTTTAATTTAAAAACAACTAAGTCTCCTTAACTTCAGTAAGTATAGTGTACACTTCTATTTGCTTGACATGATGCCTGTATTTCCATTTATTGGGACTGGTGTTACTGACTGCTGTCACTTTTATGATGTTAATGGTAATATAACTAAGGTGACTGGAAAAACTAGAACTTTTATGCAGACTTGTTGAACAATCATGTATTTATCATGCTCAATTTGTATTAATACTCTAGAAAGTGAGTACAAATATTTCTTAATGAAGTTTTTGCAATATTTATTATTTTAAAGTTGGTTGCATTTATTATAGCAGCTAATTCTTCATTGCAAATACACAAACACACGGATATATTACACCCTTCCTAGCTACTTACAGTTTTAATTAGTGTAGTCAACTGTCCTACAGACTTAAGTACCTTCAGGAATAAAATCAAACTTTCAGTGCCAGCAGATGGAAGTGTGAACTCCTGAAGTTATTGTAATGCCAAGATAAGGTATAGCTGTGTTAAATTAGGTTGCAAGCTTGTAGGATTTGCTGTAAAAACACAGCCAAGGTTGCATCAGTTTCGCACACGTCGGCTTCTGACGGCATCAGACATTACAGAAGGCATTCACGCGGGGCTCACACATACAACGCAGGACTAATGAGAGACCTGTGCATTTCTAGAACAGCAGCTGAGAGCTCAAGAGGGACACCCAGGGCACTAGTAAGTCATGTTAGGTGTCTGTGTGTGGGAACCAAATCAGTTCCCTGGTGGAAGTGAACAGAAGGACTCTCCTGTTTTTACCTATAGTATTAGCAGTAAAGCCAGTGTCTGCATTTAGCTCATGGGTAAGCAGCTTAATCTCAGACTGAATCGCCTTTCTAGTAACCGAAAGCAAAATGCATCCATATATAAAGATAGACTCCTTGTGCCTTCAGAGATGCCCTAAGATACCCTGCTTTACTTTCACCTGCTGGTACATGTTTCCCATGAACTGTGCTGTGTCTGTCTTACCTGCCAAATAATAAATACCCTGTTACCAGTTAGAGGCAATGGGGTGGGTCGACCTTGGCCAGATGCCAGACACCCACCAAGTCACTCCCCCTCTGCAACAGGTCAGGGAGAGAAAATAAGATGAAGACCTCGTGGGTCAAGATAAAGACAGGGATATCACTTACCAGTTACTATCACCAGCAAACCAGACTCGACTTGGTGAAGTTTAATTTAATTTATTGACTTCTCTATGGGCTGCAGGTTCCTTCAGGGCATATCCACCTGCTCCAGCATGGGCTGCGGTGTGGGTATCATCTGCTCCACTGTGGTCTCTCTGCAGGCTGCAGCGTGGATATCTGCTCCAGTGTCTGGGGCATCTCTTCCCCCTCCTTCTTCTCTGACCTTAGTGTCTGCAAGGCTGGTTCTCTCACATTTTTCAATTCGTCCTCTCTCTCAACTGATGTGCCCTCTCTTAAAGATCTTTTCCCTGAGGCGCCGCCATCTTGGCTGCAGGGCTCAGCCGTGCCCTGCGGTGGGTCGTTTGGAGCCGGCTGGGACTGGCTGTGTCTGGCACGGGGCAGCCCCCGCCCCCCCTCTTGCTACCACCCCTGCAGCCACTCCTCGCTACCAACACCTTGACACCTACACCCAACGCAGCCATATTTAGAAAAACCTACTGAATTTTAACCCAGAAGAAAAAAGAGTAATTACATTCACTGTAACATGCAGTGACTTCTTATTTCGTTCAATAGTTATTACAGACTTAATTTCACTTTTAATAAATGGCTGTGTTGCATAGTGAAGTGAGAGGGGTGCACAGCCCTTGGGAAGCAGACGTTTCTAGGCGGGACACGGTGCAGGCTGATTGCTACCAGTCCTGTGGGAGTCCAGTGTGTTCCCTCAGCACTGTCCTCCCCCCACAGAGCCTAAATGTACATGGAGGGTCATCTCCTTTTGCATATTCTGTCACTGCAATATTAATTCTAATACTCTCTGCTTTAATTAGCCAGATCATCAAATAACATGTCATTTGTGCTGCTGTGTGTGCTGAAATGATGTTCTTACGCATAGTTACTGTTAATATCTAGTTACTGACCAAGCAGCTTGACAAAAAAACAGTGTAATATATGGAAAGATTTATTTCTGCGTGTGAGAAAAAAATCTGGATTGTAACTCAAGTTAGTTCTGTATGCAGAAAACAATTTGGGATGATCTGTATGTGTAGAAACAACAGAATCACTCTTTGTGCAGAGATCCTTGATGAGAATGATAGTAAGTCATTTCCAGATGACTTTGGGAAATAAGGTATTCAATTATTAGTCACATCTTTGAAAGTCAGCTCTTTTAATGCATCTTTGGCTATTCATATTGTGTCATTTCCAGTTAAATTACAAAGTAGGGTTATCTGCTTTGATGACAAATTTTGAAGCGCATTTCACATTCGCTGCCACTGATACTAAATGTCTGCTATTAAAAAATTAGCACTTATTATTTGTGTGCTCATTTAATGGGATTGTATTGTTTTCTCTATAAAGACTGTACATCTCAGCACCATTTCTACAGAACCGTTTTTGTTTTAGTCCCTTATAAGTTACAGAGAACTTTTCCACATCTTATGCACCTCCACTTGTGATCAAATTTAATTCATCTCTAGAATAAACAGTAACATCTTCTACTAACATTCTATGGAGATATACCTATTAAATCTAAGTATGGTCTTTAATAATGTAATATGTCAAGTAAAGTCAAGCAGACCTTATTGATGACAAGGGATTTGGCAGGTTCCCCAAACCTTAATTATCAATTTTTAAAAAGTTCTACAAATTGGGATTCTTAACAAAAAGAATGCCTGTGAAATATCCCTCCAAGACAATGGAAATAGCTCTTCAGAGAAATTTCATTTTTATTAATCGGCTTATCCTGCTTAAAGGAAAATTAAAATGAGATTAGTGGAGTAAAATTTCTCATACCATTGTATTTGCTATTTAAAAAAAAAAACCAAGAGGGAGAAAAAAGGGAAAAAAATAAACAAATTACTTCATAGCTGCCTTTGTTTAAAATCAAAGCTAGAATAAAACACAGGCAAGGCCATTTAGATGAAGTGTTTTCTATGATTTTTTTGGTGTGGTAGAAGAAACTTTTATATATGCCTTTAATACTGCTGTGTTTGCAGTTCAGTAAACATGCAGCTTAAGCAAAATAACTGTGTCAGCAGCTGATTGCAGATCAATATTTCCACAGTACTGCTGAGTGCTGAATTAAGAAAGTTGTCTATTTCAGAGATAAATAATGCTGATGACTGAAGGAAAACTGAATTTATCTAGGAGAAAGCTTGGTCTTGGAGACAGGTAAAATCTGTGCACCTTGTGTCATGTAAAAATTGTGGTTTGCTTTTTCAATAGCTAAACAATAACACAAATGGAAGATTTACATCATGAAGAATTTCTGTGTTGACATATTCAGTATGTCCCTCAACTGCAGAGCACAATGGGCTAAAGGCTGTACTCTATCAAATTTACAATAAATTTCAGACAACTGAAACAATACATAGCCCCCAAAATTTTAATTTTAAATTAAAAGTTAGTCTGCTTAGCAGATGGAACAAAGCAAGCAATGGATTTTTCCTTCAATTTATATGGAAACAGTAGAACTAGCAACCAAAAATCCTTTGTCATAAAACAGAATATATATTCAAAGTGTTTCTGTGACTGTGTACAAGAATAGGGGTGGCTGCGAGAAGTACCAGAAGCATGAAATATTAATGTGTTCCTAGAACAGATAGTGCATTTCTTCTTTGTATTTTTCATTATAACAACTGAGACAAATATCTGCCTGGTGCAAACCTAGAAGAGAATAAAGGTGTCTGCCTTTATCCTCGACAGTTTTATAAAGTTGCTAGCAGAGGTAAATTATGCACCCAGTGTTCGAGTGGAAGGTGAAGTGATCCACGTAATCCTGACAAAATTGTGGAAGCCATGAAAACAACTTCTTTTTTAATTATTATTTTTAATTTTTTTAAATTAAAGGCAGAATCAACACTAAAAACTGATTGAGAATACCTATAATAAACTGAATGCTTCTCTGAGGAATAATTCTTAACATGACTCAGGGCACTTACTAAGTTGTCAGGGAGATGTAACTTCAAAGCAAACCTTCAGTTTCTGATACAGTGCGTTCTCTACATGATAATGCTGTCCTAGATGTATAATAATATTAAATCTGTTTTTAGATGGTAGTCACAGTCTTTTTCGTTCATTGATATTAGTGGCAAATTATGGGAGTGAAAATACTTCTGTGTACAGTGGATAATGAGATATAGCTGGGGATGCTGCTCTATACATGGTAAATGGGGACATGAGGCAAATAAACCATGGCTGAAAACACAGATACAAAAGATATTTTTCATCTGTAGATATATGGCACCAAATAAATATATATTATTTTATACTCTAAATGTTGTCTCCAGGTATTTCGTACTCACATGATCCCTAGAAAATGTGTATTTCTAATACAATCTCCAAAACAGGTCTTCCCCAATGACAGGCTGAGATTTTAAATGCTGCTACAGAAGAAAAAACTACAAACAGTTCATCGCTGGTAGTTAGGAACTACTGACACATATAGTTAGCCAAGTTCAACACTGGTGCCTGGAATATTGTCACATACTCATTAATATTCACAAGTAATATGAATGTGTTTTTTACTGGTACTGTAGTTAAGTAGCAAAGAAGTAAAAATGTTTGGTGGCAAAGTAAGAACTCCTATGTCCTGCTGGGACTGAAGGTTTTTCTCTCCCCCGCCTTCCCTGCCAAGGAGAAGTGCAGCCCCTCACAACTTTTGCAAAAAAAACAGGGAAAGTTTTTTTCTTTTTTGTCTATCTAATAGGAGCTGCAAAAATTAACTGACATCCACAGCTTTATGAAAAACAGTTGCCACGGGCAAGAGGCAGTTACAGTATGGTAGATAAAGGCTGATGTTGTGGTAAACATACACAGAATTATGAGTCATTATGAATGGAGCTTATGTGGCGCTGGGGGAGGAAGGAGATATTTCCCACATGACAGTGCTCAGTGTAAGAGAAACACTTGGGTTTAACATCTGGAAACTTGTCCAAAACATTAGTATTGGTGAGCTGCGGGTGGACATCATAGAAGTCCCTTCTGTATGAGTTTTTGTGAATGGGTTCTGCAGGTACCAATAGATGCAGATGGAAAAATAGCTGCCAGAAAGTAGTAGGCTGAAGAGTGGAAAAATAGATGCTGTGGCGTAGCAAGTGAAATTTTCTAATACCTGATGAGCTCTGGAGACTAGCAGTCGTTCTGAGTCCACAAGAACAGGTAAACTCAGAACATCAATAGTTTGTTGCCTCTATCCAAGGCCACCAGTAAATACCAGCATCAAAAATGGGTTTCTGTAATTCAGACCACATCCAAGAAGGTGGTGGCTGCTATATGCAGACAAGTACTTCAGGATTATATAAACACCTGATGAAAGAAGGACCTTCTTGAAAGACTTTCTGAAAACCAGCCTAGCTGCGACACAGTGAGCCTCTGCTTCTGCCTAAACATCTGGGGCTGTCCTGCCAGCTGTTGCTCCAACCAAGTAACAGTTAGTAATTTTGTGTATGCATCTATGTGTGCCTGAGTGTACTACGGGAAGGGGTATGTGAGTATGTTGTACAAACAGTTATCTGCTTTTAATAAGAAGAACTTAATTACTGAAAGGTGTTCTAATAAATATTGGTTGTAATTGGTGTCTCCCCTGATGTGAGCCCCTTAACAGGCAAAAGGGAATTTACAACAGGAAATGAGTCACTTGTGCTTTTTAGAGAAAGAAAGGACAAGAGGTTGGCTTGGAGATTTTAAATGTGGGATTGTGATTAGTGCCTTTGAGAAAATGAGGGGAAAAGATGGAATGAAAGGGCGGGTAATAAAATGGTTATGAAAGACAAAAACTATTTGAGTTGTTGAACTGATTCAGTGGTCCAAGAGAAGTATTTTATCCTCTCATCTACCCAGTTCACAGACCACTGTCAGAAGCAGGGTGCTGGACCCTGTACTTTTTCCCATAAGGTTGAAATCTACAGGAATAATGAGGAGAGAACTGAATGAGACTGAACTACTTGTCATGTGGCCTGCAGGTATACTCATCAGAAAGCTGCTACTTTATTTATTTAAAACGAAATCTACGTAATCCCAGATGAATGCTTAAACTAAGCATACTGTGTTTCTGGATTCCATTTTATGGAGGTTATTACATAAAGGAATATGACTTAAAATAGATTAAAATGTAGGCCTTAAAATGCATCATCCTGTCTGTATTTTGGAAAGAATGCAATCTTTGCATGCTTTTCTCTTGTATTGGGAATGGATAAAAAAAAAATACTTTTGCTTCCAGGTAGTTGTCCCCACAATGTCATACAATAAAGGAATGGAAGTTGCACCAGCCTTTTAGAAAGAGTAATTTCATAGACTAACCTGAGTAATACCTGGGAAGGGCCTATCATCTTGGTGAGAACAGAATTAACTGTGCTCTCACAAAGTACAGACTGTGATGAGAATCACTTGAAGACAGAGTATATAAAACAGGTAAAAGCTCAGAGAACATATTTTGAATTTTACTCTCTTAAAACAGCGATAGATGGGGAGTTCTCATGTACTTAGCAATTTCACAGCAGACTTAAGATAAACACTGCTGTAGAAAAAAATCTGAATCTTATCTCACTGACCATTATTTGTCAGTAGAATTGTACTTCAATGTAAGCTCTGCAGGACTGGGATTTATTCAGTTCTGTCTAAGAGTGATGGCAAAAAAGTTAGCATGTGATTTTAATTATCCTTGTAAGGAATTGATTATCTTCAGGCCTATGCACAAGTGTAGCTAATGATAATAGCATTTGCTAAAATTTTCCATTTTTAAATCAATGAGCTTCAATAAACTTCATCCAAGATCCCTAATAGACATAGCTGTGGAATTTTTGTCGCTAATGTTAAAACTTTTAACAAATCTTGAAAAGTCACACGGTTTATAAAGATTCAAGGACTTTCAATACAATTCTGGTATTTTTAAGAGCTAGAAAGCATACCACTTGGGAGTACATTTTTTCTGTCTTGGGACGAAATGTTAGGGTGGTTAAACCAGAACGACAACAAGAAATTTGTTGTTAAAAATAAGTAGGTTGGTTAAATTATTCTCTAGAAACTAGATCTAATTAAACCATTTTCATTTACTTCATTGTGGGAAAGGAAGATTTAAAAAGCCTTTGTTGATATAGTTCAGGCTTCTCCACTGCATTTGGGTTTGTTTCTTGCTATAGTCTTAAAAACAAAGTATTTCAACTAAGCTCAAATTGTGGCGGTTCATAGAATAGAGTTTCACTAGAAATGACTTCTGAATTCTCAGCACAGTGTCATTCAAAGTTTTATTAAAGGTTGAAATGATATTACAGGATGTTGTTTCGATACTTCAAGAAGTCAAAATGCCACAGAGTATCCAAACAAGTGACATAAACCCCAGCATGAAGCCATTACAGTATGAAGGTACATCAGCTGAGCTGCAGAAGATTGTTAGAGGGATAACTTGATTACGTTAAATGAGATTCAGTAAAGTTGCATTGCAAAAAGTTCTACAGATCTCTGAAAATGTCATAACAAGTTCAAAAAGCTGTAACTGGAACACAGAAATTTAAATCAGAAATGAGATGCAACTTCCTAGATGTAACTGTGAGAGGATTAAAGACAGAAGAGCTTTCCAGCTGAGACTGTGGGATCATCATGACCTGAAGACTAAAATAAGTCTTTATATCTTTCTGAAATACATCCTGTAAATTATGTTCTAAGGAAACTGTAAGGTCTGTTTACAGAGAAATAACTTGAATGATTATGTGGTTTATACTCACCTTAATATGTACAAATCGATTAATGTTTATCCCATATCTTAAGGCTTTATTGAAGACAAGGTTTTCTTGCTTTTTCTCTCAAACTGCGTTTCAGTATAACCTTTCATTACAGGAGAAAGTACAGCTCCTATTCCAAACAACGACGTGTTACAAGCTTACTTGAGACAAAAATTCCATCAAGTATGTAAGAAATTATTCAGTCTTAGTATGCAGAAGAACAAAATTGTTTCTGTTCCTTTAGTAAAAGTTCTTGCCAGATATGCTATGATATTTTTCTATGTTACCTGTTTGTTCATGTTAATGAATTGTTGTCAGATAATGTTGTTATTATGCAAAATGTTTTGTTGGGTGTCTTGTAGATATTTTCAAGGGTGGTTTTTTTTTTTGTTTTTTTTTTTTTTTACATGGACTACGTATGTCAATACTATTGCTACAAAACTCAATTTCCTGAAAATGTAGTATTTTCACAGCTATGCTGACGTTGTACTCAAAATTGATTCAGGATTTTCTTTTAGAGAGGTTCTTACCTCATTGTCCTACAACCAATGTGTTATTGAACACCAAATCTCTGAAATGCTTTGCAATAAACATATTTTAAAATATGTTGTAATACTATAAAAATGAAGGAGAAAAAGAAAAAAGATTACTTACAGTCAGTGAAGTGATAAATGACAGCCTAGAAAAGCAAATGGTGGTGTAGTAAAGACTGATTATTGGATAGGCTCAGATGGAGACGGTGCACACTATTCCCTGCTGTTAAATATCCCTGCTGATGGCCACAGATGCACGCTCAGTTCTTGCCTACGGATATGGACTGTGGCTTCCTCTGGAACAGTGTTACAGGATAGGCAAGAAAGGAGTGATGGCATGTTTCATTAGATGCCCTGTTTTGAACAACTGGGAGACAGTATCTGAATGGTGCCTGTGGTAGCATACTTGTCCCCCAATCAACATGCTGAGATACCAAGTGATATGTAATATTCTTATCAATTAATTCACCTATTTGCCTGACTCTACTTCAAACATGACATCTCTTATTAAAATACTATGGAATTAACAGTAAACCATTGTAACTGTTTTCTTTTTCTTTCTTGATTCAATTGCTGAATTGAAATAAAACAATAAAGATGGTTAGATTTTAACAGAAATGGTATTTTTGATGTTTGGAAGAGAATACAGGAAACATTTTCATTTTTTATTAAAGAAAATTATTTTCTCCAGGAAAAAAATAATAAAAAAAATCATATATTTTGAAGTTATTAATACTTCATTTATTTTTCCTAAAATGCTTTCAGTTTTTTTAAAAAATGCATTTTTGAAACTATTGAAACATATTTTTGTACTTTTAATAGTCTTTAACGGCAATATTTCAATTCTAAGTAAAACATCTCACCAATTTTAATACTTCTGGAACGCTACTTTTCCATCTACAGCAGCCATAGCTTTTCCTTCTTCACCTTTTGCTTTCCTTTTTTTTCACTTATACCACTGTATTTTTGAAGATCTTTTTATTCACTGAAAGTATGTCAACAAGTTGTAGTCAATGTGAAACTTCACAGACAGACACTGATATAGGAAAAAAAGGTTTTATGTTATTTGGTAAATAATAATTGAATTTAGCCACAGATGTAAGGGTATAGGCTGCTTTTGTTGCACTGTTTCAGGCTTCAGTAACATTATTAAAATCCCATTCTGTAAAAAATAACTATCAAATGCAAAAATGAAACAATCACTTCTTTTTAGATGTACAAGAAAATGGCATAAAAAGTTTCAAATACTCATCCATTTCAGATTTTTTTCCTGTTTCTTCAGTTAAATCAATTTTAAGTGTACTTAATCTAGTATTGAAAAAAGAAATCTTCATTCAATATTTCTTTGCTAAATTAATTTCAGCTGCCTGATTCAGCAGAAAGAGAAGTGAAATCACTCTGAGGTTATTTATTCAGTTTTAAACTGAGAGAGAGGACAGCACCTGTTGCCTGTGAGTAAAGCTGCTGTCCTTCTCACAACTTTTGTACGCTGTCTTTCGCTGTGTGAAGTGAAACACCAAATATGGTTCCTTTTACAAACTTTTATTAATCTGCTTAGACTTTTAATTGTTTGGACAAACATTGTTAGAAACTATTCAAATCATAATAGCCATTATTATTAGTAGTAGTAGTAGCAGTAGTAGAAACAGTAGCAGTAGTAGTATCATCATACTACAACATAGACTTTGTGGTTATTTTGTAATTCCATATGCTTTTTTTAAATAGCAGATTTACAATATATATTTATGCAACTCATTTTCTCACAGATTGCTGTCTAATGCGAGCTATCAGCTTCAAATATGGTTTTATTTTTCCTTTATAATTAGTACGGGTGTTACATTGGAATTAGGAATTTTTGGAAATCATTTGTGAGTGTTTTGTGACATGGAACTTTTTGTTGTCCAGTATTTCAAGGTTTATGGGTATACTTAATCTCAGAAACATGGTTTCTTCTGCAAATAGTAGAAGTCAGAAATTTTTTCCTCAGTCCACTTCAATAACTCAGTTAAAGGGTATATTTCAACACCTCTGCATGGTTTCTAATTAAACAAATGAGATTATAAAATGCGTACGAAAACACTGCTTATGCAGATTGGTTTTCACTGTACTTGTAGGTAGAAACAGTATGGAAAAAGTTTGTAAATAACTAAGCATTTTTCAATGTATTTTAATATTTCATTTGCATATGGTTTATTTCTTCAAGCTTTTTAATACAGCCATGTTCTTTTCAAATGTGCACTGAAATTATCAACAGGCTAGAAAACAGCATTTCAAACATTACGATAGATTTTCTGAAGGAATATAGGAGACAAAGTTATAAAAGAAGATTAAGTAAATGTCAGGTTTGATCCTTTTTTTTTTAACTTTTTTTTTTCAACTTTTTTTTTTCAGAATAGTCATAGACTGCTAACTGTTAATTGGCTTTAGCTAGCAGCTCTGATTTTTTTTTCTTTTTTTTTTCTTTTTTTTTCTTCTGAATTTTGAAGGCAGGTTTTACTCCTGCTGACAGACATCTGCTCTGGGAAGATTGCCATAACACTATTTAAAATAACAGCGGCTAATTTATTGGTACAAATTGGTAGAAAAAGCATCAGAGTAATTGGAATAACTTTACATTGTTAAAATTTATTGCATGGGAGAGAGACACCTCAAGGTATCTGCCAATTAATTATCAGTAACAATGAAGAAACGGCTACTACAAAAGTTCTGGGAAGTTCTTTGGTGGGAAATCTGGCTAGAAAGTAGAACATTCGCTTGCCAAAACATTTTGTTTGACTACTATCCTCAGGCCGAAGAGTAACTAAGTAGAATACTGTGTTTCTTTGGCCAAATATGCTAGTCTTTTCCCATATAGCTGCCAATTCTGTTAGGAGCGAAACATCTTGTGTTTTCTCCATAGCTTAGCACAACGGTTATGGTTTACACCCTTAAAAATGTTCTGTCATATATCATGTTCATAGCACAGTGATCTATTTAATTCCACTGAACAAAAACATTTCAAAGGTGGGTGATATTAGTATACAACTAGTCTGAGAAGCAGTTTAGAAATTTCTGAGGATCCAAGGTAAACTAAAATTAGGAAATAATTTAAATTTTAGTAGTAAAAGGAATGTGAAGATAGTACTAATGGATTAAAAGGTGGATGATTCACCTTGGAATTTGGCTATGTGGCTAACAAATTATAAAGTTTATTTTTTACTTCATCAGGAAATATTTTGATTTCTCTTTGAGGATTTAAACCTTATATAATCAGTTGTCCTTTCTGTCTTTTTTTCTCCTCTCCACTTACTGCACCTCAAATCTCAAAATCTGGTATGTATTTTCGTGCATATTAATTCCCTTTTTTGGTTGAGTAGAAGAGGAAGGAATGAACAAACAAAGGAAGAGGA
The DNA here is from genome assembly GCA_034782735.1 of Sagittarius serpentarius. Classification (NCBI taxonomy): domain Eukaryota; kingdom Metazoa; phylum Chordata; class Aves; order Accipitriformes; family Sagittariidae; genus Sagittarius; species Sagittarius serpentarius. The sequence continues at coordinate 13,983,062 of JAVKLA010000008.1, read as the reverse complement.
ACAAACAAATCCCACAAACAAACAAAACCCCATCAGATTTGTTGAACAAAGACAGTAATTGTGATTAAGGTTCCTGTCAGTAACAGAAGCTAAACATACATGTCATCAATTAGAAGTACATTAAATCCCTGCATTTATTTTTCTTAGTATAACACTATATATGTATATATATGTGTGTTAGATTTATTATTACTTTATCTGTTTATATATACTATTTGGCATTACTAATTTTGCTCTTGAATCTCACAGAATGAAATATAATCTTTCGTTTGAACTGGAAGCAAATTAAGTGATGTATGTCCAAATTCCTATTCTACTATACCATCCTGTTGAAATCCCTGGCAAATTCTCCATATATAGAGTCATAAATAGCATAGATTCTAAGTGAGATAGTAATTATGTATCTAATTATTCACAAGTCAGATGTCTGAGAACAGGGACACAGGAAAAAAACATGCTGAGTGAAGAATAGCCTAGAGCTCAAGAAATGTAACTGCTTTAGAGAAACCTAGGTGCCCTCCTTGGGGCTTTGTTTTCATCCACTTCTTCGGGCTAAGCACTTCATGTCAAGTTTTGAAAGATGAAGCAGGATTTATTTTCTTCTTTAAAACACCACCAATGGAAGATTGTTTATGGAATTTAATGTTTTATTTATGTATATTTGTTCCATGGGCTTTAGCTGATGACTAAATTCATGTTACATTGGAAAACAATGCAAACCTGGGGGCCAGACGGCAACACATCAAATTATTCCATACTAAAAAAACTTTGACAATTAACATGTCATTCTTTGCTTTACAATATGGAATATCAACACTGATTATTATTTATGGAAAGTGAAGTGGAAAATTGGTAAACATCCTCATTCATAAAATAATTTCAGGAGATGAGTTGAGACAGTTTTCTGAGAAAACTGCACTCTTGAAGTCCTGAAGTATTAATGTAAATGATCACCAGCTATTAGGATTCTGGCAAACTTAACTGTTTCCCGGTGTCTATTGTTCCACATAGTAAAAAACCACCACCACCACCACCGAAATCTCTGGCTCGTTTTCATGACTTACTTGCTAGTGTATTTCTTATCTTAAATTATGGCTCTTGAGAAATACTTCTTATTTGAGATGTTGCTTCTGAAACATGAAAATGGCTTACTAATTATTCTGGAATCATTCCCCAATTTGATAATTTTTTCTGAGCGCTTAAATATATGGTGATCAAAAGTATTAGGCAAATATTTAAAATGCAGACACTGTGTCAATAACCCTAAAAATATACATTCAGAAAATTAATTATATCCTCTGGACTGTCTTTGTTTAATAAGTATATTTTAATTCAACAGTTTTAATTTCAATATTATGCTGATTTAAAGAAAAGAAAAAAAATCCTCCCTGTTTGTCAGATATATATCTATTTACCTATATGTGTTTTCTTGAAAGATAATGGTTGATCAATACAAATCGGAGTAAATTTGAGTGGCTTAAAAATATCTAGTGATGCTACTAAAGCAGATAATGAAAAATTCCATCATTAAAATTTTTAAATAATAGAAAATAGAAGATGAAAAAAAAAAAAGAAACATACTTCTGGCAGCTTTCTGCCCAATCCTTAATATCAAACTTCTGATAATTTTTCTGCTAAAAAAGCGTATGGTTTTTCGAATTGAAACTGGTAACTGTGCTTTCCCATCCATACAAATATGGCTGCAGGATTTGGTAAAAAAATCAGTATATGCCTCTAATAAAAAATTCATAGTTACATCCAGCAAACTGAGGTGTATTCTTTAAAATTGTCTACTATCTGAGTACACCTATATTTATTTTATTATGCATTTTAGAGTTAATTTTTGCCAAATAAGTGTTTCAGCTAGCAAATCCCAGTCAATTTCAGTATGGTTTGTTACTGGGAATACAGAGTCCTCCTTAGGTTTCATACATAGATTTGGTCATTTGACAGTAATTACAAAACTACTTTCCTGCATATGAATTGTAGCCTAATTAAACTAGCCTGCAGGCAGCCGCAGCAATGATGCTGGTTAAGCAGCATTTTCTACATTCCCAAATGCTACGATGTTCTTTTTGCTTTTGCTGATTTCATGCATTTTCTGCCAAGTTAAGCTACTAAGGCAGTGCTGTAGGGGAGATTTTCGTTGATAATACATCCTTTTCTAGATCTCTTACAGAAATTAACAGAAGAGCTGGCTGACCAAATGTAACAAAATGTCAGTTAATTGGTTTATTGGTTACAGACCTTATTGATTAGAGAATAAATGTGAATTTGCAATTAAAAGTGAATGAATCAGTGAATATATTTTGGATATTTTTAATCCTTTGCTTTGCATTTTTGATCCTGTGAACGATTAAGCATAAAATCCCCTCAGTACCCTCAGCTGTTGTTCTCTCCAGAGGTCTTGGTTTGGAGACAGGTTACTTGCTGTAGAACAGATCTTCTAAAGTCAGTAACTAAAGGTTAATATAATACCAGTAAATTACAGCCTTCTTTAGCACACTTTTTACATTTATATTAATGAAACAGGAGTTTAAATGACATCCTCAATATCTCCTTGGCAGGCATAATTACTACGTGCCATACCTGTGATGCTTTCTCTGCTTTTTTTAAGAGCATTTACAAAAGCACAATTGGCAGGTGGCTTCTGTTTGTACCTACGGAAAGCTGGGCTGTATTGTCACGACTTTAGCCAGAAGGCTGAGGGTAGTGATTCTTCCTCTGTGTCCAGCATGTGTTCACATCTTCTAAATGTGTTGAACATGCCCAAGTTTAGATGGATCTGATCGTTGGTACCTCTTATGAAATGGTTGCTGCCTTTTGTCTGTTTATAACCACATTGTACTGTTTACACCAATCTTCATGCTGATTAACAGTGTGCTGTTAATTCAGAATGATACATGCACATGTGAAGAACACTTTATCTTAAGTTTCTGCACATGCAAGTTGTCTTACTTGTGGAGCCACATGCTCCATATGTCTTCACCTATGACACCAGAGCATCAAACACATGTATAAATAGAACTTTTTTTCTTTCATCTGCCTATGTACATGTATTTATGCTATGGAAAAAAAGAAAGATGAAGGGTTTGTAATTTATTTTTAACCTCAGTCATTATTTTATTTAGGCATATGGAAAATAAATATAAAGTTTCTTTCAGCTGAAAACTATGTCTTTCTGCTTTGTTGCTGTCTTTCCCTGTTGCTGGCTTCTCCCTTGGATCCTATTAAGGCCATATTTTCAGGTGGCATTAACGTTTTCGGACCAATGTGGACCATCAATAGTGGATCAGTATCAGCTGACTTTACAAGCCTCTCAGAAATTATAGTTATACTTTGTCTCTCTGGTACAAAAGGACAGTAAACAATGTAGGTGTCATATTGGCACTTCCTGAAGAGAGTTTCCATTCTTATTGGTATAGATTCTCCAGCAATAATCATCCATCTTCAATGAGTGCTGGAAATGATATTTGAAACCTGTCTTGTGTGTTGTGCTGAATAGAGCACAGGAGACATATTTCAGTTGTGCCAACGTTTGGTCCTTCAGAAATAATCTCCAATTTCCATACTGGAAACATGACAGATAATTCTTACTCTTTGAAAGAACTTGTTCTTGTTGTTTTCTTCTTTATATTCCTTCTTTGGTTTGGGACATTGAAACACCATTTCATAGTTTTTTCCTTTTTGTTCAGAAACTTTGGAGGCAACCTATGATAGCTACAGGTCAGTTCATCTGTACCTTGCCAGGAGGATGTGGTCTTTCAGAATGCACACACTCTGACTTCCCCCACACCTGATTTCTACCTTATACCTCAAAGCTGCAGATATGTCTATCAAAACATGACCCAACTCCATCTTCCATAAAACCATCTTCCACCTGGACTCTGTATACCACTCCTTACTGATGAAGTTAACTCAGGCTTCTGTTGTGATGTTTCCACACCGTCCCAGCAAAACACATCAGTAACACAACTAACTTGAAAGAAAAAACAATGCCGCAGTTTCAGCTTTTGTTTGTTTGTTTGTTTGTTTCCTATGTTTAGGAATCTTTCAAGGAATATAAAATAGCCCTGAGAGAGTAAAGTCTTGTGAGATGCAAAAAAAGAGCTCTGAAATATTGCAAAAGTAAGCTAAATGGTGGCAATCATTTAAATGGCTGGGAAGAAAGTGCATGTCAGAATTCACAACAATTCAGTTTGCAAATTCAGTAATAGAAGTAGACAATTTCTAACACACAAATTATAACTTGTTAACTGGATTTAACTGCAGGCCACGTTCACAAGTGTCTTCAAAGCTATGATTAAGAGGTTGAACCAACGCAAAAGGATTCCTAATATGTTGTTTGAAGAAATGGAATTAAAAAGTACCTTGTTTGAAGGAGTTTCCAAATAGGGATTTGAAATTCTTCTGGACAGGGTCTGTAAGACAATTTGGTAGACCTTTAGTTTTGTTCTGTTTATTGTATAGAAAAAAAGTAGCAGCAATCTAGGTCTTCTAGCTACTGAAATCTAAATAAAAAGAATTTATCAAATCTTCTGAGTATTCCAACTGAAGTCTCCAAATAATTTTTTTTTTTCACATCAGGAAAAGGTTTCATAAACTCGGTTCTGTGTTGTTTACTACATTTATTCTTGATCTGGAAAAGAAGATGAGCAATGAGGTGGCAAAGTCTGTAGACAACACACAATTGTTTGGGTCGGGAAAGACCAGAAATGACAGTGAGGAATTTCAAGATAAACCTAAAAAAAGCTAGGTGGAAAGACAATATCATTATGAGCTCAATATTAAAAGCAGCATGTACTAGAGGGAGAAAATATAATTACATATGCCTCTTAAAGCAAACTTTATCAGTTCAGTAAAGACACCTCAGGGTCAGAGAACACTTCTCAAGGAAGACCACTCTTCTAAATGAAAATCTTAACTGTGGTTAAAAAAAAATATTAGGATAAATAAGGAATAAAACTGTGACCAGCAGGGAGGTAACATTGCTCTAATGTAGATCATCATTATCTCTGCCATGCCACATGCTGCACTGGTAACAGCATCTCCAAATACGGACACTCCAATGTTAGAGGGGATTCAGACAATAATAGCAGTAGGAATAATGAAGGATTTGGATAAATTTTAATACGAGAAGAGACAGAAAAGACTGTGACTATTTACCTTACAAAGGAGAGATTACAGGAGACAAATGCAATTGTACAAAACAATGAAATGGCACAGAGAAAAGACAGACTTTCTGTGCTCTGTTTCATTTGACATGAGAACAACCCATCACTCAATGAAATTAGAGAGGATTCGAATTTGAGGAGATAGAAAAGAAAACGACACATAAATCTTCACAGCAGGGAAATGCAAATGCCAAAACCTTATCACTAATCAATAAAGATTGGGGATTTAAAGTTACAAAATTAACAGTGAACCAGAAATCTGGGAGGCAAACAGAGACAGGATAAACATCTCCACGAGAGTCAGGTTACCCCACCATTACTCACTATGATACTTCCATATTTTGTCAGTGTTAAAAGACAAGATATTGTCTACTCTGATGCTTACTAGCAACTTCTATCTTACTACAAGCCACACAAGACACAAATAAACATTGCCTAAAAGGAGTCTGGAAGTGGAACAGAAGACGTTGTGCAGGTGCACGGGCAGCACAATGGGAGGATTGTGTGGTGCTCCCTCACATTATTCCTACTTGTAGGCAGCATAATTAATTCCTCACTTTGAGAAGGATCCAATTCACACTTAGTATATTTTGATCATAAAAAGAAAAATCGTCCTTCACACCCTGTAAGGATTACAGAATCCATATTCCAGTAATGCCACCTGCTTTTTTCGCCCTGTATTCTTGTTACTGTATTTTTAGAAAGGGAAGTGACAAGGAACCACAGAAGCATCTAACACTGTTTACCCTTCCACGCTCATCACAAATGTTAGTGTAGTTCCATGTGTAACAGTAGCTCCATATGGAAATACTATAATGTAAATGCTTAATTCCCCTCTCCCGTACCCAACAAAGATGCCGTAAGAGCGCAACATTGCCTCAGATCCCACTTACTCATCCTAGTCGGCACATCATTAACACCTTGGTTCTGCAGCAGCCCTACATACCACCACTTCACTTGATTTCTGTCCAAGTCTTTCACTCAACAAGCCTCACTCACTGCAGCAGCACAGCGGAAGCTTACATATCGATTTTCCCCCTCCCCACTCCATTCCCAGGCTGGTGTTAACAACATTATCATCAGCAAGCTAATTCCAGCGATGCTGGTGGGAACTACAGCCCCTGGCATTGCACTGGCCTGGTCCGCAGCATTCAGAGGACAGATGAGCCTCGGCCAGGGAAAACACTGCTACTGCAGGGTGCAGTTACACAGCAGTGTAAGACCAAACTCAGCAAAAAGAACAAATTTGGTGGCCTTCTACGATGGGGTTACAGCACTTGTGGATAAAGGAATAGCGACTGATGTCATCTACCTGGGCTTCTGCAAAGCATTTCACACTGTCCCACACATATCCTTGTCTCTAAAATGGAGAGACGTGGATTTCATGGGTAGACCACTCAGTGGATAAGGAATTGGCTGGATGGTGGCACTCAAAGAGTTGTGGTCAACAGCCTGATGTCCAGGTGGAGACCAGTGATGAGAGGTGTTCCTCAGGGGTCCAGGACCAGTATTATTTAACACCTTTGTTGGGGACATGGACAGTGGGATTGAGTGCACCCTCAGCAAGTCTGTGGATGACACCAAGCCGAGCGGTGCAGTTGACACGCTGGAGGGAAGGGATGCCGTCCAGAGGGACCTTGACAGGCTTGAGAGGTGGGCCCGTGCAAACCTCATGAAGTACAACAAGGCCAAGTGTAAGGTCCCGCACCGGGGTCAGAGCAATCCCAAGCACAAATACAGGCTGGGTGATGAGTGGACTGAGAACAGCCCTGCGGGGAAGGACTTGGTGATACTGGTGGATGAAAAATTGAATATGAGCCAGCAATGTCCGCTCACAGCCCAGAAAGCCGATCGCATCCTGGGCTGCGTCAAAAGAAGTGTAACCAGCAGGTCGACAGAGGTGATTCTCCCCCTCTACTCCACTCTTGTGAGACCCAACCAGGAGTACTTAGTCCAGCTCTGCAGCTCCCAGCATAAGAAAGATGTGGACCTGCTCAAGTGGATCCAGAGGCAGGCCACAAAAATGATCGAGGGCTGGAGCACCTCCCCTGTGAGGACAGGCTGAGAGCCTTGAGGTTGTTCAGCCTGGAGAAGAGAAGGCTCTGGGGAGACCTTATAGCAGCCTTCCCATACTTAAAGGGGGCCTACAGGAAAGATGGGGAGGGAATCCGTCAGGGAGTGTAGGGATAGGACGAGGTGCAACACTTTTAAACTAAAAGAGGGTAGATTTAGATTAGACATAAGGAAGAAATTCCAAGGAGTCTGCAAAAGGTTGCTGAGGCTGAAAACTAGTAGGAAAAAAAAAAAAAATATTTAGTTTACCCTTCAAAACGCACAGTGCTAGCTCTGGTGCAGCAGAGAGAGAAGAAATTTACAGCCTTGAAATGGGAGAAGGGAAGACAGGACAATGGCTTCCGTCAGTGGCAACCTGAACCCATATCAGCTTGGAGCAAGCATGAAACATTGGAGAGCCCAGGAGAGTACATTTAGCCTGCCATGAAGGAATCTATGTAAGAAAATGGAAACTGCATAGGAGAAAATAAAACAAAAGTGGAAGTGGCATTCTGGAATAGAAAAAAAGATCTTTCTTGATGATACTAGCGCAGCCTGTGTAATGTTGAAGCACTCACTGCAGTTAGGCTAAAATTCATATGAAATTTTAGGAGTTTATGTTCTAGCTACCAAGCTAGATCCCCTTTTCTTTTCCTGTGTTTTTTTTAACTTGCCTCAATAAATATTTAGCTTGCCAAGTGCTGCTTTCCAAGCACTGCCACCCCGGCGTCCTCCTGTGCCTCTTCACCAACTTGAGGAGAAGCTTTGCCAAACCACGTGTCAGGGAAGAGATTGGGATGTGGCAGCACGTGTGGTCCCGGGACAGGAGACCCTATGTGGAGCAGATCCAGGGCACTGTGTGTCCTCCAGGAGGGCTCTCCCGTCGTACATGACTAGATGTGCATAGGTGGCCTCAGCTTCCCTGCTGGGGATGCAGGAAGAAAGAGGCAGGGAGCTGCTGCCTTGGGCTGGGCGATCAGGAGCGTGAAGTATGAACGTGGCACAGGGATGGCACCCTAGCTTGGGGACGCGACTTGCATGTGACAGGAAAGGACAGCTGGGACAGGTGGCCCAGGAGAAGGTTTTGGAATAGGGCTGCTAGGACCCAAATCTGAATACATCACAGATAATTTAGCCTGAAATCGGGAAAAATTATAAAGGAGTTTACTGTGGTATTTAAAACCACTAGAAATGCAGGGAGTAGAGGAATGGTGTTAAAAGAATGGGAGGATTAGAATAAAGTGACCAGCAGGTAATTTAAAACAACTGGAAGGAAATACTTCTTTACAACCCATATGACCAGCTCATGGAACTGTTAGCCAAAGAATCAAATACTCCAGCCGGATTTTTAAAAGCAGTAGCTAATTCAATGGCTGATACTACTGTGCAAGATCTATATCTGGGTTTAAATTAGTATTGCTTCAACTGGACAATTATTTTTAAACAAGTTCAGAATCTATGCCATTATTTAAAGCTAAGCATGCAAAGATACTGATGACAGTATTTTAATATATGAGCACAAACTGATTTTTGAAAGTTTTTGAAAGAAATTTCCCCCATGACATTGTGACTGGTTGACCCTGGCTGGACGCCAGGTGCCCACCAAAGCCGCTCTCTCACTCCCCCTCCAAGAGTGGACAGGAGAGAGAGAATATAACGAAAGTCTTGTGGGTTGAGATAAGGACAGGGAGAGATCACTTAACCAATTACTGTCACGGGCAAAACAGACTCGATTTGGGGA